>CAWUFW010007667.1:0-600000 GCA_963921515.1 Calotriton arnoldi | reverse complement strand
ACAGTGGCTATACAATATATATTGTTTTCATTCTGCCAAAATAAAACAATAAATAAAACTTTTATTGTAACCTGTTGACTACCCTTAAACCTTGTAATTTCCGAAATTCAATAATCCAGGCCAATGACATAATCTAGGCCAGGGGGCTCTAACATTTTCTATAATGAGAGCTACTTCTCATCAGAGATTATCATTAAGAAATACTGAAGGCTAAACAACTTGCGCATTGTAACCAGACACCCCCACACCCAGCTATATTGACTTGAAGCCTAAAGTCCATAAAGCCAGATACTATGGTTTGAACTAAATGCTATGACTAAGGGAACTATGAAAGGACTGCCATGTGTGTCAGGGAGAGCGTGGGTTTTGGGAATGTATGAACATGTGTGCATATGAAGGGGATATATTTGTACTGGTGACTGAGAGCCTGTATATATATACAGCACAGAACATACTTTCGGCATATGTGGCACCATTACACGAATGCCACAAACATACCATTGTACTTTCTTTTTAATTTGGAGAAATGAAAGGTGCATATAAATATTCTACCAAACACTTCATATCATGGAAAAAGTTTCTGCACTTAAAATTTCTCTCATGTAAAAAAGGGCTTTATTTTTTGCTATAAACTTATGGCATAGTGTATACTGCCCACTGGGTGCAAGGGGTCTGTGGTTTGTAAATGCAACACTTTGAAATGGGAGAAAATAGAAATGAAATGCTAACTCAATAATTAAGGTGACTCTCCATTTCATTTTTCTTCCATTTGAAAGCATTCAAAAGCATCATTTTGTTCACAACTCCAATTATGAGTTGACAAGGATTTTTTTCAAAGACTCAAATATCTCAGTGCTTCCGTTGTTTACCTCTGTGACTTAGCCCCAGCCTGGCCCATAAATATGACTGAGCACTGCTCATTGTCAGGCCCTGCTATCTGCAGACTGATGATCATGATGTCACATGAGCACAGCCTTCCCTTAACTTTGAAATGAAAATATGACCTTGTGCTCATTTGAAAAAGAACTCAAGGCTGTGAGCTACTCTGAAGATGTCTGGGAGCTACAGGTAGCTCCCAAACGACTAGTTGGAGATGACTGATTGAGGCTGAGTAATTTGTGTGCTAATACACATAACAAACATAATTTGTATTTGAAATGTAAAAAAGTACATATATATGTACAGTTGTAAAGAAAATATGATGTGTTTTCTACATTTGCATGATGTGAAATTTCTACATCTCACATGAAATTCACACATATACATAGATATATCTCAAAATTCACACCAAATAAAATATAGGGACTAAAACACACACTGCATACTAATGTTGTTGTTTTCTCTAATCCTAAAGTGCTTAAAAATTCACACCACCATTGGTCTATGTAATGTAAAAAATAAATGACACTTCACTTCAATCACTACACTTAACTAAGGAACTCGAAAAGACATAGCCTGTGTTTTAAAAACAAAAACAGTTAGACAGATTTAGGAGTACATTTTAAACATGTGCCTGTTCCTGTGGTGAGCCATACAGTTGGCTGTACAGGACAGAACCTCAATTGCCAGCAACTCCAGCTCCTCTAATGAGAAGGCTGGGTCCCTGTCACCTGTTCTTCCTGGCATCGTGACTCCTAGAGGTCGGAAATAGCACTAAAAGTTGAGAAGGTCTTGTTGGCTGCAGTGTTAGGCGGCAAGGGAGCTTTTTCTAAATGCCGCATACATGTACGCGATCATCAATGGAGACGGACAAAGCCATTGGCTTTCGTACGTTGTTTTCACACACCTTAGCCTATGGCTGTGTCTGTCGTGAAGTTTCCCACCTACTACCAGGTCAACTTAAGCCTTGTCTGTCTAATTCCAAATGTCCCGAAAACAAGGTCAGGCATCTGCCTTTTTAGATAGTCAAATAGTGTGTTTGTGAATATTTACAGCATCACCACCACTCAAAATGGTGGCTAGTTTGTTTGCATGTACAAAATGTTAATGTCACTAATTAATTAAAAAATAAACTTTTAAATGTAAGTTACTGTGGTTAAATTTGATAGTTGTGCGGTGTAGTTTACACTTCCGTTGACTGTAGTTTGGTTGAATTTTTTAAATGTGCAAATAATACATTTAAAACGTATTATTTGCACAATCTATTTTTAAAGCGATAGACGGGTAACAAAATGTTATTTGTTAAGAAAAAATGTCAATATTACATGCAGTGCAAATTGTGTTAAGAAACCAGATATATTTTTAGCAAAACATGACATTTGTGTTGTTTATCAAAAATGAGATTGTAAATGTTTACAAAATTTGACAATTTTCCAATGCAGACATATGAGCCCAGTGAGAGTGCGGAGACGACAGCCTCAAGTGTTCAGACCATTTCCAGACCTTGCACCATGGAAAAAAGGATATTATCAAACACTTCAGATTGAATAGGCAAACTATACTGGATTTATGTCATCAGCTGGAGCCAGATCTTCTGCATCACAACAGAAATTCCACATATATTACACCAGTTGTCAAACTCATGGCAGTACTTCATTTTGTGGCCACAGGATTATTTCAATATACTTTGGCAGTGTCTGGTGGAATGTCACAACTAACTTTCAGTGGTGTACACCAAGAAGTTCTTTCTTCAATGATGAGGCACAGCAACGTCTTCATCCAGTTTCCACTACATGAGGATTTTGCGAATGTGAAAGGAAATGTTTATGGTAGGGTCGCCTACCACATGCGGTTTGAACAATTGATGGCACATATATTGCCTTAGTGCCACCACATACCAAAGAACAAGTCTACTGCAATTGGAAGAACTTCCATTCAATCAGTGTGTAAGTTGTCTGATTACCTGATTTGTACATCACAAGTGTCTGTGTGTGTTTCCCCGGATCAACCCATGGTTCCTTTGTACTACGGTAGAGCAGCATACCCCAGCAAATGTCACAGCTTGGATCTGAGAGGGCCAAGCTTGTTAGTAAGTACAGTCTGTCCTTATTTTCTTTGGGAAAACAAAAATTGAATAATCTAAAATTGTGTTAAATATTTTGCCTCTTTTTTTTTCCTTTCTTATAGGAGACTCAACTTATCTTAACCGGCCATGGTTGTTAGCACCGCTGAGGAATTCAACAACGCCAGGGGAAGTCTACTTCAATGTGGCCCATGGAAGAACACAGAGGCCAGTGGAGCGGGCTTTTGGGCTCCTAAAGGGCCAGATTTCACTGTCTTGATAAGAGTGATAGAGCCCTACTCTACTCACCCGATAAGGTGTGCCAAATTACCATGGCCTGCTGCATGCTGCACAACATAGCCCTGCAACAGAACATCCCATACATCACAGAGGGTGGAGACCATGAAGAGCCACCGGGTGAGGATGTTGAAGTGCCGAATGAAGATGATAGTGGTGAAGAGGAAGGAATTGACTTATGTCAAGATGTTATTGACAACTTCTTCACATGAGTGTAAGTATAAAATAACATATTATGACATTACATTTTAATCTAATGAGGATAACAGTCTGTGCTGGACATGTTTTAGAATGGGCAAGTTGATGAATTCCAGGCACAAGATGTTTGTTGATCAAAGTTTTGACACATTGACTACTGGGTTCATTTACGTTGTTTATCTTTTATTGTTCTTAGAAAATGTGTCCTCAAAATAATTCATTTGTAAGAAGTCTATTTTGTAATGTAATTTAATGAATCTTTTTGTTTTTATTTGTTTTAGGGCCCTTCACCATGTCATCTTCATTTGGATATTTCAAAATTGTGACATTTGCAGTTCTATACTTCTGTTGCAAAGTACAAAGGAACATGGATTGATCCTGTGAAAGAAACACACACACTTTGGGTGTAGAAATCTTGTACAAAGACTACTTGCCTGGTTATTAATTTGAAGTTCTTAAGATTGCAGTAGACTTGTTTTCTGTCGAATGGTGCCACCAAACCAATATGTGCAGCTTAAATTGCTCTAGTCACATGTGGTATTCAACCCAAAGCATAATAATCTTCCTTCACATTGGCTAAATCCTCATTTTGTGTTATGTGCATGAAGCTGTTGATGTGTCTCATCTCTATAGAAATAATTTCTTGTATCACACCACTTTTGGTTGTAACATTGCATTAGATACTGCAACAATATCTGGGAATGATCCTGGGCCCCCAAAATTAGGTAATGCCAGGATTTTCACTATTGGTGTTATTGATGTGGGATTACTATTCTGAGCCAGAAGATCAGGCTCCAGCTGATGATAGAAATCAATTAAAGTTTTTGAATCTGAAGTTTTGGATTATACCACGTTCTTCCGTGGTGGCAATGTCTAGAACTGTAAATGTTAAAATAGCACTGATGATTTGGATTATGCATGGACGGTAATGTTTTTTCTAAACTATGACAAACATTTATTTCTTACAATTTATTAACATACTTCAGTTGGGTTTGTGCTATTTGTTCTTTTTTGTCATTTTAGGAGAATGTGAGAAACATTAGCTACATGGCATTTATTTATGAATAAACAATCATTTTAATTTTTTACATTTTAATATATTTGATGGAAGGAAAAAATATAAATCAATTGAGAAATGAAATACAACAGCAGCCTTTGACGTTGTTTTATTTTTATTCAACAAAATGAAAATAAGCTAAAACGGGATGTAAACAAAAAAACTGACAAAAAGTTATAAAAGTCAATCATGGTGAATGAAACTATTATTGAAGAGCCAAAAATGTTTGAAATCCAATGTCCAAAATATAACTGGCATCAGAATGGTAAATGTGTCCAGAAAATAGTCCACCGAGTGTATGGTAGTCACACACTGGAGGAAATTAGGTTCTGCGTCTCTTGGTGGTGGTAGTCTTGCCATCCTCTCCTGGTGGTCCGGATGAATAGGTGCTCCTGCGGGGGCCTGGTCGATTCACAGTTGCAGGGACTGAGGTGGGTACAGGTGTTACCTCTTGTGGCAGTGCCTCCCTTTCTATGGCTGAGGCAGATGCAGTTGGCCCAGATGTTGTTGGGCCACATAAATGGGAAGATGGTGCTGGAAACATCCTGCACATATAGGTGTAAATTTCCTTCCTTACCCCAGTCAGGGACCCCAAATTGAAGTTCAGATTCTCCATCTGTACATTGTGCTCCCTCCGCTCCTGCTTCATCTCCCGGAGCTCTGTAAGGACGTAGCCCATCATGTCTTGGATCCCAAGACTTGGTCGAGGGTGGCCTGGCTGACAGTGAACCCAGTGGCCTCGCTTAACTGGCCCACAGATTCCCTCACATGACCCCTACACCCACTACCCAGTGCCCTTGACCTAGTGTGACCCATCACACTGGTTCCTGGCTCAACTGGAGGTGGTGGTGGTGTTTGTTCTACTGCAGCCAGCATTGGGGGCACACGATTGGTGTGATGTTGGTTTGGACACAGGAAGCGGAGGTATCCATAGGCTGAGGGGTGGAAACAGCTGGGTGGGATGTGTAGGTGTGGGCTGAGTGTGACTCGCTAGAGCTCTCTGTCCAGGCAGACCAGATGGACCAGCCTGCTTCTCGTCATTCAGACTTTCATGAGTGGAGTCCTCCCTGATGGCTCGTTCCTGGTCTGGAGTGGAGGTATCCTGAGTGGCAGATTGTTGTCCAGGTACTCTGATTGTTGGACCTATAATAAATGTAAAAGAAACAAAAAAGTTCTAAAAGTCTGGCTTATACGCAAAATGGGTTTGAAGCTAAAAATGAAGAAGAATAAAAAGAAAAATTTAATTAATATCATGAATGTACCTTTCAGTGGTATTATAATACATTACGCAAACAGTTTACATCACACACTAAACAACTTCAAAAAAGCAGATAAAAAGATGCCCTGAAATGAAAATTCATAAAAAGTATGCATAAGATTTACCAAAGATTCAACACAACACAGTAGAGAGAAGAAATGTGACATAAACCAGTCCAAGGCCTAGCAGGCAAACATTCTGACAATTACACAACGTAGAAGTATATATAGCATTACTCATCATATAAACATTGCAGAGCAAATGTGTTTAAAAAAAAGACAACTTATATTCAGCATACAAAATGACATAACTTCTCATTTGTAAGTCAGAAAACTTTGATTTGTGAAACACATACCATCAATTTAATGAGATACCAAGGATAGGACAACATACAACATTAAACACAAACGCATTTGAAAATATAGCATGAAATAGAGATTGATAAAGTACATAACACTTCAACATATGTGAAAATTTGACAGTTGAGAGAAAATTAGCAAAATTACATTGCAATATTAATTTCACATTACAAAAATATCACATCATGGTAGTTGTTGTCATTTCAATTAAACATGCACAACACCTGCAAAATTGTTAAACATATCTGGCAGGATATGCAACAAAAAACTGACTTTTAGAATGTAAAACACATATATGAGATATGCTATTTGGTGTAAAAGCACCATTACATCATGTGAACTGTACTGGAGCTTGAAACCTGTAATCATAATTACAACGAAATACATTCAAACAAACAAACAAGACACAAGACATTATACTGATGTATCTAGGTATATATGTTTAACAAAGTTGCAAAACACATTAGCAACAGCTAAATTAAAATGAAAAAAGGCATTGAGGTTTAGTGACACATTCCAAATTATAACTTACCAGTCTCTATTCCACCAGGGGGTCCTGTCAAGCCTTCAGGATGTAGGATCTGCAAGACCTTCTCCTCACAGGGAAATAGTTGTAAGGTGGGGCTGGGAGAACCACCACCAGTCCTCTGGGCCTCCAGGTGATGCTTGGAGGCCAGGGAATGCACTCTCCCCCAAAGGTTGCTCCACCTCATCCTAATTTCCGCCAGTGTGCACAGGTTGTTTGCTATAGCATTCACTCTGTTAACTGTTCTGACCCACATTTGCCTTTTCTGAGATATGGTTGTATTTTGGACTTGGGCTCCAAACAATTGTGACTCTACTCAAATGATTTCATCCACCATGACTGACAATTAACCCTCTGTAAAATGGGGATGTCTCCTTCCTGCCATTATCCAAATACATATAATGAAACCAAATGAATTAACCACAAGGGAATAAATTAAAGAAAAAAAGCAACAAGAAACAGGGAAAAGCAAAAAATTACCCTGACTTCAGTGAGCAAATTTCTCCTTATAAATGTTGTGGTAAAGTGGAGTGGCAAAGGATCATGGTCTGAAATACAGTGTGTTTTATAGGATGATATGTAGGTGAGAAAAATTAGGCAAAAAGCATCAGGTGTATAATGCTAGCATCCGTCTGTTAGAATAGAAAAATGTATGTTTGCACATTGTTCTATGTATGTTAGCATTCACAGCACCATTTTCTATGTCGGCGCCATTTTAAGTGGTAATCAAAACTTATTCTCTGCTATTTCTGAGAAAAGGCCTCTATTGAGTTGTGTTTCTCCAATGCTAAGTTTTGCTTCACTAATGAATACACTGTTCTTATTAGCGCATACCTTTCTCCCTAGATAGAGGCCTTCTCCCACTTGTTTAGTGGCGGGCACGGGCAGAGCGACCTTGAGTAGTAGATATTGTGTGCCCAGCCTCAGAATCAAAACTTATCCTCTGTACTTCATTGTTAGCTGCATCTGCTTGGAAAATTCCATTGTGTGCGTGCCTTCATTGGTTTTGAAATGTACATAATGTACCTTTATGCTTGCTGATGTCAGTCCCTCTGCAGCACTCCTAAGCGACTGGGCAGACTGGGCTCCACCCTGAGTGTACCTGAATAAACTGATATTGGTTTGTATTCTCTACTGTCTGACCGACTCTTCATTTGGTATGGAAGGCTGAGAGGTGGTCGTGAGTGACCCGGGTGACCCTAATCGGGCCACTTCCTTCAGTTGGCGCGCGAACAGGGACTCCTTCGGGTGAGTGACCCATCCCCTTCCGCGGACGGGGGCGGTCGATGCCATGGCCAGGTCGGACGGATGGTTCAAGGATCCCTGTATGAGGAGCATTGGTTGCTCGCAGCTGCCCCCTCCATCCTGCCGGACGGTGCCTCGCCCAGCGGTCATCCCGACTGGAAAATCCTAAATGGCGAAACCCTTGGATCTGACCGTTTGGTCTGAAGAATCGGCAGTGGAGAATTAGTTCGCTTGACCTGCATATATCAGGTGAGTTTGTTTTGGTTCTTTGTGGATATGGTACCATTTTGGTTTGAATTTGGTACTGTCTGAGGACCATCTTTGGGATAAAAGCATTTGCAATTGCTTTGCTAGGCATAAATAGTGAACTTGTTTTCTTTTGGGAATGCCTGGTATCAGTAAACTGTTTTCTCAAGTCAACTAGCTTTATTTCGATAGCAAGTATCATAAAAGCATCAGACAATCCTTCAATGTATAAAAAGGAAAAAGTACAGTTTGTTTAAAATAAAACTTACATAATAAGATCAGACAATATATGAGTTTAAAAATGATCTGGATATAAAAATATTTCATCATAATAAAAAAAAAAAAATTTAAGATAAAAAACAGTAAAAACATGGTTATACAAGTAGCAGCAAGTGATGAGCAATTCAAATTACATTAGACCTCCTCTTGAGCTCAGCAGCAGTAATCATGGGACTCGTGAGGTAGAATTAGGTCGCTCTACGAATGGCTCTAAGCCTGATTATTCAGGCACATCCTAAGAACTTGGCGACTCCGCAAACAAAGAGAATTCTCGCTTTGGATTTTAGTATACATAGAGCAACACGATGATCGAGAGTGCCTAGTTGTTTGCAGATTGGCTCAAGCCCTGGCATCAATCCAGTCCCAATAGATGCGCTTGAGCTCTGCCTTGCTCGGGGGATTTTGGGTATCCCAGCATTCCTTAAGACCAATAGTTGTCATTAGTGCCTTAACGTTTGAAATCCATTTGACCCCCCGGTGGGTATCTAGGCTCATTACTTCAGCAAATGCTTTTGCATAATTTGTGAGTTCAGGGGTGCGCCTTAGGCGAGCCCAAAAAACCAATGGACGGAGTTTAGCCGTATCGCCAAAAGAGCGCCTACCCATATCAAATGTCAACGGAATAAGAGGGACTCCCCGGGGTAACATGATAAAATCCCTAAAAAACTTGTGTTCTGACCTGCTAATTTCTTCTACATTGTCGAAGCCCCAAAGCTCGGCTCCGTAAAGAGCTGAGCTAACTGCCTTTGCGCCATATACAGCAAGTGCTGGGGCAACTGGCCTGCTCACAGATGAGCGGTGGTCTTTGCTCAGTGCCCCGACAGCGCGTTTGTGATTTAGGAGCATTTTATCGAGATGGGGCCTCCACTGCATTTTGCCCGAGAGTCGTATCCCAAGATAATCAAAGGTACTAACTCTCTCTAAGTGTGTCCCGTCTAAGGTAATGTTATTCCTGAACGATTTGTGCGGATTGAATGTCATAAATTTTGTCTTGGATGTGTCTATGGTCAGTCCCCGAGAATTACAAAAAAGTTGAAATCTGTTCAGTAATATTTGTAGGCCAGCTGGAGTCTTGGAGATCAACAATGTATCGTCCACAAACAGGAGAGTTGGAACCTTGTTTCCCGCCAGGGCCGGGGCATCAGCTGGAGTTTCTTGCAAAAAGCTGACCACCCCGTTCACATAAAGAGAGAACAGGGTGGGTGCCATCACACAGCCCTGGCGTACTCCCCTGTTTACCGGGATCTTTTCCGTTAGCTGGCCTTGGGACCCCCATCTCACCTGTGCGTAATTGCCCTCGTGGAGCCGTGTTAATAGATTAAGAATTAGTGGAGGGATGCCCATTTCTCCCCAAACTTCCCAAAGTCTTTTCCTGGGAACCAGGTCAAAGGCAGTCTTTAAGTCGATAAAAGCAAGATAAAGACAGCCTTTGCCAATCACAACCACTTTCCAATAGATCAGAAGGAGCCTAAAAACCTGGTCTACTGTTCCCGTGTTGGCCCGGAATCCCGCCTGGTATTGGGAGAGGATATCTTCAGCCTCAGCCCAAGACTGAATTCTTTGTAATATGACCCTGCCTACCATCTTCTGCATAGCGTCAATCAGACTGATAGGTCTATAGTTGGCAGGGTCCTCTCTAGCTCCCTTCTTAAAAATTGGGACAACCTCCGCACCCTTCCAGGATTCCGGGACTGGGCTTCCACTAGAAATAGAATTGATTAAAAGCAGTATGTACTCGGCCCAGTTTCGGGGGTCTGTAAGGAACAAGTCTCCAGGGAGACCATCTGGTCCTGGGGCTTTGGCGGGGACTATTCTGCTTATGGCAGACTCTAGTCCGATCAGCGTGAAAGGGTCACTGCTGCCATCCCCGAAGTTTATCAAGGAATGGTCATATGACCTGTCCATGCTTACGTCGTTGAGCTCAGAGTAAAGTTCCCCAAAGTGATCCTGCCAAACCTGGCTTGAGATGTGATTGGGAACTTGATCTATATCCCCCTTATTTTCCCGTCTAACAAGAGACCAAAAGAGGTTAGTGTCCCTTGCTACACTGGCGTCTTTTAAGTCTCGCCAGCGGGTTTCGTCCCAATCTAACTTTGCTTGACGCAACGCCATTCTATAATATTTTCTGGCGGCTTTAATCGCAGTACAATTCTTAGATCTGATGGCAATAGCTAATAACCTCCTCTTAAGTCTGCAGTCCTTGGTGTACCATGTCTGCCTGCTCCTCAGTTGCGCAGTGGGCTGGATAGACCTGTTGGGTGCTTGGAAGTAAGCACTTATCTGTTCTATTGTGCGTGAATGGATGCTAGGAACATTGGTGAGCCCAGCTGCAATTGTTATTGCTTCCCGTAGCTCGATGGTGTTCTTGCTCAGCACTTGCCTAATGGCCTCTAATTTCGCGTCTTGAAGAGCAACCTTGTTCCATTTGAGGGCTCTTCTACAGTTTGAGGGAATTAGCTTTTTGGTCACAGATAGCGTATGAGTATTCATTGGGGGGCAGGCGGATGCCCATGGGGACTTCATGGACACGCAGAGGGGGTTATGGTCACTATCGGTTGTATTCCCCACCACCATGTCTGTTACATGCCCCCAAAGTCTTACATCTAATAGGATGTAATCGATATGAGACGGGCAGCTAGCTCTATTGTAGGTGTTAGCTCCCTGGGCATCTAACTTAGTCCTGCCGTTCGCTGCCCTCAGACCGAATTCCATGGTGAGTGCATTAAGTTGGATTATTCTCTGTGTCCACCTTTTTACTAGGGGTAAGCTTAGCGGGGGAACAGTCCACTTTCTGTCGTCTTCCTCTATCCCGAATATGTCTTCTGTGCTGAGAGGCTCAAAAGTGCAGTTAAAATCTCCTGTGACCACAACACTAGAATGGGACTGGCAGCTAGACAGACTTTCCTCTAGTAGTGTCACAGTAGGTGAAGGTTTGCCCCCTGCAGTCCCCTTATATAGACGTTAAATAGATCTATTGTTTCACCACCCCTTGGGCCCTTAATGGTGAGCCTCATGATATCTGGGCTCGAACTTTGGTGTATGGAAGTTCTGCAGTCCAGGGCGACATTTACCCATATGATCAACCCTCCCGAGGGACGACCCTTCCCTATGGTGGTAGCCGGTATATGGTAGCAGCTATAGCCTGATTTATGTAAGGGAACTAAGCTCCACGTTTCCTGGAAAATGCAAATATCCAGTGGGGCAAAGATAATTTGCTGCTAAGGCCAGCAACGTTCCAGGAAATAATTTTAAGCTGTCGGGGAAGGACTAAGTCGTGAATTGTGTCTGTATAGGAAGTATATACGGGGCTGATGACAAAGCAAGAAAATCGGTTGCCTCTGGGAGGGTAGTTACCTGAACCATCATAGTGGCCCTATGATAGGGGATTTGTGCAGCAAATTGCAAGCAGTCAATTAGTGATTCCAAATCACGATAAGGGATTGGGTCATTTCTAAGGCTGTGGTCAATGGCTAGGGGAATAGCTTGTGGGTCCTGGGATAACTGAGTTTCCCCTAGCAGTCAATTACTAACTTCCAATGAGGTCGAGCCTCTAGGGGCACTTGGTGAATGCTTGCCTTTTAATCTTTCTGATGATGGTGCAATTGGGAGTCGCCTAAGCTGTTTTCTTTGTGCTGTCGCTGTTGTTCTGCAGATGCTCGATTGGAAGAAGCTCAGCCGGCGCCTTCAGAAGGCACTCCTAATTTTGATATGTATGTGAAGCATGGTCTTGGCCCTATTATGTTTAGTACATTATGGCACAAATATACGAGGGACAATGCCGAGCTGCAGTGGCCGTTGGCGGGCACTTTCGATGAACAAAAGATTGGGTATTTACAGGAACAGTTGTTAAAAAGACGAAGTAGACAATCTATGTTTGATTCTCTTAGAACGTGGCAGAAAGCAGCTAGGCAGAGATGATTGAAGACGGAGAAGGAGGTACGGAAAGGGAAGATGCAGACACTGACTCAGAAAGCTGTAGCGTATGATAGAGAGAAGCAGGAGAAGGGAGTTGAATGTGACGATAGGAGATGTTGATTGCATGTTGATAAATCATATTTGGCTCAGGAGGAAACTGATACTTTTGTGGAAGAATTGTTAGACACCTGACCCCCGCCCCCAAATGCCCCACAAAGGATATATCCCTCTGTCCCTGTGCCATCACAGCCACCTGTTACTGCTGTTCCCACTGTCCCTGTATCTACTGCTATCGTTTCGAAGGCTGTGGCTTCGGCTCCTCCTCCTCCTTCTTTGCCTTCACCGTCTGTGGCAACTGTGACTGTTAGTACACCAAGCACACCTATTGTTTCGGCATCCCTATCTCCAGCTCTCTCTCTCCCGGCGCACCCGTCTGCGACTATCCTACCCGGTGCTTCTGTTGCTTCTCCATCTTTGATGGTTCATTTCCCAGCATTATTGGGTGCAGAGAAGCCAACATGTGGATTTGAGGATACAGATTTGACAACATTTAAGGAGCGTATGGGCCCTTTTGTATGGTCTGCGGTGGGGGATGAGGAGTAGAAGGTAGTAGCTAATCAGGCTGCACAGTGGGGTCGTAATCCCATTTACAGTGTGGAGGATGTTTGGGGTGTGATGAAAGATTATGAGCCTTTTATACAGCAGCATGCTCCTAAACATATGTCCTCTACGTTGATTGGCCTTTGGCAGCAACATTTTTGGGACGACGCGCCACAGATTTGATTCTATATTAGAGATTGCATGTATGCCAGTGGTTTGGACCCAGGCCAAGTTTTTGGGAACATTACCACGTTGGTTGCCTACAGGGGCAGGTTGCATGAGAAGAGTCCTACCCCGGTATCTCAGTTTCCGATGCGAGAAGTTCATCCCATATATCACCCAGAGATACCAGAGTTAACGGATCAGCTTGGTAATCTTACTCGAGCGGATGTAGCGGCCCGTTTCCAAGAACAGTGGGTTTATACTCCGTGGAAACGGAGTGAGGTTCTGTCCCTTAAAGCTTATTTGCCCGATCCTAGAAAAATCCTACAGCTTATTATAAAGAACTGACTGAAGCGGCCTCTTCTACTATAATGACTCTTGCTGACATTGAACTGTTCTTTGGTCTCCTCGTTCCGGTTGATATTTGGAGACAGGTTCATACTCAAGACCATGTTGCGGAATTGGGTGGTACATGGGATGTGATTAAAGGATGGGATCAGGAACGAAAGCCAGGTGATAAGCCCCGAGCCGAGATACTTGCTTTGTCAGACTGCATTATTACATATATGCATTCTCTTATTCCGCCGAAGAAAGTAAGTTGGGACAAGTTGACGGCTTGCCGACAAAAGAAAGATGAGAGTGTGTCTGATTTCTTTACCCAGTTTGAAGATACGTTTCTGGATTATAGTGGGCAGGATATGTCTATTGAGGGAGGTGTTTGATTGTTTGTTGACGGGTTTGTTTCTAACTTACTTCCTGAAATTGCGACTCGTTTGAAGGCATCTGAGAGTACTTGGACAACTTCTTCCCCCTTTGTTATTTTAAATTATGGCTCAATATTATGAGCATCGTGATCAAGAAGAGAAAGAAAAGATAGATAAGAAGAATAAGGATTTAAATACGAAGGTGCTGTTGCAGCAAGCGTTTAGAGGAAATGGTAGAGGACGTGGTGGTCCTGCCCGACAGCTTTTACGCACTAGTAGGCAGCCAAATACGATGCCTTTGAGGCCGAATCAGTGTGCATATTGTAAGGAGGAGGGTCACTGGTGTAGCGAGTGTCCTGTGCTTTTGCAGAAGGTGGCGGTCCCTAGAGGACGAGGTTCTCGTGGACGGGGTCGTGGAGCTGGTGGGGCTGATAGGGCTCAGAACACTGCAGCGTCACAGGGTCGTTCTGATAGTACTTTGATGACCCCCGTGATGGGCAGTGCTACCATGATGACACGGGGCCAGATGTATGACCATTGGATTTAGCACCTCGCAATTCGCAACAAATTGCGAGTCGCAAATTGCGAGGCGCAAAATCCAATGTACAACAGTGTCAGAGACACTGTTAGCGATTCCCAATGGGGTCACAAAATGTGAGGCTCATCAATATTCATGAGCCACTCGCAATTTGCGACCCCATTGGGAATGGCCAGCCTCACAGGGATGGTGGCCTGCTGGGGTCAGCAGACCACCATGTCTATGACTGCTTTTCAATAAAGCAGTTATTTTCTTTTTTAAATGCAGCCTGTTTAAAACAGGATGCATTTAAAAAGAAAAATGAAACGTTTTTGTTTCATTTTTTAAGGGCAGGTAGTGGTCCCTGGGACCACTGCCTGCCCTTAAAAAATATTTTCCCCTGCATTCACAAAGGGGAAGGGGTCCCCTTCCCGTGTGCGAGTGCTGTACCACCCTTCTGAGAAGGGTGGTAAACTGCGAAGAGTCATACATAGCTGGAGGACTCGCTATTAGGAAGGGATGCCCTCGGAATGCCCCTTCCTAATAGCGACTCGCTATTCCTATTTTGCGAGTCGTAAATAATTTGCGACCCCCAAAATAGGAATAGTACATGGCCAACTCGTTTTTTGCTGTCGCAAAGAAGTCTGAAACCCCTCTGCGACCGCAAAAAACGGTCATACATCTGGCCCTACGATATGGATGAAGCGACAGGAATGTCTTACTGCTCGGATAGCTAGGGACAGAGTGGGGGACCAGTTCTGATGCCTGTAGACCAGCATGGTCCTTATGTAACAGCGGAACTGCAAGGTTCGACTAAGGAATTTTTGGTGGACACAGGTGCGACAAAAAATTCTGTTTTCTCGAAATATGGTCCCTGGGGCAGCTCTGTTTGGCCATAATAATGTTTTGGTAGGTTTTTCAGGTGTACCGGTTGTGAGCCCCATTTCAAGATCCCCTTGCATTGACTATTGGTCCTTTCACTGTGGATTCTCCATTTTTGCTGACATCTAATTGTGGTGAGAATTTGATGGGTTTGGGTTTGTTGAAGAAATTGCATGCCACTATTTATTGTTCCCCGGCAGGTGTCTCTATAACAATGGGGCCAGATTTAGTAGGTGTTAAACAGTGTTTATCCAAGGATGCGCCTCTTCCTGTTGAATTTGCTGATGTGCCACCCACTTTGTGGGCGACAGGTGATACAGACTTAGGGCTGTTGCATATACCACCGGTTTTGATACGGGTCAAAGACAATGCTATTTTGCCTCGTATTCCTCAGTATAAAATACCACAGGCAGGAAAGCGAGCCTTATTGCAAATTATTCAGGATTTGATCAAGAAAGGAGTGGTTGAAGAGACGTCTGCCAATATTTGTAATAGTCCCATTCTTCCGATTCTCAAACGGGCACCCTTGGGTTCTCCTGATGATCAAGAAGATGTTTATCATTTTGTGATTGACTTGTACAAAGTTAATAAAATATGATTCCCCAGTTTCCAGTGGTTCCAGATATTACCACACTTTTGACAATGATTCCTTCCACTGCCAAATTCTTTTGTGTGATTGATTTGAAAAACACATTTTTTAGTATTCCTATTCATTCAGATAGCCGGTATTTGTTTGGGTTTACACTAGCTGGCAGAAGCTTTAGAGTCTGTCGAGCTCCTCAGGGCTATACTGAGAGTCCAAGTATTTACAGTCAGGCTTTAAAGAGTCAGTTGGATTCCCTTTTGCTTCCTGCAGGTAATGTATTGGTGCAGTATGTTGATGACCTCCTTATTGCTTCTGATACAGAGCAGGGTTGTAAAGATAGTACAGTTAAATTATTATTGCATTTGGCTCAACATGGTCATAAAGTTTCTCTTTCTAAATTTCAGTATTGTCGACAGGAGGTCACCTACTTAGGTCACCTACTGTCGTAGGAGGGTAGGAGGTTGACCCCTGAGCGCATCAATACCATTGCTAAAATGCCTATTCCACAGACACAGAAAGATGTGCGCGCTTTTATAGGTATAACTTCCTACTGTCTGCAGTGGATACCTAACTACTCCCTACTAATCAAACCCTTGCTTGCCTTAACAACGAAAGAAGTGCATGAGCCTTTGCCTTGGACGCCTGAATGTCAGCAGTCTTTTGAGCAATTGAAAACTGCGCTTTGTTTGGCTCCAGTACTTGGCACCCCTAATTACGGTAAACCGTTTTTGTTGTACGTGCATGCGATGGCTTGTTGTGTGCTTGCTGTCCTAACACAAAAATTTGGAGATAAGCAATGGCTGTGTGCGTATTTCTCTGCTGTTCTTGATCCAGTCGCGAGAGCCCTCCCGAGTTGTCTAAGAGCGGTCACGGCCATGGCCACTTCGATCAGACAATCGGCTGGACTCGTACTGGAATACTGATCTCACAGTCATGGTACCCCATGCTGTGGATACACTTCTGAAAAAGACAAAGACACAGGACCTCACCAGTGCACGTCTTACTGGCTATGAATTGACATTGTTTGCTAAACATATCACAATCAAAAGATGTGCTACTCTGAATACAGCCACGTTACTACCCCTCCCTTCTGAGAGTGATGAAGTCGACAAACATGACTGTATCTTCTGGACGGAAGAAGAGATGAAAGGACGGGTAGACTTGACTGACATTCCCTTATCTAACCCACAAGGGGAACTATATGTTGATGGCTCTTGTTTCAAATTACCAGATGGCACTACAACTGTGGCTTATGCTATTACCACACTGCGTACAGTAGTAGAGACATCACAAGTCCCTTATCAGTCGGCTCAAGCTGCTGAGCTTGCTGCCCTTATTCGAGCTTGCGAATTGAGTGAGGGGCTGGTTGTCTATATATATACTGACAGCCAGTATGCCTTTGGGGTTGCGCATAATTTTGGGCGACTCTGGGCTGAGAGAGGGTTTCTTACTTCCCATGGCACCAGAATCCAGCATGGGCACCTTATATTGAGGCTTTTGTCTGCTTTAACGCTCCCCAAGAAATTGGCCATGGTGAAATGTAGCACCCACCGGAAGGTCACCGATGATGTGGGTAGGGGAAATGTTTTTGCAGATCAGACAGGAAAGGAAACGGCTCAGACAAAGATGAAAAGAATGTTTGTAGCAGGTCCGGCTAGGTGGGTGCCTGAGGTTGTCATGTTCGAGGACACCCTTGAGAATGTAAAAGAGATTCAAAGCGAAGCCACAGTAGAAGAGTTAGCAGTGTGGCAGGAAAGTACAGCACAATTGAACGATGAGGGATGTTGGATTGATAAGTCAGGGAAGCAAAGATGGATGTTGCCCAATGCATATGTTCTCCCTGTGGTGACAATGGCCCATGGTCCAGCCCATATTAGTGCTAAGGATATTTGCAAGTTGTTGGACCCTGTATGGCAGAATGACAATATCCCTAAGACAGCTGCACATTTAGTGAAGTACTGTTTGGTGTGCATGATGCACAATCCTGGAAAGGGTACCCTTACACCGCCTGGTAATTTTGCACCGCCCACTTTTCCTTTTGAAGTCCTTCAAATGGACTATATTGAACTAGAAAGATGCAAGAATTTGAAGTATGTTTTGGTGGTTGTCTGTGCATTTAGTAAATGGGCTGAGGCTTATCTCACTAAAGACAATACAGCCATTACGACTGCAAAGGTACTCCTGAAGGAGTTCTTTCCTCGTTTCGGATTGCCCCGATTGATTTGGAGTGATAACGGAAGTCATTTTAATGCAAACATGGTTTACACATAAAGCAAAAGATCCATGCTGCCAATCATCCACAGTCAGCAGGTTTGGTTGAGAAGTACAATGGTACTCTCAAGCTCAAACTGGCAAAAATTCAGATGCTTTACCGTTAGCTCTTTTGTCAACATGAACGACAGCACATTCTAGGACAGGATTGTCACGGTATGAGGTCGTGTTGAGGCACCCGGCAAATGTCTGGGACGTCCCGCGACCTCGGCGGTTTTCTTATATTGAGTACCCATTGTTGCTTGATTATCTTGGCCAGTTAACAGAAAGTTTGCGTTCTATTCACCAACAGGTCCAGAATACCCTGCCAGCCCTACCAGAGGGGCCCGGCCACGACATTCAGTCTGGTGACTTTATTATCATCAAGAACTTCCAGCGGAAGAAGAGTTTGGAGCCGCAGTGGAAGGGGCCAGAGCAAGTCCTTTTGGCAACGCGCACCGCGGTCAAGGTCTCTGGCCGTAAGAACTGGATTAACGCGACTCATTGTTGCAGGATTCCTTTGCCCCTGCCCTACGACCAGTGGGTGAGGGATGGGATTGGGGACTCTGAGTGCGAGATGGTGCTTCAGTTTGTCTCCTTCAGTGATGCCAAACTGACCTAGGCATGAACAGACAAGGAAAATGATGATGTATTAAATGCAGCAGTTCCTCCGGAAGTACGAGCTATCCAGGAGCCCCTGTTTGTTGACCATTCTGTGCCTGGAGCCACTAGGTACAATTTGTGCCCTCGGTTGGGGGATGGTGCACTAAAAGAGAATAGAGATTAGTTAGGGATGGACTGTGTAAGTCAGGACATACTTTGCTATAGTACCAACGGAATTAGTTTAGGGTGATGAGAGTTTTTTGCACTGTTTAAACATTGGATAGGATAGATCGAAGTATCCCTTGGGGATATATTATCTTGGTCGATGTGGGATACGACCTTAGGATAGAGCAAGCTCTACGGCCGGTGCTCAAGAGCGCCAACGTATTGATGGACAATAGGAGCCTGTACTAGTGAGGCTCTGACGGACTCTGGGAACTTGTATATTTCCTTGTATTTTGCCCCCATTTCATCATTCGTTATGCATCCCTTTGGTAGAATGGTTGCTGAGGAAGAGCAGCCAGTGATTCTTGTTGCCCAGCATAATGCAGTGTGGACCCGTAAACAAAAGTTAATATGGCCCTTGTGAATTTGCTGTTAATCATGTTATGTGGGGTAACATGGGTTTTGGAAAGTGATCAAAGTGTACCTTTACATATAAAGGATAAGGTTGTTTCTCAAGTCCGAAAGAAAAGGATGGCCCCAAGCAATGTGTTTCTAGATACACACTAGAGGTTCTTTGGAGAAGGGACTGCTTGTTACCCCACTGTATCCATCACTAGTCTATGGACAGCATATCCATTGTCAATTGACAATTATACCTATACTCAGCCCCTTGACTTCGTAGAAGTGCAAGGAGTATTTGGGTTTGGCTATCCAGGTCCTTGTCTATATCATAGCAAGTCACGAGGCATGGGTTATCCGGGGTGTGACAACAACACTTATTGCGACAACTTCTATATCGAAAAACAGAATATAACTCTGGTGGGTTGCCAGTATAAGGAATTGACAGTTCCCCGAGAAGCTGGTTATTACCCTGCTTGTTGTCCAATTATCAATTTTACTGACACTATATTGTATGTCAATTGTTCAGGGATAGTATTGCATAAGGGCACATACTCTTTGGTAAATACAAAGGAACCCAGTACCTTTGGAAGGAATTCCAGGTATTCTGCAGTAGATTATGATAGACCGGTGTATGCACACCCAGGCTTTTTCTTTTTGTCTAATGGGACTTATTAGAAATCTCCATAATGGTACGGATGATGTGGCACTTGGGATGGCACTGCCTTTGGGTGTACCTTGCCAAAATGCAAAGCCTAAAGTAAGATGGGTTAAAAGGACATTGACCAAAGAATTCTGTGAAGGAGTGACAGATCTCAAAGTCAATAATTATAGTAATGGTGTTACTTTTGGATACATTCTTTCCTTCATAATTACATTTGGTGGTACTGCTATGGCCAGGGGTGAGAAAGCTAGAGAATATTTCGGATGTAAGCCGCAAATATTGTCTAAGTCCACAGTAGCAGCTTTGCGTGACATCACCACCCAATTGGATAGTATGCGATTATATTCCGAGCAGACTAGATATGCAGTCGACTTCATCCTAGCTAAGAGTGGTGGTGTGTGTGCGGTAGTAGGAGACCAGTGTGTAGTCGGGATCACAAATATGGAAAAGAATATTACCCAACACATTTTAGACATCTTAGAAAATGTAAAAGGAATGGAAAGTGGGAACTGGAGTTGCTCTCTTTTTGGCAGCTGGGGTTGGATCCTTGAAAAGGTGATCTATTTAATTGTGATTTTGGTCTCTTCCTGTGTCTTTGTTCAATGCCTTCCCTTCTGTTGTTCTTATTCAATCAATCAATCAATCAGGGTTTTATAAAGTGCGCTACTCACCCATGAGGGTCTCAAGGCGCTGGCAAATTATTGCACCACTCTTCTCACTCCTAAGAGGAAAATATTGATTCATGACAATTATGGTTCAAAAAGAGATCGATGACCTCATGCAGATAGATGAGGGCATTTTCGAGACTTCTTCCCTCCTCACGGTCTCTCTTCCTGATGTTGACAACATGGAGTGTGTTCAAGAAGTTTACCTATGACTTTCTGTTTTATTGATTTATATGCTGGTTGTTATTACTAGAAAATGTTTAGCTCATGCTAAAAGGAGGGTCTGTTAGAATAGAAAAATTCATGTTTGCGCATTGTTCTATGTATGTTAGCATTCGCGGCGCCATTTTCTATGTCGGCAAATTTTGAGTGGCAATCGAAACTTATTATCTGCTGTTTCCGAGAAAAGGCCTCTGTGGAGTTGTGTTTCTCAAAGGCTAAGTTTTGCTTCACTAATGAATACACTGTTCTTATTAGCGCATACCTTTCTCCCTAGATAGAGGCCTTCTCCCACTTGTCTAGCGGCAGGCACGGGCAGAGAAACCTTGTGAAGTAGATAGTGTTTGCCCAGCCTTAGAATCGAAACTTATCCTCTGTACTTCTTTGTTAGCTACATCTGCTTGGAAAATTCCATTGTGGGCGTGCCTTCATTGGTTCTGAAATGTACATGATGTATCTTTATGCTTGCTGATGTCAGTCCCTGTGCAGCACTCCTAAGCGACTGGGCAGACTGGGCTCCCCTCTGAGTGTACCTGAATAAACAGATATTGGTTTGTATTCTCTACTCTCTGACCAACTCTTCATTTGGTATGGAAGGCGGAGAGGTGGTCGTGAGTGACCCGGGTGACCTTAATCGGGCCACTTCCTTCACATCCAATGGCCACACTAATAGTACATTGTTGACCACGTCCCATGACAGAATCCCTCCATCGGGTAACCACCGCTAGGACACCGCCAGCACAACTATTAAATCTAAATAGGCTTGGGGCACCCCGCCGTCCTGATGGTGACAAAGTACTATTCACCAGCACAGGAGTCGGCCACATCGGTGAGCCGCGTACATGACAGTGCAGACGGAGATTAAGCCTGCATACATCTAAATAGGGAAGGCGGGATTCAGTCAGCTTGGCGGAGTACTTGTAAACTCCACTATGGAGAGACGACGGTAGTCCCGCCAAATCTAAATCAGGCTCGATGTAGTAGATATGGACTTATCGGCACTTGTAAAGTTACATTTTTTGTGAACTACAGATATTAAGATAGCTAGATTATGTAGGAGATAGGGACTTATCGGCACTTGTGGAGTGAAAATATTTAGTGAACTACGGATATTGAGATACCTGATTAAGGTCTGTTGGTTGAATGAAACACAATGGCTGGGCTGAGAATTCTTGTTTGAAGAATAAAATTTGATACATCGTACATTGGCTCTTATGAATTCAATGGACTGAATAGAGAATTTATATATATTTGGACGCTTATTGGACTCTTTCATTATTTGTTATGATGAACTCTAATGTGTCTTTATGACTCTTTGAGTACTCCCTTTTGCAGTGTGCTTATCTTGGAATTACAGTGGGAGTTTTGTGGCGGTAGAACCCCAAGGGTGGAAACACGCTAATTGTCTACTGTATTGTGATATTCATTTGTGCGGTATATCAGTGCTATTACTGTTCTTTTTGTTTGTGTTCCCCAAGTAGAGCATAAGACAAAATTACCAGCTTCGGGGCTCACAATGCACATCATTGAAAGTAGGCTACATCCCACTCACAATCTTTATAAGTTCCTCCTCTCATCATGGCAGAGGTCTGCCCAAGAAGCATTTGATTCCAGGATTAAAGTATTGCAGCTGTGTGCTATTCACTTCACAAAGTACAGAAAGCATTTGCACACTATAGTGTTCAAGATCAGCATTAGGGCAGGTGAAGTTTTTAGTTCAGCTGCAACATTGTGTGAAGTACATAATTCTAGCACGTAAAGAAACTGTGACATTGTTGTATTTTACACAACGTTACCAAAGTAGGATGAGATTTCATGCAATAAAGACATTGAGATGGAATCTTCCTGCAAAAACTGTTCTTGAAAGGGATTTCACTTGATAAAAGCACATACTTATGTTTTTTTTCTATCACTAAACTTGAAGCAGCATTTTTCACTTGGTTTTATTTTGTAGAACTTTTGTGGAGTTCACAAAGTTGTAAAGTTTTAAAGTAAACTTCACAAAGTTGACTAAGAATAAGGTAAGGTATTTAGGAATTCCAGGTTCAGTGCCTGAATCATTAACAAAGCTATTCTTACATATAAAATCAAGATTTAAGAATTATTGGTTGAATGATTTTCACATTAATTAAATGGCTAAGTATAGTGCAGTTTACAAGAACATTTTGCAAAATATGTTAATGCTCTTTTAAAATCCTTTGATAAAATCAGCAGAACGTAATATCAATAAGTCAAACTTTAGTAAGTTCTAAAACCATTAAAACTTTTCTGAATGTCATTGAAAGAACGAGTACAAAGATAAAATCTGCCTCATGAACATTTTCCACTTTGCAAATTCAATACCACCCTCTTTTGGGAATTGGTCTACCATTAATGGCCACATGTCATTGTGATTCAAAAGGCAAGGTGACGACCCCCTTCTACAGTGTCTATATCATGACTGCATAAGGCATTTGAAAACCATACATTTTGTACGGATTTAAGATTTTGCATTCACAAAGACTATGGGGCAGATTTACAAGCCCCTTGCGCCACTTTTGCCCCGCCGTTGCGTCACGCATGTGACGCAGCGGCGCATACGCTCATGCGCCGCGTTGCTCTATATTTACAACGTGACGCATCTAGGGAGATGCGTCACGTAGTAAACCCCTGCGCCACATGAAACCTGCGTCAGGTTTCATGTGGGCGTACCGGCGCAGGGGGCGTTCCGGCGCAGGAACGCCTCGGAAAGTGACGTAGTGAAATCTACAAGATTTCACGCAGTCACTTTTCCGACGCTGGTGCGTCAAATCCTTACGCCTGCTTCAAGCAGGCGTAAGGATTGACGCACCATGTTAGGGTTAGGAAGGTTGGAACAGTGCTGGAGTTGCGTCGCGCTTGCGACACAACTTCAGCACTGCGCCAACCTTCCGCCGGCAGATGCGTCACGCATCTGCTTATCCTGCGCCACGATGCGCCGCATTGTAAATGCGGCGCATCGGACGTGGCGCAAGGGTAAACTTGCGTGACGCATTTTCCTGGCGCATCCCTGCTGATATGCAGGGATGCGCCAGGGAACGTAAATATGCCCCTATGATTTTTGCAAATCGGAGACATTGGAGGCTTTTTGACTTTTAAACCCTTTAATCCATTAGGATCATGGTCGGTTAATTATAAGGTTCAGTATTTTTTGTGAGTATATCTTCACTTTGAATCAATATACAAGTGTAATGATCAAAGAATTGATTTTTTTCCATGTACAAGCGTTTATAAACATGATAGTGTGCAATGTATAGTAAACCAGAAAATGTGATAACTAGGGATGTATGAGATTCGCGTAATGTTATTTTGCATAGTTTTGGAAAATTTTGGCAAAATTACGCACAATACACTTCTGTCATTTAGAGCTATATTTTAATGTGAAATGTGTTCTTGTGTCAGTTTTTGATGCATTAACCCATTTCACACTAAAAAAAAGAATTAGCGCTAAAAAGCTGTATGTGTTCTGTTGTTCCCACTCGTGGTAAGTTTTTACAGTGAATGGCACATAATTCTGCAACATTGTATAATGGAGAAATTTTGCGAATTTTAATTTAAAAAGTGTAACATGAAATTTCCAAAATTATCTGAATTTCGCTAATATAATTTAAATTTCGCCCTGCTATAGTGCTAACCAATAAGGTGTGTTGTAGGATAATTGAATGAAAAGTATAAATAAAAATACAACCGCTAGCAAATGTGTCACACTCGCTACATCATTCTAACATAAGAGAAATTGCGAGGTTTTTTGAAAATAATAAAGGGACACCCAGAGTAAAGGAAAAAGTGAGTTCTTTTTATCCTACCCAGATTAACTAACAATCACCAGCAAGGAGCATTCCAAAACGGTTCTTTGTTTAATGATGTCAGGTAGGGTTTTGAGATCTATTGGGATGTTGTTCAAGGCATGACTAATTTTGTCTGTTTCATCGTACAGTTTGGGAAACTGCATGGTGATTGTAGCAGTACAGAGTACACGGTGACACCTGATGATTAAAATAAAAGCAAAAGTAAAGGCATCAAATGGAACCGAGTTTGAATTATTGACCGGCTCCTCGAACGATGCATCATGATTCGAGCCTCGTGATTCTAGCTTATTAATATAATTTTTAAACTCCTGGAATTTTAAACGATAATGAGTTTCTAAATTAATACCGCAAATTCCCATTTCAGAATTTGATGAGCTGAATCCAAAGTTCATTAAATCCCTCTGTTTTGCCGGGTACAGTTTGTAATCAGTTTTGAAGTGTGCATTTATTATGGTAGGCCTTGTCCAATATGCCGCTCGCCATGCGCTAAGCCATCGCCTCTCGATGACTGGCAGCCAACTGTACCATGCATGATGAGGGATGGTAATGGGACAAATAAGAGACTTGATGATATGGTCTTGTGAATGGCACCATCATTTTGACTGTTTAATAAATGCTGCATACTGAACTACAAGGCTAACAAAAAATGTTCTAATTGTTGGCTATATCTGAAGTCTGGTGTGCCACGTGCCACTTGCAGCCCAGACAGATCCATGCAAGAATGTTAATCGCTCGAGGTAAAATAGAAATGTGCTTGCTGGAGAGCAATTACTACATATATATATATATATCCAGCACTTGCGGGGGGTTAAATCCTCCTTTGGATTTATTTGCACTAAACAAACAAACGTGTTTCAGCGGAACGCCTTCCTCAGCAGCTCCTGTATAGAGCATCCTCAACACCAGCTCTATCAAAGTCTTTAAGCATAGGATTAGCACAGTGCCATCCACGCCGAGATAGAAAGGGACAAAGGCATGGACAGCACTGTGCTAGTCCTATGCTTAAAGACTTTGCTGTAGAAATGGCAAAAGACTTTGTCCCTTTCTATCTCAGGCATGGAAGCAGACATTTGAGGTGAGCAGATCTAGAGTGTCACTGGTGTTAAGGGTGCTCTATTCAGGAGCTGCTTTCCACCTAAACTTGAGAACTACCCAGAGTTCTCTGCTTCTTTTTTGCATAATTTATGCGTCACTCTATGCCTGAAAGGGTATTGTCTTGACTTAAACTAGGTGCTCCCTTGTGTCTGGACAAAGCTATACCTCTCGAAAGATCTCTAAGTAGAATGAAACACTGTGTCAGGGGTTGCTTTTGCTCATTTCATGTTGGCTTGGTTGTAATTTTACCAATTCAGAACTGTGGTACTGTGCCTAGAGTGGTAAATGGTTTTTGTCATTTTACAGCTCAGCATGGACAGCACTGTGCTAGTCCTGTGCTTAAAGACTTTGTTGTAGAAATGGCAAAATACTTTGTCCCTTTCTATCTCGGCATGGACAGCACTGTGCTAATCCTATGCTTAAAGACTTTGATAGAAAAACAGACATTTGAGGTGAGCATATCTAGGGTGTCGCTGGTGTTGAGGGTGCTCTAAACAGGAGTTGCTTTCCACCTAAACTTGAGAACTACCCAGAGTTCTCTGCTTCTTTTTTTGCATAATTTATGCGTCACTCTATGCCTGAAATGGTATTGTTTTGACTTATACTGGGTGCTCCCTTGTGTCTGGACAAAGCTATACCTCTCTGAAGAGCTCTAAGTAGAGCAAAACACTGTGTCAGGGATGCTTTTGCTCATTTTAAGTTGGCTTGGCTGGTATTTTACCAATTCAAAGCTGTGGAACTGTGCCTGGAGTGGTAAATGGCTTTTGTCATTTTACAGCTCGGCATGGACAGCACTGTGCTAGTCCTATGCTTAAAGACGTTGCTGTAGAAATGGCTAAAGACTTTGTCTCTTTCTATCTCGGCGTGGATGGCACTGTGCTAATCCTATGCTTAAAGACTTTGATAGAAAAGCAGACATTTGAGGTGAGCAGATCTAGAGTTTTGCTGGTGTTGAGGGTATTCTATACAGGAGCTGCTTTCCACCTAAACTTGAGAACTACCCAGAGTTGTCAGCTTCTTTTTTGCATAATTTATGCATCACTCTATGCCTGAAAGGGTATTGTTTTGACTTATACTGGGTGCTCCCTTGTGTCTGGACAAAGCTATACCTCTCTGAAGAGCTCTAAGCAGAACGAAACACTGTGGCAGGGGTTGCTTTTGCTCATTTCAGGTTGGCTTGGTTGGTATTTTACCAATTCAAAGCTGTGGTACTGTGCCTGGAGTGGAAAGTGGTTTTTCTCATTTTACAGCTCGGCATGGACAGCACTGTGCTAGTCCTATGCTTATAAAGACTTTGCAGTAGAAATGGCAAAAGACTTTGTCCTTTTCTTCTCAACGTGGATGGCACTGTGCTAATCCTATACTTAAAGACTTTGATAGAAAAGCAGAGATTTGAGGTGAGAAGATCTAGAGTGTCGCTGGTGTTGAGGGTGCTCTATACAGGAGCTGCTTTCCACCTAAGCTTGAGAACTACTTTGCATAATGTATGTGTCACTCTATGCCTGAAAGGGTATTGTTCTGAAAAATGGAAGGGCCACATTGAGAGGCCCGCCTCAACTTAGCAAGTGAGTCTGCAGAAGGGATTCCCTATGCACTTCGTGCTCGAGGTTATCAGCTTGGAAGGCAAGTAATGAACTGTGTAATAACCCGGTGGTAGCGGAACTTTCCTGGTTTATACTGTGACCGTTTTATGGAACTTTCCTTGTAAAGGCAATTGATGCACTCGGTACACAGATTTAACAAGTTTAGTTTTGCCAATAACAACATTGAATGACAAATGAGAGCGAAAAATTGTAGTAATGATGCATTATGGGCATTGTGGTCCTGGTGACTATGGAAAAACATTAAATAAATGCTGCAGTGATGGAGAACATGAATTAAGAAACACTTGTTTTCAAAAGGATTAACCTGAACTAAATGGAATGACAATACTTACCATTGCTGCACAATGGAACTGTGGAAAATCTGAAACCTTGACTGCCTCTTTAAATTAAATGAGTGGACACCAGTCCTTTTTCAATGTTTGGAGTTACGTTATTTAAAAGCTAATGAACCCACCGATGTAACAGTGGCATATGATTACGACTTGGATAAGTCGAAACGCGTAATGCCTGTTTGCCTTGGAATAAAAGAATCTATTGAGCACTGTTGGTGTGGCCTGTTTCACGTTGCTGAAGAGTACGTGTT
Organism: Calotriton arnoldi; assembly: GCA_963921515.1. Lineage (NCBI taxonomy): Eukaryota > Metazoa > Chordata > Amphibia > Caudata > Salamandridae > Calotriton > Calotriton arnoldi. The sequence continues at coordinate 572,154 of CAWUFW010007667.1, read as the reverse complement.
TTCGTTTGGAATATTGGAGGTGTCTGACACACCTGGGATGGGCCTCGACCCGAGAGGCTGAGGCGCTCCTCGTGTCAGGTTTCGTTTGGAATATGTGCAAAAGGAGTGCCCTCCGGCTGTGACATTGGACATGAACGGAGTTTGGATAGAAGGGCCACGTTGAGAGGCCCGCCTCAACTTAGCAAGTGAACTCTTTAACAGCCATGGTCTGCAGAAGGGATTCCCTATGCACTTTGTGCTCGAGGTTATCAGCTTGGAAGGCAAGTAATGAACTGTGTAATAACCCGGTGGTAGCCGAACCTTCCTGGTTTATACTGTGACCGTTTTATGGAACTTTCCTTGTAAAGGCAATTGATGCACTCGGTACACAGTTTTAACAAGTTTAGTTTTGCCAATAACAACATTGAATGACAAATGAGAGCGAAAAATGGCAGTAATAATGTATTATGGGCATTGTGGTCCTGGTGACTATGGAAAAACATTAAATAAATGCTGCAGTGATGGAGAACATGAATTAAGAAACACTTGTTTTCAAAAGGATTAACCTGAACTAAATGGAATGACAATACTTACCATCGCTGCTCAATGGAACTGTGGAAAATCTGAAACCTTGACTGCCTCTTTAAATTAAATGAGTGGACACCAGTCCTTTTTCAATGTTTGGAGTTACATTATTTAAAAGGTAACAAACCCACCGATGTAACAGTGGCATATGATTAAGACTTGGATAAGTCGAAACGCGTAATGCCTGTTTGCCTTGGAATAAAAGAATCTATTGAGCACTGTTGGAGTGGCCTGTTTCACGTTGCTGAAGAGTACGTGTTTTCGTTTGGAATATTGGAGGTGTCTGACACACCTGGGATGGGCACCGACCCGAGAGGCTGAGGCGCTCCTCGTGTCAGGTTTCGTTTGGAATATGTGCAAAAGGAGTGCCCTCCGGCTGTGACATTGGACATGAACGGAGTTTGGATGGAAGGGCCACGTTGAGAGGCCCGCCTCAACTTAGCAAGTGAACTCTTTAACAGCCAGGGTCTGCAGAAGGGATTCCCTATGCGCTTCGTGCTTGAGGTTATCAGCTTGGAAGGCAAGTAATGAACTGTGTAATAACCCGGTGGTAGCGGAACTTTCCTGGTTTATACTGTGACCGTTTTATGGAACTTTCCTTGTAAAGGCAATTGATGCACTCGGTACACAGTTTTAACAAGTTTAGTTTTGCCAATAACAACATTGAATGACAAATGAGAGCGAAAAATGGCAGTAATGATGCATTATGGGCATTGTGATCCTGGTGACTATGGAAAAACATTAAATAAATGCTGCAGTGATGTAGAACATGAATTAAGAAACACTTGTTTTCAAAAGGATTAACCTGAACTAAATGGAATGACAATACTTACCATCGCTGCACAAGGGAACTGTGGAAAATCTGAAACCATGACTGCCTCTTTAAATTAAATGAGTGGACACCAGTCCTTTTTCAATGTTTGGAGTTACGTTATTTAAAACCTAACGAACCCACCGATGTAACAGTGGCATATGAATAAGACTTGGATAAGCCGAAACGCGTAATGCCTGTTTGCCTTGGAATAAAAGAATCTATTGAGCACTGTTGGTGTGGCCTGTTTCACGTTGCTGAAGAGTACGTGTTTTCGTTTGGAATATTGGAGGTGTCTGACACACCTGGGATGGGCCCCGACCCGAGAGGCTGAGGCGCTCCTCGTGTCAGGTTTCGTTTGGAATATGTGCAAAAGGAATGCCCTCCGGCTGTGACATTGGACATGAACGGAGTTTGGATGGAAGGGCCACGTTGAGAGGCCCGCCTCAACATAGCAAGTGAACTCTTTAACAGCCAGAGTCTGCAGAAGGGATTCCCTATGCACTTCGTGCTTGAGGTTATCAGCTTGGAAGGCAAGTAATGAACTGTGTAATAACCTGGTGGTAGCGGAACTTTCCTGGTTTATACTGTGACCGTTTTATGGAACTTTCCTTGTAAAGGCAATTGATGCACTCGGTACACAGTTTTAACAAGTTTAGTTTTGCCAATAACAACATTGAATGACAAATGAGAGCGAAAAATGGTAGTAATGATGCATTATGGGCGATGTGGTCCTGGTGACTATGGAAACACATTAAATAAATGCTGCAGTGATGGAGAACATGAATTAAGAAACACTTGTTTTCAAAAGGATTAACCTGAACTAAATAGAATGACAATACTTACCATCGCTGCACAATGGAACTGTGGAAAATCTGAAACCTTGACTGCCTCTTTAAATTAAATGAGTGGACACCAGTCCTTTTTCAATGTTTGGAGTTACGTTATTTAAAAGCTAATGAACCCACCGATGTAACAGTGGCATATGATTAAGACTTGGATAAGTCGAAACACGTAATGCCTGTTTGCCTTGGAATAAAAGAATCTATTGAGCACTGTTGGTGTGGCCTGTTTCACGTTGCTGAAGAGTACGTGTTTTCGTTTGGAATATTGGAGGTGTCTGACACACCTGGGATGGGCCCCGACCCGAGAGGCTGAGGCGCTCCTCGTGTCAGGTTTCGTTTGGAATATGAGCAAAGGAGTGCCCTCCGACTGTGACATTGGACATGAACGGAGTTTGGATGGAAGGGCCACGTTGAGAGGCCCGCCTCAACTAGCAAGTGAACTCTTTAACAGCCAGGGTCTGCAGAAGGGATTCCCTATGCACTTCGTGCTCGAGGTTATCAGCTTGGAAGGCAAGTAATGAACTGTGTAATAACCCGGTGGTAGCGGAACCTTCCTGGTTTATACTGTGACCGTTTATGGAACTTTCCTTGTAAAGGCAATTGATGCACTCAGTACACAGTTTTAACAAGTTTAGTTTTGCCAATAACAACATTGAATGACAAATGAGAGCGAAAAATGGCAGTAATGATGCATTATGGGCATTGTGGTCCTGGTGACTGTGGAAAAACATTAAATAAATGCTGCAGTGATGGAGAACATGAATTAAGAAACACTTGTTTTCAAACGGATTAACCTGAACTAAATGGAATGACAATACTTACCATCGCTGCTCAATGGAACTGTGGAAAATCTGAAACCTTGACTGCCTCTTTAAATTAAATGAGTGGACACCAGTCCTTTTTCAATGTTTGGAGTTACATTATTTAAAAGCTAACGAACCCACCGATGTAACAGTGGCATATGATGAAGACTTGGATAAGTCGAAACGCGTAATGCCTGTTTGCCTTGGAATAAAAGAATCTATTGAGCACTGTTGGAGTGGCCTGTTTCACGCTGCTGAAGAGTACGTGTTTTCGTTTGGAATATTGGAGGTGTCTGACACACCTGGGATGGGCCCCTACCCGAGAGGCTGAGGCGCTCCTCGTGTCAGGTTTCGTTTGGAATATGTGCAAAAGGAGTGCCCTCCAGCTGTGACATTGGACATGAACGGAGTTTGGATGGAAGGGCCACTTTGAGAGGCCCGCCTCAACTTAGAAAGTGAACTCTTTAACAGCCAGGGTCTGCAGAAGGGATTCCCTATGCACTTCGTGCTCGAGGTTATCAGCTTGGAAGGCAAGTAATGAACTGTGTAATAACCCAGTGGTAGCGGAACGTTCCTGGTTTATACTGTGACCGTTTTATGGAACTTTCCTTGTAAAGGCAATTGATGCACTCGGTACACAGCTTTAACAAGTTTAGTTTTGCCAATAACAACATTGAATGACAAATGAGAGCGAAAAATGGCAGTAATGATGCATTATGGCCATTGTGGTCCTGGTGACTATGGAAAAACATTAAATAAATGCTGCAGTGATGGAGAACATGAATTAAGAAACACTTGTTTTCGAAAGGATTAACCTGAACTAAATGGAATGACAATACTTACCATTGTTGCACAATGGAACTGTGGAAAATCTGAAACCTTGACTGCCTCTTTAAATTAAATGAGTGGACACCAGTCCTTTTTCAATCTTTGGAGTTACGTTATTTAAAAGCTAACGAACCCACTGATGTAACAGTGGCATATGATTAAGACTTGGATAAGTCGAAACGCGTAATGCCTGTTTGCCTTGGAATAAAAAAATCTATTGAGCACTGTTGGTGTGGCCTGTTTCACGTTGCTGAAGAGTACGTGTTTTCGTTTGGAATATTGGAGGTGTCTGACACACCTGGGATGGGCCCCGACCCAGGAGGCTGAGGCGCTCCTCGTGTCAGGTTTCGTTTGGAATATGTGCAAAGGAGTGCCCTCCGGCTGTGACATTGGACATGAACGGAGTTTGGATGGAAGGGCCACGTTGAGAGGCCCGCCTCAACTTAGCAAGTGAACTCTTTAACAGCCAGGGTCTGCAGAAGGGATTCCCTATGCGCTTCGTGCTTGAGGTTATCAGCTTGGAAGGCAAGTAATGAACTGTGTAATAACCCGGTGGTAGCGGAACTTTCCTGGTTTATACTGTGACCGTTTTATGGAACTTTCCTTGTAAAGGCAATTGATGCACTCGGTACACAGTTTTAACAAGTTTAGTTTTGCCAATAACAACATTGAATGACAAATGATAGCGAAAAATGGCAGTAATGATGCATTATGGGCATTGTGATCCTGGTGACTATGGAAAAACATTAAATAAATGCTGCAGTGATGTAGAACATGAATTAAGAAACACTTGTTTTCAAAAGGATTAACCTGAACTAAATGGAATGACAATACTTACCATCGCTGCACAAGGGAACTGTGGAAAATCTGAAACCATGACTGCCTCTTTAAATTAAATGAGTGGACACCAGTCCTTTTTCAATGTTTGGAGTTACGTTATTTAAAACCTAACGAACCCACCGATGTAACAGTGGCATATGAATAAGACTTGGATAAGCCGAAACGCGTAATGCCTGTTTGCCTTGGAATAAAAGAATCTATTGAGCACTGTTGGTGTGGCCTATTTCACGTTGCTGAAGAGTACGTGTTTTCGTTTGGAATATTGGAGGTGTCTGACACACCTGGGATGGGCCCCGACCCGAGAGGCTGAGGCGCTCCTCGTGTCAGGTTTCGTTTGGAATATGTGCAAAAGGAATGCCCTCCGGCTGTGACATTGGACATGAACGGAGTTTGGATGGAAGGGCCACGTTGAGAGGCCCGCCTCAACATAGCAAGTGAACTCTTTAACAGCCAGAGTCTGCAGAAGGGATTCCCTATGCACTTCGTGCTTGAGGTTATCAGCTTGGAAGGCAAGTAATGAACTGTGTAATAACCCGGTGGTAGAGGAACTTTCCTGGTTTATACTGTGACCGTTTTATGGAACTTTCCTTGTAAAGGCAATTGATGCACTCGGTACACAGTTTTAACAAGTTTAGTTTTGCCAATAACAACATTGAATGACAAATGAGAGCGAAAAATGGTAGTAATGATGCATTATGGGCATTGTGGTCCTGGTGACTATGGAAAAACATTAAATAAATGCTGCAGTGATGGAGAACATGAATTAAGAAACACTTGTTTTCAAAAGGATTAACCTGAACTAAATAGAATGACAATACTTACCATCGCTGCACAATGGAACTGTGGAAAATCTGAAACCTTGACTGCCTCTTTAAATTAAATGAGTGGACACCAGTCCTTTTTCAATGTTTGGAGTTACGTTATTTAAAAGCTAATGAACTCACCGATGTAACAGTGGCATATGATTAAGACTTGGATAAGTCGAAACACGTAATACCTGTTTGCCTTGGAATAAAAGAATCTATTGAGCACTGTTGGTGTGGCCTGTTTCACGTTGCTGAAGAGTACGTGTTTTCGTTTGGAATATTGGAGGTGTCTGACACACCTGGGATGGGCCCCGACCCGAGAGGCTGAGGCGCTCCTCGTGTCAGGTTTCGTTTGGAATATGAGCAAAGGAGTGCCCTCCGACTGTGACATTGGACATGAACGGAGTTTGGATGGAAGGGCCACGTTGAGAGGCCCGCCTCAACTTAGCAAGTGAACTCTTTAACAGCCAGGGTCTGCAGAAGGGATTCCCTATGCACTTCGTGCTCGAGGTTATCAGCTTGGAAGGCAAGTAATGAACTGTGTAATAACCCGGTGGTAGCGGAACCTTCCTGGTTTATACTGTGACCGTTTATGGAACTTTCCTTGTAAAGGCAATTGATGCACTCAGTACACAGTTTTAACAAGTTTAGTTTTGCCAATAACAACATTGAATGACAAATGAGAGCGAAAAATGGCAGTAATGATGCATTATGGGCATTGTGGTCCTGGTGACTGTGGCAAAACATTAAATAAATGCTGCAGTGATGGAGAACATGAATTAAGAAACACTTGTTTTCAAACGGATTAACCTGAACTAAATGGAATGACAATACTTACCATCGCTGCTCAATGGAACTGTGGAAAATCTGAAACCTTGACTGCCTCTTTAAATTAAATGAGTGGACACCAGTCCTTTTTCAATGTTTGGAGTTACATTATTTAAAAGCTAACGAACCCACCGATGTAACAGTGGCATATGATGAAGACTTGGATAAGTCGAAACGCGTAATGCCTGTTTGCCTTGGAATAAAAGAATCTATTGAGCACTGTTGGAGTGGCCTGTTTCACGCTGCTGAAGAGTACGTGTTTTCGTTTGGAATATTGGAGGTGTCTGACACACCTGGGATGGGCCCCTACCCGAGAGGCTGAGGCGCTCCTCGTGTCAGGTTTCGTTTGGAATATGTGCAAAAGGAGTGCCCTCCAGCTGTGACATTGGACATGAACGGAGTTTGGATGGAAGGGCCACTTTGAGAGGCCCGCCTCAACTTAGAAAGTGAACTCTTTAACAGCCAGGGTCTGCAGAAGGGATTCCCTATGCACTTCCTGCTCGAGGTTATCAGCTTGGAAGGCAAGTAATGAACTGTGTAATAACCCAGTGGTAGCGGAACGTTCCTGGTTTATACTGTGACCGTTTTATGGAACTTTCCTTGTAAAGGCAATTGATGCACTCGGTACACAGCTTTAACAAGTTTAGTTTTGCCAATAACAACATTGAATGACAAATGAGAGCGAAAAATGGCAGTAATGATGCATTATGGCCATTGTGGTCCTGGTGACTATGGAAAAACATTAAATAAATGCTGCAGTGATGGAGAACATGAATTAAGAAACACTTGTTTTCGAAAGGATTAACCTGAACTAAATGGAATGACAATACTTACCATTGCTGCACAATGGAACTGTGGAAAATCTGAAACCTTGACTGCCTCTTTAAATTAAATGAGTGGACACCAGTCCTTTTTCAATCTTTGGAGTTACGTTATTTAAAAGCTAACGAACCCACTGATGTAACAGTGGCATATGATTAAGACTTGGATAAGTCGAAACGCGTAATGCCTGTTTGCCTTGGAATAAAAGAATCTATTGAGCACTGTTGGTGTGGCCTGTTTCACGTTGCTGAAGAGTACGTGTTTTCGTTTGGAATATTGGAGGTGTCTGACACACCTGGGATGGGCCCCGACCCGAGAGGCTGAGGCGCTCCTCGTGTCAGGTTTCGTTTGGAATATGTGCAAAAGGAATGCCCTCCGACTGTGACATTGGACATGAACGGAGTTTGGATGGAAGGGCCACGTTGAGAGGCCCGCCTCAACTTAGCAAGTGAACTCTTTAACAGCCAGGGTCTGCAGAAGGGATTCCCCATGCGCTTCGTGCTTGAGGTTATCAGCTTGGAAGGCAAGTAATGAACTGTGTAATAACCCGGTGGTAGCGGAACTTTCCTGGTTTATACTGTGACCGTTTTATGGAACTTTCCTTGTAAAGGCAATTGATGCACTCGGTACACAGTTTTAACAAGTTTAGTTTTGCCAATAACAACATTGAATGACAAATGAGAGCGAAAAATGGCAGTAATGATGCATTATGGGCATTGTGGTCCTGGTGACTATGGAAAAACATTAAATAAATGCTGCAGTGATGTAGAACATGAATTAAGAAACACTTGTTTTCAAAAGGATTAACCTGAACTAAATGGAATGACAAGACTTACCATCGCTGCACAAGGGAACTGTGGAAAATCTGAAACCATGACTGCCTCTTTAAATTAAATGAGTGGGCACCAGTCCTTTTTCAATGTTTGGAGTTACGTTATTTAAAAGCTAACGAACCCACCGATGTAACAGTGGCATATGAATAAGACTTGGATAAGCCGAAACGCGTAATGCCTGTTTGCCTTGGAATAAAAGAATCTATTGAGCACTGTTGGTGTGGCCTGTTTCACGTTGCTGAAGAGTACGTGTTTTCGTTTGGAATATTGGAGGTGTCTGACACACCTGGGATGGGCCCCGACCCGAGAGGCTGAGGCGCTCCTCGTGTCAGGTTTTGTTTGGAATATGTGCAAAAGGAGTGCCCTCCGGCTGTGACATTGGACATGAACGGAGTTTGGATGGAAGGGCCACGTTGAGAGGCCTGCCTCAACTTAGCAAGTGAACTCTTTAACAGCCAGGGTCTGCAGAAGGGATTCCCTATGCACTTCGTGCTCGAGGTTATCAGCTTGGAAGGCAAGTAATGAACTGTGTAATAACCCAGTGGTAGCGGAACTTTCCTGGTTTATACTGTGACCGTTTTATGGAACTTTCCTTGTAAAGGCAATTGATGCACTCGGTACACAGTTTTAACAAGTTTAGTTTTGCCAAAAACAACATTGAATGACAAATGAGAGCGAAAAATGGCAGTAATGATGCATTATGGGCATTGTGGTCCTGGTGACTATGGAAAAACATTAAATAAATGCTGCAGTGATGGAGAACATGAATTAAGAAACACTTGTTTTCAAAAGGATTAACCTGAACTAAATGGAATGACAATACTTACCATCGCTGCACAATGGAACTGTGGAAAATCTGAAACCTTGACTGCCTCTTTAAATTAAATAAGTGGAGACCAGTCCTTTTTCCATGTTTGGAGTTACGTTATTTAAAAGCTAACGAACCCACCGATGTAACAGTGGCATATGATTAAGACTTGGATAAGTCGAAACGCGTAATGCCTGTTTGCCTTGGAATAAAAGAATCTATTGAGCACTGTTGGTGTGGCCTGTTTCACGTTGCTGAAGAGTACGTGTTTTCGTTTGGAATATTGGAGGTGTCTGACACACCTGGGATGGGCCCAGACCCGAGAGGCTGAGGCGCTCCTCGTGTCAGGTTTCGTTTGGAATATATATATATATATATATATATATATATAGACGCTTGCTTCAAGGGGAATGTAAGCAAAAGATGACAACACACCAAGGCCTGCAAATAGTCCGCACCTCTTTTTTTGGGGGGAAGTGTCCGTGTCTCCCATGATATTGGTGAATACATTTCATGCAGCTGACATCAAGAGCAAAATATAAAATTTATTTATTGATTTTATTGAACAATCCACAGCAGTGTACATATTACAATGTCAATAGCGTTATAACAAGGTGAGATATCATGCAGTCTGCCAGATATAACTGAGAATAAACAAGGCATGAGAAAAAAATCCCTTAGATATGCAGGGGAGACAGCAGCCACTTATTGATAACACTCTATCGTCATGGGTATAACTGCAGCAAACATTAGTCCAATTGGAAAAAAAGATTATAAACATATCCTTCATTTACACCTCTAATGACATATCACAAATTAGAAGACCTGTTCCAGCATAGTAAAAAATGTGTAAATTCCAGCATCATCCCGTGACAACAAATACTGTTTGTACAGCCCCTAGAAATTCTTGTGGCGACTACATGGGGGCATTAACTCACTATATGTTTCGGACTGCGTATTACAGGAAATCAAATCTTTTTCCCACTCTGATTTGGAAGGAGGAGGTCCGCGTGCCCAGCGCATAGCAATTCGCCTCTTGGCTAGGAGAAAGCCCAATCCCAGAAGCTTCCTGATACCTTTAGGGTGTGGTTTAATGTATCCCAACAGTGCTAACAATGGATCCGGAGTGAGCGGGGTACCTACAATATTCCCCAACTCCATGAATATCTGTTTCCAAAAAGCAGCAATACGTGGGCATGCCCATGCCATATGAAAAAAATCTGCACCACTTGCCCCGCAACGCTCACATCTGTCAGACTCACTTAAGCCATACCTGCGAAGGCGGGAGTGTGTATAATACGTTCTATTCAAAAACTTAAAATGAATCAATCTATGCCTCCCATTTAAAGACACTGATTGGGTGACCTCGCAGCAGTACCTCCATAAACTATCATCAATGGGAACTTCTAAGTCTGACTGCCACTTCGCTCTCGGCGGGGAGTAATTGGCACGGCGTATTCCTGGGACAAGGTGTATATGTTAGAAATCAACTTATACAGGGTTTTGGCACGTAAAAGGTAAGTGAAATACAAGAGAGCCACAGGCTCTAAATATTCATCACCCAACAGCGCCCTCTAGAAATGTCGTGCCCTGAAATACTGAAATTGTACCAAGGAAGCAGCATCATGATCAGCAGTGGTTACCTCATCCCACGTCCGGGCTCTGCCTTCAGAGAAGAAGTCACCCATGTTCATAATCCGGACATTTCTGAGCGCTACCTTGACAGCAGCTTCAGTGCCCAAAGGAAACCATTGGCACCAATCCAATGGAAGTAGTGGAGAGTAAAGCAGAGTGCCTGCCTGTCTTTTTAATAGTTCACTCCAGGCATGAACAACTGAATTTACGGAGTCAAGAACGCCATAATGTCTGTTGGGAGGCTGAGTGAGTTGCCGGGGAAGAGGAGAAGGGTCAGAAGCAATACTCTCTATGAGGAGATGCGGGAGAGTGTGCGGTCCATGACTCCAGTAATAAGCATTCGAGCCCTGAGCTGCTCTGTAGTAAAGCTCTAGGTCTGGGGCACCCAGACCTCCCATAGAGTAGGGAAGTGTGAGGGTGTCCATCTTGACCCTATGGGACTTCCCCGCCCACGCCAGTCTAACCATCAAAGCCATGAGAGTTTTAAAGAAATGTCGAGTGATCATCATAGGTATGTTCGTGAAGAGGAACAGCAGTCTAGGCAAGACTATCATCTTCATCAAAGATACGCGGACTACCAGAGAAAGTGGTAACTTGATCCACGTCTCAATATCGCTCTCCAGCTTAGCGATTGCCCTACCGTAGTTGTCACGCAGCACCACTTCAGAGTCAGTGTGCACTTGTATGCCTAAGTATCGGACAGACTCAGTGGTCCGTTTGAGAGGGAAGTCCAGGTTAAACGGGACCATCGAGGGGGTGAGAGGAAATATGATGGATTTATCCCAATTAATTTTTAATCCTGATAGACCACCAAATTTTATAACTTCTCGAATCAGAGGTGGAAGATTGACGGCAGGATCCCGGGCGTATATTAACATATCGTCGGTGTTAGAAATGGGATTTCTGGTTGGCTAGGGCATGCGCCAAAGCCAGGCAGAAACCACCACTCTAGTCAGGGCAAGGGAGTTACACGCTGAAGATAACCCCTGCTCACCCCCTTGGTAGCTTGGCACGAGCAGTCAGGCCTATCCCAGAGTCAATGTGTAAAGCGTTTGCGCAACACACACATACAGCAGCAACACACTAGGCACACCACAAAAGAAACTCCACACAAGGTTATATCAAAAATAGCCTTTGTATTATCATAAACACATTAGATCATAACCACACATATACACTGTGCCAACTGCCACTAGGCAATATTCACCGGGGATTATATACAGGACCAGGTCAAACGGGCCACGGTCAGAACCATCAGAATGCAGGTAGTAAACATAAAACACAACCAGTAAGTACTGGTACAATAATGACCTCAGCATTATCACATTAGGCATAAAACACATCAGGCCCAAACCTCATTAGCATAAACACATTACGCAATGGGCCTTACCAGCATAAACACATTATAGAATAATCAGGGTGCAATCACATTTGGCAACCATCAGCATAAACACATTGTATCTGCATCACAATTAGGCATAAAACACATGGTGCATAAACTTCCTCGGCATAAACACATTACGCAATAGGCATCATAAGCATAAAGAGTGCACCACAGTAACACTGGAAAAGTGCACACAGCACCTTAGGACCTTGCGCCCTATCACCATCAAGAAAATGACCCCCAGGCCAACTGGCCTTTCACTGGGGCTCCAAATGCCCTCTGTCCATAAATGTCAGGGCTTGAATTGGGGCCTCCCAAATGGCCCCCTAGCTGCTAATGCAGTGAAGATGCTGCGCAATGCGCTGGGGCACAGGGGAGCGTCTCACCCCCTCCTTATCACCATCAAAATGCCCCCCAAACGTTGCAGCTTCCCGCGCTCTTGCGGCGCAGCTGGGATCAGCACTGGCACTCACTGTGCCTCCTGGGTTCCCACTGGGACTCTAAAATAAAATGCCCAAAAGAGAAATAAGCACTGGCACCACTGTGCCTGGTGAGCCCCACTCTGGGACTCTGTCAACAAATGACCCCCTCATTGCAGCTGCCCACTGTCCGGCGTGGCAGCTGTGCATTAGGCCTGGCACAACTATGCCGTCTGAGCCCCACTCCGGGACTCTTAAAAAACAAACTTGCCCCCACGGTGCAGCTGCCCGCAACAGCGGCGCAGTTGAGGAGCAGAACACAATGGTGCCAATCCAGGGCAGGGGGGGACCCCTCCTTCCCGGGGCTCCCCTCGTGATGAACAAGCACTGCCACCTACCACGTTTGAGCCCCACTCACCGGGGCTCTGCTGGGTCTTCTCCGGTCTGCTGCAGGACCCTGTGAGGCTCCTCCTCATTCCTGCCGCCGGTCTCGCTATCCGGCAGGCTTTAGGCCTTGACCACCCAGGAGCCCCGCTCACCCACAGCAGCACCTCCGCCTTACTTCTGGCTCCCGCGAGGCACCGACAATGCACCTCAGTAGGCCCCACTCACCACCAGGCGTTCTCTGCCTGACTTCCTCCTGCTCGCGGACACGTCGGCTCTTCTTCCTCGAGTTCCCCGCGGCCGCAGGCAGAGTTCCTTCCCCCTTCCGGCCGGGAACGAGGTCCCGCCCACAACCAGGCGGCTTGCCTGGCTTCTGGGTCGCTGTTCGTGGTGCGGCAGCCCTTATCCAAAGTGCCAGACGCGGGGTGGGCTCCCGCTATCCGAATGGAGGCAAATGCGGGGTAGGCTCCCGTTTTCCAAATGCACCAAAGCGGGGTGGGCTCCCGCTTCTCACGGAGCGCAAATACAGCGGGGTGGGCGCCCGCTAATTCAATGGCATAAAAGCGGGGTGGGTTCCCGCTGCACAGAACACGCAAATGCGGGTGGGCTCCCGCCAAAGGAGCACAGACACGGGGTGGGCTCCCGCTATTTAAGTCAGCATCCATGCGGGGTGGGCTCCCGCAAAAGCACACAATGCGGGGGGAATCCCCACATCGGGATTCCCTCTGCTTCGTAGCAGCACAGTGCTGCAAATTGTAACAAGACACTCCTCTCGTCCTGGAGCAAAGGAATAAAGATTCAGCGCTCACGAGGCGTGGGTTCAAAGTCATCAGGGGCACAAGGCTGGGCCCAGGCAGGCCAGCTCACAGGGCCCTCCAGCACGGAGGCAGTCCCTCGTGGCAGTTCCTCCTGGGGCCCAGCAGCAGCAGTCCCCAGTCACAAAAGAAGCACAACACATGGGGTCACAGCCCCTATATTTATATCACATTTCTTTTGTCTGCCCTGGCACAGGACTTGGGGGAACCAGTCTAAACTGGTTCAGGGGGTTTTGGGGTACTTTGTTGACAAGGCTCCTCTTCCCCTTTGTCAGGTGGGGGCTCGTCATCAGACACACCACAGGGGGGCGGAGCCAGCATTCACATAGGCAGGCACAGACCTATTCAGGGTCAGGGGACTACTCCACCCACTATTCCAAATGCAGATGCCATATTCAGCCTAGCGCTGACTCACCCTGCCCCTCCTGGAGCCACACACACCTCACCAGCCCCTGCCACTCCAAAGCCAGACATGCAATCCACATCAGGCAGGCAGACACATAGCACACAGAAATGCCAACTTCTAAAAGTGGCATTTCTAATATAGTGATAATAAATCTGCGCACACCATTGCGCAGCATTTATTATTACTATTCCAACCATACCAAACTTGACCATGCTGCTCCTCTCATATCAGGAATTACCACTGAAACACTTATCAGGGAATCCCCAATGCATTCCTATGGGAGGGCAGCCTCACAGTAGTGAGAAACCAAAATGGCTGTTTGTCACTACCAGGGCATGTCACACACTTAAGGTACATGTCCTACCTTTTACCTACAATGCACCCTGCCCATAGGGCTAGCTAGGGCCTACCTTAGGGGTGACTGACATGCAGTAAAAGGGGGGTCACATACATGGCACACACTTTAGGTGCCACGTCACAGCGGCAGTAACACTGCGCGCACAGGTCGTGCAATGGCAGAGGCCTGAGATAGGTTTGAGAGGCTACTTTGGTGGGTGGCGCAATCAGCGCTGCAAGCCCACCAGTAGCATTTAATTTACCAGCCCCGGGTATATGAGATACCACTTTACAAGGGACTGACAGGTAAATTAAATATGCCAAACAAGTGTAGACCAATCTTACCATGTTTACCACAGAGAGCACACGCACTTTACACTGAACAGCAGTGCTAAAGTGCCCAGAGTCCTAAAACCACCAACACCATGTCAGAAAAAAGGCTAGGAGAAAGGCAAAAAGTTTAGGGATGACCCTGCAATAAGGGCCAAGTCCAACACAACCCCCTACCAGCCAAAACGCAGGGTAGACCAATCACCACCTTGATGGGCTTCCCTGCCTTGGGCGATAGAACACGGACGCGGGCCCGCAACTGCAGGAGCACACTCCAGTTCTACGCCATTCTGAACCCATGTGGTTCCCTCTGTGAAAGCTCCCAGGACCAACTAAACTACCCCACTGGTACTCCATAGTTGTCCTCGGCCAGGACCAGGCCCTAGGCCATCCAGATGTATCTGGTCCTTGCCATCTCACAGAGTGGGGGTGGTAGCCCCAGGCACATAGTACCCATTCTCCACTCTACCTCTCATCAGGGCAGTTCTAAGCTGCCACTGATCCTCCAGCCTAGGGTCCGCACCCTCAGGCTGACCAGAAGTCACAGGCGAGGCTCTCCTCCCCCTACCTCTCCTTCGAGGGTTCCGCACTCTCCTCCTTGGAGAGGCGCCCTCAGAACACAACTCTCCCACCAGTTCAGGACCTCTCTCCAGCAACTGGTCTCCCAACCTAGGGTCTAAACCCTCAGGTTGCACCGGGGTCAGAGGTGAGGACTCCCTCCCTCTGCACCCCCTTCCAGAGTTCCGCACCCTCCCACCTGGAGTGGTACCCCTGGAAGCCAAACCGGTCAGGACACTGGTTACAGATGTCCTTCCCTCCAGGTCAGGCAGATCCTGAACCTGGCCTCCCAACCTTGGGGCTGAACCCCGCGGCTGAGCACTTGCCTGGAACGTCAGGACTTCTGGGGACTCACACAGTACCCCCCCCGGTCAGGACACTGATTACAGATGTCCTTCCCTCCAGGTCAGGCAGAACCTGAACTTGGCCTCCCAGCACAGGGACTAAACCCTGCGATTGAACACTTGCCTGGCACACCAGGACTTCTGGGGACTCACACAGTATCCCCCCGAGGGTAACACATGACTCATGTGTCATGTGATAGTCTGCCTGACGCAGATCTCCCGACCCCTGTCCATCTTACAGTGCGCGAAGATCCCCCAGGACAGGAGTGGTGTCACCATGGTCACTCCTAGGAGACTCAGCCCTTCTGGCTGGTCCCTGACCCACTGGTTCTCCCACTGGGGAGCACATCCCCCTCTCACCCCTCAATCTGGACTTCTGCACCCTCCCAACTGGAGCGGCACCGCCAGACACCAGAACCATTGCAGCTCCGTTTACAGATGCTCCAGGTTCTCCTGACACTAGGAGATCCCCCTCAAATGGCCTACTAGTACAGCCTAGGCCCCCAACCTGGTGTTCCCTTAGGGAACCCTCCAGGCCCTGAGACTGGGTTTCGGGCACCTTGGGACACACAGTCCCACACTCACTCCTTCTCCACTGAGACCGGACGTGAGCCCCTACACCCCTCCCACTACACTGGGACCTAGCTGGGCTACTCTGAACCTCATCCACCACACAGGACCGGAAGATACCCGAGCCACTCCTTTTGGGATCACTCCCCAATGCCTCTTCAGACCCTCTGTCATACAGCCAGAGGTCTGCCTCCCATGCAAGCTCCCTGGGATCAGAGAACTCACACTCCAACAGGTGTTGGCGTAACCCCGGAAAACAATTACTGAACATGTGCTCTCTGACAACCAGATTGAACAGCCCTTCAAAATCATTTGCCGTGCTACTCATCACCCAACCTTTCAGTGCATCACAACATTCATCCACAAACTCCCCCCAAGACTGGTGAGACAGTTTCCTACTGCCCCTGAACCTCAACCTATACCCTTCAGGTGTGACACTCTCTTCCTGGGAACTAGGTACCACGCTCTGGGATCTGGGAGTGGGACTTCCTGCACTGGACTCCATATTGCTGCCACCACTGGACCCCACCCTCACTGGTGAATCCAGACAACTAAAACTACACTCAGGGGATAACCTACCCTCCAGAGCTAGCTTCTCTCTGGCGAAGGCCCTCTCTGCCTCCGCCATCATCTCCTGTGCTAAGACCCTCTGGGTCTCTAGCTTTTTCTCTTCAAGGCCCAACGCCTTGAGACTCAACTCCTGGGCCAACAAGGCCTTTTTCTCCTCCACGCCCAGCTGCGCTATCTCCTTGGCATGCTCTAACCTGAGCTTCTCCAAAGCCAGCTGGTGCTCCGTTTCTTCCCTCCTATCTACCCACTCTTCTGGGGACAGGGAAAGGGATGGGGCACAGCCCCCGGCACTGGACCCAGCAAGGGACTCCCTATCTATGGGGTCCTCACTACCTACTGGCATCCCTGCACTGTCATTTTCTACCTCCTGTGCAGACTCTTCAGGACCTCCCTCAAAACCACCAATTAGGTATGCGGAGGGGAAATCTGAAAGGTCCCCCCATGGCTCTAAGGGTTCTCCCCTGCGGCGGGCTTCATAGGGGAACAGTTTCCTGAGGATGTTACCCACTATTGGTATCCCCCTCTCTCTGCAGAATTCCTCTAACTCCTCCCTGGTGTACTCCAAAAGGTCATCCTCATTATAGGTTAACTCCATCTTGGCCAGATACACAACCCACAATGCAACAGGAGAACACAATATAAGAAAAATGACACTTTTAGGAGAAAAAATAATCAGGAAAACTAATCCCCAAACATGTGATTATCTAAATGCAGAGTTTGTAGTGCAACCAGTTGTCGCTGTGGTATTGCGCAAACGCAAGTCCTATCCTCACCGCTGACAACCTATGTTTGAAATGGGATTTCTGGTTGGCTAGAGCATGCGCCAAACCCAGGCAGAAACCACCACGCTAGTCAGGGCAAGGGAGTTACATGCTGAAGATAACCCCTGCTCACCCCCTTGGTAGCTTGGCACGAGCAGTCAGGCTTATGCCAGAGTCACTCTGTAAAGCGTTTGCGCAACACACACTTACAGCAGCAACACACTAGGCACACTACAAAAGAAACTCCACACAAGTTTATATCAAAAATAGCCTTTCTATTATCATAAACACATTAGATCATAACCACATATATACACTGTGCCAACTGGCACTAGGCAATATTTACCGGGGATTATATACAGGACCAGGCCAATCGGGCCACGGTCAGAACCATCAGAATGCAGGTAGTAAACATAAAACTCAACCAGTAACTACTGGTACAATAATGACCTCAGCATTATCACATTAGGCATAAAACACATTAGGCCCAAACCTCATTAGCATAAACACATTACGCAATAAGCCTTACCAGCATAAACACATTATGCAATAATCAGGGTGCAATCACATTTGGCAACCATCAGCATAAACACATTGTGTCTGCATCACAATTAGGCATAAAACACATGGTGCATAAACTTCCTCGGCATAAACACATTATGCAATAGGCATCATAAGCATAAAGAGTGCACCACAGTAACACTGGAAAAGTGCACACAGCACCTTAGGACCTTGCGCCCTATCACCATCAAGAAAATGACCCCCAGGCCAACTGGCCTTTCACTGGGGCTCCAAATGCCCTCTGTCCATAAATGTCAGGGCTTGAATTAGGGCCTCCCAAATGGCCCCCTAGCTGCTAATGCAGCGAAGATACTGCGTAATGCGCTGGGGCACAGGGGAGCGTCTCACCCCCTCCTTATCACCAACAAAATTCCCCCCCAAACGTTGCAGCTGCCCGCCCTCTCGCAGCGCAGCTGGGATCAGCACTGGCACTCACTGTGCCTCCTGGGTTCCCACTGGGACTCTAAAATAAAATGCCCAAAAGAGAAATAAGCACTGGCACTACTGTGCCTGGCGAGCCCCACTCTGGGACTCTGTCAACAAATTACCCCCTCGTTGCAGCTGCCCACTGTCCGCCGGGGCAGCTGTGGATTAGGCCTGGCACCACTATGCCGTCTGAGTCCCACTCCGGGACTCTTAAAAAACAAACTTGCCCCCACGGTGCAGCTGCCCGCAACGGCGGCGCAGCTGAGGAGCAGAACACAATGGTGCCAATCCAGGGCAGGGGGGGACCCCTCCTTCCCGGGGCTCCCCTCGTGACAAACAAGCACTGCCACCAACCACGTTTGAGCCCCACTCACCGGGGCTCTGCTGGGTCTCCTCCGGTCTGCTGCAGGACCCTGTGAGGCTCCTCCTCGTTCCTGCCGCCGGTCTCGCTATCCGGCAGGCTTTAGGCAGCATGCGGGGCTCCCCTTGACCACCCGGGAGCCCCGCTCACCCACAGCAGCACCTCCGCCTTACTTCTGGCTCCCGCGAGGCACGGACAATGCACCTCAGTAGGCCCCACTCACCGGGGTCTCTTCCTCTGGGCCAGACGCGCGGGGCTCTCCTCCGGGCCTTCCGGGAGCCCCGCCCACCACCAGGCGTTCTCTGCCTGACTTCCTCCTGCTCGTGGGCACGTCGGCTCTTCTTCCTTGGGTTCCCCGCAGCCGCAGGCAGAGTTCCTTCCCCCTTCCGGCCGGCAATGAGGTCCCGCCCACAACCAGGCGGCTTGCCTGGCTTCCGGGTCACCGCTCATGGTGCGGCGGCCCTTTTCCGAAGTGCCAGATGCGGGGTGGGCTCCCGCTATCCGAATGGAGGCAAATGCGGGGTAGGCTCCCGTTTACCAGATGCACCAACGTGGGTTGGGCTCCCGCTTCTCACAGAGCGCAAATACAGCGGGGTGGGCTCCCGGTAAATCAATGGCATAAAAGCGGGGTGGGCTCCCGCTGCACAGGACACGCAAATGCGGGGTGGGCTCCCGCTGAAGGAGCACAGATGCGGGGTGGGCTCCCGCTATTTAAGTCAGCATCCATGCGGGGTGGGCTCCCGCAAAAGCACACAATGCGGGGGGAATCCCCACGTCGGGATTCCCTCTGCTTCGTAGCAGCACAGCGCTGCACATTGTAACAAGACGCTCCTCTCGTCCTGGAGCAAAGGAATAAAGATACAGTGCTCATGAGGCGCTGGGTCCAAAGTCATCAGGGGCACAAGGCTGGGCCCAGGCAGGCCAGCTCACAGGGCCCTCCAGCAGGGAGGCAGTCCCTCGTGGCGGTTCCTCCTGGGGCCCAGCAGCAGCAGTCCCCAGTCACAAAAGAAGCACAACACATGGGGTCACAGCCCCTATATTTATATCACATTTCTTTTGTCTGCCCAGGCACAGGGCTTGGGGGAACCAGTCTAAACTGGTTCTGGGGGGTTTTGGAGCACTTTGTTGACAAGGCTCCTCTTCCCCTTTGTCAGGTGGGGGCTCATCATCAGACACACCACAGGGGGGCGGAGCCAGCATTCACATAGGCAGGCACAGACCTATTCAGGGGACTACTCCACCCACTATTCCAAATGCAGATGCCATATTCAGCCTAGCGCTGACTCACCCTGCCCCTCCTGGAGCCACACACACCTCACCAGCCCCTGCCACTCCAAAGCCAGACATGCAATCCACATCAGGCAGGCAGACACATAGCACACAGAAATGCCAACTTCTAAAAGTGGCATTTCTAAAATAGTGATAATAAATCTGCGCACACCATTGCGCAGCATTTATTATTACTATTCCAACCATACCAAACTTGACCATGCTGCTCCTCTCATATCATACCACTGAAACACTTATCAGGGAATCCCCAATGCATTCCTATGGGAGGGCAGCCTCACAGTAGTGAGAAACCAAAATGGCTGTTTGTCACTACCAGGGCATGTCACACACTTAAGGTACATGTCCTACCTTTTACCTACAATGCACCCTGCCACACACGAGCCGGATGGCCAGGGATGAGAAATATTGGATTTGTCCCCACTGCGAGCGATTGATTTACCTCTGCAGAAGTTTGACTCCATCCATTGTTGATTTAGAGCCATCCACGAGCCCTTTTCTTTTGACTACACAGCGGAGTAGCCCTGCTGTTGTTCCGAGTGCTCTTCTCAGCCTTGTCCTGATGAAGACCCCACCGTGAGGACTGAATTAACCCTCCGTTCTAGGGGTCGAAACGTTGACAACACACACCTCCATCACAAGCTCTGATGACAGATTTGTCAAAAAGTGGATGTCCGTTAGAGTTATGTGTACACCTAGGAACAATTGACCTATGTTAAGCCGGAGAGGTTCTATATCATGTACAACTGATGTATATATGTCACAACACCTTTTCCCTGTCCTTCACTCACACGTTCATCACCTGCTTCCCAACCCTTCCTTTCTCTCTATATCAAGAGCACTGTAAATACTTATCGCACTGTTATATGCTTGAGCAACTGTGTTGCCAATAACAAATGCTTTGACTTAAAATTGCATTAGATGTTTATGATCCAGGAATTAAATTGGATTTATGCATCAAAAGAATAGAAAGAGTGGTGAATGCTATAATATTTTCTTTTTCGCTACAAGAGTTGCTACCGCGACCACTTACTTATTGTACTGCCTAGGGCTAGCTAGGGCCTACCTTAGGGGTGACTGACATGCAGTAAAAGGGGGGTCACAGACATGGCACACACTTTAGGTGCCACGTCACAGCGGCAGTAACACTGCGCGCATAGGCCCTGCAATGGCAGAGGCCTGAGATAGGTTTGAAAGGCTACTGTGGTGGGTGGCGCAATCAGCGCTGCAAGCCTACCAGTAGCATTTAATTTACCAGCCCCGGGTATATGAGATACCACTTTACAAGGGACTGACAGGTAAATTAAATATGCCAAACAGGTGTAGACCAATCTTACCATGTTTACCACAGAGAGTACACACACTTTACACTGAACAGCAGTGCTAAAGTGCCCAGAGTCTTAAGACCACCAACACCATGTCAGAAAAAAGGCTAGGAGAAAGGCAAAAAGTTTAGGGATGACCCTGCAAAAAGGGCCAAGTACAACAGTCGGCATAAGTAGACATGATCAAATTATAGTTAGGGAAACGGATACCACGATGCCCGTGATATTCCCTCAACGCATGAACTAAGGGCTTCGCTACTATAGCATATAATAATGGGGAGAGGGGGCAGCCCTGCCTCGTACCCCGGGATATGGTAAAAGAAGATGAGACACTATTACTCATTTTAACCCTTGCTGACGGCTAGTTATATAGTACAGAAATCAAACCTATGAAAATATCTCCCAGCCCCATCCTACGTAGCACTGCCATCATAAAAGTCCACTCAACAGAATCAAAAGCCTTTTTGGCGTCTAAAAAAATAGCGACAGCTTTAAGTTCGGGTTTAACGTGCTGTATGACACCAAATACGGTCCATAAGTTTTGAGTAAGTGTACGACCCAGGACATAGCCCGCCTGCTCCGGGCCAACCAGTATAGGGAGAAGAGGGGAAACTCTATTGGCAAGAATCTTAGCAAATATTTTTGTGTCTACATTTAGGAGTGAAAGAGGTCTGTAGGATGCACACAATTGAGTTTTTTTGGGGGGTTTTAATAGGGTGACTATGAGCTCCTCCCTCATAGATTGCGTACCTGCAACAAATGAGCAAAAAAACGATGGATTTAGGCCCAGATCGCTGTACTGGGGTGAATGTATGACATTGTTCTGCATTCTGTCCATCAATTGTTGTTTTTGCATTTGTCACCCGAGTGGGACGGGTATGCCCAGACGTGGGTCCTGTGCTCTCCATGCCACTGGAGTCAAGCTATCCTGGCTGAAGAGGGGTGAAACCCCGAAACCGGTCCTAGGATGCTTGTTTCCAGTCCAGGGAGGACCTGGCCTGGCAGTTCGTGCTGGACTGTTCCCATTGGGCACAGGGTCAAGACTGATTTGCATATGGCTGTGTTCAAACTGGAATGGCATGGTGAGAAAAAAACGATGGATTTAGGCCCAGATCTCTGTACTGGGGTGAATGTATGACATTGTTCTGCATTCTGTCCATCAATTGTTGTTTTGCATTTGTCACCCCGAGTGGGACGGGTATGCCCAGACGTGGGTCCCGTGCTCTCCATGCCACTGGAGTCAAGCTATCCTGGCTGAAGAGGGGTGAAACCCCGAGACCGGTCCTAGGATGCTTGTTTCCAGTCAGGAGGACCTGGCCTGGCAGTTCGGGCTGGACTGTTCCCATGAGGCACAGGGTCCAGACTGATTTGCATATGGCTGTGTTCAAACTGGAATGGCATGGTGAGCAAAAAAACGATGGATTTAGGCCCAGATTTCTGTACTGGGGTGAATGTATGATATTGTTCTGCATTCTGTCCATCAATTGTTGTTTTTGCATCCCTCATAGATTGCGGCATTATACCAGTGTCTGCAATTTCCTCAAATAATTTACTAAGGTGGGGTAGTAAAAGATCTATGTAAGTTTTATAGAAGGGAATCGTCAGTCCGTCCAACCCTGGGGCACTACCATCGCGCATAGAGTTCAAGGCAATGCGAATTTCAGTTGCGTCAAGCAGCCTCATAAGATATTCTCTGTGTGAGTTAGTAAGCCATGGTAGTTGCCCATGCTCCAAATAGTCGAGCACTGCAGACTCATCAACCATGATACGTGAACTATACAGCTCACTATAGTACTGACGAAATGCATGCACTATTTCCGAAGGATCTGTCAGGATGGTACCATCACCCCCATCCAATTCTGAAACCCCCCTTGTGTCCCTCTGTCGTCGGGCCAAAGCAGCCAGTACGGCACCCGACCTGTCGCCCTCTCCATAGGACTTAGCGATAGTATATTTCCCCATGTGCCTGACTTCTGCATCGGCCTCTGCACTGTATTCCTCGAGCGTTTCTTTCATAGCCTTGGCTATCTGGGGATCTCTGCACGCCTGAGGAGCCAATTCAATTCTACAAGTTTATTCTCTAAGGTGGTAAGTCTACCCCTGATCGAGCGCAACACTCCCGCATGCTTGCTAATGGTGACCCCCCGTATGTATACTTTAAATGCCTCCCAGACTGTGGTGAAGTGCCTAACGGAGTCTACATTAATAGCAAAGAAGTCAGTGATGGCGGTGGCTAGCTCACCTTTGAACGCAGTGTCAAGTAGGGAATATGGGGGAAATCGCCATGTAAACGGAGCAACAACCCGTGGCGGCATCTCAACCTCTAAGATAATGGGAGAGTGATCTGAAAAAGTGCGGGGCATGACTTCACAGGAACAAACACGGGGAGGAGCAATCTGTCCAGTAGTATGTAATCAATCCTAGTGTGTGTGTCATGAGGGGCTGAGTAATGGGTGAATCCACCTGCCTCCGGGTGCCTCGCTCTCCAGACATCTACTAGGTCTAACTGCAAGGCTATATCAGTGATGGCTTTGGCTGCAGCGGAAATGCGGCGTCCTAGTCCACCCGACTTGTCTAGGATGGGATTCAAAATACAATTCAAGTCACCGCCCCATAACTGAGGCATGGTCGGGCTGGTAGAAACCTGGGTTAGCAGTGACTGGTAAAAGGAGGGGTCATCATAATTTGGGCCATATATGTTAACAACTTGAATATCTAACCCAGAGCCGTGACACCTTGAAACAGCATATCTTCCATTGGGATCAGTTTTAATAACTGTCATGGAAATGCCTGATTTGGGATTAATCCAGGTAAGGACGCCCCCAGCATGCAATGTAAACCCCGCAGCATGAAATGTGCCTTATAACCTCTTGTTGTTGAGAAAGCAGTAATTAGGGGCTAAATGGGTTTCTTGCAATAATGCAATATCTATATCATGACTCTTGAGATAAGCTAGTATTTTACGCAATTTCCTGTAATCATTTAGCCCCCGGATTTTCCAGGTAATGAGCCTAATTTTCCCTGGCAGGCATCGAGGAGTGTCGTCTAGTGACTGTTTCTGTCTACTCATATTGGCCTCTGCGAGCAATTATATGGGACTGCAGAGTGATTACTTCGCACATCATAATCATATACACCAACCGTGGATACAGAACAAAATCCTAACCCTCCCCCACCCACTCAATGCCTTCCCCAACTGGGCATATACGACCATATCCCCACCCTACAAAGTAGCTCAAAATAGCACAATAACAAGTAAGAATAGTCATAAAACAAAAAAAAGAGACAATAAGACTTCCTGGAGGTAACCCTTGGAGGCGGATGTGGCCAGGCATAGCAGTATTCAACAAGCAAAAAGAGAGGGGGAAAAGAAACAATGCCGTCTAAACGGAAATGTTTTACCCTCCCGGGGAGAAGACCGCCCACAACCTTATTCACATAACATTATTCTGCAAGGTGTACATTATCCTATATAGGCTTATCACTGATCAAGCTAGATTCTGCGGCTCATTGCAAGGATTCGTGGGATAGCCTTCAGCTGCAATAAGAGGAATATAGCTAGAACATCACCATTACAATAGTTTCTTGTGTGATAATCGACAACAGACCAGGAGGAAATAAAAAAGGCCACTAGGTTACTTGCGTCATCAGACAAAGTCAATCGTTATCGTCCAGGTTACCACTTGAGCCGGCTTCAACTTCTCCAGTGCTTGAGGGCTTCTTATTCCGCTCCACCATTTTCCAATCTTTGAGAGCTTTTTGAAGGGCCTGAGGGTCAGTAAAAATCTTTGCAGAGCCATTAACCATAACCCTGAGTCTTGCTGGGTAGAGCATTGCATATTCAATATTTTGTTCCTTTAACTTGCGTTTCATTGGGATGAACAGCCTCCTGAACTCTGAGCGTGAAGTCCAGGAACAAAGAGCAGAGCCTTCAAACTGTAATTCACCTAATTCTCTGGCTTTCTTGAGAGCTGCATCTCTGTCGCGGTAGTTGAGTAACTTGGTAATAATGGGGTGCGGTGGGCACCAGGAGGAGGGCGAGGACCCAGGGAGCGGTGTGCACGTTCCACGATGAACATAGGGGAAAAAGTCTCAGCGCCCAGCAAGTCTCTGAGAAGTTTCTCCACGAATACCTCCATTACCCCAATGGTGGTTGACTCTGGAAGGCCCGTAATGCGTAGGTTACTGCACCTGGACCTTGCCTCAAGGTCCTCCGCCTTGTCTTGAAGAATAGTTAACGCCTTATCCATTTGCTTCTGTGTGCTGTTAACCTCCATCTGTGCTTCCTCTACCTCAGAGATCCACCGCTCGGACATGTCAAGGAGTTCTGTGTGTTTATCGAGGCGCTCAGACATACGGTCCATTCTGTAAGATAAGTAGTCAATCTTACCATCTATTGCGGAAAAGCTCTTCTGGATGGTAGCTAGGATATGATTAAATTCACTGCCCGAGACCTCAGATTCGTCACCAGATGCAGGAGCGGACGTCCCGGAGGCGTCATCTCTGTTTCTGGATTTTTGTAACTCAAAGTTCAGTTTGGATTGCGCTTTGTCCGGCTTGCCCATGTCGCCACCCACAGCGGGGAGGGCACTGCCTATGATCAGTAGCAATCAGGAGACAAATTCAGGACAGCAAGCGGAGGACTGGCGCGATTGTATGAGTGGGTAGCTGGCGCCCACTCCAAGAGAACCTCTCTCTCAAGCGCAGACCGTGAACGACGTCACCAAAGCGCAGCAGTAATAGCAACTGTCGTGGCAGTGAGAGTGTTATAACGCATCCAAAGCACTATAGGGCCTGCCAACAAAACCCAGCAGCAGGAAATGCGCCCTGTGCACGGGCACTCAGTAACTTTCAGAGGTGCAAATGCAGCTCCCTGGACGGAGCGGCGCTGAAGCAGACAGTGGATCCGGTGGTGAGGAGAGAAGCAGCACACTGACCCCAAAGATAGGATTCCAAGACAACAGACCGAGCCTCCTCGGCCGGTCAGTCAGTCCAGGAGCAAGTCCGGGCCCAAAGCATCAGAGGCCAGGAAATGCGCACAGCCTCCAGAACACCAGGCAGGGGAATCAACACCGGCAAAAACCGGCGGAGGGAGGAAGGGGCCGGAGGTCAGGTGTAGGCAATTGGGGTGAAGAAGCAGAGCCAATGCACTCACCGCCAGTATTTGTCCTCACTGATAGAAGCATCCAATTGACCAGCTGTGAATGCGGCGAACCGTGCACCAACACCCGAGGGCGCCCTCCAAGGCCGGTGCAGTCACAAACGCCCAATATCAGGCCCCGGGCGGGTGCAGCATTTTGAACGCAGAGAAAATGGAGAGCAAAGTGTCCCCGCAGGCCGGGCAGCAATGGCGGGACCGGGAGGTCGCACCCAGCAGGTATGCCCCAGCGACACCATGCTGAAGCAGCACAAATGCTGTCAAGGCGCCAGCGGGGGAGCCGCGCCGCGACCACAGCCCCCCAGACGAGCGAGGGCCGCCCTCCACACGCTGCGGGAGAGGAGTGCACCGGCTCCCGCCTGGCGGTACATGACAGCAGTGCTCCACAAGCCAGATATCGCTGATGCGGGGGCAAGCAACAAACATCGAGAGGTCCCCAGCGGCTCACCGCATACACAGCACAGCCGCACTCCAGAGCTACTTGCAGGCCGCTCCGCCCACGCAGAGAAGAAACTCCGTCACCGGCTGCCGTAACTCTCTCGCGGTCAACGTCGCAGGGAAGGAGTGTACGGCTCTCCAATGTGCACCGGAACATAGCCCCAGCGTTGATGCACACCTCTGCTAAAATGTGCACAGCGGGTCCCAGGGGAAGTGCAGATAATGCCGGATAGTTAAAGACGGCTCGAGGAGCCGATCTAGCACGTAGCCATTTTGGAGCCTGGCAAGCTCCGCCTCCAGTAAAATATAAAATAATAGAACTGAAAATAGAGATCATGGAGCTTCTGAAAGTGCCGACTCCACCGGAACTAGTTCTTTTTGGGGAGTTAAATATGAGTAAGCTGGGATCACCACCACCAAATGAGATCCTGGCTGCTCAAAATACATACTGGCCAATCTCTATTCAAACCACTCGCCCATTTTCTCGTCCAGACAAAAACGGCATTGAATTTGTTAATGAATTGGAGCATCTCAACCTAAGGGTAAAAAACGGCCGCTTTCCTACGGACAGTCCACCAGCAGCCTCTTGCCACAATAATTCAAGCAGCTCTCTAATTGACTCTACATTATTATCACATTCTCTGATTCATCAGGATGAAAGCTTCTGAATAGGGGCCAGAGAGGAAAGCAACCATTTGCCGCAAAAATGACTTTCGCTAATAATCTTGCCCACCATACGTCAATATTAAAAACATGTGGGTCAGTTTACACAGTCAACAATAAAAGAATAAAATGGTGCACTGGCTCAGCTCACAATCTTACGGAGCTTGCAAAAGCAAGATTGCAGCAGCGCACAATTCAAGTGGAGGCAGATCTAACGAACTGGGTTCAGTTCACCAGGAGATTTGCTGAGAAAATGCCATCCAAGTGATGAGGCCCGGCCCTCGGTCCAGCAGTACAAGGATCCCAGTCGCCTACAAACTAAAAGGACTAAAACACAAGGTAAACCAAGCGTTAAGGGCCTTTTTAAAAAAAAAAAGAGATGGTAAATCCCTTCAAGCTGTGGTGGCACAAGCGAATGCAACCTATAGGAGATACAACTGGCAGCTAAGGAGAGAGACTGATGACAAATTGTGGGCCAAGTTGCTATATGACATCAAAAACTACAGACATGAGAGATTTTGGAACACCGTGAACAGGCTTAATGGTCTAGCGACTGCCATAGCAACTTGAACCAAATCGGAAGGAAGCGTTCTTGTCAAACCACTTAAACCACTCCCTCGTAACAAATAACAACAAAAGCAACAGAGTTCAGGTAACGGCTTGCAGAGTCAGCTCCAAAGGTCTCTTGGAAGGACTATGTAGGGAATCAAGTGGGAATCAACTCTGGGCTAGCACAGCGTGAAGTGACGGTAACAACATAGTCCCCCTGTGATGCAAGTGGAGATTATTAAAAAACAGATTTCAAAGGGCCGACGAGAAGGAGCACCTGGACCCAACGGCATCCCACCGGTGATTTCCGAAGAGAACCGGGAGTTCTGGGCAGAACACATGGAGCTGGGTTTTAATAGTATTACAACAGCCAATCTAATACCAGATTCCTGGATGGGCTGGATTATATCCCCCATTTACAAAGGAGGCAACAGCTCAGATCCCGCAAACTTTTGACAGATAGTCCTCCTCGACCTGGGGTCAAAGTACTTTGCAGTGTGTCTATTGGAGGAATTAACATTCTGGGCTGCGAAACAGCGCATAATCCCTATTAACCAAACACGCCTCTCAAAATGTATGGGAACAACAAGAAATATATTAGCCCTCTCCCTGATAATAGATCAGTGCAAGAACTACATTCTGTCTCTCCATCTCTGCTTCATTGATTACAGGGCGGCCTTCGATCAACTCTGGCAGAAGGTAGCCAGCTGGAACATCACAAAGTCCCTTCCACAGGCCCTGGTTCTCCTCCACATGGGTCTTGGTTTAGCTGGGGAGTGGTATCCTTCTGTCTAGAAAGATTCAAACAAATCAGGGCCTTTGGCAGGGCTGTGGGATTGCCCCCATCCTTTTCAACTTATTTCTGTCAGATTTACCATCAAGTCTAGATGAGATTATAGCACATGCCCCAAAGCTAGGGAGTCTACATCTATGCAGCTTGATGTATGTTGATGACTTAACTCTGATTAGTTGCACAACGATTGGCCTCCAAGACTTCTGAATGCAACATCAGCCTACTCAATGAAGAACCAAATAGAAATAAACATGAAAAAACACAAATTATGGTAATAGGGAAGCGAGCCACCAATCCTATGGCATGGTACCTGGAAGCAGCAAAACTCGACTCAACTACTGAATATAAATATCTCGGACTACTGTTTGATAGATTGGGGTTCTTCAAGGAGCACAAAGAGGCCATGCTTCTGAAAGCCAACTCCCTACTGATGGCCTTCCACCAACTAAGAGCCAAGACTGCCGGATCAAAGCTCACGCCACTTTTACAAATAATACAGGCAAAACTAGTACCCACTATAGCATACGGCAGGATGACTTTAAGGAGCAGATATGGCCCCCTCCTGATCAAGATCTTAATCAAAAGTTTCTGGTCTTTATTTCATCTGCCTCAGCACACATCATCATCTCAGTTGAGCTAGAATTCGGTTTAATAAAACAAACCTTTGCAAGGCAAGTGGCATTTATTAAATGATGTTTTATTCTAAAAAATGCTAATGGACAGACTTTAAACCATCATTTGTGGTAGGAAGTCAGCATAAGAGATCACTCTCCAGCAAGAGTCTATCGAGAATCGTCACTGACACCTATTGGCCAAAGTCACTATGAGACAAACAGATCGGCCTTCACCAGTTTAAAGTCACGATCAATAAAGTAGTCAACTGGAGCCCAATGCTTGCGGGTAAAGAAGCTTTTTCTAAGAAATGACATGCCTGTGTGACAATAGCCAGGTAAACTTCATTGAAACCCCAACCATATCTTGATTCCAGTTTAACACCTACACCAAAGGGAGGTTTTTGAAATGCTGTTTGGGATGCCTCCCCTCGCTCTTACATCTACCGGCATGGCAACAGCAAAGGGAAGGGAGCTATGCCGATTATGTGGTCAAGGATCCGAAATAATGCTCCACATAATATGTCTATGCAAAGCTACATTGGAGGATCTTAAGACCATATTAAGAGTGATGTTCAACAGCAGGGGACTATGCCACTGCAGACCATCATGTTTAGCGCCAGGACACCTTCGGGTAACAGTTGCGCTCTAGAAATGTCAATAACATTAACATTAACATAGCCTGCTTCAAACCAATGGACATACAGCTAAATTGCAGGTCGGTGAAATACCTTACGCGAATCGAGCGAAAACTTGAGAAGATAGCCCTCGAAGATCAATCGAGACGAGCACTGCTGTCTGTATCATTGCCTGCCAGAGGTGCAATAGGTTGAAAAAATCGGTTCCCAGAATAAAATTGACTCTATCTGCGAAGGCATTTAACTTGGGCAGATTTAAAGAGACTATAACTGGTCTGATTTATTTGCTTAAGTCTAGACAATAACCAAAGGAAAAGTATGCAGCTGTAAAGTTCTCCTAAATAAGTTTGGTGCAGATATGTTCATAGGATGGTCACTTTATTAAATCGTACATAGCTTAGAAATAATATGTAATGAGAACATGTCACACCTGCCCTCCTGGCTAATTGTTTTTAGGCTACTGACAGTGACCCAGTGGCAACAAACTTAGGCCCAGATGTACGACCTGCCAAATAGCGCCTCACAAATTGCGTCGCATTTGTGACTCGCATGTACAACTGTGTGTTTAACACTGTTTGCGATTCCCAATGGGGTCGCAAATTGCGAGGCTCATGAATATTAATGAGCCTCTCGCAATTTGTGAGCTCATTTGCGAAGGTGCAATGGTTTTCATTAACTGTGCACTTTATAAATAAACTTGAAACTTGCTGTAGAGCTCCCCATTTTCTTAAAAAGACCGTTTTAAGTAAGTTGGTGCCTCTACTATCCGCACAAGTTGCAGAATTCCCCTCCCGGTGTCCGGCTGCACTTTATTGTATTTTAAGGTCTTTGCAAGGCCTACGAAAGAGGAGTTGACTGACTGAGATGCTAATCTAAGTATGCACAGAGGAAGTTCCAAGTGCAGTTCACACAGCTGATTTGAATCATATGTGGCACAGGGACTGGGTAGAAATTGTCTCCAGATCCAAAGAAAGTGCATTAAACAAATTGTAGAGCATACTACCATTCCTCTTTTCACCACCTCTAGCCTCTACTTCTGTAAGTGACACCCAGACAGCACCCAGACTTGAGTTCATTGAGCGTTTGAGTATTGTAGGCTTACTGGCCATAGATTGCATGTATCCGATGACTTCCTGACCATAAATGGCTCTTGATCCATTCCAAAGACCGATAAAGCGGCTTCATAGATTAAACTGCAATACATTGGCGGCATAGGACTTCATTTAGGCCAAAATCGAGTTGTCACTGTATTTCCTGTCATACCTCGGCTGACCGAGACCGAGATATTCTGCTTTGGCAGCAATGAAAGGTTTTTTTTGTGATCAACCACTCAGTAACTGTCTGCAGCTATGAGCAGCCTTGCCAGTTCCAAAATGTATCATTTTCTTGTAATTGTAATTCACCAAAAATACGGGTCGAAAATAACCCAAAAAGGCCATAGAGCCTGTTCTTCCATCACCGGTGGTTCTCCCCTGTTTAAATGGACTGATTCCTATGGTAACTATTCCTGTGGGGTCAAACCACTACCCATGAAATAATCAGGTACACTGGTGACCAACCTCCATCGACACACAAGGACACATCAGAAATGGTGAACATTGCCATTCCTCATTTGACTTCAATAGTCCTCTGCCACAAATGCTTATTATAAGGACCATTGATTTAACTAAAAAATAAGGTTGTCTCAATTTTATTTGGTTTCACCAGCAAATCTCTATCTAATAAACCCACATAACCTATTTTATATTTAT
This sequence comes from Calotriton arnoldi, assembly GCA_963921515.1. NCBI lineage: Eukaryota > Metazoa > Chordata > Amphibia > Caudata > Salamandridae > Calotriton > Calotriton arnoldi. Next base: position 540,293 of record CAWUFW010007667.1, on the reverse strand, counting down.
GTTTCTTGGGGATTTAAATGACTATCCCATGACTCGATGGCATTGGAAGTGTTATTTCTTTTGCCAGCACCAAAACGACAGGCACACGGTGCCTTTGAGAGACCTTGACCTACTTCGCTGCCTGAACTTTGGGACAGAGGGTCTTGTGAAAGCTGCAGAAGGGTGGCAAAAGTCTCTTTGGGGCATATCTACAAGGGCTGGCGATAATTATCGCTCAGCGCTCTTAGCGTGAGGATAATTATCGCCGGCCAACTCTGAATTTTATCGCGGAGATAGCGTGCTATCAGCAACGCTTATCTCCAAAGCGATAAAATTCAGAGCACAAGCTGCCAACTGTGCGATTATCGCTGGAAATCCAGCGATAATCGCACAACTTGAGCGATAGCTTGCTGATAGGGCAAGACATACTTAGCCATGATATCCACCTTCCATAGGATATCATGGCTAAGTCAATCTTGAAGCAGGCGTTAGGAAAGTAGCGATAACTGAGGTTATCGCTACTTTCTTGTCGCTATGCTTCTTTGCCTGAGGCTTGATAATAGGAGAAATGTCGCTTAGCGACATTTCTCCCGTTATCCTGGGGAGGAACGCCCACTTTGCATCTCATTAGAGATGCAGAGCTGGGCGATAAGAGAAAGGGCGATGTAGCATAGATTCACGCGTTAGCGTGTCCTTGCTAATAGGGCGATAAAATTATCGCCGCTTTTCGTCCGAAAACGGACGCTAAAGCGGCGATAATTTTATCGCCAGCCCTTGTAGATATGCCCCTATGTCTTCTAGCTCTGATCTGCAGTGACTCCTCAGGCAGAGAGAGTGACAGGGTTAGTAGTAGAGAAAAGAAGGTTCTATAGAACAGATTGACATATGTCTAGCTAGGTTGCGGTGCATTATGTGGTGTGTTATGTAAATGTATATTTTTTTAAGTATACCAGAGGTGTTTCCTTAATTATTTCTCACTTTCTCTTCATCTCCGGTTATTTCCTTCTCCCTGCTCTCTCCCTATAGTAAGTCCATGTTATATTTCAATAATAATATACATGCATTTAAAAAGAACGCTAGTGCAGATCAGTTTAGGTTAAGAAGGGAAAACTAGTAAAGCTTTGTAGTGTCTGATTCAGGGCTGGACTGGCCTTGATTCCACTGGAAGTTTCAGTGTTGAACTGGAGCCCTTGGAAGCCTGTTTTTAAAGTCTGTGCATCTGTCACTTTCCTGAGCTCTCAGGTTTTATTGCAACAGGCAGAGGGGACTTCTAGAGAGAGAAAGGGAGGTGGGAGGTAAAGAAGGAGCGAACAGAGAGGGAGGAGAGATAGAGGAGAAAGAGAGAGAATGGATGGATGGATGGAAAGAGAGAAATACAGCAAGAAGACGACGGGAGCGGGGCTTGTGTTATTATTTTTGCCAGGGCTGCTTTTGGTTCCCCAGTCCAACCCCGTCTGATTTTCTAATTTGGCCACCCTTTTCTAAACTGCAAGCTATGTTATTGGAACCCCAACTCTGCTTTGCACTTCGTTCCTTTCAAACCAGCCTCACCACTGGTCACTACACAGTTTAAATCAACTTCCTGCAAACCAACTGAAACCGCATTATTCAATATTTATATATGATCTACGACATTAAAAGCCACAATCCAAATTCACAATATGCAGCACCTTTGAAAATCAGCACTTCTCTGCACTGTCCAGGAAAAAATCACAATATGGTAAACCTCACTAGTATAGGTAGCATTGGCAACATTTTATAGTGCCTAAAACCAGCACTACTTTCTGCATGTTGCTGGCATTTAGCCATTTCTAGGCACTCGTTAATTCGCCAAGAAAGGAAACTAGGATCAACTCTGTGTTTATTTTCCCCAAGATCACACAACCTTGCTATTGTAAAGTGCCAACATTTGAATACGGGTGGATTTATGAATGAATGACTGAAATGAATGAATGAAACGCCATTTGTAAAGCGCACACCTACTCCAAGGAGTGTCCCGGTGCTAAATACCAGTTTCTCTGCACAGTAGACCAATGGGCGAGAACATCCTCAGATGCCGAACAACCAAGGGGGAGATTTACAAAAAAGTTGCGCAACACAGCGCAACCCCCGCGAGGCTGCGCTGCGTTGCGCAACAGGGAGGGAGCAGGAGAGCGACATATTTTTAAAGATATGGCTCTCTCCTCCCCTTTCCCATGCTCCGGCGCTGATTTCAGCTGCCGTGCGCAATGCACACACCTTAGCGCTGCAGCACTAGGGTGTGTGCATGAGTGTAGCATAGGTTTTGTACAGGAAGGGTACCCTTCCTGTACAAAATACTATGCTAGGCAGGATGCAAAGCTACTCCCACTTTGCATACGTGCTGCACAGTGCAGCACGCATGCAAAGTCGGAAAAGGAAGGAGAAATGAAAGCATTTCTCCTTCCTTGCGCCTAGTTGCAAAGGGCGCAGTTTTCTCACGCTAAAGTCAATCTACTGTTTTCAGTAAATTGGGTTTAGCGTGAGAGCCTCTGGGTGGTTGCATGGGAACGCCCATGCACCACCCTTGGCACGCCCCCACGGTGCAAAGTAATGCGAAGCAGCGCAATGCGCTGCTACGCATTACTTTTAAGTTTAGCGCTGAAAAGTTGATTAGGAAAAAAAGATTTTGTGCCGTTTTGCGTCACTTTTATGACGCAAACACGGCGCAAAGTCTTAGTAAATCTCCCCCCATGTTTTTAGGTTCTTTCAGAAAATTTGAGAGATCTGGATTGGCCCGAAGTGCCAGTGGAAGTTGATTCCAGGCCTTAGCCCCGAGGTGTCACCGATTCTAAAGGGGTGGATCTTTTGGGATGGTGGCCAAATGACCATATGTCGAATGAAGAGTCCTGGCAGGCATATAGATAGAGAGCCACTTTCTAAGATATACTGCGTCTTTTCCATGTAGTGCTTTATGCACCAGGACCAGTGTTTTAAACTGAATCCTTTTTTCATGGGAAGCCATTGAAATGCATTCAGATGTGGGGACAGGGGAGTCCTGGGGGCAAGATTGAGAATCAATCTGGCTGCCGCATTCTGAACCACTTGCAGCTTGTTCAAGAGATACTCTGACAGCCCCAGATACAGGATATTACCATAATCCAGTCTGGAGATGCTCATCGCCTGAACCACTGTTTTCCTGGATTCAACCGAGAGCAGTGGCAGAAGTTTTCTCAGAGTGCGTAGAATCTCAAAGCAAGTGCCCACCAGGGTTTGAATTTGGGGTTGTAGAGACAGAGCACTATCAATCTTGATTCTCAAGTTTTTTACTGTACTCAGAAGAGCGGCTGGGGGGACATCTTGGGGCCACCATGATCTCCAGATATCCGACAGTGGTGTGTCAAAGAAGACTATCTCTGATTTGTCTGGGTTGCATTTTAGTTGGTTGATTGCCAACCAGTTTACACTTTAGATAGGCAGGTTTTAATGATTTCTCCCTCAGATTCCACCCCTTTATCACATGAGAGGAGAAGCTGCGTGTCGTCAGCGTATGATATCACTTTGGCACTGAGTGTTTCAGCCAGAGGGGCCATGTAGACATTAAAAAGCGTTGGGCTCAGTGCTGAGCCCTGGGGAACGCCGACCTTAGAATTCTGTATTGGGGAGGCAAAAGGAGGAATCCATACCTCTTGACTTCTATTGTCTAGGAAGGAGGTCAGCCACCTTAATGCCACTCCTCCATTTCCAATGTTGTGGAGACGGTCTAAAAGTCTGTCATGAGGGACGGTGTCAAAAGCCGCCGAGAGATCCAACATGAACAAGGCAACCTTACCCCCGCCATCCAGTTTATCTTTGGTGTAGTCAGTTACCTCTAGCAAGGCTGTTTCCATGCCATAGCTTGGTCTGAAACTGGATTGACTGGGGTGCAGTATGTTGTTGCTTTGAAGGTGGCCTGGAATCAGTGAATTGACATATTTTTCCAACACCTTTTAGAAGGCGGGAAGGAGAGAGATAGGTCTATAGTTGTCTGGAACCTTGAAATCAGCAGACAGCTTTTTAAGTAGAGGGAGGATTTTCGCATGTTTCCATTTGTGAGGCATTATTCCAGATGTCAGTGATGCATTTAAGGCCTTACTAAGCACTGGATTGATGGCTTGAGCCACCTCTGTCAAAAGCCGGGGCAGGCATGGATCAGCTGGAGATCCCACTTAAGACACCTGATGGCCGACAGGGACTCATCTATGGATATGGGTGGGAGGTAGAGGAGAGGAGGTACTTTATCCATGGCTAACTCGCAGGCAGGCCATTTGGTGGCATAAGAAACATCCTGTGGCAGGTGAGTTAGCATAGCTTGAATAGAAGCTACATTCTCATGAAAGAAAACTGCCATTTGGTTGGTCCAGTCAGTTGTGGGTTGTTGGTATTGCATGGCGGCCTCTGGATTTAAGAATGTCTTCACAATTTAAAAAATGCCTTTGGATTTTTGATCACATTCCTCAATTCTCCTATCAAAGAAGGCTTTTTTCTCTAAGGTGACCTTTGTATAGTATTCCTTGATTGCTGTATAATGGATACGTTTGTTTTCTTGGTTATACTCTTTTCGTCAACTCCTTTCCAGGTGGGTACACAACTTTTACATGTCTTATGATTGTCATTAAACCAGGGGGCTGACTGCTTTGATCTGAGAGAGCGGCATTCCACGAGAAGAGCTAGCTCATCTATACTCTGAGTAATCCATGCATCCAGCTGACAGTCATCAGCCTCAGGGTCCTCAGAAAGTGTGGGAGAGGACATTTCTAGGGCAGCCTTGAAATCAGCAGGCTGAATTTTGCGAAAAGCTCTCGTCAAAATTTTTGTTTCATCAAGGAAGCAATGCTTTTTCGAACATCCCAGCAAGTGAAAACTTACTAGGCAGTGATATGACCAGGTCATCTACTTTAAGCGTACTATTTGAAAAAATATGGTCCAAAATGTGACCTTCCCAGAGCGGATAGAATGTCCTGGAGGGATTTAACCTCCGATCCAATGGCTTACCCATATGCAGATTAAAGTCTCCCAATACTAAACAATGAGCCTATTTAAGGGATCAGGATGATAAGTTGTCATTTAAGGATCTCATAAAGGAGTTCGGTGGACCGGGAGGTCGGTATATCAGAACTCCGGCCACTAATTGTTGGGGCGACAGAGAGCAGTAGAATTCCAAGTATTCCACTCCCTCTAAATCCCCAAGATTAATTTGAACACAGTCAAACTGAGTTTTATATATAATGGCCACTACCACCCCCCTCTGCCCACCTTCCTGAGGATTTTTTAGCCCTGTGAGATGGCAGTGGCTATGTTGGGGTTTGAGGAGTCAGTGAGCCATGTCTCTGTTAAAAAAACCAGATCTGGTTTATTATCCTGGAGTAGTTCAAAAACCTGCAAATCATGCTTCTGCAGCGAGCGGACGTTTAACAGAACCACCGGGAATGCTCCACCTTTAGAAATAGTGTTATGGTGACTGATGTGAGGGGTCCTCTCACCTGAGGGCGCCACAGTCTAATTGCATTGTGGACACCGAAATCCAGCCTTCCATCCACTAGCGAGAGAGTTGCGATGGCAATTAGTCTCTAAAGAAACTGCGTAGGGCGGTACTGCTGTATGCAAATCTGGTTTTGCCTGTTGGTATGAAACTGGCAGAGTGGCTGGCGCTGGTCACTTCTGGGATGCTGATGGGCGCAGACAGGCTTGCCTTTGGCACGCCAGCAGGCGCATCCGCGCAGCGCCTCTCTTTATAGGCATATGCCTGAAGTTAGTAAAAGACTGGAGTGCACACTGCATTCAAAATGGCGCCTCCAAATGTCCCTAACAAGGAAAAATGGCCGAGTAGTTAGCCTGAGAGTGCCCCATGTAATTAGCTGCTCCTTTATGCACTGTACAAGAGGGCATTTGCTTCCATATTGAGATCCTCTGTATTTATACCATCCAAAATCCGCCAAAATTGCTTTGAACATTCTAACCATGGAAAGTTTCACCAGTGATAGGTCCTGTGAAGCTAATCAAGGAAATTACAAGCAAGACCTGTTTCTCTGTGATGTCACACAAGGTCAAGTGCCCTTGATGCATTATAGTTGTGTAGCTAACCAAAACTGACGAATTTCATTGTGTTTTGTTACGTGTTATCAGCATATTCTCTCTCCAGCTGTACTTTCAGAGACTGTGATCTCTTAGTACAGTACCATAATTTCTCTTTAACTTTTATTTACTATATATATTTCTCCCAATCAGTGCTGCAGGTGGTTTGTGGTTTATTATGCAGAAGTGAGAAAGTGAACCTGATGTGTTTCAAATAGAGTCTTGATTAGCTTTGGACACATTGCTGGTGTCCCTCGTCAGCCCAGCCGATACACCTACCTTGCCAGGGCTGAGCCAGATGACTTTGGAAAAATGTGGGCTTTTGTATATTTATATGTCAGAGAAAGTGCACAATCGAGATGCTTTTTGCAAGAAAAAATATATATTTGCTGTGAAACCAGATCTAAGCATACTAAATTAATTATTCAACGCGTTACAGCCATCTTGGCCTTGCTGACGAGTACCAAAGCAGTGCTCAGTTTAACCCTGTAACATATGCAAAACTAAACATAGACACAATACTTAAAAATGTCCTTTCAATTCCTTGATCAACAAGGCTGTCATCTTTGAATGCTTTCTATATCGACCACTAGTAAAGATCATCTCGTATTACAAACAAATGGTAATTGACCTGAGCCTTAGAAATCTTGATTCTGCAAATTAATAAATCCCATAATAGTTTCCTTACTTTCAAAGAACATATGTAATTTTATCAGAATACTTTACTGCATGCTCAAACATCCAAGTCGTTGATATGTACTAACCATGACTATAACATTCAATCCTGTGAAGCTGCATCCCCCCTGTAGCTATACAGATAGGCTCCTTATTGTAAGTCCATTTTTTATCAAACTTTCCAGATTCTCAAGGTAATACCAGTAGTTATTTTCTGTAACCATATAAATAGTCTCCACAGGGTTTGGTTATCATCTCACACAGTCCATTTTTCTGTTAACTATTCAACAGACTTACTGCCTTATATCACATCTCTCCAATCCCGCCCAGACGGGACCAATAATTTCCAACACCTGTAAAGAAAACAGAACTCCTCATTGGATGGTTCGATTCTGAAGCTCTGTTGTGAAAAGTCTGGATGAAATCCATGATTAAAAAGTGCATAGAATATTTCTTAAAAGGGTATCACCCACTACAAGTCACAGCTGGCATGACTCGCAAGTGGGGGGGGGGTCGCGCGGGGAGGGGGGGGTTAATTGAATAAAATAAATAAATAAAACGTACCTTCTCCTCCGGTCCAGCGTCGCATCTCCTCTCTCTGCTTACAGGAAGCAGACAGCCTCCCTCTCCTCCCCTAAGCCAATCACAACGCTGCAATGGCAGCGTTGTGATTGGCTGGGACGCCGACCGCACAGGCGTCTATGGGGAGGCCGTTTTCTCCATGCAGGCTGCATGCAGCCTACATGTAGAAAACAGGAGAGTGTGCATGACTGGTTTGGCCGGCCCTGGGGCTGACCAAACAGTCAGCGCCCACAACATTGGGCCAGCCATTCCTCCCCGACCCGCCCGCCCCCAACCAAACCCTTCTTCTGCTTTCTCACAGTGCGAGAAGCAGAAACATAAAATGGTATTTATACCATTTTATGTTTCTGCTTCTCGCACTGCGAGAAAGCAGTGGGGCAACGCTCCTCCACCCGCGTGGAGGAGCCACCCCTGCCCACTACATATACAAGAAACCAATTACACTTTGACACTATACATCATACATGCCTACATATGCACCCTCCGTTCTTCTTCCACATCCAATTCCTCTGGGATTTTTGTTTGGAGATCTATGATATACCTTGACTCAAGGTGTCTTAACTGCAACTCACTGGTGCTCCCTCTGTTAGTGTGCGGTATCCTGTAAACAGAAAAATAGCTTAATAGTATCTCATTGCTATTATGTAATTCTGCAAAATGTCTAGCTATTGGATAATGTTTATCAAGATTTCTAATGGTCCTTTTGTGCTCTAATATGCATTGTTTCGCTGATGTTTAGTACTTCCAATAAATCTTTTCCCACAGGGACAGACGAGAATGTACACCACGTAATCAGAATTACATGTTAAGAACGTATTAATCTTCTTCTTTTGTTTAATGTGGTTAACCTCATATTCACATATGTCTTTGCTATTATCGCATGCCTCACAGTACTTACATGGAAAGAATCCCTTACTTCCACTTGTGTTATTGCTAGAGGTTCCTTTGTATTCAAGTTTTTATCAATGTATCCCTAAGGGAGAGACTCTTTCTATGTGTGATCATGGGATATGGACTGAGCTCTACACCTATAATATTGTCAGCTTTCAAGGTCCCCCAGTATTTACCCAGTTATCCCTTTTAATCTATTAGCACTACTGGTGAAGGTTGTTATTAGTCTAACCTCACCCTCTTTCTCCATCTTTCCCCTTTCTGTTCTTAAAAAAGGACCTAAGATGTAGGGGTATTCAAAACTTTATCTACTGCCTTTTTCAGCACCTGCTCTAGGTATTTTCTCTCTCTACATCTTTGGATAATGATGCTCTGGTGTGTGTGAAATTCTTCTGGATTGTTACAGATCCATCTGGCTCTTATTAATTCACCCAATAGGATCCTTTATTTTAGTGCAGCAGGGTGACTGCCCTTTGCATACAGCACACCGTTTACAGTATAGGAAAGTTAAGATCATGCCCCTCTGAATTTGTATGCACACATCTAATAACTCAATAGAACCATTGCTTATCTTACCCGAAAAGTGAAGATTCAAAGCATTATCCTTTAAAGAATTGATTAATTCTAAGGTTGATGTCTTTGGACCTTTCCAGATTATTAAACAGTCATGTATGAATCTTAGCCATAGTATGATATTATCATGGTATCTAGCAAGTTCTTGTGACCAGACCTTTCTGTTCACCCTTCTGCTCCTCCCACCAGATGACAAAAAGATAGGCATAGTTTGGGGTGAAGCAGATGCCCATAAAGGCCCCTTGGGTCTTCTATATATCTGGTTGTTAAAAGAAAATATGTTAGTTTACAAGCAAAATCTGATCATCTGTACAGGCATCTCTGAGCGGTAAAAATAACTTTGAGATCGTGTTTTTAAAAAATACTACAAGCTTCTATGCCATCCCTATGTTTAATGCTTGTATTAAGGGCTGTGATATCAAGAGCCATCAGAAAATAATATTTTTTCCCCATGGAAGTCCATTTGCTCTAGTTGGAAAATACCCACTATCCCTGATGTAAGAGGGAAAACTCTCCGCAAAAGGTCTTAAATGGGGGTCAAGGTATCTCACGGTATTCCCTAAGAGGCTGGCTCTTGAGTAGAATATTGCCTCACTGGTGGATTCGTGGAGTGTTTGTAGACCTTAGGGAGGATGTAAAATGTGGAGACTCTAGGATGGTCATTTCCTAAAAAATTATAATCTCCATATTCCATCTAACCTCTATACCTCCAGTCGAAAAATATACATTTATACTTTCTGATCATACATGCGTGGTCAGCCCTAGAGATTTCAATGTAACATGTTCTGTCAGATAATTGCCTCATCATGATTTCTTTTTCATACAATTCACATGGCATAACTCATATGTTTCCGCTATCATCAAAAAGATTGATGACTATAGTATCATTATTTTGTAGATCCCTCACTGCCTTTCTTTGGCACCAGGAAAAGTTGTTATGGGTATTCACCTTTAAACGACTCAATCTTTTTACTTCTTGAATCACAGTATCACTGAAGGTGTCAATACGGTCATAAGGGAGCCATGAGATAAAGTTGGATTTAAGTTTAATTCCACTTGATTCACTTTGATCTACATTTACCCCAAAGGACCTGACAAATTATTATATACTCTCATGATCATTTCCAATAGGGGTGTCTTCAAGTTCAGAAAGAGCTATCACAATTTCTATGTCTCCAATCTCTAAACTTGAGATTGTGGTTTCAGTGGTATCATTCTTGATTCCTTTACATTCCAAATTCAATTTGAAAAATATCTTCAATTTTAGTCCCATTATAAAGGTTTATAAATCAATTCTCATTTGCGTATAATCATCATTCATAGTTGGACGAAATGATAACCCCAAGTTCAAGACATGAGTCTCTATCTTGCTATGTAAAGCGTATATCAGGGGTGAAGCTATCGCTTTTAAAGCCCAGGTGCTCAAACTTAGAAAGGGAAAAAATCGAGCCTTGCAATAACACTTGGAAGACCCTACACGGGCCATTTGGCAAACTATTCTAAGAGCTCAGGCTTCAGGCTGATGAATGCTAGACAGGCCTTGAAGGACCATTATATGTCCAAGACAATAGCTAAACAAAACTCAATCTTTCAAGAATACTATGGGGAAAGCGAACACGCTGGACAATTCCTGGCTTGGTCAGTCAAAAAAAGGCGAAACAACCCAACCATTAAATCGATCTATGACGGAGCCAGGGGGTGCACGGCCAATCAGTCAGATGAAATAGAGAAGGTTTTTTAGTGCATTGTACTAATCTATACACTTCTTCATCCACTATCTCACCGGTTCTAGTGAAGGAATATTTAGAGGGTATTGATCTACTCACTCTTAGTAGAGAGCAGCAGTCTATAGCAATGGCTCCGATTACACTTTCACAGGTTCAAAAATCCATTAAGTCCTCCCCTAATGGAAAAGCTTGTGAGAACAATGGATTGCCAGTTGAGATGTACAAAATCTTTATAGTCCAGATAGGTGCATTCCTGGTCAAACTGTTCAATGAAATTCTTGAGGGTTGCGAAGTTGCTAGTACATTTACTGAGGCCGTAATTGTTAGTTTCGTGAAAAAGGGTAAACCCCGATCAACCTGGACAATATTGATCTACATGTCATTTCAACAATAATTATAAACTATTTTTTAAAGATCATTGCCTCCAGAATAACCCCACTAGCACAAGAACAGATCAATCTGGCTTTTTACCAACTATTACAGCTAACACCAATTTTCTTTTACAAGCTATTGACTTTTTTTTTCAAATAGTAAGACCAAATCAGCTGTCATTAGGATAGATGCTGAAAAAGCTTTTGATTTAGCTCACTGGAAGATTTGTTTCTTTACCTTATCTAAATTTGGCTTTCCTTTGAAGCAAGTGAGGCTGTTAAGTAACTTATAGCATAGAGCTCAGGCTAAAGTTATGGTGAATTCACATATGGTAAGAACACTTTCAATCAGTTGAGGAACTCTGCAGGGTTGCCCAATGTCCCCGGTGCTATTTGCACTCTACATTAAAATGTTGTCTTCAGACCTCAGACAAAATCCTCAAATTAAAGCATCACTTCAGGGTGCATCTAAGCCAAAACTCTTTGCTGACAATCTGATCTTGTACCTGCGTGCTGAGGAGCACAACATAAATAGAACATTCGCTGAAATTAAAGGCTTTTAAGACTTGAGTGGCTATAGAATTATTCACTATAAATTGGAAGTTCCATTATTCATTTCTCCCGTCCTTGTATTGCCCATTGAAATGCGGCCACAGCTCCAGATCTCAAACCCTATTAGATACTTAGATATCTTTATATCCCATGACTTTTTGGAACTTTAAGAACTTAATTATCTTCCCACTCTATCTAAAGCCAAGAATCTATTGCATGAATGGCAATATTATCTTCTTACCATTATTGGATGAACAGCATTAATAAAAATGATGATTCTCCCACTTTTCCCTTTTATTTTTCTAACATAATAATTAAGATACCCCAGAGCTTCTTCACTGAAATTGACCAGACTTTATTTGGCTTGGTTAGTAGCCCCATACTAAGCTGGACAATTTACAACTATCTGTGGAGGATGGCGGATTAGCACTTCCTCATTTCAAGAAGTACTATCAGGCTTACTTTTTAGACTGGTGTGTTCGATCAGCAACTCCACCAAATTTTCCCAGTACTTTTCATCCCAGCAAATGATCAGTGAATCTGGAATTAGGCTTTCCCCCTTTCTTAAAATTCCCAGACTTCCAAAATGCTGTAGATATCAGTATCCAGTTGTCGTCCTCAGTAGATTTACTCAGCTGAAGGAAGAATACTGTTTTCCCCAATTTCACCCCAATATCTTTTTGAAAGACTGTGATTTGCTAGGCCTCCAGATAGGAAAGAGGGACATCCAGGATTGGGGTAAAGTTGGGATTCTTCATTTTAAGGATGGTTTAAACACTAGAGTTATGATACCTTGGAGGCAGATTCAATTGAGCAATCCAGCAATATCGGATAAAATGTTTTTTCATACCTCCAACTTCACCACTTTAAAAAAAAAAAAATTCAGCCCCCAAGAGATGCACTGGCTTCCAATATTAGTCAGTCTTACTATCTTGGTGGACTAGTTGGAATTGGTAAATGGTACTGTATATCACTGCAACAACTTTTGATCAAATAGGAGCCAGCAACTTTAGATAAAATTGAGATTTCCACCGGGTGTAGGATCGAGGCTTCTACTTGGAACCAATAAAATCAGTGGGCCTATAAAGCGGAGCCAACTATAAAAGAATGGCTTTTTTCTCAAAGTGGATGCTGTACTAAACGCCATCTTGGTTAAAAAATAATGTTTCCATCAGCATCTGAGTTATGCTTTAGATGGGGGATAGTTAGAGGAGATTAGCTACATCTATGTTTTACTTGCCCCATTCTGTATAACTTTTGGAATAGGGTGTTTCAATGGCTCAGCGTCAAACTCCAGGGTTCAGTAACACCTGATCCTTTTGGGAGCCCTTTCTGGGATATGTAACACATTGAACTTATCCGTACGTCAAAAACAAATATATTTCATTGCATCCTTGGTGACTGATCTTTGATTTTACAAAAAAGGAAACCTGCAGAAACTCCTTCCTATGAGTGTTACGTATATAAGTATAAGATACAGCAGGTAAAAGTAAGGGAAAAATCCTTTGCTTTACAAGTAGGGGCCTTAGTTAAGTTCCAGAAAATCTGGGAGTGGGAAGAATTGTAACGGGATACGTTAGGTGGATTATTAATTAAACATTGCTGTCGTACTGTGAGCAAGATCGAAAGCAGGTATATAGGAACATGATGAATACATGTTCTTAATGACACCAGTGTTTACCACTTACTGAAAGTTCAGTAAATTGTGACAACCCACTGGGGTGTCCCATCTTATTTTCCAAACAAAGCCTACCTGAGAACACATCTGTCTATATAGATCACTATTTTTTTTCCTTCATGGTGGCACTGAGTTCCTCTGTTAAGAATACCAAGAAGCTTTTTTCTGAGATTGAGATATTGGCTAGGAAAGAGACTATATAATTAGTTGTGAATAGTCTATACCAGCATTAGACACAAAGATGAGATTGAGGTCTGTAATCATTTCTTACAGACACGATCAGAGACTATTACAGACAAAAAAGAGGGTCAGCCATAGGCACCTGCTTTGCCCCCAGCTACGCAATTTTATTCATGGGCTGGTAGGAGGAGCAAGTGATCGGGACAAAGGAGATGATGGACTGGACAAAACACGTAATAGTCCGGTTCTGTTACAAAAATGATCTATTTATCATCTGGAAAGCTGAAGAAAAAAATTACATAGGTCTTTCTAGATTTCCTGAATTGAAATAATCGAAGTTTAGGATTTACAGCACACATGAGCATTAAAAAATAGAATATTTAGACATTACTGTTGAAGTAACAAGTAACTATATTGGAAAACCTACTCCAAGGAGTAGTATTCCTTAGTTGTAACATAGAGATTCTTCCCATGTACTAAATGCAAAGCATGCAAAATAGCATAAGCAGAACAGCCTCTGAGATTCCCTACAACAAGAAAGAGAAATATATTACTAAACACAGATAACATGCAACTCTAATTACACATTGTGCATTTTGATGTGTCCACACAATGAAAGATATGATAGTAGTACAGTACACACTTTCAAAATGAGAATTTTAGAAAACATGCATGTGATTGCAAAACAAGATCACTCATACCCAGGGGCCAGACATGTCAGAGACATGCACAACAGCAATAGAAACCTACTCCATTATTTTGGAATAGACTGAACCCTCCAAATCAGAGGGGAGGAGACAGGATTAAAGGACCTTAGAGTTATGGACTCTAAATACATAATTGAATGACAGCAGGCTAAGTTATCTCGAGGTCTAAATATGGATGAGGAACTAGTCATGCATTTAGAATGACCCCATTTCCTCTCAACAAATATAGGATGACCTGTTGAAGGGGACATATTGTAACCGACTCTTAATACATATGTGCCCACTTGGGTGCAACAATATAGAATAAGAATAAAATAAGAAAACTTGGGACTCGGACATTTCACAGAAAACTATCATAAGATCTTTAATGTAATGAATGAATCTATGGAATACTGCAGCCTGAATACCAAGATGAAAAGGAGTAAGTTTCGAACACAACTTAAAAGAGTATTTTTTCAGTTTTTATCATATCAAGAAACAAGCAGGTACAGATTGTATTTTTGGGAGTTTGAAAATGATGTAATAGCATTTGATATATTGGAAATTACCATAAAGGAATTACACATTATATTCATTAATGTAGGTTTAATGAAAGTATTTTCTTGATGTTTAGTAAGCAATGGTCAGGGAACAAGAGTTCCTTTTGATTTCTAATTTATGCACAAGCTCTTTAAATACAGCTGAAATAGAATTCTGTAAACGAAATGAGCAAGGCTCAAGTCAACCCAAAAGGTGTTTGTCTGTAGCCATAAAATAAATAGCAACATTTTTCCTTCAGAGTGCATGTGTCAGTGCATTGATTTTGGCATTTGGAAAGAAGTGAAATAGTACATGGGTTGTGTTATAACCTGCTGTTGGTTGTAATGCATTCTCTCCTTAGATTCTCTTTTCGCTGCTGATCGACCAGTATGTGATGTCATGGAATGTTGGTGAGTGCCTGAATTAGTGGAAGAGTTAGAGCACATGGGCTAAGCAGAGAGGATGCTGCTCCTGGTGGGGTACTTACTATGTAACCTGTAATCTAACCTATAACCTCTTCAATAAACCTACAACTGTGTTCTACATGAACTGCTTACCTGACTCCTGCTTACAGAGAGAGTACCTTTAATTACAACAGGTTTGTCACACCCATGCTGACAGGGAATCAATGAGGATTGTGAGCCAAACAGTGATGGAGATATATTTCTTCTTTCTCTGCTTAGATACGAGGCCGGCTTCTCTGTAGGTCTTGTGTTGCACTGGTTGGTGCGAGCCCCCCGCTCTCATACCAAAATCACAAATGTTCAGTAACCTGCATAGACTGTTCTCACTCATGTAATGCTGGACATCAGTACTAATATTACCAGATCGGTAGTGCATTTCAGCCTGACTTAATTACTTAACTAATTAAAAACAGTAATAGTGTGGTTAGCATCTTAGGACCATGTTGAATGAAAAAATCTCACTCAAAAGAGACAAGCTTGAAATATATACATAATGACTTAGATTTGATCATAATGCCCCCAGATTAGGTTAGTAATGTGGTGCTCTGGGGCAAGGACCTCTATCTGAGGAAGCATCTTCACAGATAAAGGACCCCTCATGCTATGAGAAAATCTCATGGTTAAAGAACAGTTATGTTAATGGAGATGAAGAGGGCTTTTGGATGATGACAAATGGACTCTTTTGAGTAAAGATGCCTCCAAGATTCCACATGTTTACATGCTGCCCAAAGTTCACAAAAATCTGCCAGAACCACCTGGAAAAACTAAAATTTCATCTATAGATAGCCATCTGGAAGGAATCTCACAATATGTGAAATGTTGTCTGCCTCCCTTTGTGCAGAGATTATCCTCATGGGTAAGAGACTGCTCAGACTTCATCAGCAAGGTTTACCACGTACATTAGAAAGAGATCTATTTAATGATAGGCTGGTATGTGATGAGCCTATACACTTACAATCAAGCATCAAGTAGATTTTGAAGTCTGTAAATATTTCTTGAGAGCAGGATCTTTCAAGAATGCCCAGCACATGAGAATGTGATGTGATTAGAGCTTGAAGATGGCCGCCGGGTGAGGAGCTCCGGTCGGTAGCTCCCCAACTGGGGATTGCCTTTTGGCATTAGTCCCGGGAATTTCGCCCCCCTTTTACCACCTACACCTCCGGGGATAGTTTAACTGCTTTCCGGCATTTTCTTCCCACGAGTTAATTTCCTTTTTCCTGCTTCTTCAACCTCCGACTCTCCCGATGGACGCTAGTGGAGCCAATTGCAATATGGCCGTTGCTTCGGTTGAGCTGCTTTCGCAGCTGAGAGGAAATGAGCTGGCGGATCACCCCTCCGGCCGCTACACCGTTACACCGACAAAGCAGCAACGAGAATGCAGCGACGCTGCCGCCCTGTGCCCCCGAGCTTGTCTTCCTTTGGTAATCCGAGTGAGCGCGCCCTCCTGACCCCGTGGCCGCCTTCCTCTTCCAGGGCTGCTGTCTGGGCTCCCGAGCCGATCTCCCCAGACTATACAGCATGTTGGGTCGGGATACTGCTATCAGAATGTTTTCTTTTCTTGACGACCTGAGAGAGCTCAGCGACTTCCAGCCTTCCTTCCTCTCGATCCTGTGGCTGCCTCCCTCATCCAGGCCTGCTCCTTTGAGGTTGGTTTTCCTTACGGTTTTTGGTTGGTTTTCTGTGGATCTATGGGCCCGTCATTTTGTGCTGAGGTTGTTTGGTAACCGTGATCTGGGTCCTCCATCTTGACTGCCTCGACATTTCTTCGATCGCTGCTTGCCACTGGTTTACGTCTTGGGTCGCCTGCCTATCCATTGCTTCAAATTGACCCCCCCTTGGGATGCCTACACCCTCCTAGCCATGAATGATCTCTTCGAGACACCCTTTTTCGCCCCCCCCTGTGGTCCCGCTCCATTGCTCCGATGCAGTGAGTTAATCCGGCACTGGATGTTGTTGACTTCGTGACCTCCTACCGGTTTGTGGGCTCGTTAACTCCGACTTTTGTGGGCCTCCTGATGTACTTTCTACCATTGCCGGTCTGCCAGATCTTATCTGTTTTCAAGCCCCTTGACTGTACCCCCCAATCCCCACTACCTTCTATGCTCTTTTGGGACTTGATTTTCTGTGTTATGCTATGCTCTTGTAACAAATGTAACTATGCAATATTCTGTATTCATGTAAAGCGCTCTGATACCTCCGGGTCTAGCCAGCGCTATATAAAATAAATAAATGTTTTTACATATTATTGAGATTTGCTTGAAAAAGATCTAACCTAAGCTATTCATAGGCTGTTGAGAGGGGCTGGTGCTATGGTTACAAAGGTATGAGCATTTCATGCTGTTTGTTCCAGTTGGCTGCACTACTTTGCTGATTTATTCATCATATGGAATGGGCAAGACAACTAGCAATGAAATTCAGTCAGAATTTACTGAGTCTGAGATTCACAAGTCAAATCAGCAAACAGAAAATTAACAGCAGCAGAAGGCAAACTAGAGACCTCACTGTTCATGCAGAAGACAGCTGGAAACATTTCTCTATAGGTCAGTTGTAGGCTGCTGAGCTCATTGAAATGGAACATCCCTTATAAAGAATTCTTGAGAGTCAGACATAATTGCAGTAACAGAGAATCTTTCCAGAAGGAAAAAAAACCAGTTACGATCAAAAGATTCAGAGATAGAGGTTACTCAAAAAAAGTACTTAAAATAGTAGAGGAATGGATTGATAAAAGCAAAAGGGAGCATCTACTGTTCACGTCAAACAAAAAATGCAGAAAAAAGAACCAGTCATAAGAATGATAATGACATACAGTAATCATGCAAATAATATACAGAATATTTTGAGAAAAAACTGGAAGGTGATAAAAGCAGATTAAATTATCAGTTTGAGAGTAGGCAAAGGACATCTGGTGACATTTAGAAAATCGCCATCACTCCAAGACAAATTGACATAGTTTGGCAAAACAACATTTTCAGAGAAGCAGGAAATGCAAAGCGTGTAAACATACCAGAGAACAGACAATTAATGAAATACCATTCATCAAAAGAAAGAGAAAAATAAAAAAATAAAAGAATTGCAGTTCTGGCTTTTTGGCCTACAGTTTGATTTTTTCCTGCCATAAATACTATATAGGAAACTCAAGTTTTACTCTAAAAAAAATAATGATGGATCATCTTTACACATTAAAGAACAACAAAGCAACTGTGCTCTGTGGCTAGACACCTCAATCAATCAATCAATCAATCAGGTCACTTATAAAGCGCACTACATACCCGCGAGGGTCTCAAGGTGCTGGGGGAAGAGGGGGGGTGCTGCTACTGATCGAAGAGCCAGGTCTTGAGGAGTCTTCTGAAGGCCAGTAGGTCTTGGGTCTGCCGAAGGTTGGTGGGGAGGGTGTTCCAGGTCTTGGCGGCGAGGTGGGAGAAGGATCTGCCGCCGGCGGTCGTTTTCCGGATGCGGGGGACTGTGGCAAGGGCGAGGCTGGTGGAGCGGAGCTGGCGGGTGGGGGTGTAGAAGCTGAGACGTCTGTTAAGGTAGGCTGGTCCGGAGTTGTGGAGTGCTTTGTGTGCGTGGGTGAGGAGCTTGAAGGTTATCCTCTTGGTGACAGGGAGCCAGTGCAGGTCTCTCAGGTGGGGTGTGATGTGGCTGCGGCGGGGGATGTCGAGGATCAGACGTGCAGAGGCGTTCTGGATGCGTTGCAGCCGTCTCAGGAGCTTAGCCGTCGTTCCTGCGTAGAGGGCATTTCCGTAGTCCAGCCTGCTGGTGACGAGGGCCTGGGTGACTGTTTTTCTTGTTTCGGTGGGGATCCACTTGAAGATCCTGCGGAGCATTCGGAGGGTGTTGAAGCAGGATGAGGAAACGGCGTTGACCTGCTTAGTCATGGAGAGGGTGGGGTCGAGGATGACCCCTAGGTTGCGTGCGTGGTCGGTGGGTGTCGAACCACATCAGAGTAAACTTAAGATGTAAGACGTGTGTGCTATTGACAGAGTTCAATCTGCTGTGAGAAGAGGAGATAGAACAATGGCTGCAAGAAAATTAGAATCTCTATATATAAGGATTTTTACATTACATGAGACTGAATGCAGAGGAGGAACTGTGGGTTCATATGTGAGAGTGTCCACTATGGAATCTATTTTTATAAGATCAATATTAGGAATCATAAGTATATGATTTTTGCAGCAAGAGCTATGAGTTCACAATGAACAAAGTGCTGTGTGTGTATGTCATAAGTAATTGCATGCCATTGAATAAAATATGACATAATTAGTAACTTGGATAAAGTTTTGGTTTTCCTGAACTGTTGATGATTGTTTCACATTCTAGGGCACATTACCATCTGCATACTGATATACAATTTGTGGCCTACTGTAAGAAATTAGGTTACTGCTGGTTGAGGGGGGTGAAACCCTACTCAGGAAGGAACCACAATCCTTGTCAAGCCACAAGCAAATCCCAAATTAACCTGTGCTCAACCCTCTGGTAGCTTGTCACAGAGCAGTCAGGCTTAACTTAGAATCAATGTATAGAGTATTTGTGCAACACTTCAAACAGTGAAGTGAAAACAGTAAACGAGAAAAAACCCACACTAATTTAGAAAGATAGAGGAACTTCTAATAAATAAGACAAGATCAAAACGGCAAAAAATGAATTAGTATAACCAGAGATATGCAAGTTTAAACATTTAAGTGAATATAGAGCCAAAAAGCACAAAGCACCCACTGTGGTTATCTGTTCATGCCAGACAGGGATAAAGTCACAAGTTTAAGCCAACTACGATGGAGCGCGTGCTGGCTAAGGGACCCAGTTAGTCCAGTTGAACAAGAGTACCTTAAATTCTAGTTGTGAAGCATCGCAAGGTCTGTGTTGAGAATGCGTCATGCATTCAGGGTGTTGTGAGGTCCTGGTCAGAGATCCATTATGCACAGTTGGTTCCGGGGAGCTGCAAGGCTGCGATGCGAGGTCCTGCATCGTCGTTGAGGAGGCTGTCTACAAGGGGCTTGTGATGCGAGGGCCGGCATTGGGAATGCACAATGCAGCGTTGATTCCAATGAGGCTGCAGGGGTGATGCAAAGCCCTTGAGCTGGGAAAGTCCACATAGCATGTGATGCATCGGTTCTGCTCAGGGCTGTACTGCGCAGCAGAGGAGATGCGTCGGTTCTGCTGGGACAACAGATGGGCCATCAGAGCACCTTCAAGCCCGCTTCCAAAGGTCCGCACTGGGGTGGCACCACTTGGCAGGGTAGGACTCACAATTACAGAGTCCTGGTGCAAGAAACAAGACCTTGAAGTCACGCTGGTAGTCCTGGGAACAGGTTGCAGGTCCAGTCCATCTCATCCAGGCAAGGGGCAGCAGGGAAGCACAGCAGGGCAGCAGTCCAGCAGAGTGGCATTCCTTTCAGCAGCACAGCAGTACTTCGTCCTGGTAGAGTCTTCCACAGGTCCAGAAGTGTACTGAAGAGTTGGGGTCTGAGGTCCGATATTTATACATGGTGCCCACTTTGAGGTAAAGGAGGCTTCTAGAGGTTTCCACCCCCTGAGGTGCCAGGCATTCCCTTCCTCTTTGTCTTGGCCCCAGCTTGTCTGGGGCCACAAAAGACCAGTGTCAAACACTTTGTGAGAGTGTACAGGCAGGGCCTTTGTGATGTGAAAGTGCTGTAGGTGACAGCTCCTCCCCCTCGTTAACTCAGAGTAGCTCATCCTGTCAACACCTATCTTCCCTTTGTTTCTCTGTCTGACCAGCTGCCAGCTACACCTAGTCCTTTCGCCCAGGATCAGGCTGCAGGCAACAAATAGTTACAACTTTCTAAAAGTGGCATTTTCAGAATTGTGTCTCAAATCTGACTATCATTAAAGAGGTTTTTTAATTGCAATTCTTTAGACACCAAACTCAACCTGTCTGCCGGCTCCTAATTGGAAGTTACCACTTGTAAAATGTAATAAGGTAACCCAATCTTATCCTATGGGAGAGGTAGGCCTTGCAGTAGTGAAAAAAAAATTAGGAGTTTTTCGCTACCAAAACATGTAAAACTTAAAAGTGCATGTCCAACTTTTTAAGTACACTGCACCTGCGCTCTGCACTGTTCAGGGCCTACCGTCAGGGTGACTTGTATGTATTAAAAGGAATGTTTGAGCTGGGCTAAAGACTTATTTTGCCAGGTCTAAATGGCAGTTTAAAACTACACAAACAGGCTGCAATTGTAGGTATGAGACATGTTCAAAGGGCTAATTAAGTGGGTAGCACAATCAGTGCTGCAGGCCTACTAGTAGCATTTAATTTGCAGGCTCTGGGTACATGTAGTGCCACTTTACTAGGGACTTAGAGTAAATTAAATGTGCCAATTGGGTATTGCCAACGTTTACCATGCTTAAAGAAGAGAGCACAAGCACTTTAACACTGGTTATCAGTGGTAAAGTGCACAGAGACCTAAAGGCCAGCAAAAACGGGTTCAGAAAACAGGAGGGCGAAGGTAAAACATTTGGGGATGACCCTGCAGAAAGGGCCTAGTGCAACACCTGCTATCACAATACCATTGCAGTTCTGATTTAGAGCTTGATTGGCCGGTACTCTATCACAAACATGACAGATATCCCGCCCCATGATTACAAGTGCATTATTTCGTAATACACTTGTAATAAGGTTGACAAGATATCCGTCATGTTTTTGATGGAGTGCTCATCCCTCAAACGCTAAATCAGGCTCAAAGTTACTCTGATGCAATAATGGAAAGGGCTGAGACTTACTCAAGATAATTAAGCTACCCCTCCTTCTTGTGTAATATGTAAGTGCCCAATTGCATAAACTTATTTATGGTGCTATAATCTGATGCACACTATGAAATATGCCACTGTATTTTACAATGTTATGAGTTTCTACTCAAATGCAAGTGTTTATGTGGTCATCTTTCTTTTGTGTGAGCAAGGCTGTCAGGCTGAAACTTATTGCCTTTGTACCAATAAAGAAAACAATCTCCAGTGAACATGAGTGACCATTACCCTTGTGGCTATTGGACATTTGTGGTTTTGCTATATATATGCATACGCACAGGGAGAATACATAATGGGTAACTGTGTAATAAGGTCTACTATTGGCATTGAGGGGTTTTGGCGACATCATAAACCACAAGGCCAAGTGGTGAGTCACCAGAACCCCCAAGTTACCCGTCATGCATCTTTTTATATTACATGTTCTTTTGGGCAGTTTGTTTGAAAAGGCTGTTATCTTTAAAATGCAGCAAACAATGAGCACTTATTGGAATTAGAATATTTAGGCTTTAATTGAATAAATGATTAATAAAACAATGGGCAATGGGGAGGGGCAAAGGATTTACGTGATTCTGTGGATGTAGCATTCACCGGATAATTTTGGATTAACTGCATTTCCCACATACTTTGTGTTGGACTTGGCCCTTTTTGCAGGGTCATCCCTGAACTTTTTGCCTTCCTCCTATATTTTCTCTGACCTGTTTTTGTTGGTTTTATGACTCTGGGCACTTTACCACTGCTGATCAGTGCTAAAGTGCATATGCTCTCCCATGATAAATTGTGTTATGGATTAGTGACTCCATGATTGGATGATTGGTTTACTTGTCAGTCCCTAGTACAGTGCACTGAGTGTGCCCAGGGCTTGTAAATCCAATGCTGCTGGTGGGCTTGCAGCACTGGTTGTGCCACCCACAGAAGCAGCCTGTAAAGTGTGTCTCAGGCCTGCCATCGCAGAGCCTGTGTGCAGCCTAGGGCTGCCATGTCGACTTGGTGAGTACACCCACTCACCAGTCCCTAAACCTTCCCTTTACTGCATGTTGGTCACCCCTAAAGTAGGCCCTAGGGCAGGGTGCATTGTAAGTATAAGGTAGGACATGCCCTGGTATGTGTGGCCTGTCCTAATAGTGAATTACAGCCATTTTCGTTTTTCACTATTGCAAGGCTACCTGTTCTCCATAGGCCAGAATGGGCAGTTTGATTATTACACCTTATAATCCTAACTGACCCAGGGAACATGGTAGAAAAACGAATTTAGTATGCCTGAACTCAGGATGATAAAATACATCTTTTAGTGAAGTTGGTTTTAACATTCTTTGTTTGAAAATACCACTTTTAGAAAGTAGGTATTTTCTTGCCTAAACCATCCAGCTGCCTCTGCTCAGGTTGTGTATTGTGTGTCTGGGTTTGTGAGTGACAGGGGCTGGGGGATTCCAGGAGGCAGGGTGAGTCAGCACTAGGCTGAATAGGTCTGCCTGAAGGAGGATGGGTGGGAGGAGTTGCACCTGGGTCTGAATAGGGCTGTGCCTGCCTTCCACAATGCTGGCTCCACCTCCTGCCGGGCGTCTGATGGCTCTGCCCCTCACTCTCAAAGGAAAGAAGGAGTCAGAAAAACAAAGTGCTCCAGGACTGACCAGAACTGGTTTGGACTAGGCAAAGGCCTCTCTGCCTTCAGAGAACAAAGGGAAAAGGTGTATAAAAGGGGACCCAGACCCCTAGGAAATTAGATCACTTCTGGGAAATCAAGAAACCTGTTGCCAAGGAGAAGAACCGGAGAAGCTGAAGGAGGAGTACTGCCCCTGTGCTGTTTTGCTGATTGGGGTTGGCCTGCAGTGGTTGCTTTCTGCCAAGGACAGGAGAAAAGACTTTGCTGTGCTTTGTCATCTTGAAGAAGGGAATCTCCAAGGGCTTGAACTGAGCTTGCCTCCTGCCTGAAGTCACAGGGACACAAAGACTTCACCCCTTCTGTTTGCCTGCATCTGGAACTGCTGTTTTAGCTGCTAACAGAGGGAAATTGCAACACCGACGCCGGCGAGCGACGCCGTAACCTGCACCGAAGCCGTGGGCACCGCTCGTGAAGAGCACGACGCACCGCCCGACTTGCACCGTAGGCCCGACGCCTGCCGACGCCGTGCGACATCGACTCCGAAGCCGTCATCGAGGCCGCTGCCTGCACCGGAGCCGAGGACACCGCTCGTGACGCTCACGACGCACCGTCCCGACTCGCACCGCAGCCCCGACTTCACCGACGCCAGGGCTTCATCATCGCGGAGCCGATCCTCGACGTGGGTGACCCCGAATCCATCGACGCCGCACCATCGTAAGGAACCGACGCCTCGCCGCCATCCGTGACGTCACCTCCCGACACAGTAAGGAACCGACGCCTCACCTCCCCTGCGCTGCAGTAAGGAACCGAGACATCACCTCCCCTGGGGTCGTAAG
Source organism: Calotriton arnoldi (assembly GCA_963921515.1). NCBI lineage: Eukaryota > Metazoa > Chordata > Amphibia > Caudata > Salamandridae > Calotriton > Calotriton arnoldi. The sequence goes on along the minus strand of CAWUFW010007667.1, from coordinate 516,125 downwards.
GAACCGACGCCGCCGGCGCCAGCGAAGCATCACCTCCCCGACGCCGTGCACCGTCTTTGTTTTCATCGAATTCCAGGTACTGTTCTTTGTGGGTCTGCTCGACTCCGGGCCCGACGCCGCGCACCTCGCGGTCGGCGCCGTACTTTGGGATTTCCACCGGTCACGACGTCGTGATAACTCCAAGTGGAGTTATTTGTTGCTACAAGCTTTATTTGATTGACTATCCTATTTTTGAAGATAACGTGAACTGTCTCTATCATTTTAAGTCTATTTTTGAGTACTGTATTGTGGATTTTTGCTATTGGGTCTTGTGATAAGTCTATATAAAGATTACTTATTTTTACATAAACAACCTGTGTGGTGTCCATCTGTAGTGTTTTCACTGTATTACTGTATGTGGTCACAAATGCTTTACACACTGCCTCTGAGATAAGCCTGTCTGCTCGTGCCAAGCTACCAGGGGGTGAGCAGGGGTTATTTTAGGAGTGTTTCCCCCTTATCCTGACTAGAAGCAAGGGTCCCTATTTGGACAAAGGTGCAAACCATTGCCAACTAGAGACCCCCAGTTCTAACATTGGTGGTCAGCGGTGAGGATTTGGACTTGCATTTGTGATTCATATACAGTGATTGGTGTACACTACTAGTGAGTGCAGACCAATACGCGACCACATACCTTTGATAGGACTTTTTTCTTTGGAACCTTTATTTTTGTTGAGAACTGCCAATTTTCACCATGAGCAAAAAGGATCCATTGCACCTGCAGATATTGAATTTGAAGAAGATAGGGTTGATACCTACACTGTGCCAGAACTCAAAGCTGTTTGCAAAAAGTTTAAAATCTCTATGAGAGGCCTCACCAGGAAGGAGGAGTTTCACAAGGCGCTAAGGGCCTGGTTGGAAGCACGGAATGCCAGTGGGCAGTCCGAGGAGCCTGTGGAGGAGGCAGAGAATTTAGATGGGCAGCTTGAGGGGCCATTGGGCTTAACTGGGAGGAGAGCGCCTTCCAGGGAGGGCAGCAGTGTTTCTCAAAGGGCCTGTCTCCAGAGGAGCTGGAGGACAGGGACAAAAGCAGGATGCATGAAATGGAGATGGCCAAACTGAAACAGGGAAGCCATGATAGCCTTGAGCATAAGAAATTGGAGTTGGAAAGTAAGAGGTTGGCCATGGAAGAAAGGAAGATGCTTTTAGAGCATGAGAGAATGATGAGGGTGTTGGAGTTCAAAGCCAGGGGCTTAGGGATTCCTCCCTCTGGTGGCAGCAAAATTGTATTACCTAGTGCTGAGGGAGTAGTACACACACCCAGAGATGTGGTGCCTGACTTGGAGGGGTTAATATACACCAGGAGGTTCAAGGGTATGAGGTAGCTCCAGTGGTGCGCAGCGTCCCTGAGGTGGATTGGGGAACTGGCACAGGGGTTCATAGTCCTAGTGGTGGGAGGGACACTCTACTGACTCTAGATGAGAGGTGCAGGGAGAGGGGTTCCCCCATGTTTGAATTCCTGGGGTGTGAGTGTGAAGACCGCCCAGAAGAGTGTGGGTTGAGTGACAGAGACAGTCAGATACTGTCTTGCCAATCTCAGCAGAGTGGTGTGGGGTACATGTGTGAGGCACTGGATGGTGAGGTGAAGGATAACTTGGTTAACACCTGTGAGGGGTTGTGTGATCCAATTGTGGGAAAGCATATTGTAAGTCCCTGTTTTCCAGAGCTATGCCAACACCTGTTGGAGAGTGAGTTCTCTGACCCCAGGGAGCTCACGAGGGAGGAAGACCTTTTGGTGGTTTCCAGAGGGTCTGAAAAGGCATTGGGGAGTGACCCTAAGGGGAGTGGCTCAGGTATCTTCCAGCCCAGAGTGGTGGAAGTGGTTCAGAGTAGCCCAGCTAGGTCCCGGTGTAGTGGGAGGGGTGTAGGGACTCACGTCCTGTCTCAGTGGAGAAGGAGTGAGTGTGGGGCTGCGTGTCCCAAGGTGCCCGAAACCCAGTCTCAGAGCCTGGATGGTTCTTTAAGGGAACACCAGGTAGGGAGCCTAGGCTGTCCTGATGGGCCGCCTGTTGAGGAGGATCTCCTAGTGTCTAGAGAACCTGGAGCGTCTGTAAATGGAGCTCCAGTGTTTCTGGTATCTGGCAGTGCCGCTCCACTTGGGAGGGTGCAGAAGTCCAGAGTGAGGGGTGAGAGGGGGAGAGAGTCCCCAGTGGAAGAACCAGTGGGTCAGGGACCAGCCAGAAGGGCTGAGTCACCAGTGAATGACCATGGTGACACCACTTCTGTCCTGGGGGATCTTCGCGCGCTGTCAGATGGACAGGGGTCGGGAGATCTGCGCCAGGCGGACTGTCACACAACACATGAGAGATGTGTTACCCTCTGGGGGGCATGCGTGCTCCCCAGGAAGTCCTGGTGCGCCAGGCAGATTATTACACAACTCTAGAGGAGTGTGTTTCCCTTGGGGGGTTGGTGTACCCTCCCGGAAGTCCTGGGTTGCCAGGCACAGGTCCAGCCTAAGGGTACAGACCCTGGGTTGGAGGACCAGGTTCAGGGTGTCCCCCTGACCTGGAGGAAGGGGCAGCTGCTAACAGTGCCCCTACCAGTTTGTCTTCTGGGGGCACCGCTCCAGGTGGGAGGGTGCAGGACCCCAGTAAGGGGGCGGGGAGAGGACAGCCTCACCCCTGGCCTCTGCCCAGTCTAAGGGTACAGACCTTATGCTGGGATCCCAGTTGCAGGATAGAACCCCTGAACTGGTGGGCGAGTGTGCAGGACCCCTGCCACAGGTGCCCTGACAATTCTGGAAGGGGTACAGCTCCAGGTGGGAGGGTGCAGAGCCCCAAGGAGGAGGACCAGGTGTGGGAGAGCCCACCCCAGTCTCCTGTCCAGCCGCCGGTTACAGGCCCGGGGCTGGTGGGTCAGTGTCAGGATGTCATACCTGACCTGACGGTTGGGAGAGTGGACAAAGGGTGCCAGGCACCTGGGGCTACTGCCCCCGCTCTCTGACACCACAGAGGTTGGAGAGCCATGAAAGGCCTGGGGCCTGGCTCTCATCACTGACGGCTGTCAGTGGCCACTGTGGCTTGCTGTCCTGGTGGACAGAGTTGCCCCTGGGAGGGGGACAGAAGTCACACCCGGGGGTGGACTAGGCCACACATCTGTGTTGGCCATGTGGGTACTGTCTGTCGGTTGGGACACACCTGTGAGCAAGCTAAGGTTAGGTGCTGCACAGGTGGTGTCCACAGTTGAGGAGAAGGGTTCCCCATGGGTTAGCTGGGTGGGCCCTGAGAGTATGGACAGAGGGATCCAAATAGGTTCAGATTGGCGTAGAACTGGAGTATGCCCCTGCTGTTGTGGGCCAGGGTCCAGGTTCTATCGCCCAAAGCAGAGAAGCCCATCAGGGTAGTGATTGGTCTCCCCTGCGTTTTGGCTGGAAGGGGGTTGTGTTGGACTTGGCCCTTTTTGCAGGGTCATCCCTGAACTTTTTGCCTTCCTCCTATATTTTCTCTGACCTGTTTTTGTTGGTTTTATGACTCTGGGCACTTTACCACTGCTGATCAGTGCTAAAGTGCATATGCTCTCCCATGATAAATTGTGTTATGGATTAGTGACTCCATGATTGGATGATTGGTTTACTTGTCAGTCCCTAGTACAGTGCACTGAGTGTGCCCAGGGCTTGTAAATCCAATGCTGCTGGTGGGCTTGCAGCACTGGTTGTGCCACCCACAGAAGCAGCCTGTAAAGTGTGTCTCAGGCCTGCCATCGCAGAGCCTGTGTGCAGCCTAGGGCTGCCATGTCGACTTGGTGAGTACACCCACTCACCAGTCCCTAAACCTTCCCTTTACTGCATGTTGGTCACCCCTAAAGTAGGCCCTAGGGCAGGGTGCATTGTAAGTATAAGGTAGGACATGCCCTGGTATGTGTGGCCTGTCCTAATAGTGAATTACAGCCATTTTCGTTTTCACTATTGCAAGGCTACCTGTTCTCCATAGGCCAGAATGGGCAGTTTGATTATTACACCTTATAATCCTAACTGACCCAGGGAACATGGTAGAAAAACGAATTTAGTATGCCTGAACTCAGGATGATAAAATACATCTTTTAGTGAAGTTGGTTTTAACATTCTTTGTTTGAAAATACCACTTTTAGAAAGTAGGTATTTTCTTGCCTAAACCATCCAGCTGCCTCTGCTCAGGTTGTGTATTGTGTGTCTGGGTTTGTGAGTGACAGGGGCTGGGGGATTCCAGGAGGCAGGGTGAGTCAGCACTAGGCTGAATAGGTCTGCCTGAAGGAGGATGGGTGGGAGGAGTTGCACCTGGGTCTGAATAGGGCTGTGCCTGCCTTCCACAATGCTGGCTCCACCTCCTGCCGGGCGTCTGATGGCTCTGCCCCTCACTCTCAAAGGAAAGAAGGAGTCAGAAAAACAAAGTGCTCCAGGACTGACCAGAACTGGTTTGGACTAGGCAAAGGCCTCTCTGCCTTCAGAGAACAAAGGGAAAAGGTGTATAAAAGGGGACCCAGACCCCTAGGAAATTAGATCACTTCTGGGAAATCAAGAAACCTGTTGCCAAGGAGAAGAACCGGAGAAGCTGAAGGAGGAGTACTGCCCCTGTGCTGTTTTGCTGATTGGGGTTGGCCTGCAGTGGTTGCTTTCTGCCAAGGACAGGAGAAAAGACTTTGCTGTGCTTTGTCATCTTGAAGAAGGGAATCTCCAAGGGCTTGAACTGAGCTTGCCTCCTGCCTGAAGTCACAGGGACACAAAGACTTCACCCCTTCTGTTTGCCTGCATCTGGAACTGCTGTTTTAGCTGCTAACAGAGGGAAATTGCAACACCGACGCCGGCGAGCGACGCCGTAACCTGCACCGAAGCCGTGGGCACCGCTCGTGAAGAGCACGACGCACCGCCCGACTTGCACCGTAGGCCCGACGCCTGCCGACGCCGTGCGACATCGACTCCGAAGCCGTCATCGAGGCCGCTGCCTGCACCGGAGCCGAGGACACCGCTCGTGACGCTCACGACGCACCGTCCCGACTCGCACCGCAGCCCCGACTTCACCGACGCCAGGGCTTCATCATCGCGGAGCCGATCCTCGACGTGGGTGACCCCGAATCCATCGACGCCGCACCATCGTAAGGAACCGACGCCTCGCCGCCATCCGTGACGTCACCTCCCCGACACAGTAAGGAACCGACGCCTCACCTCCCCTGCGCTGCAGTAAGGAACCGAGACATCACCTCCCCTGGGGTCGTAAGGAACCGACGCCGCCGGCGCCAACGAAGCATCACCTCCCCGACGCCGTGCACCGTCTTTGTTTTCATCGAATTCCAGGTACTGTTCTTTGTGGGTCTGCTCGACTCCGGGCCCGACGCCGCGCACCTCGCGGTCGGCGCCGTACTTGGGATTTCCACCGGTCACGACGTCGTGATAACTCCAAGTGGAGTTATTTGTTGCTACAAGCTTTATTTGATTGACTATCCTATTTTTGAAGATAACGTGAACTGTCTCTATCATTTTAAGTCTATTTTTGAGTACTGTATTGTGGATTTTTGCTATTGGGTCTTGTGATAAGTCTATATAAAGATTACTTATTTTTACATAAACAACCTGTGTGGTGTCCATCTGTAGTGTTTTCACTGTATTACTGTATGTGGTCACAAATGCTTTACACACTGCCTCTGAGATAAGCCTGTCTGCTCGTGCCAAGCTACCAGGGGGTGAGCAGGGGTTATTTTAGGAGTGTTTCCCCCTTATCCTGACTAGAAGCAAGGGTCCCTATTTGGACAAAGGTGCAAACCATTGCCAACTAGAGACCCCCAGTTCTAACACTTTGCCACATAATTTTCAAAGTTTGGAGATGTCATCAAAAAGATTGTTTCCATCTTAAATTGATAAAAAATAAATCAATTCAGAGAATGTGATGCATAATTTTCATTTTTGAAGCATTATTTAGATAGCCTTGCCACATAATTTGGTCGACCATGCTGTATAATCCTTGCAACATGGGCAATGTTAAAGCTCTGCAGAGTAGTTGGGGAGGCTGTCTATGATTATGAAATTCGTATTTCACAGGCAACTGTGAAATCTAGTCCATATTTCACATTTCTCAGTGAAATATGGGTTTTTCATGCGACTGCATTTTGCTCACAAACTCATCAAAAAACGCGTGTTACTGTCAAACAATGTAATGATACTCACTTTACTGACCTCGAAAGGATGAAACAGTAAGTCGTTCTTACTCTTATAGGAACTATTGACCTGCAGATCACTGCATGTTGCAGCAGCATGCATTAATATCACTGAGTCATCCTGCTCACATAAGTATAATTATGGCTACAAAATATTAATGTAGACTCTTACTTTTTAGCGTGTGCACACATTTTTTCTTCATATTTTTCTCTTTGGAATGTTTATGGTGACTACACTGACTTCCCCAGCATATGGTGTCAGAAACTAGCCCACTGTCATTCAAGTATGAGCTCGTACGTAGTGTGACCTACAGACATGCTCTCTGTGCAATGCACACAAGGGGGATATGCACTAGGAAGTGGCAGAGCGTGTTGTTAGCCTCCTTAGCTTAACGACACGCTCCGCCACTTCTGAAACGCAAGACTGCACCATATTAACAAGAATGTGGTGCGTCCTTGCGCTTCCCCCTGCGATGCGCTAAGTTTAACAACATAGCACCAATGTAGGCACCCTTGCACCAGAGTGGAAGGGTGTCTGTGTGCAGGGGAGGATTGGTTATGTGTAGTAAGGTGTCCCTTCCTGCACATAAACAATCCTAAAATGCAATTCTGTCACTTTCATGTGTGCTGCTTCATGCAGCACACATGAAAGTGACAAAATTGCATTTTTTAAAAGGTTTATTTAAGTACAGGAAGGGGCACCTTCCTGTACATAAACAAACCATGGCATTTTGCTTTTTCCATGTGTGCTGGAGAAATAATGCATTTCTCCTCATTCCGCCAACTGAAAACCAGGGTTTTCCTGGTCTTAATTTTGGCGCTGCCTCCTATGTACGCCACCCTTGTACATAGGGGGCAGTGTCAAAAACAATGGGTGTTGCGGTGGAACGCCCACCACAACACCCACTGCACGCCCCTTTCATGCTAACCATAGCGTGAAAGGGTGCCTTATGTACAAGGCAGCGTTAAGCCACGTTAAGTGGCTTAACGCTGCCTTGAACATCAGGCGCAGCCTCTATCGCCACCACAATGTCCATAAAAGTGACGTTGGGGTGGCGATATGGGCTTGTACATATGCCCCACAATGTCATGAGACACATCTGTATGTAGGACACATAGAATATTGCATTCAGCGAGGCCCTGTGTTCAGCATGTACAAGTCACAGTGCACAGACAATGATCTACAGCCACGCCTTTTATATACTGCAACAGGACATAACCTTTGGTCAAGCCCCCTCTGTGCTTATAGAGGAGTCTTGTAGCACATTTATATGCAAAATTCACAGGTTCAGGACTGGAGCAAAGCCCTGTGTATGCTGCATACAGATACATTGCAAACATAGGACATGACTTGCTTCGTCAGTGATGAAATCTGTAATATCGAATATGATGTCATTGATGCCAATTCTGATGATACATTTGAGGCCATGAACAGTTCTCTGAAGAAAGACTGCGCTGCGTAGCTTACCAAAAATGTCAAATTGTGTCTTTGTTAGACTTTGGATCATAACATTTGTGTGTTAACCAGACTGCCCTATCAAGTAAAGACTTTAATAGGAAAGCTGGAAGGGTCTTGTATCTTGTAGTGTCTGCAGGGCACCGTCACAGGGCATGCCGTCTAGGTACCATGTATATGGCATGGACATGTGTTTTGACCAGCTATCTTTAATGAGGTAATCATAAGGCTTGTTGAGCAGTGATGCCCAGTAAGTACTGAGCATAAGACATGTTTTTTGGCTTTAGTGTGTTTTCAGTACTCAAGCCCACATCACCCACATAACGTAGCCAGTGGCCATACTTTGATGGTTCACATAGTTAACGCCACCAGTAACATCCAGGGCCACTGGAATTATGAGATTGTGCGGCCGCAATGATTTTCACATAATTATAGATTTGTCACATTTGCCACATAATCAATAATTTGCTGCATAATCTGCAGATTTGAAAAAAAATGGTTTCTAGCTCATACGGTTCAAAAGTTACTAAAAACGCAGGGACAAGTGTTGCCACACAGTGAAAGGCCCTTTGCAAAGGCTGACTGGTCAACTTTGTGTAGCTTATTGCTATATATGGGTGTTAAGCTGGTACTAAAGAGGTGCAACTAATGCCCAGACAGTGTTAACCAGTTTAAATTGACAAAATTATGAAGAAATACTATTACAAAATGTGCCACGTGATGCCGCATAATTTGCCTTTTCTTGCTGCATAATTTACTCAACCCTGCCGCATTATTTGACCCCTCCACTGCGGCATAATTCCAGCGGCTCTGTTTATATACTGTGCTCATTATCTTAACTTGCAGCTATGACAGCTCCCTGTCACCTCACTGTGTTCCGAGAGCACAAACAGTGGTACTTAGACCTCTAAAAGTCCGTTTCTTTATGACTAAAACCATTGTTTAGGGCGCTCCAAACATGACCATATATTTGGTATGCAGGTTTGTGGAATGGACCTATTCTAAATATCCCACAGTGAAAACCCGCATTTTTTAAAAATAAAACTATTAAAATAACATTTTACTTCCCTTTGCAGTGCTCCCAGGTCCCTCAGAGGCTATTGGAATGGGCTCACAGATCCTTTCCTCGACGAGATTCATGACCAGAAATGCCCTGTTTACAAAGTTCAGATCGGCAGCCTTAGCAAATTTTTTAGCTGCCAATCACGTGATCAGCACAGACTGAAATATTGGTCCACAAACCCAGCTGACTTTACCTGTTATCTTTTTTCAGCCATTTCTCAAAGACACAGAATAGATTTATATCCAAACAAAATGGCCTGGCAAGCACAATGACCACTACCTTCATGTAATGTTTAGTGTCATTCAGTTCCCGTTTTTTTCCTATGCTTTTCAAAATATCTCCCTATGTGAATTTAAATTTGAAACGCAGATTTGGTGCCCCAGAACAACCTCCCACATTTAGCGATCTGTACAAAGTTTTCTAAGATGAAACCAACGTTCCTGTATACTTGTCAGAATGCTTCATACAGACTCTTCATATGAGGATGAAGTCATAAAGAAAGGGCCCGACTAAGAGTTTGGTGGGGATGGCTTCCGTCTCTGCCAAACTGTAGGTCTGCCTGCCTCATTCATAGTTGGGCGGACATTCAGTATTTCGACAGCGGAGACTATTTATTACGTCTCCACCGTCGAAATACATGTCTGACGGCGCAACAGAGTAATAGCCGTCAGTTGTTTTGTCATGTGTCCGCCCACCCTATTTAGAGTGGGTGGACAAATGGCAAGTTTTCACTGTCTGTCACTGACAGGTAAAACCTGGCAATAAGTGCCACTGAAAATTATAAAATGACCTGTGCACCATGAGACACAACTTCCATGGTGAGAGGGTGACTGCCTCTTTTTTTAGTTCAAAAGCAAACTCCCACTGTGGGATTTGTGTTTTTATAATAATATTTGACAAAGACCTCCTGGTCGAAATGCGTCAGCTACAATAAATAACTTTTTTGGACTTACCTGGAGTGCGGGCTTTTCTTGCGGCGCGGCGCTGCTGCGCTAGCAGGAATCTTCAAGCATATATATATATATATATATATATATATATATGAATGTTACAGCAGCAACATTGCGCGCTCCATCTGGAGACAAAGGACACTACAAGGCCCATAATGCTCTGCTAGTCGCGGCAGAGCATCCCATCCAGGGCATGCATTGGAGCATTTAAATGATGAGGGCGGTGTCCTATGCGCCTTCAATTGCCAAAGCCTCTGAAGAGAAGTGGGGACACTTCGAAACGCGTCAGGCATCCATGGCAAATTGAACTGCATAAAGTTATCTTTGTGCCGGCGGACTGTATACCATAAAGGCTCTTCATGAGCATGTTGCCGTTCGAGTGCTCCTTGTACGTTGGGTACTTTGGAGCTTGGATATATATATATATATATATATATATATACATATATATATATATATATATATATATTTTTTGTGTTTAATAAGCTTTATTAAGTAAGTAACAATTACATAAGAATAGGCCATGAAAAAACAATATATCTGTAGTATAATAGATATGGAAAAACAGACAATAAAGCAGAGTAGAAAGCTGTTTTCATTTTAGCAATAATAAAGGAAAAGGGGGAAGGGAAGAAAGGAAAAGAGGGGGTATATAATACAATTCTGTAATTGAAGATCATGAGAGTAAATTATAGACTTATTAAACCTATTAAACTTATTAAACTTATCAAAGAGGCAGGCAAACACTCAAAACATAAGAAATGCAATATAAGAAAAGGGAAAAGTAGTGTAGGGGAGAAAACACGGACTATAATGATCTATGGAGGCTGGAAATTCTCAGAACGATTACGTGATACATGAATTGAAATCTTAGTTAAATAATTGGCTAATGATGACCAAAATAAATCCCTATTTACATATGGTTTAACAGAGGAGGCAAATGCAATATCTAATCTAAGGTAATGACAAACGTTGTTCCACCAAGATTTCACTGAAAGTTTAGTTGAACATGTCCAATTAAGTGAGATTTGCTGGAAAGCTAAGGCCAACATCAAATCAAATAAACCCTTCTCATGTAAAGACAATCCCAATGAATCTGATAAACTACCTATAAAGAGATTAATGTTTAATAGAGGCGTCTGCAGGTTAAATAATAATTGAGTGGTGCTTCCAAACATCCTTCCAAAAGGAAGAGACAGCGGGGCAAGAAAAAAGAAGGTGCATCAGATAAGCCAATGGAGACTGACAGGTCCAGCAAGCCTCATCATTAGAATGTGTAAACTTAGCTATGGATGAGGGTGTAAAGTATAATCTGTGATAAAGAAAGAACATGGACTGAGTAGTGGAGGCAAATCTAGAGATCTTCAAAGACCTACTCCATACTTTGTTCCAAAAATCTATGGTCCAATCACAGCCCAAATCCGCCTCCCAGGCAGCCTCTATCTTAGATTTAGAGCAAACAAGATCAGGGGAAAGAAGAAGTTTATAGATCAAGGACGCTTTGGGAAATGCAGTTAATACTTTGAGTAGTGGATCTGCTATGGGAATGGGTTCAGTAGAGGGTAGAGAATAAAAAACATCTAGGATTATTGCCATAAGAGTAGAAAATGTGTGCCAGAACGAGCGCAGGCATTTAAAGGTGTTTTGGAATTAAGGGAAAGAGCATGGAGATAAGCCATCAAACATATCCTGAACCCATTTAATCCCCTTAAGCCTCCAGGATTTCCAAAAAAGAGGTCTATTATTGATGGTAATGAGATGATTGTACCAAAGGGGAGAGTGAAGGAAAGTATTCCTAGAGAGAATTTCCAATCGATTATGAGGTTTTAATAATGAACAAGTGTGTTTAAATAACGGAAGAGAGGTAATATTGACCTTTGTTGAGAAAGCAAGGACTTACTTAATAGAAAAGGGTGCAAGTAAGGATCGTTCAATTGGGACCCATAAAGGTGTAAAGGGGGAGACTTCGGAAAGGAGCCATTTAGAAGCTAATCTAAGACAAAAGGCCTTATGATACAGTCGAAAATCGGGAAACCTCACTCCTCCAATAGATTTAGGTTTACGAAGATGTGACAAGGAAAGTCTAGATTTTTTATTGTTCCATAGAAATTTAGAGAGGAGGGAGTCAATTTTTTTTAAAATAGATATTTGGGATATGAATGGGAATCATAGAAAAAATATATAATAAAATAGAAGTAATCATCATTTCAATAGAATCAAGCCGTCCCCACCAAGAAAGAAAGAGAGGGTTCCAGGAGGAGAGAAGTTTAGAGATACGATCTAGCACATCCTTCATGTTAATTTTAACTGAATCTAATATGGAGTTGTTAAACCAAATGCCTAAGTATTTGATTTTAGAACTGTTCCAACGGACACCAGTGGCATCAAAGTGCTGTTTAAAAATAAAAAGTTGGTGATGGGGAGAATTTCTGTCTTGTCAGAGTTAATTTTATAACCTGAAACAAGGGAGAAATCTGAAATTTCTTGCAAAAGAGGAGGGATAGAAGTTTCGGGATGAGATATAAAGAGTAAGATATCATCCACATAGGCAGATAATTTCAAATGTTGATCACCGTAAATAAAACCAGAAATGGACGAATTCTGGCAGATATTCGATAAAAAGGGTTCAAGTGATAAAATAAAAAGGAGGGGCGAAAGGTGGCAACCTTGACGTACACCGCGTTGTAAGTTAAAAGATTGAGAGACAAGACCATTAACTGCTACGGAAGCTTTAGGAGCTGAATATAACAAAGATATCAAAGAAATGAATTTAGGACCAAAACCGTGCCAATGAAGGGCTTTAAATAAAAAGGACCAGTTAACTCTGTCAAAAGCCTTTTCTGCATCAATAGAGACTGCAGCAAGAGGATATGAAAGAGATGAGGCCTTATTTAAAACATTAAATAATAAACGAGAGTTGTCAGATGTTAATCTACCTTTAACGAAACCACATTGCTCTAAACCAATTAGTTTCGGTAAAAGAGGCTCAAGACGTAACGCAAGCAATTTGGCAAAGATTTTATAATCTACATTTACAAGGGAAATAGGACGATAATTTTTACACTGTTTGGGGTCGCAGCCATCTTTATGGATTAAACAGATTGTAGCATCTAGGAAAGTGCCCTGTGCCTTACCATTAGTGTGAAAAAATGTAAAAAGTTGTAGAAGTTTTGGAAAAAAGAAGGTGTGAGAAATGTAGAAAAAATTCTACCGTAAAGCCATCTGGACCTGGTGTTTTATTTTCCTTAAGAAGATTTAAGGATTGAGATATTTCTTGGATAGATAGATCAGACTCTAGAGGAATAAAGTCAAGGTCCACATGAGATGAAGGTGGAACATGATTAAGATATGAATCAATAGAAGAGGGAAGTGAAGAGGATTCTGGGGTATATAAAGTTTTGTCAAATTCCATGAATTCATTTAAGATGTCTTGGTCTTTCCCATCCGATGAATGAATAGAATCTATCAAAACACGTTCTTTCCGAGATTTAAGATAATTCGCAAGGAGTTTGCCAACTTTATTACGTCCGCCATAATACCGAGCGCTCGTTCAGAGTAAAACAGATGAGGCGTTATCAGAAGTTGTTTTTATTAAAATCAAGTTTAGCACGAACAAGCTCCTGTAAGGAAGAATCAGATGAGGATGTATAGAAATGATGCTCTAGACGTTTAATATTGGCTAGCAAACTTTTTTGCTGATCAAGTAAGTGTTTCTTTTTCTTGGATATGTAATCTATAATAAAGCCACAAGCTGTAGCTTTAAAAGTATCCCAAAGCAGTGAAGGAGAAGTATCAGGAGATGAATTTAAAGAAAAAAATTCTTCTGTAAAGAAAATGAAAGAGGAAGAGAAAAGTGGATCCTGCAAAAAGGAATTATTAAACCTCCATCTAGAAGATTTGGGGTGTGAGAGGAGCAAGCCGAAATCAGCAACAACCGGGGCATGATCAGAAATGACAATGGGTTCAATTGAAGAGGAAATAAGGTTCTGTGTTAAGGCAGAGGAAAGAAAAATATAGTCCAATCGTGTCAGAGTGCCATGAGGGGAGAGAAAAAAAGAGAATTCTGAGTATTCAGGTTTACAGAGTCTCCAAGCATCAACAAGATGAGTCTGAGATATTGTGTTTTGAAATTGTTTGTGGGTCTTGTGGGGAATGAAACGGACATGGGATTGTTGATCAATGAAAGGGTCCATAACTTGGTTACAATCACCACCCAAAATAAAAAATTTGTCTTTATGTTGAATGCATTTTTTTGTGCCATTAGGCCAAAAGGAAGAATCCGGTTGAGTTGGACCATAAATATTAAAAACTGTAAGAGAAATATTGTTAATGAGCAACTTAACTAATAACCATCTACCTTCTGAATCAGTTTTCTTAGAAATAACAGAACATTTCAAACGTTTATGAGCTAGAATAATTACCCCATTTTTCTTAGTGGTCATAGGAGATACTAAGACTAAACCCACCCACTGCCTTTTAAGTTTCAAAGCTTCTGACTCTGTCAAATGAGTCTCTTGCAATAAAACTAAGTCAGGATTATATGTAGCTAAATGGGATAGTATTCTCTGCCTCTTTATGAGATTAATAAGACCTTTTACATTCCATGAGATAACTTTGAATGTAAATAGAACGAATTATATATAAAATCACACGATCAACATTGATGCAAAGAAAGAGGAAAAAAAGAAGGTTATAGAATAAAGTCTCCAATGAAAACAATAAGAGAAAGGGAAGAATAGAAGAGAAGGGAAGAAGAAGAAGGAGTAAGAGCGATAATAAGAGAAGACAGTACATATCATACAAAAAATGACGACTGTAGTACATACCTGAAGGGGAAACAGCAAAAAACTAGGACTGGCGGCAGATGACAAATACGGCACAACCAACAAGGGAGATGAACCACGTCGGGAGATTGAAAAAGGAGACAAGGTTATGGAAATGGGTATGAGGGAGTTCAAACGATCTGTGATAATGATAAAGAGCAAAAAGTTACAAACTAAACAATTATAAACAGATAAACTACCAGAACATAACCTGCAAAGGAAAGGAAAAATCAGAGAGACTTTCATATAAGAGTCATGTTATTGAAGGAGGACCAGCTGTATCCATGGTGGACGTAGAATGTAGGTGAAGAAACTTCCGAAGGTCTGCAAAGTCTTAAAAAGTAGAGGTGTTGTTTTGAAAAGTTACTTTGAACATGCATGGATGGAACAAACTGTAACGGGCACCCTTGGAACGCAAGGCTGGTCTGAGATCCAAAAATTCCTTCCGTCGTTTAGCTGTTGCTGTGGAGATGTCCTGGGATAAGAACACCTTAGAACCTGACCATGTTAATTGTTTCTTACGTTTGGCCACATTCAGGACTTGCAAAAGGTCAGTGAATTGTAAGGAAAGAAGAATCATGCCACGGGATCTTGAGGGTGTGGATGCAGAAGAGAGGCGAGGGCCCAGCCTGTGGGCATGCTGGATATTCAGAGAGGTCGAAGCAGGAAGGTCCAAGAGCTTCGGAAGAAAGGAAGTGAAAAAGGTCACAGGGTCATCTCCCTCGATACCTTCAGGAAGACCATACAGACGAAGATTATTGCACCTGTTTCTGTTCTCCAAATCCTCAGGATTTCTTCAAGAGGGTCACCTCCTTCTCCAGAGTTGAAGTTTTCGTAGAAGAATCTTGAAGGTCGCTGACGTGCTGTTCCACCGTGGATAGCCTGGAATCAAGCGTAAACCATTTAGTGTCCAATACCTGTAGGCCTGTATTGGTTTCCTCTATAAATGGGCGTAAAGCACGTATTTCCTCTAGAACAGTGTCTAGAGACTCAGGCGAAGCAGGCTTCGGTGGAGAAGGAGGATCTTGTTTGAGTCTTTTAATAGTAGATGAGGGCGAGTTTAATTTTGAAGGCACAATGGATGAAGAAGCTGCCATACTGACAGAGTTGTGTAAGTTATCCATAGGGGGTGCCACGGAAGCTGAGTACGTCACAGGCAGACCAGTTTGGATCTTCCCATGAAATAAGAATTTGCAGTCAATCCACCGTGAGAGATAAATAAATAAGTTTGTTCTCTCTTTAATAAAGATAAAAATAAAAAGACATGTGGCGAGAAAAATGCCCCTTAAAAACAGCTGGAGCAAGATGTTGTGGATTAAAGATGTAAGACCCAAAAGCAAATGTGTAAGAACAGTACCTTATGCAATGAGCGGAGCTGAGAGGAAAAAATCCAGTCAGGAGAAGAGGCAAAATGGCGGCCGGAAAGCAGGAAAAGGTGTCCCACGACGTCTCACATCACCAGCATTAGGGAAAAGGGTCCGAAACACAGCCTCATAATCAGGGGGATGTTCCGCTTCACAGAACTCCGCATATAATCCAAAAAGCGGCACTGGAACCGCCCAAAAAACCCTGGAGATCTCCTGACGTAGCGCGGAGCTGCGAGTTCAGGCGGCCATCTTGAATGGCACTGTGCGCGTGTCTCCATATATATATATATTTTTTAATTTGACGTACAGCTCCATCAAGTTGATGGAGCCATCCATCAAACTTTCAGTGCATTTACAGGAACCACCATGACTGCAGTTCTTGGAAATGGGGCCAGCAGACATCTCTATATTTGGCAGGAGGAGTACCCTCTCCATGGCGAGAGTAAAGTACTATCCATTGTGATGCTACATAATCTGTCCATCAAACTGTAAATCAGGCCCAAATTCTTTTCCTGTGGACTGAGAGTCCGAACCCAACTAAAAAGTTACTATTACTTACCGTAATTTATACATTTGTTACTACTCATTGTCTCAAACTAAATACCAGCAAGAATAGATGTGCAGTTAACAAAATACAGAATAGGCAACCACAGTTTGAATTTAACTAAGAAAGAAAAAATTATTTTGACAGGATAAAAATCCACCTGACCGCCAGCAAATTTTTAAGAACCGCATTTTTGATCACTTAAATTTAGGAATCTGAACATCAAATTCAACCCTAAACTCGCTTTCATTCCCCTGGCCAATGCAGTGCTCAGTGGTCAATGGTATCAATCTGCAGCCATGGACATTGATTCGTCAAAATGTGAGTTATAGCTGAAGTGACATCATGTTCCCTTTGACCAAAGATGAAATCACAGGAAGTTGCATCACATTACTATTGACACCAAGGTCATCACAGGAAGTGGCATGTGACCTTTGGACCTGGTGATATCACAGCAAGTGACATCACTGGTTAAAAAAATACACTAACTGGAAGAGCAAAAATGTACTTACTACAGCCGATAAGTCCATTTTAGAGACTACACATTTTTTAAATAGAGTTCAGTCATGATAAGCTGGGGACAGCTATGATACAAGACTTCTAGGGCCAGCACATGACTGGATATTTTTATTTTATGCCCATGAATAATCTCAAATGATAATTTACAGATGCGATATCTGACACATTAGAGTCTAATAGGCTGTGGGCACAGCCATCATATGTTCAGGCACCGCCTCAAATGTATGTGTTTAGCTAAACATAGTATTAAATACTCAGACCCAGGTCCATCCAGTATGCTTGTTCCCATGCCTAATTTATCAGTCTTGAGTTTAATTAATCTTCAGCTTTGGGTTTATCCTCACAATTCGACTATTCCTCTGTGTTTGTCAGAGGTCTTATTAATTTCTGATGCTGGTTTTGCCCTTCCGCTGCTGCTTATACTGACCAATACAAACCAATGCAAGTATCTTTATACAGCACCTCTTATGAAAAAAAACACAATGATGTGGCTCTTATTAAACATAATTGAGAGAAAGTGGATTATTAGTTGGAGGGTCCAAGTAGTAATGTTACAATTCTTTACCAATTCCACTTAGGTCTCAATAATTTAAAACTGAGCTCAACCCATGGTAGCTATAGCACAGAGCAGACGGGCTTAGTTTAGGAGAAATGTGGAAAGCATTTATCAGTACCAAAACAGTTCAAAAGTAGAAAACATAACAACATAAAAATCCTCAACAATTCATATAAATAGAAAAAGATTTGATGAACAATTAGACACCAAAATTAGGCCAGGACGGATTTTCAATTATGCCGGAATAATCCAAGTAATTTAATTAATTCTGCATTACTCTTTTACACAGAATTACCGCTAATAATGCAATTTTGTCTGATTGCAGAGTTAAGAGTGATTTTGGGGAACAAAATGCTACTGTGGGAGCACATTTAGTGAGTATGAGTGCTTGCGTTTGCTATTTGTGTTCTGTTGCATTTAGCACTATTTCTTGCACAGAATGCATCCTTGTGGACATTTTAGACAAGAGGGAACATTGTTGCATTAAGAAAATAGAGCTAAATGCAGAATCACTCTTCTGCATAATTCTGAATGTTTGGATAATTCTGTGTGGTTACACTACACAGACTTATGCAAGTTATGCCCACCTCTAACCAAAACAACAAAAATCAGATGTAGGCAACCGGAAAACTGATTTTTAGATGTTTTATGTCAAAATAACACTTAAAAGCAAACATTGCCACTCACTTTTATCTGATCTTGCTAAACCAGGTCCAAGTCAAAACTTAAGGCCGAATGCGAGCTGCTGCCGGTCGGGTACACAGACCAGGTTTGCCTCATTGGAAAGTTTACCTTCACACTTAGAAGATATTCCGTCTAGAGTCATGCTTTACATGGACACTTTAGTGGTGATGGAACACATACCCATACTGCAGTCTACTAGTGACATTTAACTGACAAGCTATGGGCACACACTGCACCATCTACTAGGAATTTATATGTAAGTTAAAAGTGCCAATAAGAGATTTTAAACAATTCCTCAAGTGTGTAGGCAACAGAGCACATGCACTGTAGGCAACAGAGCACATGCACTGGGGCCTGGTTAGCACGGCCAAAGTGAACAGACCACAGCATCAGTCCACAAAAAGGGGGGTTATTATGCAAAAAGTCACTTTCTTACAATACTAGTAACTTGTATTTGTATGTTTCATTTCTTACAATTTTGCTGTCTCTAAGTGCTGCAAAGTTTTGCTATTCAAAAAAATTACCAACCTCAGAAGAATACAGGCCCTTGCCAGAATTTCTTCTGGTGATTTACTGTCAGCAGAAGTCACTGAACTATCTTGTCAGCAAATTGAGATACATCTACAGTATGCACACACCTGCAATAATGATACTGAATTGCTTTCATACATTGTGACTTATTATATTAACAAAACTACAAAGAATTTACAAAAACAAATTACAAATCAATTGCCACTTTAAACTGAGCTTTTATTATTATCTACTTTGATGTCTTATGTGGTGTTTAGTTTTATATATATGGCAGGATACACTCTGATTTTTACATAAACGCTCACATGCAAATATTTTACATCTGAACAAATGCTCAAGGCAGAACTTTCGGCATGTGACACTGGTTCGTGTTCCGTCCAGACCTGCATAAACTTTGCAAAAAGCTGGTGCCCAAATCGTGCATCAGGCCCAGGATGCACAGCTGTAATTACATCACTCCATCATTTTCATCATTCTTTAAACATTTTTGACATTGTTATCACAGTTTTATCATAGTCTGCAATATTAATTCAAATGAAACGAGAATTTCCAGATTTTCCAGATTTTATTTGCAGATGGCAGTGTTCAGAAATCGTACACAGAGCTGCTTCGGACTTGTTTCAACAACGTGTGAGGATGTAAATGAAATCCATTATAGCGTATACCCAAGGCATTTCGGGAAGATTCCCTTTGTCACCGTTATGTGTATTGAGACAGAAATGCCACCTGCATTATATAAGGCGGGTTCCTCTGACCTCAGTACCCAAATCTGTGCATATTGTGTGTCCTGATTTTATTTTGAATCTGGTGTCACACTAATATAACGTGTGCGCAGGACCCAGGCCTGTCCCTGCCTGTTTGATGTCCTGGACGTGTCCTGGGACCTAGTGGTGTGCAGGAATGATGCCAAATTGTGCGTAATGGACTAATGTCCCTGTCCTGAATATAGCACAAAAAACAGTGGTGGCAGCATGCCATGTTTTTAGACTACATCACAAATGTGTCCAGACCTTTATACCTGTGTCATTGGAGGTACAGGCTAACTGGCACAATGCGTAAAATTCCACTATTACGTGTATGTCCATAACCCTCCAATAATATCTTGTGTGTGTTAATTGCTTTCACATTTGTAGTATTTGTAACACATGTGTGGTGATAAGTTGTGTACATGAGTGAGTCTCAGTAATGGAGGCCAGTCTTAGCATAGGGTGGAGGGTGAGAACTGTACTACCAGACAGTAAAAGTGTTTTGGCTTTTTTCTTCAAGCTGGAGGAATGAGATCCTGACATTGAAGGGAGGAGGATGGAGACAGGGCTCCCTTTAATATTCATGTAATAGCAGAACTTTACACAGTGGGCTAGTAGGCCTGTTAGCAAACAGCTTTTGAATAGTCTTCCTGGGGATTGCCATTTAGTGGATGGCAAGTGTAAGAGGCAATGCTAAACGCTCTCCTGTGAGATGGGGGGGTGTTTCTAAGGGAAGCCTGTCCTTCTGTCTATCATAGATTGCTCCTTTGGTGGGACTGATGACAGCCAGGTGCAGAAACCTCCATACTCTTTCTGATTTTGTTGTGGGCTTTACAGGTTGGAGACTGCCTCAATGCTACCTGCTGTGAGAAGCATCACTCTATACAAAGGCTGTGTCTGGAGACCAGCCTGATGAGGACACATGAAGGAAGACCCATTCCAGAATGGTTCTACAGTTTGAGACAGTGGATTCAAATCTCCTGTCTAGAAGTTGTGTATACAAGTGAGACCGATACCACCCCACTTACAAGTCCTTTATGACCATGGAAGGAAGTGCTTGTCAGAGTACTCAAGGCACTGCTGCGCAACCATGCTGGTGTTTGCCTGACAGCCTGTCTCCCAGTGATGAAGGCTTTACTTTTGCACTGGATCTGCCTTGAAGCTCCTAGAAGCCTGCCTTTCTGCTGAGAAAGAGAAGGGGTCTTCCTGGCCTTGCAGGAGGAGAGACTGTCTGCAACAAGAGAAGCCTGGCAAGTTCCAATATCAGTCTGACATCCAGTATGATAAGACTGCGTGAGCGAATACTATGGAGTCAGAACAATGCGCAAATGTTACTGCTGATAAAATTACAAGCCCTCAGATGGGCCTCAGTAGGCAATATGACTATGAGCTGCGAAATGAATCGGCATGCCTGAGCTGTTCATACCAATAAAGGCCTGAAGCCGAGTGCTGGCTAATGAATGCTTCTCGCCGAATGGGCACCTTGGAGCAGAATATATATATAAATATATATATATATATATATTCACTGAAAAAACCATAGGTTTTAGGGACAGTTATAGTTACTTGGACATTGCACTCGTACAAAACCCGTGAAATTCCCCGTTATAGTTAGTTCAGCTAACTATAACTCGCGCCCGCAATGCACTGCTGATGACGTCACATATTACATCACTCATGACATGGTCAGTGACATCACTGATGACATCACTGATGACATCTCAAATGACATCACTGATGACATCATCCAGTAACTGTGTGTTTCTGTAAAGTTTAAATATTTTTAAAATATATAGGAAAAGACGTATTGAAGAATGAGTGGGTGTGTAAGTGTCTGTATGGATGATTTAGTAGGTGCGTGACTGACTCTATAAGTGAGTGATTTAACGTATCTTACTGAATGCATGGGTTAGTGACTAAACTGGGTGAATGTCTGTATCCGTCTGTCTGTTGCTGTGTAAGTGGCTGCATGTGTTTGTGAATAGCTAAATGAGTGTCTATATGAGTTATTGAATGCTTGTCTGAGTATCTGTATGGGTGCCTGAGTGTTTGTGTGGGAGGGGTGTGTGCAACTCTGTGCATAGATGTGTGAGTGGGTGATTCACTGGGTGGATGGTTTCAAGAGTGCATCTGTGATAGACTGTATGGGTGGGTAAGTGTGTGTAAGAGTGTGTTAGTGAGTGAATGTATGTCCCAGTGGTACATGTGTGAGTAACTACATATGTGAAAGGCAGTATATATGTGTGTTGGAGTATATAAATAGCTATAAGCAAGAGTGAGTGATTGTGATAGTGGCTGTATGGATGATTGTGTGCTTGTATCAGTGATTGTATAAGAGCGTAACAATGTGCTACTATTTGTATGAGTAAGTGAGCTGGTGTGTGTATAACTGTATAGGTGAGTAAATGGCAGTGTGTTTAATTATTTGCATGACTGACTAGGTGTGTGAGTATCTCTATGGATGAGTGGCGTTGTTTGAGTGTCTATATAGGAGTAAGAGTGCATATGATAGTCCTGTACTGAGTGACCGTAAGTATGAGTGACTGTACGGGTGAGTGAGTGGATGTGTGTGTGTAGACCTAAGAATCAGTGAGTGGGTATGTAGTTATTGGTGTTGGAGTGTCTATGGTTTTGCGAATGGCAGTCTGTAATTTAGAGTGGGTGTATCAAAGGTTATATTAGGGTGTGAGGAGGTGCATCAGATTATCACGTGGATGATGTCATCAGTGATGTCATTTGAGATGTCATCAGTGATGTCATCAGTGATGTCACTGACCATGTCATGAGTGATGTAATATGTGACGTCATCAGCAGTGCATTGCGGGGCGCGAGTTATAGTTAGCTGAACTAACTATAACGGGGAATTTCACGGGTTTTGTACGAGTGCAATGTCCAAGTAACTATAACTGTCCCTAAAACCTATGGTTTTTTCTGTGAATTTCAAAGGTTTTTTAAATGCTAATTTGTAACTATAACGTGTCTGAAACCTATGGTTTTTTCAGTGAATTTCAAAGGTTTTTTAAATGCTAATTTGTAACTATAACGTGTCTGAAACCTATGGTTTTTTCAGTGAATTTCAAAGTTTTTTTAAATGCTAATTTCTAACTATAACGTGCCTGAAACCTACGGTTTTTTCAGTGAATTTCAAAGGTTTTGTAAATGACAATTTTTAAATGTATTAATTGTTATATTAATTTTTTTCATACTGATTTACTACATTTTTAGAAACAATTTATTTTTACATATTTTATTATTTAAATTACATTGTAATTACATTATACATTACATTACAAAAAATACTTTCTCAGAATGAATTACTTTAGTTTAAATACTTTGCACATAGGCAATAGACTTTTAAGTACAGTAGTTACAGTTGTTGCAATGTGCAACACATTTTCAAACACAATGCAACATTCAGCTCAATGTGAATTTCTAGTTAAATGCAATTAGTTACTTTATGGATTACTTTTCTAACCACAGGACTGGATCCTAGATTCAGTCCTGGCACATCTCCTGTAAACAGTTGAGTAAAAGCGTTTTGGTTACAGTCGTGATTTTTAAGGAATATTATTGTACTTTAAAAGTTGACACTTAGAAACTTTTTCTCATAGAATCACCAATGTTATCCTATGGAAGGAAATTCACTTAGCAGGTAAAAACTGTTATCGTTACTTTTTCTTACTCAGTGTTGGATCCTGGATCCAGCACTGGTGCATCTCCTGTAAACAGTTGAATGAATGCGTTTAAGTCATACAGGCGATTTTTAAGGAATATTTGTAGTTTGTGAAAATCGACACTTTGAAAGTTTTCTGCTGAAAACCAGACAATGGATTCCTATGTTAGAAAATATAAGTTACTGGTAAGTACGGTTAAAATTACTTTTCAGGGTCAGTGCTGGGCTAAAAGATGCAGCACTGGGTTCTCTCCTGATAACAGGTGAGTAAATTGGAATTCGTACTCTGGTTGATTTTAGAGGAATATTATAAAGTTCCAAAACTCCACACTTAGAAGAATTTCCAAGTGAAACCAGTCAATGTTAGCCTATGAAGGAAATTCAAGTTACCGGTAAGTACGGTTAAAATTAATTTTGAGGATCAGTACTTGGCTGAAAGATGCAGCACTGAGGTCTCTCCTGATAACAGGTGAGTAAATCAGAATTCGGATTTCGGCTGATTTTAGAGGAATATTTTAAAGTTCCAAAAATCAACACTTAGAAACTTTTTCAGCAAAAAGCAGGCAATGATATCCTATGCAAGGAAATTCAAGTTACTGGTAAGTACGGCTAAAATTACTTTTGAGGATTAGTACTGGGCTGAAAGATGCAGCACTGAGGTCTCTCCTGATAACAGGTGAGTAAATCGGAATTCGTATTTCGGCTGATTTTAGAGGAATATTTTAAAGTTCCAAAACTCCACACTTAGAAGAATTTCCAAGTGAAACCAGTCAATGTTAGCCTATGAAGGAAATTCAAGTTACCGGTAAGTACGGTTAAAATTACTTTTCAGGACCAGTACTGGGCTGAAAGATGCAGCACTGAGGTCTCTCCTGATAACAGGTGAGTAAATCGGAATTCGTATTTCGGTTGATTTTAGAGGAATATTTGCACAATGGTGAAGGGAGGGGGCGGGGCCTCAGGTGACATCTGTGCAAACGCGCCCCGTTGCGCGTTTTAAGTTGGGGGATTAAGTCCCCTTGAATCCTGAGGGTCCCTAGGGGCCAACTAGCCCACCAGGAACCTCCAATATGCGCCAGGGGCTGCGTTGCAGAGACGTGTAGAGAGGCCACACCCTTTTTACACCTCTCTGCAACGCAGCTCTGTGGCGCTTTCTGGATGTACCTGTTGGGCTAGTTGGCCCCAGGGACCCTCAGGATTGAAGGGGATTTAATTCCCCATCTTAAAACGCGCCACGGGGCCTGTTTGCACACATGTCACCTGAAGCCCCGCCCCTCCCTTCACCACTGTGCAAACGCGCCCGTGGCGCGTTTTAAGTTGGGGGATTAAGTCCCCTTGAATCCTGAGGGTCCCCGGAGTCCAACTAGCCCACCATATACCTCCAAAAGCGCCACAGAGCTGCGTTGCAGAGAGGTGTAAAAGGGCGTGGCCTCTGTACACCTCTCTGCAAGGCAGCTCCTGGCGCATACTGGAGGTACCTGGTGGGCTAGTTGGCCCCCAGGGACCCCCAGTATTCAAGGGGAATTCGTTCTCCTCTGCAAACGCGCCAGGGGCGCGTTTGCAGAGTGGTGAAGGAAGGGGCGGGGCCTGCGGGCCCGATCGTTTTTTAAATTTTTTTTTCTCCCCTGAAGGGGGGCTGTGTGGCCCCCTTCCTTTTTTTCTTTTTTGGGCCCTGGGGACCCCATCCCCCAGGGCCTTACTCCCTTTTTTAAATTACCTTTAAAAAAAAACGGGAAGGGGGCCGCGTGGTCCCCCTTCCCTTGGCCTGTATTGGCCCCGGGACCCCATCCCCGGGGCATGGCCTCTATATTTATTTTTTGAGGGGGCAGCGTGGCCCCCTCCTCTGGCCATTTTAAGGCCCGGGGACCCCATCCCCGGGGCCGGCCTTTCCTTTTTAAAAACATTTTTTTGCTCTTTTTTGGGGAGGGGGGCCGCGTGGCCCCCTCCCGAGCCACTACTTGCCCCGGGGACCCCATCCCCCGGGCTGGCTCTCTCCGTTGGGGACTGTGGGGGTCCCCAATCCCCCACAGTCCCGCCGGCTCCCCACGTCCCTTGGGAGCCGGCATTGCTAGTTCCACATGGGGAGCAGCTGACATGCTGCTCCCCATGTGGAAAAGCAATCGCTTTGGATATTGGAAGAGAGAGCAGGTTTCCTGCTCTCTCTTCCAATATCCAAAGCAGTTTGCTATGGCAGGACGGGAGCCGCGAGGCTCCCGTCCTGCCATAGCAAACTACAGTGTCCCGGGGTAGGCACCCCGGGACACTGCAGGAGCCGGCCCTGGGGGTTGCGGTCCCCAGGGCCATCAAGGGCTCCAGGAGGGGGCCGCGCGGCCCCCCTCCCTACATCAGCACAGCCCCGGGAGGTGGTGGTCCCCGGGCTTCGGGGTCCAAAACGGACCCCCATTTTAATTTGTTAGTGCCCCGGGAGGTGGCGGTCCTCGGGGCGTGTGGGGGCTGGAGCCCCCACACAGGTTGTTTAATTTTTTTAAAAAGCCCCGGGGAGGTGGTGGTCTCCGGGGCTGCGGGAGGGCTCAGAGCCCTCCCGCACCATTTTTAAAAGAACGCCCGGGGTTGGCGGTCCCCGGGCTTGGGGGCCCTTGAGGCCCCCACACATAAAATTAAACCCCCACCATGCCCCCGGGACTTGGGCCACCCGGGGGCAAAATACACTCGAAGCGCGGGAGACCGCGCTTCGATTTAGCTGTCGGCAGGATTTGCGCACCCTGAGCGCATCCTGCCGATTTTTTTTTTTTAAATGCTTTTTTGCCCAGGGGGTCCTTGTGGGACCCCTGAGCAGGCCTAGGGGTTAGGGTGTTTCTACCATGCCCCCTTTGTGCGTTTTGCACACTTGTTTCTTTTTTTTTTCTCGGCGGGATACGCGCACCCTAAGCGCATCCCGCCGATTTGACAAAATGGCTGCCAACACTTCCTGAATCGGAATGTTGACAGCCAGCTGACAGCCAATTAGCATGCAGCTCGTGATCGGGACGGTGCGCGCAGGGTGCGCTGAGGGTACGCGTATCCGACGCGCCCATAGATATATATGTACTTTTACTTTTGATTTTCTCAGGAACTACTGAACGGATTTACACCATTTAAGCAAAAGGCACCAGTCTGAACCAAGGACTACCTCTTTGCCAAATTTGGTGTAATTCCGTTCAGCAGTTCGGGCTGTAGCTGCGACTAAAGGTTCCTATGGAAAAATGAATGGGGAAAACGCGTTTTGGGACCCCCTTTTTCTCGGCCCCCGCTTCACGTATCACCCCGAGACTTTCAGGGTAGGAGCGGAGCGGAGCGCCCAACAAGTTGGAAACTTTCACGAAGATTCGTCAACCGGCGCCAACGTTATTTCAAATAGAATGTCGCGGATTTCCTATGGATAATAGGTTGTAACTATAACTATCTACTGGCGACCGCCAGTAGATAATATATATATATTTATATATATATATATATAAAAAATATCCGCAAAATACCGGCATCACCCACTGGACGGTAATAATTGAGAGACTGATAATGCACCACAAGTACCAGCATGCTTGAAGGTAGCCCATTGGGGCGTCCACCAGGGGGCAAAGATTATAAATAGTAGCAATCGTGTTGTTGGTGTGTTTTCCAGCCTTAAAGATGCCTTGACTTCCCTTTGAAAAAGGTCAATGTGACCAAAATGCATCAGGATCGCCAGAGCTGAAATTTAAATAAATCATTTTACACCGTGGAGAGTGCGGCTCACTTCTTTCTAAATAGAGAGAGACTTTGGGATGTTTATACGGCTTGGTCCAGCCGCGAGCGACGCACCCCCAAAAAGAGCACCGATTCTGCCTGAAAAGGACCCTTTTGTTGTGTATGCGAAAGCAATGAGGGGCAGAAGGCAGCCGCCAAGGATTGTACTTTGGTCAGGACTCCAGCAACTTTAAAACGGTATGTGATGGAGCCACGGTGATAGAGAAAAATATCAGCAAAATACCGGCATCACCCACTGGAGGGTAATAATTGAGAGACTGATAACGCACCACAAGTACCAGCATGCTTGAAGGTAGCCCATTGGAGCGTCCACCAGGGGGCAAAGATTATAAATAGCAGCAATCGTGTTGTTGGTGTGTTTTCCAGCCTTAAAGATGCCTGGGCTTCCCTTTGAAAAAGGTCAATGTGACCGAAATGCATCAGGATCGCCAGCGCTGTAGTTTAAATAAATCATTTTACACCGTGGCGAGTTCGGCTCACTTCTTTCTAAATAGAGAGAGACTTTGGGATGTTAATACGGCTTGGTCCAGCCGCGAGCGACGCACCCCCAAAAAGAGCGCCAATTCTGCCCGAAAAGGACCCTTTTGTTGTGTATGCTAAAGCAATGCGGGTCAGAAGGCAGCCGCCAAGGATTGTACTTTGGTCAGGACTCCAGCAACTTTAAAACGGTATGTGATGGAGCCACGGTGATAGAGAAAAATATCAGCAAAATACCGGCATCACCCACTGGAGGGTAATAATTGAGAGACTGATAACGCACCACAAGTACCAGCATGCTTGAAGGTAGCCCATTGGGGCGTCCACCAGGGGGCAAAGATTATAAATAGCAGCAATCGTGTTGTTGGTGTGTTTTCCAGCCTTAAAGATGCCTTGCTTCCCTTTGAAAAAGGTCAATGTGACCGAAATGCATCAGGATCGCCAGCGCTGTAATTTAAATAAATCATTTTACACCGTGGAGAGTGCGGCTCACTTCTTTCTAAATAGAGAGAGACTTTGGGATGTTTATACGGCTTGGTCCAGCCGCGAGCGACGCACCCCCAAAAACAGCGCCAATTCTGCCTGAAAAGGACCCTTTTGTTGTGTATGCGAAAGCAATGAGGGGAGGAAGGCAGCCGCCAAGGATTGTACTTTGGTCAGGACTCCAGCAACTTTAAAACGGTATGTGATGGAGCCACGGTGATAGAGAAAAATATCAGCAAAATACCGGCATCACCCACTGGAGGGCAATAATTGAGAGACTGATAATGCACCACAAGTACCAGCATGCTTGAAGGTAGCCCATTGGGGCGTCCACCAGGGGGCAAAGATTATAAATAGCAGCAATCGTGTTGTTGGTGTGTTTTCCACCTTAAAGATGCCTTGCTTCCCTTTGAAAAAGGTCAATGTGACCGAAATTCATCAGGATTGCCAGCGCTGTAATTTAAATAAATCATTTTACACCGTGGAGAGTGTGGCTCACTTCCTTCTAAATAGAGAGAGACTTTGGGATGTTTATACGGCTTGGTCCAGCCGCGAGCGACGCACCCCCAAAAACAGTGCCAATTCTGCCTGAAAAGGACCCTTTTGTTGTGTATGCGAAAGCAATGAGGGGCAGAAGGCAGCCGCCAAGGATTGTACTTTGGTCAGGACTCCAGCAACTTTAAAACGGTATGTGATGGAGCCACGGTGATAGAGAAAAATATCAGCAAAATACCGGCATCACCCACTGGAGGGTAATAATTGAGAGACTGATAACGCACCACAAGTACCAGCATGCTTGAAGGTAGCCCATTGGGGCGTCCACCAGGGGGCAAAGATTATAAATAGCAGCAATCGTGTTGTTGGTGTGTTTTCCAGCCTTAAAGATGCCTTGGCTTCCCTTTGAAAAAGGTCAATGTGACCGAAATGCATCAGGATCGCCAGCGCTGTAGTTTAAATAAATCATTTTACACCGTGGCGAGTGCGGCTCACTTCTTTCTAAATAGAGAGAGACTTTGGGATATATATATATATATATATATATTCACTGAAAAAACCATAGGTTTCAGGCACGTTATAGTTAGAAATTAGCATTTAAAAAACCTTAGAAATTAACTGAAAAAATCATAGGTTTTAGGGAAAGTTATAGTTAGTTGGACATTGCACTCGTACAAAACCCGTGAAATTCCCCCGTTATAGTTAGTTCAGCTAACTATAACTCACGCCCCCGCAATGCACTGCTGATGACGTCACATATTACATCACTCATGACATGGTCAGTGACATCACTGATGACATCACTGGTGACATCACAAATGACATCACTGATGACATCACTGATGATATCATCCAGTGACTGTGTGTTTCTGTAAAGTTCAAATGTGTTTAATATATATAGGGAAAGGCCTATAGAAGAATGAGTGGGTGTATAAGTGTCTGAATGGATGATTTAGTAGGTGCGTGACTGACTCTATAAGTGAGTGATTAAACTTATCTTACTGAATGCATGGGTTAGTGAGTAAACTGTGTGAATGTCTGTATCCGTCTGTCTGTTGGTGTGTAAGCGGCTGCATGGGTTTGCGAATAGCTGCATGAGTGTCTATATGGGTTATTGATTTTTTGTCTGAGTATCTGTATGGGTGCCTGAGTGTTTGTGTGGGTGGGGTGTGTGTGACTCTGTACATAGATGCGTGAGTGGGTGATTCACTGGGTGCATGGTTTCAAGAGTGCATCTGTGATGGACTGTATGGGTGGGTGAGTGTGTGTATGGGTGTGTTAGTGAGTGAATGTATATCTCAGTGGTACATGTGTGAGTAACTACATATGTGAAAGGCAGTATATATGTGTGTTGGAGTATACAAAGGGCTATAAGTGAGAGTGTGTGATTGTGAGAGTGGTTGTATGGATGAGTGTGTGCTTGTATCAGTGATTGTATAAGAGTGTAAGAATGTGGTAGTATTTGTATGAGTAAGTCAGCTGGTGTGTGTATAACTGTATCGGTGAGTAAATGGCTGTGTGATTAATTATTTGCATGATTGACTAGGTGTGTGAGTACCTCTATGGATGAGTGGCAGTGTGTAAGTTTCTATATAAGTGTATGAGTGCATATGATAGTCCTGTACTGAGTGACCATAAGTATGAGTGACTGTACGGGTGAGTGAGTGGATGTGTGTGTGTAGGCCTAAGAATCAGTGAGTGGGTATGTAGTTATTGGTATTGGAGTGTCTATGGTTTTGAGATTGGCAGTCTGTAATTTAGAGTGGGTGTATGAAAAGTTATATTAGGGTGTGAGAAGATGCATCAAATTATCACATGGATGATGTCATCAGTGATGTCATCAGTGATGTCATTTGAGATGTCATCAGTGATGTCATGAGTGATGTCACTGACCATGTCATGAGTGATGTAATATGTGACGTCATCAGCAGTGCATTGCGCTGGCGCGAGTTATAGTTAGCTGAACTAACTATAACGGGGAATTTCACGGGTTTTGCACGAGTGCAATGTCCAACTAACTATAACTTTCCCTAAAACCTATGGTTTTTTCAGTGAATTTCTAAGGTTTTTTAAATGCTAATTTCTAACTATAACGTGCCTGAAACCTATCGTTTTATCAGTGAATTTCAAAGGTTTTTCAAATGCTAGTTTCTAACTATGCCTACAGAGGTAGGACATGTGAAGAAAGAAGAAAAAACACACAGAAAGAAGCAAAAGAAATGCAGAAAGAAGCAACAGAAGTCCACAAAGACGAAGAAAAGTGCAGGAAGAAGCAAGACATGTGCAGAAAGAACCAACAGAGGAGCAGAAAGAGGCCTTGTTGCAAAATCATCCTGTGCCACAACTTTTTCAGATGGGTACTGGTGGTAACTGACTCTGACTAACCAGGCCTAGAGCCAGTGCTATGCTAAAAGACACTTAGAAAACAGTGAAAACACCTACATACACTAGGGAACACTATGCATTGGGGTACCCCTGTGATTAGCATGACCTCCTCTGTAAGTCCCTAGTACATAATAGGGCAGGGGGATTAAAACTACCTCTTAAAAAGCGCTACGGGGCGCGTTTGCACAGTGGTGAAGGGAGGGGGGGGCCTGAGGTGACATGTGTGCAAACACGCCCTGTGGCCGTTTTAAGTTGGGAGATTAACCCCCTTGAATCCTGCCGGTCCCTGGGGTCCAACTAGCCAACCAGGTACCTCCAGTAAGCGCCACAGAGCTGCGTTGCAGAGAGGAGTAAAAAGGGGCATGGCCTGGACCACCTCTCTGCAACGCAGCTCTGTGGTGCTTACTGGAAGCACCTGGTGGGCTAGTTGGCCCCCAGGGGCCCTCAGGATTGAAGGGAAATTAATTCTCCAACTGAAAACGCGCCACAGGGCGTGTTTGCACACATCACATCAGGCCCCGCCCCCTCCCTTTACCACTGTGCAAACACGCCCATGGCACGTTTTAAGTTGGGGGATTAAGTCCCCTTGAATCCTGAGGGTCCCTGAGGTCCAACTAGCCCACCAGGTATCTCCAGTAAGCGCCACAGAGCCACGTGGCCATCCTTGGCCCACCCAGGGGCTAATTATTAACGAAGCGCGGGAGCCCGCGCTTCGTTTTTTTTTGTTTCGCGGCCGGATCCGCGAATCCGGCGCGCATTTTGCCGATTTCTTTTTTTTTTTTTTTTAAATGCTTTTTTGGGCCCTGGGGGTCCTTGTGGGACCCCCTAACCAGGCCTAGGGGGTCAGGGTGTTTCTACCCTGCCCCCTTTTCTTTATTTTCACGTTTCTTTTTCTCTTTTCTTGTGACTCGGTTACCGAGTCACAAGATGGCTGCCAACACTTCCTGGTTTGGAGTGTTGACAGCCAATTAGCATGAAGCTCGTGGTCGGGAGGGTGCGCGGATCCACCGCGGCCATAGATATCGAAACTTTTATTTTTTGAATTTCTCAGCAACTATCGAACGGATTTACACCATTTTTAAAAAGGTCGCTTTCTGAACCAAGCACTACCTTTTTGCCAAATTTGGGGTAAATCCGTTCAGTAGTTTCGGCTGTAGCTTTGCATACATTTTCCTATGGGAAATTGATTTTTTGACTCTTATTTTTTTAATTTCTCTGAAATTACTGAACGGATTTACACCATTTAAAAAAAAGGGCTCTTTCTGAACCAAGCACTACCTTTATGCCAAATTTGGTGTAATTCCGTTCAGCAGTTCGGGCTGTAGCCGTGGCTAAAGTTTCCTATGGGAATTAACATCTCGGCCCCCGCTTGCCAAATCACCCCGAAACTTTCAAGATAGGAGCGGACCGGAGCGGGCCATAAGTTTTATATATATATATATATATATATATATATATATATATATATACACACACACACACAAATTGGGGAAAAAACCAAGAAATTATTATAAACATGGCCGACAAAGGAGGGAATATTGTTTTGTGGCCCAGAAAGGAATATATTGCAGAAGCCAAGAGACAATTGGATGATGAGCAATGTTACATCAGGTCTAACTTGAAAGAATACAGCAAATCAAAGGAAGTATTAAAAAAACAGTTGCAAGGTTATAAAAGGGAAGGTTTAATTTCTCTGGATGAATTTAATTTTATGCATGTGGAATTTCCTGTCATTCCTATTCTATATCTCATCCCTAAAGTACATAAAAATGTCTCACCAGTCCCAGGTAGGCCCATTATTTCCGCCATCAATAGTGTTAGTGAGCATGTATCACAATATGTAGATTTCTACCTTCAGGACTTTGTTAAGAAATTACCCAGCTATGTCAAAGACACAGGGGATTTCTTGAACAAAATTAAAGACATTGAATGGGATGATGACCTGATTTTGATTACTCTTGACATTGAGTCCCTTTATACGAGCATTGACCACTTGGCGGGCCTCAAAGCAGTTAAATACTTCCTGGACTCTCGGCCATGTGAATATTATGAGCACAATAGAATGATTTTAGATCTGACATCATGGTGCTTATATAACAATTTTTTCCTTTTTGGTAAAGAGACTCTGAAACAGATCAGAGGCGTGGCTATGGGGTCCTGTTTCTCCCCCAGCTACGCCTGTTTGCATGTCGGCTGGTGGGAGGAACAGGTCCTGAAGAAAGTGCACCAGGCAATTTTTCAACATCAGGTGGTGCACTGGTTACGGTACATCGATGATGTATTCATTATATGGAGAGGGAATGAGGAAAGTGCAAGAGATTTCATCACTATAGTTAACAATAATTCGGTTAACCTGAAGTTCACCTCACATATCAGTGACATCATGACTGAATTTTTAGATGTACGAATATCAGTGAAAGGGAATAAGTTGGAGACAACTTTATTCAGGAAATCCACGGCAGGGAATAGCATCTTGCATGCTAGCAGCAAACATCCTAAACATCTTATAGAAAGCATACCCTTTGGTGAAATACTGAGGCTCAAACGCATCTGCAGCACACAACAGGAGTTTGAGAGATGTGCTCAAGACATGATTAAAAGATTGAAAGTGAGAGGGTATAGTGACAAGATCTTATCTATGGCTATGACAAAAACAGAGGAAAGATCTAGGGACTCGCTACTACAGAACAGTGTATCAGGGAGAATTAATACCCCAGTAGGAGAGGTCCCACGCCTTATTACCACGTATAGCTCTCAAGAACGTAAATTGAAATCAATCATTAGAAAGAACTGGCCAATCGTTTTAACCGACGGGGTACTAGGGCCTAGACTCCCAGAATGGCCAATAATAACCTATAGAAAAGCGCAATCTATGAGAAGCCAATTGGTCAGAAATAGTCCGGAATTAATACCAGGGGGCACATGGCTGCAACCTAGACAGGGCTTTTCAAAATGTTCGTCATGTCGTGCCTGCAAATTTGGTGTTAATACCTCCCACTACACTATTCCACTGACGGGAGAGAGGAGGGCTATCAAAGGCAGTTTTAATTGTAGGACTGAGTATGCTGTGTATGTCCTTGCTTGCACCTGCGGCTTGAGTTACGTCGGCAGTACCAAGCTGCAGGTGCATGTCAGGATCTTGCAGCATCTCAGGGCTATTGTCAACAATGATGTCTCCTACCCCGTAGCGAGACATTTCAAGGCTTTGCATGACAATGATTTGAACTGTCTGAGATATTTTGTGATTAAGGCCATCTCGCCGCTCAGGAGAGGAGGTAATAGGGAGAGTCTTCTGAGACGACTCGAAACCTGTACTATTCTTGAGCTAGACAGCAAGGTGCCTTATGGCTTAAACACCACTGAAGACATGCACACTTTTTTAGGTAAAAATTGAATATTGGGCTCATATGTCAACATCATTACCAAATCAAAGGATAAGGTGCACGCATGAGTTAATGTTGGTACATTGCAATCAGACATGACATTACTAGGTTCTATCAACATCTACTTTTCATATCTCTCTTTTTATATCTCCTCTTCTTTTCTTCCTTTTTTACTCTTTTATTTCTTTACATTCTTACATCTTTATTAACATGGGCCAAAATATGAAAATGATATTTGTAGAAGAGAAAAAATTGTATTTGAGATGGCTCGCAACGCTTTTTGTTAAATATGTATGTGTCGTAAATCAAATGTTTTAATTGTACATTTTTTAATTAGGTAGCTGTTTTTTATGGCTCAATTCAGAGCCAAGTTATATTTGCACTATTCACAAGCACTAGTCACTTTTATATATGTACATAGAACAAGGGATGGTTTTGAACAAAAGCAATTTAAATTTTATCGCAATTTGATTCTTATTGTCATTCAGTACCACGTTTCTGAGATAAATATAGAAAGTTTTTTACTATCTAGTATTTACCAGCATTTATGCAGTATATGAAATACAACAGGATTTATTCAGGATTTATTCAATTTTTAAATTATTTAATTTTAAATTCTAATTTTAATTGAATAATAAGTGGATAGAATTTAACATACAGAATAATATGTTTGTTTGTTGACATAGCATATATCTACAAGAGTTATTTGCGAGGTGCATTGGTCATTGTAGTATTTTTTCCATTTTCCTTGGTCACATGTCACGGAAGAAGGTGTGCACTCAGCATTTAAAAACAGTTTGGCGGGCGAATTTCCCTTTGTGCGTGAACAAGGGCACTTTGTGCTTGAAACGCGTCGCAAGGGTGAGAGGAATAAAAGATCTTACCTGCTACTGAATCTGGGTCCGTCTCTCTCTCTGCTCGCCTGCTTGTCAGCGTGGAGGTGCGGGGAGTGTTTGCTGTGAAATATATATATATATATATATATATATATATATATATATATATCCAAAGTCCTCACCCTCCAATAGCTGGGAGGGAATACACCGCAGGTCCGGACCAACACAGAGGCACTCACTTCAGCATAAATCAAGGCTAGACGGGTTCAACAATCCATGGTAAGTTTAATGATTCCATGAGTGAAACAGACAAGTGTCCGCCCCAGATGCGTTTCGATTGCCTCCGCGATCTTGCTCACATGACGCGTTGGTGCCGGACCACCACTTTTAAATGTAGTGCAACCAATCAGAGAACGTGGTACTTGATAGTAAAAAGTAAACATAGAAAACATACTAAACAGGGAACTTTATCCACAGAAAATTGAAGCAACACTGTAACTATGTTTAGATACAGAGTCCTCTTATTCATGATAAACTTATCAAAATGCAATAGTAATTGTTGGTAAGAATGTTTGAGATCAGTAATGTCATTTGAGATGTCATCAGTGATGTAATCAGTGATGTCACTGACCATGTCATGAATGATGTAATATGTGACGTCATCAGCAGTGCATTGCGGGGGCGCGTGTTATAGTTAGCTGAACTAACTATAACGGTGGAATTTCTCTGGTTTTGTACGAGTGAAATCTCCAACTAACTATAACGTCCCTGAAACCTATGGTTTTTTCAGTGAATTTCAAAGGTTTTTTAAATGCTAATTT
The DNA here is from genome assembly GCA_963921515.1 of Calotriton arnoldi. NCBI lineage: Eukaryota > Metazoa > Chordata > Amphibia > Caudata > Salamandridae > Calotriton > Calotriton arnoldi. The sequence continues at coordinate 480,427 of CAWUFW010007667.1, read as the reverse complement.
TTATCTATAACGTCCCTATTAAGTCCCCTTGAATCCTGAGGGTCCCTGGGGGCCAACTAGCCCACCAGGTACCTCCAGTAAGCACCACAGAGCTGCGTTGCAGAGAGGTGTAAAAAGGGGCGTGGCCTCAAACCACCTCTCTGCAACGCAGCCCTGTGGCGCATATTGGAGGTACCTGGTGGGCTAGTTGGCCCCCAGGGACCCCCAATATTCAAGGGGAATTAATTCCCCAACTTACAACGCGCCAGGGGGTGCGTTTGCAGAGTGCTGCAGGGAGGGGAGGGGGCGGGGCCTCGGCACCATGCCGGCTTTTTTTTTTTTTTGCTTTTTTCAGAAGGGGGGCTGTGTGGCCCCCCTTCTTTTCTCATTTTTGGGGCCCTGGGGACCCCATCCCGCGGGGCATGGCCAGAATTTTATTCCTTTTTTTTTAATGTTTGGAGGGGGGCCGTGTAGCCCCCCTCCTAAGGCCAATTATGGCCCCGGGGACCCATCCCCCGGGGCCGGCCTTTGCTTTTTAAAAAAAATTACCTATTGGGGAGGGGGGCCGCGTGGCCCCCCTCCCGGGCCACTTCTGACCCCGGGGACCCCATCCTCCGGGGCCTGGCCTCTCCGTTGGGGACCGTGGGGGGAGCCCCAATGCCACAACGGTCCCGCCGGCTCCACACTTCCTGCGGGAGCCGGCATTGCTTTTCAACAAGGGGAGCTGCTGACATGCAGCTCCCCTTGTGGAAAAGCAATTCTGCTTTGCTTCATTGAAGCGAGATCAGGTTTCCCTGCTCTCGCTTCAATGAAGCAAAGCAGAGTTTGCAATGGCAGGGCGGGAGCTGCACAGCTCCCGCCCTGTCATTGCAAACAGCAGTGTCCCTGGGGTAGGCACCCCGGGACACTGCAGGAGCCGGCCCTGGGGGGTGGCGGTCCCCAGGGCCATCAAGGGCTCCAGAAGGGGCCGCGCGGCCCCCTCCCTTTATTTTAAAAGCCCCAGGGAGGTGGTGGTCCCCGGGCGTGTGGGTGGGGCTCGAGCCCCCCACTCATCTTTTAAAAATAAAAAATAGAGCCCCAGGGAGGTGGCAGTCCCCAGGGTAGTGTGGGGGGGGATTGGGACCCCCACCATGCTTTTTTTTTACAGCCCCGGGGAGGTGGCGGTCCCCGGGGCTGCGGAGGGCCGTAGTGCCCCCGCATACATTGTAATAAGCCCCGGGTAGGTGGCGGTCCCCGGGGCCGCGCTTCATTTGTTTAAAAAATTTCAGCGGAATTCGCGGCCCCTATGCGAATTTTGCCTTATTACTTTTTTTTTAATGCTTTTTTTGGCCTTTGGGGTCCTTGTGGGACCCCCTGAGCAGACCTAGGGGGTCAGGGTGTTTCTACCCTGCCCCCTTTTCTTGTTTTTCACCTTTGTTTCACAAGATGGCTGCCAACACTTCCTGGTTTGGAGTGTTGGCAGCCAATCACAGTGAAGCTCGTGGCCGGGAGGGTTCGCGAATCCACTGCGTCCCTAGATATCGAAACTTTTATTTTTTGAATTTCTCAGCAACTACTAAACGGATTTACACCATTTTAAAAAAAGGTCGCTTTCTGAACCAAGCACTACCTTTTTCCTAAATTTGGTGTAATTCCGTTCAGCAGTTCGGGCTGTAGCCGTATCTAAAGTTTCCTATGGGAAATTGATTTTCTGACCTCTATTTTTTGAATTTCTCAGCAACTACTGAACGGATTTACACCATTTAACAAAAAGGGCTCTTTCTGAACCAAGGGCTACCTTTTTGCCAAATTTGGTATAATTCCGTTCAGCAGTTCGGGCTGTAGCCGTGTCTGAAGTTTCCTATGAAAAATAACATGGGGAAAACACGTTTTGGGACCCCCCTTTTTTCTCGGCCCCCGCTCCGCAAATCACCCCGAACTTTCAAGACAGGAGCTGCCGGAGCGCCCCACTAGTTTTGAAAATTTCGCAAAGATTCGTCAAACGACGCCAAAGTTATTAGGAAAACAAAAAATGCTTTTCGTATGGCAAATAGGTCCTAACTATAACTACCTACTGGCGACCGCCAGTAGGTAATATATATATATATATATATATATTCCACAGCTCTCTCACCAAAACAGAGAAGAGTATACCCCCAGGCAAGAATCACGGCACTACTGCAGGATAAGGTAAATTCGTTTTATTTCTTTTTTACATGCACACCCTGTGCAAAAATAGCAAAAGTGGATGGTCTACGCGTTTCGGCTACCACTAGCCTTCTACTGGACCATAGAGTCCCTTGTGTCTAGACAACATTTTATAAAGTGCAACGTGCTTAACCCCTTGTTTGTGTCAGTCATTTTAAACAACTAGACTAGCAACCTCAATCACTTTTGATGGAGTAATTTTGCCACCATTTTTTCTTTCTTTCTTTTTTCTTTTCAGTCACTGTAAAGTACATTCTGTCACTTAGAGTAAAGTGCAAATAGTGCATATATCCTATAATTACAATAAATAGACCTTCAAATCATAATGATATTACAAAATTAATGTTATCCCATAAAGGCGTACTCAAAAATTAAAAATTTCAAGACAGGAGCTGCCGGAGCGCCCCACTAGGTTTGAAAATTTCGCAAAGATTCGTCAAACGACGCCAAAGTTATTAGGAAAACAAAAAATGCTTTTCGTATGGCAAATAGGTCCTAACTATAACTACCTACTGGCGACCGCCAGTAGGTAATATATATATATATTTCCCAACAGTGATCCTTTTGTTCCGAAAGCGCTCAACAGCGGGTGCTCTGCAAGGGGGCCGGATCCAGGCCCAATGTATTAATTCGCAAGACAAAAGATGCGGCACTCTTTAGCAGACTTTTTCGTGCAAGTTTATTTCCAGATAGTCACTCCACCAACGCGTTTCAGCCTCACTCGGCTTTTCTCACGGTCAGTGAGTCTTTCTTCTACAAACATTTATACTTGCCCACGTGGCCCTAAGGTGGCATTGTGGGATTTGTAGTTTGGAAGCATAATATAAAACTTTATACATATATACAAGAAAGACACAGCGTCTTATGTCAACATTAGCGGTCATATGCAGCATTATATCTTGAAAAATTCAATTTGCCTTGTTCAAACCTTGTCATGTCATATGCACTTTTCAAATATTAAACATGGTATAGTACCATAAATGTTCAAATTTGATCAATAAACTGCAGTCTGCATTGATATTGTATACTGTATAACAGGGTATAGTACCCCTGTATAATATGCAATTGGCATTATGAGACAATGACTAACATATTTATATGTCAATTAGTCCAAATGTACAAAAAGTTCCTCGTCATTATTGATCCCCCTTGGGCTTTTTGTCCTGAGTCTTATAATAAGGCGGGATTCTGTTTGTCTTAACCTTTTAATTCTATCCCCACCACGTTCACCTTGTGGGATCATATCAATTCCATAAATCACAAATTTCGAAATGCATGTAATGGTTTGATTTATCATAATCGATTTACCATTTGGTTCCACAATGGAGGTGACATTTTTCGAAATTTGTGATCTATGTCATAGAATGTAAATGTGGTATGAAATACATTGGAAGCACCACGTGCATGTTGAAAAAGCGCATATTAGAACACATACGCGCTGTCAAAAATGCGGATATGACATATGCAACAGCTAAACACATGAGCAAATGCCAAAATGGAGATTGGAAATCTATGGTTTTTTATGGAATTGATATGCATGACAAGGTTTGAACAAGGCAAATTGAATTTTTCAAGATATAATTCTGCATATGACCGCTAATGTTGACATAAGACGCTGTGTCTTTCTTGTATATATGTATAAAGTTTTATATTATGCTTCCAAACTACAAATCCCACAATGCCACCTTAGGGCCACGTGGGCAAGTATAAATGTTTGTAGAAGAAAGACTCACTGACCGTGAGAAAAGCCGAGTGAGGCTGAAACGCGTTGGTGGAGTGACTATCTGGAAATGAACTTGCACGAAAAAGTCTGCTAAAGAGTGTCGCATCTTTTGTCTTGCGAATATATATATATATGTATATATATATATGTGTGTGTGTATAAATCTATATCTATATCTATCTGTCTATCTATCTATCTATCTATCTATCTATATATATACATATACATATGTAAATACATATATATATATATATATTAATGTGGAGGTGGCTATTGAATTCCTGCTTTTGCTTTCCGCTTTCACAAAGTATCTGGGGGGGATCAAAATTACCTACGTCATCGTGATCGCTGGAGTCATAGCGAAAATATAAAATAGGTTTTAGAGATGGTTTTTATAGAAACTCTCTAGAAAAACATGAATTTAGAGAATACTGTAAGAAACCCCTAGTGTGTAAAATACTGTAGTATTTGTGGATATATGTGTTTTAGACTTTATGGAAAAGGCGTGATCATCGCAGTTAACAACATCATCGCAATATCCCGAATAACTGCGAAAACGGAAAATCGATCTGAAAGATGGATTATAAAGAAACCTAGTACAAAAATATGAGTTTAAACATGCTTTGAAAGAAGTATGTATGTAGTAATATGTGTAGGGCAATGTTCAGAATGGATTTTTTTACATATTATTTTTGGATGCGTTGGTGGTAATTGAATGCCTGTTTTTGTTTTCCCCTTTTGCGACATGTCCGCGGGGATTACGATTACCAATGTCATTGCGGTCTGCAGAGTCACAGTGAAAAGATAAAATAGGTTTCAGAGATGGTTTTTATAGAAACTCTCTAGAAAAACATGAATTTAGAGAATACTGTAAGAAACCTCTAGTGTGTAAAATACTGTAGTATGTGTGGATATATGTGTTTCAGACTTTATGAAAAAGGTGCGATCGTCGCGGTTAACAGCGTTATTGCGACGTCCTGAATAACCACGAAAACGAAAAATAGGTCTGAAAGATGCATTATAAAGAAACTTAGTACAAAAATATGAATTTAAACATGATTTGAAAGAAGTATGTATAGAGATTGATTTGATTTGATTTGAAAATTTATAGAGCGCACGATTGCCCAGAGGCGTCTTGGCGCTAGGGGTCGATGTGCGAAAGATTGCCGAAAAGGTAATGAGCTGACTTAAGAGGTAAAGAGCCAGGTTTTTATGGCTTTTCTAAAAGAAAAAAGCGAAGGGCTGCTTTTTATCGTGATTGGGAGAAGGTTCCAGGTCTTGGCTGTCTGCAACAGGAAGCTTCTCCCCCCCACCTGACCTGCTTAAACTTAGGTACCTGTAAAAGTTTTGCATGAACAGACCTCAGGCTTCTGGCTGGCTAGTACCGTTTCAGCTGTGTTCTTAAAAACTGCAGTCCTGAACCATGAAGGGCCTTGCAGGGCAAACAGACTGTTTTAAACATAATCCTCTTCTCCATCGGTAGCCAGTGTAGGGCTCTTAGTCTGTGGGCGACTGGCTCTGATCTGGAAATATCCAGCACCAGCCTTGCTGCTGCTTTCTGCAGACACTGGAGTTTAGTTAGATGTTGGACTTGTATCCCAGCATACAAGGCGTTGCCATAATCCAATCTGGACATGGCCAATGCCGTAACTAGTGTTTTACATGAATCATGGGGGATAAAAGGCTGTATTCTTCTGATCATTTTTAAAATGTACCAAACAGTTGAGGACACTTTATTTATCTGGGCGTTAAAGGTCAATTTATTATCAAATATGACTCCCAAATTTCTGACTTTGTCCACTGGGGTTGGGCACTCACCCAGGCTGTCTGGCCACCATTTAGGAGACCAAAAGTCCGCATCGGATCCCAGCAGCATAACTTTGGTTTTATCACCGTTCAATTTCAGGCAGTTGAGCTGCATCCATTTATTGACCTGCCTCATGCAGTCATTAAATCGGTCGGATGTTTCCTCCATATTGCTTGAAACTGACACCACTATTTGGGTGTCATCTGCATATGAGACTGGCAAGAACCCACATTTTCTGATTATCGATGCCAATGGAGCGACGTAAATATTAAAGAGAGTAGGACTCAGGGAGGACCCCTGAGACACTCCACAAGGTGAACTGAAGGGTTTGGATGTGGAGTCTCCTAATTTAACTGAAAAAGTTCTATCCGTTAAAAATGAAGACAGCAACTTGAGTGCATCGTCTTGGACCCCCAGTTCTGCTAGACGGTCAAGGAGTATTTCGTGATTCACGGTGTCGAAGGCCGCCGATAAATCCAATAGTATCAGGGCGGCCTTCCCACCAGCGTCCAGTATACTCCTAAGTTCATCTGCTGCCATAACCAAGGCTGTCTCAGTTCCATGTTCTTCCCTAAATCCATACTGTGATTGGTCCAGAAAGTTTCTAGAGGCTAAAAAAATTTGTCAGTTGTTTATTCAGCAATTTTTCGAACACTTTGGCTGGGAATGGGATTCTTGAAATTGGTCGGTAACTACTGGGTTCATTAGGGTCCAAATTGGGGTTTTTTAAGAGAGGGAGGACTGAAGCTGTTTTCCAGGCATCTGGGAAATAGCCTGACTGGATTATCTTTGTGAATACAATATTTAGTTGTTCACTTAACAGTTCTGGCAACATATGCATAACCTTAGGTGGGCATGGGTCCGTTGAGTCCCCAGGCCTAATTGTCTTCACTACCTGGCTAATCTGTTCTGCTGAAGGGGGAGCAAAACAGAAGCCCGTTTTGGGGGTTAGGATGTCCATGCCTCTTGTAGGGTGTAAATATAGGATGTCAGTGTTGTTTATGGTCTTAAAAGAGTCATACACTGACATGACTTTATCTACAAAGAACTGTCCAAGTGTGTTACATAGTTCTGTGCTACATTCCATCTGGTTTTTAGCAGGGAGATTCGCTAATTTTTTAACCGTGGTGAAGAGCTCTTTGCTGGAATTCTTGGCCTCACTTATTTTTCTTGTAAAATAATTACTTTTTTCCCCTATAACTAGTTTTTTGTAGATTGCCAATGTTCTAGCATATTCACTTTTCCTCCTTTGATCATAATTAGCTCTCCATTTTCTTTCTGCCCTTCTATACACTTGCTTTTGCGCCCTAAGTTTTTCGGTGAACCAAGGTTCTGAGGGGTTTTTCCTCCTAGGGATAACACTTTTAATAGGCGCTGTAATATGTGTAGTGCAATGTTCAGAATGGATTTTTTGGGATATTATTTTTGGATGTGTTGATGGTCATTGAATTTCTGCTTTTGTTTTCCGGTTTTGAAAAGTGTCCACGGGGATCACGACATCATCGCGAAGATCCCCAAAAGCTAAAAAAAAAAAAACCTTTAGAAAAATATTTCAATATATTTTGCATACTAGTGTGGCTCTGACAAGAAACGCTGCGTTTGTTGAGTGTATATGGTTGCTATAGATAAGACCGGATACAGAGTTTCAGGTTACTTAGAAACACCCTGTTGCCTTCATCTTTAAAGTGCACTCTATCATTTCTATAAATTCCATGCATGTCAAAACGCAGGCTGTTGTTTTAGATACAGCCCATGCGATGGTCTCTGAGGAATGCAGAAACAGTTTTATTAACATGTTTCCTGGCTTTGTCAATCTGTGGACAGAATTGATTTGACCTCTTCCATTTCTGTCTTTGGCATATATTAGAGTACGTATCAGAAAAAGAAGAAAAATGACCTTTGCAGGCACTTGGAGAAAGAAAAAAAGAATTCTTTAAAAAAAACCCTCACCCACCTGAGTTGCCCCTTGGTGGCATGCTTCATCATAGGGTCCATCCCTGCCCTCTACGGACAGGGGCGTGCTGCTACCAACGAATACGCGGGAGCGCTAGATTGATAAAAGTGGGTGTCCCTATACACCTAACCACCTATGTTGTCTTAGAAAGGAGTGGGTTTGTTTGAAGTAAGAAAAAAGATACACATACCAGATTAGTGAGTCCAAAATCAATTTATTTCTTACCCCTAAAGTGGTATACTAAAATCTGGGGATGTGTGGGAAAACCTCTAGGCTTGAATACCTATTGTTTCCCTCTATGGTCAACTAGTTTCATGCCCTACCCTAAGGCATTTCATCAGGACCTAGAAAGGAAAAATGATGCTCCCACTCTGGTTGTCACAGTGAACACAATAGTAATAAAAATACAAAATCAAACATACAGCACCAAATTGGTCTGTGTTAAATATAAAAAAACCTGCATGGGTACAAAAAGGAAGAAGAGGTTATCCAGTGGTTGTGGCGGTGAAAAATACCAAAACCATGACTTCTGGCGAGCGTGAATCGGTGATGATGAGACTCACAAGACAATACAAACATATAACATATAAGACTGTGGGCACAGCGTCATGTTACCGGCAAAATCATACTGAGATTCATTACATACTTTAAATGTGACCATCATTTGGCCCCATGAGTCCTTCGAGGAGTTAAGGAGGGATGCCTGTAGTCACACCCTAAAATTACAGCCACAGAAAATAGATCCAAATAAGTCAAGCACAAGAAATGAAAACCCAAATTCAAGATCTAGAGGTACGTTTGAAATCATACCAGTCAACAAGCTAACTGAAAAACAATCTGGAGGAGCATAACAAATCACTGAATGACTTTGAACTTTCACTTAAAAAAAGCAAGTTCATCAAATTGAAAAAAGACACTGCCAACTTTAGCCATGAGAAGGTATATACGTATATCAGGGAGGATTACGTATCCTCAAGAAAGAGCACTGGCTACAATACAGACAGTGATGCATCTGACACTGGGTCGGATCACTCGAATTCAAGCTCAAATAGTAGAACAACCGGCCGAGGCAGACATTCGTACCGGAGGAATTACAACAGGGGCCCACGAGGCCATTGGGGTAATTATCAACAAGCCCTGATGTATCCACCACCTTTCTTCTATGGTCCTCCACCACAAATGCCTCCGCATCAACCCTTTTTCAACCCGTGGAAAGCACCCCATGGACATACAGGACAACAACAAGACAACCAATATGAGCCTTTTTTTAGGATAAGGCAACCAGAGAGGGAGGACGAGGAAGCGGAACCGGGTACACTGGGGTGCGAATCAACAAACCTCCAGAGTGGAAACTCGGAGCATGACGGGCTCCCTGAGCAACCAAGCAGGACCTAGCAACCAACCAGCCTAGTCTTGAACCTTACAGACACTGTCCTCACTCCCATCCAACAGGGTATCCTGGAAAAAGGCCTTGGCTTTGTTCCCACCTCCAATGTGGATAAATTCAAGGTTAGTTGTGAGGTCAACGAGTTTATAAGGAAACTGAAACTGAGAGCGTTCTTCTTGGATAAACAGAACAACAATGAACAAAAGGACGACACGGGATTAAGGAACAAATCAACTTTTACCCCCCCAGCAACCAGCATACCAGTAGAGATCATAGCCTTTGAAAAGGCAGTATTGAAGGAGATAGGAGAACTGAACCCCAAGGAGATCAGGGTCTTCCACAATACCTCGAGAGAGGAATTAAAAGCCATCAAGGATCTGTCACAGAATGACAAACTGGTAATAAAACCAGTGGATAAGGGGGGTGCGATAGTAATCCAGACGAGGGAGGCTTATAGGACAGAATGTCTTCGCTTACTACACGACCAGCGGAACTATGAACCTTTAAGTAATGACCCCACAGAGAGGATCAGAATACGAGTGGGGAGTATGGTGGAGGAGGCCTTAACCCACGACTGGCTATCCAAGAGAGAAGGGGATTTCATTATCAGCAAAAATCCAGTCACCCCATACTTCTACACTATCCCGAAGATACATAAAAACCTGGATAAACCACCGAGACGTCCCATTGTTTCAGGGATAGGGTCAGTTTTGGAACCCCTGTCTAAGTTTGCTGACGCTTTCTTGCGACCCATCATCCAAGGAACAGAAACGTACCTCATAGACACCAAGGACATCTTACGCATTCTTGACACTCTACCGTTTGACAAAAATACACAATGCCTCATTGGACTCGACATAGAGAGCCTCTACACCAGCCTCCCCCACTCAGAAACTTTAGAGATCTTGGAGGTGGTTCTCTACAACACGGATTGGAAATATCAGACCCCCCGCAGCTTGGTAATGGAATGCTGCCATCTGGCTTTAACTGAGAATTTTTTCGCATTTGAGGACCAACTGTTCCTACAGAAGCACGGCACCAGCATGGGGAGCACATTTGCTCCTAGTGTAGCGGGTTTATATGTCCATCACCTTGAGCAACAGAAGACCCTGTCACCCAACAGCCCATATATGAATAACATAGGGCTCTGGAAGAGGTATATAGATGATGTGTTCGTCACCTGGAACGGGGAGGAGAATACAGCGGAGTCATTCATCAGATGGCTTAACGAACAGAATCCGTATTTGAAGTTTACCCATACAATCTCCGAGCCACAATGGTTTTCTTGGACCTCAACATCTTTGCGAATGGAACCGGTCGTAAGACAACAACACATTTCAAGGCCACAGCAAAGAACTGCCGTTTAAGCTTTGATAGCCATCACCCGAGACATCTGAGGGAGAATTTGCCGTTCGGGCAATTCTTGTGACTGTGGAGGAATTGCTCTCAGGTGAAAGACTTCAAATTACAAGCCATCGACCTCAGCTCCAAGTTGAAAGCTCGCAACTACCCAGACAGAATAGTGTCACACGCGATGAAAAGGGCCAGGAACAACGACAGGCAAGCCCTGTTGGACCGCACCATCAAAGAACCTGACGAAACACGTATGATATGTGTCACGATGTACAACAGCGCCTCCAACACAATAACCAAAATAATAAACAAACATTGGCGGATTCTAAGTGGGAGCACAATAACTCTACCCAAACCAATGTTCTCACATAAAAGGAACCGCAACCTGAAGGACATTTTGGTCCATACATGGCCACGCCAATCCCGTGAAGATCCACCCAATCAGGGATTTTTAGCACCAATCAGGGGCCACCATCCTTGCGGCAATTGTAGCGTGTGCCACATGACACGGACAAGTAAAAAGATTACCTTCAAAGATGGCCCAACCTGGGAACAGCGGAAATTTACAAACTGTGACACAAAAAACGTCATATACATGAGTACCTGCCCTTGTGACCTTCATTACGTGGGCATGACATCGAGAAAAAATAAAAACATGCATATGCGAGCATTGGAGCAATCTGAGGTGCCAACGCGCAACAACAAAAATGACCACACACTATTTGGAACGGAAACACACTCTGAAGGATCTGAGATGGACAGTAATCGAGCAAATCAGCAATGAATCTGGTCTGCACGAGAAAGAGCAGAGATGGGTTTACAGACTCAAATTACACGAGAACGGGCTGAACAAGAACATACCGTGGGGCCAATTTATTTAAGTACATAACATCTTTATGAAATATGTATCCATTTAAGGGTCTCCGGTGACAGAGGATGCCATATGGCGTCTCTCTCTTCAAAACCTTGATACAAGGGATATTCAACGAGTCCATAACATTTTGGGGGCAACTCTCATACTGAGGCCAACAACCCAGCAGATGGTGAAATCCGTCGCTATACCCTGACATCACGTTTATATGACTGGTCATGTATGCTATGAGCACGTTTAGCAGACTACTTCTAGAGTTCTTCACCCGGATATGCATCAGGAGGGATATTGCAACCAACTTTTGGAATCATAGGAAGCTAGGGGGAGTGGGTAACATTCGGACCATTCCAACCCGCTTTCATACCACTAGATCGATGTTAATACTTGAACTTATAAGCCACGTGAGGGACCCCCACTGGGGACTCGTGATCATTAGGTAGAAGAGACATGCACTTCATTATGTGGATAAATATTTATCTGTCCGCACATGCACACATAAGCAATAATAAAGGCGCATGAGATCGCTAAACCAAGATTTCGTGTCTGCCCCTGCATGTTTTAATAAAATTATACAAAATGTCATGGTCCACTCCTGATAGATATAATCCCGGATGGAAATATCATACCAACCATCACGTTAATATGGGTTTACAAGGTTGCGATTTTTCGATTTTTTCGAATTTTGCCACTGCGAGGAGTAATAGCCAATTAAAACTTTATTGATCGCGCTGGACAGCCACCGATACCCGGAAGTGAAGCAAGCACCGCGGTTCGCGGTCTAGTCTCTAACTCCACGGGGAACAAGTGCAATGCGCGCGGGTAAATTAGGAACCCCGCCCGCAGCTCCAGTAACGTCGGAGCCTCGAGCGAGTACACACAGGTCTACCGAGAGGGAGTAGCCTTGACGGAGTAAGTAGAAGAGCCCTGCCCAATGTTCGGACAGCGTGCGCTCACACTTTGCTGAGGCAATACTGATCTTTCACTTTATTTCTTGGCAGTTTCTTGACTTATTTGGATCTCTTTTCTGTGGCTGTAATTTTAGGGTGTGACTACAGGCGTCCCTCCTTAACTCCTCGAAGGACTCATGGGGCCAAATGATGGTCACATTTAAAGTATGTAATTAATCTCAGTATGATTTGACGGTAACATGACACTGTGCCCACAGTCTTATATGTTATATGTTTGTATTGTCTTGTGAGTCTCATCATCACCGATTCACGCACGCCAGAAGGCATGGTTTTGGTATTTTTCACCGCCACATCCACTGGATCACCACTGATTTTTTACAAATATAATATAGACCCAAGGGTCGTGTATTTTTTAACCTCTTCTTCCTTTTTGTACCCATGCAGGCTTTTTGATATTTAACACAGGCCAATTAGGAGCTATATATTTGATTTTGTATTTTTATTACTATTGTGTTCACTGTGACAACCGGAGTGGGAGCATCATTTCTCCTTTCTAGGTCCTGATGAAATGCCTTGGGGTAGGGCATGAAACTAGTTGACCATATAGGGAAACAATAGGTATTCAAGCCTAGAGGTTTTCCCGCACATCCCCAGATTTTAGTATACCACTTTAGGGGTAAGAAATAAATTGATTTTGGACTCACTAATCTGGTATGTGTAACTTTTTTCTTACTTCAAACAAACCCACTCCTTTCTAAGACAACATAGGTGGTTAGGTGTATAGGGACACCCACTTTTATCAATCTAGCGCTCCCCCGTATTCGTTGGTAGCAGTGCGCCGCTTTCCGTAGAGGGCAGGGATGGACCCTATGATGAAGCATGCCACCAAGGGGCAACCCGGGTGGGTGAGGGTTTTTTGAAAGATTTTTTTTTTCTTTCCCCAAGTGCCTGCAAAGGTCATTTTTCTTCTTTCTCTGATACGTAAGGGACCCTTTTTGGTTATTTGCATAGTATTGTGGAGGACGAGTCCCTACTTTACTCACCTCTACTCTCCCCCTTGTGTTTTAATATATTAGTGTACACCAAGACAGTTTGAGGGAAAAGCGACATCAGTTCTGCAAAGGTTTCTTTCATTAGGATTTCCAGCCCTACCTCAGTCAATGTGCATAGGTCATTGCCACCACAGTGCACAATCATGAGGTGAGGAGCTTGGAAATCCACAATGGATTTAACCAAAGCCAGCAACTGATGAAACATTAACCCTCTCTGGTCAAACCAAGTAATCTGCACATTTGGCAAACCCAAATCTCTGTCAATACCTCTCTTTTATGCAGCCACTTTAGCCCAATAGATATAGCTGTGGCCCACAATCCATACTTTAGGCATTTTGAAATGAAGGAGCAATAGTAGTCAGGAGAAGGCTGGAGCTGAATGAGGTAGTTTTCCAAAGGAAAAGCAGTTAAAATGGAGGTGTTATAAAAAAGAATTAAAATAAGAAATATTACATTGGATGCTGTCAGCATGAAAGTGAATGAAATTAGGTAGTGTGTTGGATGCCTTAGCAAGAAGTCTTATTATTGGCTGCTGTTTAAGAGAAGAAATTTAATACAGACATGGATATGCTTTTGAATCTGTGGAGTAAAGCACACCTGCTGTATCTTATTGGGAAGTAGCATGTCCCTTCTAGAATGTGCTATGAATTTGTGACCTACTGGTTCCACTGGGTTGCTAGGTACACTGATCTAAGAGTGTATGGTGGGGAAGGTGTTAAAGAGATAGAACATTTATTAAAAAGTTGAGGAGTGATGACACAATTTAAGTAATGGAAAGCTATAATTTCTAACTCATGACTATGTAATAAACTGTTGTGCATTATTTAAACTTTTTTTAAATGAACCTAGATATAGGTTTGAACTTACGTTTTTTTCGTGATTTCTCCGTGATCATCGCGAATATATCACGAACACGTATAGATAGGATTCTCTTTTTGAAAGGGAGAGAAAGGGTTAACAGATACTAACCATTCACAAGTGGAGATAGTGTAGTCTAAAATGAAACACATGATTTCATTTGCTGCCTTTCTCATGATCACAGAGTGCAAAGTTGAAGAGGTTGCTATTTCATGGTTGCTTTGTATGAGAGTGGTCTACCATTCTTTTGCTTAGTTTTTACAAGTCCTAACAGTTCAAAACAATCCATAAGGAACTAAAACAACAATATAATCTACAAACTGAATTCACTGGTTTGTACATAACTTTTTAATCCTTTATAATAATTACATTAGAAATGAAGATGTAAATGGGAGTTTGATAAAAACCAGTATCACAGTGATATGAAAAAATATATCAGATGAACTGTATCTATTAGAGGGTATGTGTTTAAGAGGTTAGTGGTGAATGTTTTAGGAAGGAAGAGAAAAATGAATTAGTGCTTCTTTATTTCATTGTGTACTTTATTGGAAAAAAATAGTAGTATAGTATTGTGGAAAGTTGCAATGAGGAACTAAGAATGTTTTAAAAGTCTAAACATCATGTGCAGAACAGATACATCTGTTATTTGCATTCTGGCAGTTGTAGTACTTTTAGTAACATTATTAAAAGGAGTAGTGTAGTCACAAATAAAAGATGAGAATATGTTGTCTGCCTGAATATGAATTAGAAAGAAATAATACTTGTTAGGTATGTATTGGTAAGTGTTTGTCACTCTGGTTTTTAAGTATATGACCGCTTTGCATATGCTTGGACCAGGTAGTTATACACTCAGAGACTCATCTTCCCATGCACAGTTGCACTCACAGACCCACACACCCACTGACAGAACCACTCAGACATTCATGCTGCCAGTCATAGACCCACTGAGAGACTCATGCACTTACTCACAGATCGACTCAAACACTCATGCACCCACTCACTCACTCATGCAGACATCCACATTCATGTATCCACTCACAGATCCAGTCAGACAGTCATATACTTACTTACAAATGCACAAAGGCACTAATGCTCTTACTCACAGGTTGAGTGAGAAGCTTTCCAACCAATCAAAGACCCATTGTGACACTGATGCACCTACTCATAGATGTACTGAGAAAGTCACACATTTTGTTACAGAAGTATTGATAGACTGATGCATCGTCTCGCAGATCCCCTCAAATGCTTATACAGTGAATGAGAGACTTAGTGATACAATGATGTATGCAGTCATAGAATACAGTGAAAAAGTTATGCACTGTGTTATAGAGATATTAAGGGAGTTGTACATGCTATTATACAGTCATTTATATAGTAATGTGTTTAGTGTGTTGGTTATAATTCATTTTGAAGTTATACTTTTTGAATGTGGTGGTGGCTATTGAACGTCTGCATTTGTTTTGTCATTTCGCGATGTGATCTCGATCCTCGTGACCGCGTCGCATATTTCAAAAATTAAAAAAATATATATTTGACAAGAAAATTAACAAAATGTTGGCCTCTTGGCTGGCTCTGATTTAAATAATGCCTTTAAGTGTATTTTTCAGTATGTGAAATACATTTGCTGATCACAGATTCGTAACAGTAAATGCAACAATGTTGTGTCGACTCAAAAAATTCTTAATTATAAAACCAGTTATTAATGTACTTTCTGATAAACATATACCAAATCAAAAAATTTGTGGTATATAATATACATATAATATATAATATACAATTATAGAAAGAAAATACAAAAATCTTAGAGGCTCATTTAAAAAAAATGGACATTACAATTAAAAATTAGAATTTAAAAAAACCTTAGAAATTCACATATACCCACTCACAGACCCACTGGCCTACTCACACACTCACTTGAACACTCACACACCCTCTCACACAGCCATACAGCCACTCAAACACCCCCTCAAAGACCAACAAAACCACTCACAGACCCACTCACACACCCACTTACACGCTTAAACAACCACTCACACAGAAACTCATATACCTACTCACAGACCCACACATCCACACACACTCACTCACACACCCACTTACACACACCCACAACTACTCACATATCCACCAACACACCCATGCAGCCACTCGTACACCCACTCACAGACCCACAAAACCACTCACACACACATTCACATACCCATGCATCCACTCACACATGCACTTATATACCCACTCATACACTCACGTATCCACCAACAAAACCACCCACACACCCACTCACACACCCGTACAGCCACTCTTACTCTTACTCCTACTCACAGACCCACAAAACCACTCATGCACCAGCTCAAAGAACCACACAGCCACTTACACACCCACTTATACACCCACACAACCACATACCCACCCAGCCACACCCCCATACAGCTACTCACACACCCACTCACAGAACCATAATACCACTCACACACCCACTCACAGACCCACACAGCCACTCACATACCCTCTTACACACCCATACAGATACTCACACACCCACTCACAGAACCATAAAACCACTCACACACCCACTCACAGACACACACAGCCACTCACACACTCACACACCCTCTTACACACCCAAACAACTACTCACACACCCTCTCTTATACCTATAAAGCCACTCATACACCCAATAACAGACCCACACAGTCAATCACACACCCACTTACAGACCCACACAGCCACTCACAGACCCCTCACATACCCACTTGCACACCCATACAACCACTCACTCACCCACTCGCACACCCACTCACAAACCCACTCATCACCCATGTGCACACCCACACAACCACTCACATATCCATACAGCCACTCACATACCCACAAACCACTCACACATCCACACACCTACTCACACACCCACACAGCCACTTCCACACCCACACAGCACCTCACACACCCGCTCACTCACCCATATAGCCACTAACACACCCACGCACCACTCACACAGCTACTCACACACCCAAACACAAGCAGTGATACCCTTATAGAAATTGCAATAGCATATTTTTGCATTAAGGGTGGTGTTGTTTTAGCATTGAATGAGTGTTTTTGGTTGGGAGCAGATCTGCAGATCCATAAAATGAATAAAAAACAGAAAGACTTGGTGCTTTGCATTTATGGAAAGACTACATAAGTTACTTTACCTTAATTATTACATTTTTAGTTTTAAAATATATAATCGGAATGAATGTGTGAATAAAATGTATTTATAAACTTGTGAAAATGTATATTAGTAAATTGAACTTATGGGTCAAATTGTAATACAATTTATATTAAGAAAGTGGTGAAATTCTCTCGAAAACCAAAGGTTACAGGGACGGATTAGTTAGCAGATAGCATGAAAAAAACCATTGAAAAAAATCAAAGGTTACAGTCATTTTATAGTTAAGTTCAGATTTAACACACACAAAGCCATAGAAATTTAGCAGTGATAATTACCTGAGCTAAATACAATGGATGACCCCCGCAATGCACTGCTTATGACCTCACATATTACTTCACTCATAAAATGGTCAGTGACATCATTGATGACATCACTGATGACATTTCAAATGAGATTACTAATGACATCATCCAGCAAAGTAAACTTCAATATACTTAATAAAATACCATTTATTTATTTTTTTAAATAAGAAGAGAAGACACGTGAGAGACATACAGCCGAGAGCTCACTGTAACTTTATTAATTACTATACTCACTTATCACCCAGGAGAGAGTTCTCAGCGGGTAGTGCTGTCTCTTCTAAACCACTACTCTAAACACTAATGACCAAAGTAAGTCATCTAACCGTACAGGGTAGTCTATTTTAAACTACAACACCACCATTTGTCAACCTGGAAAGAGGTTTTAGTGCAGATGTCAGTTTTACACAAATCACTACAATACACACCCAGTAGAGAGGGTTTAGTGTACAGGCCACTGTGCCACAAACCACTGGTAAAAATATTTTTCATCCTGGAGAAAGGTGTCAACAGAGAGGTGAGTCTGTTGCAGATCACTACTACACTGTGCCATCACCCTAGTGAGAGGTATTAGTGAACAGATTAATTTATTGCAAACTACTGCTACACTTATGCATCACAGAGGAGCGAGGTCTAAGCAAAGTGGTGAATATGTCGTAAAACACAACTATACTCAGGCACCACTGTGGAGTGAAGTCTGAATGAACAGCTTAGACAGTTGCAAAGCACTACCATACGTATACATCAGCAGGGGATATGTATCAGGTTAGAGACTGGTTCACTCATAAATAGTACACTCAATTTAAAAATGGGATTATAGTTCAGATGACCTATGTTATAGATATGAACATTCATTAGAAATAGAGAAATAATAGTAATTTAACTTATGCAGTAAGTAAGTAAGTAAATAAAAGATTTATAAAGCGCTCGATTGCCGAGGCGTCTTGGCGCTAAGATAGCAGAGATATGAGAAAGCCCAAGAAAGAACAAATTGTTACTGAGTGGGAAAGAGCCAGGTTTTCAACGAGGCATGGAAATGTGTGAGGACCGGTTGGGATCTAATATTGAGTGGCAACTTGTTCCATAGCTTGGGAGCTAGATGGGAGAGGCATCTGCCACCCCATTTTGTCTTCTTGACTCTTGGGACTTTAACCAGTGCTTGCTTTGCTGACCTCAGGGAGCGTCCCGGGGTGTACCATTGGAATAATTTAAGGTATTCCGTGGGTCCTCCGCCGTACAAGTGGAGTGGAGAGGTGTGGTGCAGCGGCCAGGGCAGCTGACTTTGGAGCACAGGGCTCACGGTTCGATCCCTGGCTCTGGCGGCAGCTCAGCTCAGCACCGCGTGACTCTGGGCAATAGCTCACTTAATTTCCACTACGGCCCCCAGCGCCTTGAGACTCGTAAGGGTGAGTAGCTGCGCTATATAAAAACGGATTTACATTTACATTTTACAAGGTTTTATGAACCAAACATAGCGCCTTGAATTCAATCCACTCCTTGACTGGAAGCCAGTGAAGTTTTCTAATGGCCCCAGATATATGACTGTATTTAGGAAGGTTCAATAGGGTACGGGCAGCAGCATCCTGTAGGGATTGCAGTTTGTTCAGTTGTCTCTTATCTGCCCCAAGTTAGAGGGCATTGCAATAATCAATCCGAGACAGAACAAGTGCTACCACAACCATTTTCCTTAGCTCCATCGGGAGAAACTGTAAACTCTTCTGCAAAATCCTTAGAGTAAAGTAGCAGGTAGAGGTTACCTGGTTTATCTGTCCCATGAAGCTGAGCTGAGTGTCACACACCACGCCCAGGTTTCTCATTTTGGTCACAGGCTGTGGACATGCTCCTGCCACTGCTGGCCACCAGGCAGGGTTCCAAATGGGAGGACCAGTGCCAAATTCCATAACCTCCGTCTTCTGAGTGTTCAATTTTAGATAGTTAAGGTGCATCCATTGTATAATGTGAGCAAGACAGTTGTGAAACCTAGCCGAAGGCACATCTTCTGAGGAGGATAAGGAAATTATAATTTGTGTGTCGTCAGCGTAGGACACAAGCTAGAAGCCATGGTGCTTAACCAGTTTTGCCAGCAGAGTCACATATATGTTAAACAGTGTGGGCGAAAGCGCCGATCCCTGAGGGACTCCGCAAGGAAGGGAGAATTTGTCTGACTTAAGGTTATCGCATCAGACCCTATGTTCTCTCCCTGTCAGAAAGGAGGTGAGGAGGGCAAGAGCGGTTTCCTGAATCCCAATTGCCTTCAGCCGTTGCGTAAGAACGGAGTGATTCACCGTGTCGAACGCAGCGGATAGGTCAAGCAGGATCAGGACCGCCCTGCCACCTCTATCAATTTGCTATTGGAGTTCCTCTGTGGCCATGACTAATGCGTACTCAGTAGAATGGTTGGAACGAAAGCCATGCTGAGTGCTATCAAGTAGGTTGTCAGAGTCCAAGTACTTGTTTAATTCTTTATTCAAGGCTTTCTCCAAAACCTTAGCCGCCAGAGGCAGGCAAGAGATGGGACGGTAGCTGGTGACGTCATAGGGGTGCAGGGAGGGTTTCTTTAGGATTGGTCTAATGCACGCCTTCTTCCAAGGTAACGGGAAGTCCCCAGACCTTATGATAGTGTTTAATAGAGGGGCAAGAGTCAGGCTAATTAGATTTGAGACACCGTGTAATGTCTGGTGGGCATGGATCATCTGGAGAGCCTGACTTGATGGTCAGTAGAAGGTTATTTACAGAGTCCACCGTAATTGGTGAAAAACTGGCCAGATGATTGGTAATTGCCATCCCTTCCTCCAATCCATGCAGTGGTGGAGTTTGGGGGGCGGACCATGTCCCCTCTAATTCCCTGTAGATAGATTGGATTTTCGTTTGGAAAAAGGAAGCCATTTTATCACATAAGATTTGATCGGGGTAAAAAGATTTCCCTGTTGGAGCTTAGATAGCGCAGAGACAGTCTTGAAGAGCTCTTTGATAGAGTTCTTTGCCACCTCTATTTTGCTAGTGTAAAATTCCTTTTTGGCCCTAATAATGGCAGCTTTATATTCTGTTAGAGCCTGGTTATAGTTATTTTTGCCCTCTACGCTATGGTCTACCCTCCATATGCGTTCTGACCGTCTGCATTTGGATTTTAAATTTTTTAGCTCTACGGAGTACCAGGGGGCGGTAGCTTTGTGCCTTCGTTGGTTGACCGATCTTATGGGAGCCAATTGGTCTATAGCAGATCTAATCCAGTTGTCATAGCTAACTGCATCCAGGTTGGAATCACAAGCTAGCCTTGGTACGTTGTCATCCAGCAGATTAGTTAGAGCGTCAAAACGAATGTTCCGCCAAGACCCAGCAGTAGTTGGAGGTGGGCGCTCTGCCGGTAAGGTTGGAGTCTGTATGGCGGGAAGACTGAAGAATATTGCCCTATGGTCTGTCCATGTAAGTGGCAAGATCTTATCAATCTCAATTGTGGCGTGATTGGTGAAAATACCATCAAGTGTGTGGAGCGCTTTATGTGTGGGACCTTCTACGATCTGTGACAGGCCGAAGCCCTCCAAGTTGTCAAGTAGTGTCCTGGTCGAGGAGTTTGTGAGGAGCTCTAAGTGAAAATTGAAATCACCTAAAATTGTGAACGAGGAAGTGTCCAAACAAGACTCCAGCAAAGAGAGTAAGCCCTGTATAAGCAGTAGCTCAGTATATATCTTTCAGTGTCAGAAACTTTTACAAAACTTTAATTCTCACTGGATGATGTGAGGGTTACCTGAGATAGGGATTTGGGGGATTTTTGTCCCTTAATAACTGTGCACCCATTTGACAAATGTCTGAGAAAATTTGCAGACTGGGTGCTCTCATTTCTTTCTCAGAGTCCTGAAAGTTTTGCTGTGTTTCGTTAAGGGGTGCAAAGAAAAAAGGGGGGTCCTACAACAGCTTTAAAATCCAATGCATTTTACATACACTTTTCTATTTCGCATAGAGCGACACTTATCAGTTGGATTTTGAAAAAATTTGGAAGGATTATATGTCATGGTGTGCACATGATTCTGATGGGGTACTGCAGGTAAGTAGAGTAAGTATTTAATAGGTTTTAAGTGTTTTTAACACAGTGATATCTGTGACCACAGTAGTACTGCAGAAGAACTGAGGTATACAGCAATGACAAGTCATTATCTGGTTGGCTAATGTGTGCCTTTAAAAAAGTTAAAGGCAGGTTTCTTGTTTTCAGCTCGTGTTCCCTGTGTTCTGCATTACACCTTTGAATGTAGGTAAGCATTAGGGGGCAGATTTACAAGGCCCTTGCGCCACTTTTGCGTTTTGGTATTTTTCTCATACCTATTACCTCTGTAGTAAAGTGGTATTAGGTAAGGAAAAAAATATAAGCTTATATATATTTTAAACAAGAATACAGAGTACCACAGTAGTACAACTGTACCAAAAAAACATTTATAAATATAGTGTGCTAAAGTGTTTTTTCAAAATTTCACATATTTAAATTTGAACAAAGAAAATGTATGGAGTAGCACTTTTATAAGTAATCTTTAATGCACAACTTTTTAAAAAAGTGTTGTTCACTGTACACTGCTATAAAAATATAAAGAAATTTATAAACAAAACTGTTAACCTTAGGAAATATTTTTGGGGCACTGTACGCCATGACACTCTATGCCACTGCAATATACGCCACTCTACTGTATCCAACTTCAGTGTACACCACTCCACTGTATGTGATTCCACTGTATGCCACTCTGCTGTATGCCATTCAAGTGTACGCCACTCCAGCATACCACATTCCACTCTCCTCCTCTCCAGTATACCACAATAAACTGTACCATGGTACACTTTACAACACTATCCTCCACTATTTTGTACCACAGTTCACTGAATGACACTCTAATCTGAAAGACTAAACTCTGTTACTAACATTATAAAAGCCATTCAAATTCACATAAAAAAACAAAGGTTAAAGATAAGTTATGGTTAGGAATACTTTATTTATATTTTGCATACAGACACAACTTAAACTACACAAGCATTAGAAATTTAAAGTTATAGCTATGTGTGAAATTTATAATTTACGCATCACTTTCAAATTACAATGTCATACTTATAACTCACATTTATACTTCCACACCACCTTTAAATTAATATCCGTGTACCTCCATACATAGCCGTATCACCTCACTCCCCACATTACATTAACTTGCCATTGAACCATAAAATGTGTTCTGGCAAATCATGTAATTTGAGATGTCATTAGTGTTGTTATTAATGCAGTGATTTCACATGCTCTAACTTCTGTAATATGAAAGGGTATAGGTAGTGCATAGGGAAGGAGTGAGTTATATTTAATGTAGTGTGGAGAGTGAGGTGACAAGATTGTGCACAAGTGATATTCATTTAAAGGTGGTGTGTAAGTATAAACATGAATTATAAGAATGACTTATTTTTATTTGAAAGTGGTACGTAAATGATAAGTTTCACCCATAGCTATAACTTTTGAATTTCTAATGTTTGTGTGGTTTAAGTTGGGTTTGTATAGCAAACATAAATAACATTTTCCCAACTATAACTTATCTGTAACCTTTGCTTTTTTGTGAATATAGATATAGATAGATATAGATACAGATACAGATATTGGCATAGATATAAATATAGATATAGATTTAGATTTAGATATAGATATAGACATAGATATTATCCTGTGGCGGTCACCACGAGGGACCTGATTACGACTTTGGTGGTGCTTTGCAGGGTATGCCCCGTTGCCACACCTCCAAAGCAGTGGTCTCACCGCCCATCAGATTAGTAGTTTCTTCCTGTCTGGTGGGCTGGGTTTTGGTGTTCCCACAGCAGTGCCTCAGAAAATGGGCACCGCAATGGGAATGGCAAAAACAGTTCCTGCATTGCATGGACTGAAAAGTCCATGCCGTACAGGAACTGGGGTGCATGCACACAGGGGGGCACATGTTGTGCCCTCCTGCATGCATCCCCATGTGGTGGATGCACAGGGGGCCCTGCAGGGCCCCCTTTGTTGCCTCTCCGCCATGGTGTTCAATGGGGAAGGAACCTCCATGACACTGCCAGTGGAGAGGAAACTCGTAATATGCTTGGCGGTACTGCGGCAGTACCACCAAGCATGTTGTGGCCTCCTGACTGCTGCAACACTGCCAGGGAACGGCAGTTCTCTGGTGGCTGCGGTATGGGTTGTGGTGGTCCGAGCATCGTAATTGTAAAAGGGCGGTCGTGAGACAAAATGCCCCCACGAGTCTGGCAGTCCATAGCCCAACAGATTCGTAATCAGGCCCAAGGTAGTTATAGTTAGAACTACTCTTTCATGGGAAAAAATCTTTTTGGTTGGCTTATGACTTTGATTACATTTGAGAACTCCTCAAAGAACTTTCAAAAATAAAGTCGCATGTACCTCAGCTCCTTCCGGGAAAGTTTTGGCATGACTCATAAAACACACATTTTGCCCATTCATTTTCCAGTGTTTGAATAAAATATTGAGTCAAAAATATCAGAACACAGAAATATCAGTCAAAAAATATTGTGATTTTAATATTTCAATTTTATGTGTTAGTATTGTTAGTATCATTGTTATTATTTTTCTTAAATATAGACATAAGATAAGCAAAAGCAGTGTAGGCCCTACTGTTGCACAAGTGTATTGTATTAAATATGATAAGTGATCCCACGCTCAAATTTTCATGGCCCCACTACCTAGAAGCCACAACTATTCAATTTACACCACAACAATTAGAAAGGGAGCGTCCACTATATTGTTTTGTTTCCCGCCCAAATTCCAGGCAATCCAATTTTAACAAATATAACAATAATGAACAAGAAGTGAGATTCAATTGTCAGGAGTCTTAAGAATGCGTCCAGTATCCAACTTTTACTGATTTTTCAATTCATTATATATATATTTTGTTTTCACTGAAAAAAACAAAGATTAAAGTAACGTTATAATTATGTGCATTTGTGAGTGACAACATTAATGTGTTGAACTAAAAAAACAGAAACTCACCAGTTATAGTTAGCAGGGATAACTATATCTTGCGCCCCTGCCATGCAGTGCTTATGGTGTCACATTCGACATCACTCGTGACATGTTCAAGGACATCATTTATGAGATCACTGATGACATCACCGATGACATCATCCAATGAGTTTGTTTTATAGTTTACATAGTGGCGGTTAACTGCGATAGTACTTCTCTGCCTAATTTTGTACAGCTTGTTTTCAGCTAATCAGTATAAGTGTTTACAAACCCCATGTGCTCCTAATGCACCATAGGTGTGTATAGATATTGAACAAGTTATAAATCTTTCTATTGAAGATTAACTCTTTGTACAGGTGAGAAGGGACTTGTGTTCATTATGATCAACACAAGTTTTTTGGTACTGCATAAAAAGTTTCCAGCAAGGCAAAGATTCTACATACTACATACTAAGTATTGTAAGCAGCCTTGAGTTATAAGACAGATTGGTCTCAGCATGACAATTTCTACTTAACTTAGAAGACGGTGTGCCTGAGGAACCAAACTTTTTACCATGTGCTTGTTTTGCTTCAGAAGATGAAAAGATCTGTAATGTTTTCACCACAGTCTGAAGACTGAAAGTATGATCTTTAGCACCTTCAGACCTTGCTTATTTAAGCGAATAGTCACTATTTGAGCAAGTTTTGCATAGAGAGTCCACTGTGCTTAGTAGATACTTTTTAATACTCTGTAGTGTATTTCTCATGAGAGTTACACTGTCTGCAAACAGTGTGGTACAGAGACTAAACACTGTTAAAAGTACCCACTTTTCTATTCCTATCCACTTCATTTTTCAATGTAGGTTCAGTGACAGTCAGGGGCTTGATACAGGTAAAGAGTGTCCGTCGTAGGGCACTAGTAGGGGTTATGTAACAAGTCTTGAGTATCTGGGAGAACTTGCTTTTCCCTAACCAGTTGGATACACATTGAAGCATAGGTTACCCTTTTATCTGTGGTTCATAGTCAACATGAACTTGAATAACCATGAAGTGTATGGTATAGGGTCAATGTTGCAAATAACACAAGCTTGCTTTACCTATGAGTGTTGTATGTATGACAGCAGTAAAGATACTTCAAATTATTATGATATTTTTTGCAGTTACTTAGCTCTGTTATACCTGTTTAAAGAACAATGTGTACAAAAGAAATGTGGATGATGTCATCCGTGATGTCATCAATTATGTCATTTGAGATGTCATGAGTGATGTCATAAAGGATGTCGTAGAACATGTCATGAGTGGCATCGAATGTGAGGTCATAAGGAGTGCATGGTGGGGCGCACGCTATAGTTAGTTCTGCTAACTGTAACTGGTGAGTTTCTGTGGTTTTTTTTTTCAAAACTTTAACGTTGTCACTGACAAATTCTCCTAACTATTAAGTTACTTTAACCTTTGGTTTTTTCAGTGAATTTCTATTGTTGTTTTAAAATAAAAACAGTAATAAAAGTAATATTTAATTAAGGTATGTAAATCTGTCCCCCCAGGGTTGGCCACAAGGCCTGGCCTACGACCAGGCCTTGTGGCCAACCCCCGTAAATGCAGTCAACCCCACACTGTGCAGTGCCTTCCGTCATGCAGGGTGTTGGCCGCAGGGCCTGGCCTTCACCCAGGCCTTTTGGTCAATCCCCACATGCAGCCGACCCCATGCTGCGCATGGCTCTTCATCCATGCGCAGTAGGGGGGTTGGCTGCAAGGTCTGGCCTACAACTAGGCCCTTTGGCCAACCACCCCAAATGCAGCCAACCCCACACTGCACACTGGCTTTGGCCATGCATGGTCGGAGGCTGGACACAGGGCCTGGTCCTGGGGACCCCATCCACCAGGGACTTTTTTTGTAAAGTGGAGGGGAGACATATGGCTCCCCGAGCCTCTTTAGGCACTGGCGACCCCACCCTAGGGCATTTTTATTTTAAAGGGGAGGGGGCACCGTCTGGCCCCATCCTGAGCCTCGTTAGGCCCTAGAGACCCCATTCCCAAGGGCCACTTCTTTAAATAAAGGGGAGAGGGCGCGCATGACCCACCTCCCACAGCTGATTTCGGCCCCTGGGATCTCATTCCCGGGCTGGGAGTGATTTTCAGGGGGAGGGAGCATTAGGCCTCCCATTCCCAGGCTGATTTCCACCCCGGGGACCCCATACCTTAGGGCCTGGCATCATTTTCAGGGGGAGGGAGCATGCAGCTCCTTACACGGGCCACTTTTGGCCACAGGGACCCTGGTGTCATTTTCAGGGGGAGGGGTGGCATGAGCACCCCCAAGGCCCTAACCTGTTAAAGGTGGGTGCCCTGGTGCCCACCCTGGGAACTGACCATACTATAGTCGGGGGCTGAGTGAAGAGACCCAAGGTCCCCACGGCCCCAGTCAGTTCCCCTCATACAGCTGGAGCTCCTAATGCTGCTCCTTCAGGGTGGGAGCAATATTTTGACCTGTTTCCCTGCCCGCTTCAGTAAGGGCAAGGAAACAGATCAAAAGCCTGCTCCCAGTAGGGGTGGGGACATTTTCAAAGCTCCCGCCTGCTGGGAGCCCACTTGGGGCCTGATTATGAGTTTGGCGGGGGGCACATGTTGTGCCCCCCTGTGTGCATCCACAAGGCATGGGCACCAGTGGGCCCTGTTGGGCCCCTTTTGTTTACTCTCTGCCATGGATTTCATGGTGGTGGAACCGCCATGAAAACCACAGCAGAGAGGAAACTTATAATATGCTTGGCGGGACTGCATATTACTGCCTCCTGACTGCCACAACACCATCAGGGAATGGCGGTTCCCTGGTGGCTGCAGCAGGGCAATGGCGGTCCAACCACCCTGATTGCAATAGGGCAGTCGGGAGACCACCACCGCTGCGCCTCCACACGTCTGGCGGTCTTTGGACCGCCAGACCCGGAATCAGCCCTTGATGTTTGCTCCCACTTGGAATATTGCAAAAAGTTCCCACCAAGCGAGAGCAAACACAGGTTTCCCTGCCTACGATGCTGCGGGAGAGAAACCGCTAAGTACCAAAGGTGGGCTTCCCGGGACATAGCTACTGAGCCGGCCCCAGGGGGTAGGCTCTCTGGGGCCTTTAATGGCTCGGGGAGAGTGGCCAAGCCCTCCTCTTTTTGTTAAATTTTGGCCCTGGCTGTGGGCTCCCCAGGGCATTTTGAGGCCTGGGGAGGTAAGCTGTGTAGATATAATATATATTTACTTAGTGGTTGTCCCAGCATGGTAGTTATAGTTAATTCTGCTTTTCCATAGAAAGAGCATTTTTGGATTGCTAACAACTTTGGCCCCATTTGAGGAATATTAACAAGTTTTCCAAAAAAAGAGTTCATTCACCTCAGCTCCTTCTAAGAAAGTTTCAGGGCAATCCGTCAAGCGAAGGCCAAGTAAAAAGGGGGGACACAAAAAGCAAAATCCACTTGCATTTTCCACAGACTTCTTTAAGATGGGCTACAACAAAAACTGCTGAACAGAATTACACAAATTTGGCAGGAAGCTAGATCTTGGTCTGTAGATTGTGCTTTTTGTTATTTGGAGCAAATTTGTTCAGTAGTTTTTGAGATATTAAGGATCAAAAATAATTGCATTTTTTGGCAGTTGGGTCCTCGAGAGTCTCGCAAGACTCTTGCAGGCATGCCAATTTAAAAATAGAGCATTCTGATTGGCCCAGGGAGCTTTTTTCCCTTGGGCCATCTCGCTCCCACAGAAGTCCAACTCCTGCGAGTGCTCTGATTGTCTGCCAGCAACATGTGAAAATGTTGCTGACAGCCATTACAGAACTCGGAAATGAGTCCTCTGTCTTAAAATTTTTAAATATCAAGATAGATGGGGCAGGGTTGCGATACCCTGACCCTCTAGGCCCCATGGTGGGGACCCAGAGGGACCCACCCCCTCCCAGGCCAAAACTGGGAAAAAATAAATGGCAGCATGGACGCATTTATAAACATTAAGCCACAGGGAGCCTACCACAGGGCTGATTTTATAATGGGGAGGGGGGCTGCGTGGCCCCCATCCCTGAGTCTCCAGAGAAGCTTGGGAGCCCCCCTCCAGAGCTGCACACATCGTTTATGGGGAGGGGGTACACACGCCCCTCCTCCTTGGGCACGTTCGACCCAGGGGCGCCCACCCCTTGGGCCCAACATGTTAAGTATAGGGAAGGGGGATTCTCACCCCCTCCCCAAGCCATTAAAGGCCCTGGGAAGCCCACCCCTTGAGCTTAACATATTAAGTATAGGGAGGGGTCCCTGCGGCCCCCTCCCTGAGCTTAGATAGGCCCTGGGGAGCCCACCACCTGGGCAGAAACCTTGTAAAATAGGAGTGGCATGCTGCCCCGTTCCCAAAACTCTATGGGGGATATTCACAAGGACTTATCTCCGAGTTATCGCCACCTTAACGCAACAAAAGTGGAGATAGATTTAACGCCCCATTCACAAGCGGTTGCAAACTGCAGACAACGCAAGTATTCCCGCGATAACTGCCTCAAAATTTACCTCCACGGGTGACACCGCCAACTAACCCTAATGAGATGCAGAGTAGGCGTTCCTGTGCAAAAACACACGAAAACACCACTACACCACTTTCACAACAAACTGCCAGATCTGCGATGCGAACCAAAAACAGGCAATAAGCCGCGGTAGCAGCAGGGAATCAACACCTGCCTTTTGCTGGTGTTAAGCAGGACGACTACCTGCAGTATGAAAGGGAGCCCAGCCCAGAGCCACATCTGAAGACCCACAGATGCCATGGAGACAATGATCATGCAGCTCGGAGACCCATGAGGGCCACAACACCCACCCCCACCACACCCAGCCCCACCCCCGGGATCCTCCCCCCCGGGACAAACACATACCTTGCACGACACAAGAGCCACAAAAAGCGCATGATGTCGCACAATGACAACAAGAAACACATGTGTGGGCAGAAGAACGAGAAACAGTCACTCATCATTGAAGTAACAACCAAAAACTTTATTGAATACAACACAAAACACCAATGCGGAAGACTCCTGTTGGGTCCGTCCGGGACAATCCTGATGTCACAGCCTGGAAAATAAAGCACAAAATCAGAACGTGTGTCATGCGCACATCAAAGGAGCGAGACACAGAGAAACAGAGAAACAGAGAAGGAAAGAAAGGCAGAGAGAGAAAGAGAGAGATGGAAAGGAAGGGAGAGAGAGGGATAGAGAGAGAGAAGGAAAGGAAGGGAGAGGGAGAGAGAGAGAGAAGGAAAGGAAGGGGGAGGGAGAGAGGGAGAGAGGGAGAGGGAAAGGAAGGCAGAGGGAGAGAGGGAGAGGGAAAGGAAGGGAGAGGGAGAGAGAGAGAGAGAAGGAAAGGAAGGGAAGGAAGAGGGAGAGAGAGAGAGAAGGAAAGGAAGGGAGAGGGAGAGAGAGAGAGAGAAGGAAAGGAAGGGAGAGGGAGAGGGAGAGGAAAAGGAAGGGAGAGGGAGAGAGGGAGAGAGAAAGGAAGGGAGAGGGAGAGGGGGAGAGGGAAAGGAAGGGAGAGGGAGAGAGGGAGAGGGAAATGAAGGGAGAGGGAGAGAGAGAGAGAAGGAAAGGATGGGAGAGGGAGAGAGGGAAAGGAAAGGAAGGGAGAGGGAGAGGGGGAAAGGGAAAGGAAGGGAGAGGGAGAAAGAGAGAGAAGGAAAGGAAGGGAGAGAGAGAGAGGGAGAGGGAAAGGAAGGGAGAGAGAGAGAGAGAGGGAGAAGGAAAGGAAGGGAGAGAGAGAGAGAGGGAGAAGGAGGGACACTGCAGCCCCGCGCACCCAGGCACCACTGCTCACCTGCTGCCACCGGTGTGTCTCCAACCACATGCCGGTATACACTGCAAGCCACCAGGTCTGCAATCTGTAATCGAGGCCAGAGTCAATCATGGCAGAGTCCATCACACTGCACACAGCAACAATGCCTGCCCGTCCTGCGCACACATGCAGCCGCACCCTACCCCGTCCCGCCGGCCAGCGCTGGCTGTCCGCACTTGCACACCCAGGCCCCACTGCTCACCTGCTGCCAACGATGTGTCCACCAGTGGGCACACCACATGCCCGTGCAAGCTCCAGGCCCAGGTCCCGCCACCATGGCATGCGCCACATCATGCGGACCCGCGCCGCGGCCCAGCAGGTCCCACACATGACGCTGAGTCCTGAGGCATCAATGGCAGAGACCACATCAGTGCACACGTCATCATCGCAGGCTGCACACCCACTCAGCAATTTCGGTGCCACTAACCCATGATTGAGTATCATGGAACGTCCATCATCCAGTCACCACCAGCAGTGGGGAATGTGACGTTGTCGGCCCCTTATATTGGTGGGGTCACATGGCCTGTGACGCCTGTGCCGGATGGGTGTGGTGTGCGTGCAAACCTGCCCTCAGGGAGTGGCCATGACATGCTGACAACTAGACCAGCAACCTGCAGACCACTAGCGTGTAAACCTGCGACTTGTCGCTATGTGGCCCCCCCCTCGGAGCGTAAGCGGAGTGGTCTGGCCTGGCGTACGCCGGACCAGCGCAGGGCTTGCAACAATGACTCGGGGGCTCTGGGCGTGGTTCAGTCCATGTCCGGACAAGGAAGTGACTAATGCATGTGTCCCTGTTGTAGTGTCTGCGGCACCCGGAACGCAATCGGCCATGTAGCACACTGTGACCAGAATCCCACTAGATGAGCATCATTGACGTTGGGGGGAATCACTGAGCCTACATTCATCCACACATTCATACATGAATGATGAAAGACATGACACAGCAGTGCGTTTCTGAATGTTTAATGCACATCCAGTGGAGTTTTGCAGCTGGAGCAGTACAGGGCCATTCCAACCCCACTACACAATATGGGCCAGTGGAGGGCCAGCCAGAGTCCATCTGGGAATGACAAGTACAGCGGAAGAGGAAGGGTACAGTCCGCAGTGTGGTCGCCATGTCATTGGTCACCAAACAGGATATGGCAGTCCATGTCGCGGTCCAAGGTGAGTGCAGCAGAGTGTATCGGGGGTCAGTGGGAGGTCATGGGGCCATGTGCGGCACCAACCAGCAACAGGCCAGGTGGCGGACATGAATGCTAGTGCCTCCTTCTGAACTCAAGCCCATCCACGTCCTCGTCCTCGGATGTGTGCTCTGCCCCACCTGTGGGTGGTGCAGTTCCGGCTGCAGCACTGTGTGCCACTGACACATCAGGGGCCGGAGGTGTATTGTCGGCCGCACTGTGTGGCAGTGACACATCAGGTGCTGGAGTGGAAATGCCTGCCGCACTGTGAGGCACTGACACACCAGGGGGAGGAGATGTGGATGGTGTAGGGGCAGCAGCATTCATCTGCGCCACAAGGCTAATGCCATAATGAGGACATGCAGGGCATGGTAGATCCCAGCTACATTTTGCTGATGTGCAGCGGTGGCTGCCATCCTTTCCGCCTCCATCCGCACCATGTCCTCCATGAGCCTCCACATGTGTGCCATCTCACGGCTGAGATCGCTGGAGCCACTCTGAGTGGACAGGTGTTCTTGTCTCCGAGTCATGACTCCAGCGATGTCAGCCAGGGCTCGTTGGATACCATGGAGTGGTGTGTGGGTGTCCGTTAGGGACTGGAGGTGGCCCCTGATGGGATTTAGACACCCATGGATGGCGTCAAGTTTGGTAGCCATGAGGTCGAACCCCACCCGCACCTGCTCAGCCATCTCCCTCTCGACCTCCAACACACGGCATTGGAAGGCCATGTGTTGTTCGAGGGGGCTTGGGAGACAGCCGGGGTTGTGGGTGCCTCCTGCTGGGTGGTTTGTGGAGTGGGTGGGGTCTCCTCGATGCAGCTGGGCTGCCCTGGTCCTGGAGGTGATTGGCGGATGAGTTCAATGATGTCTTGGAGGGCTTGGGTGTCGATGCTGGTGGTGTCCTCCTCGTCATCAGTGAAGAGTGTCTGGGACTGCTCTGCAGGTGGCGTTGACGGTGCCCCTGCAATGTGAAGGGGAGATGCTGTGTTACAATGTGTCCACATGTATGTAGCCGCATGGTACATGTTCACATTCAGACAGCATGGCAATGTACATTGTGACAGGCTGTTGATCAGGGTCATGATCCAGAGTCATTGTGGGTGTGCACTGTGCTCTGCTTGATTGTGCATGTGTGCCATTGTGGCCATCTCCCCCCGTCCCCCCAGTACCTGGTGGTTACTCACCCTGTTGCTGTTGTGTTGTGTCATGTCTAGCAGTGTCCGGTGCCCCGACTCCTGCCACGGTCTCCACACTGATGACTGTCGACACCAGCTCCTCCATGTCATCCAGCTCCAGCTGTGGCGCTGGGCTCCCACCTCCAGTCTGCATTGCTGCCTTCTGGTTGCCTGCGAGTTTCTCCTTGGTCTTGCGCTTGATGTCAATCCATCGCCTCTTGATCTCGCCCATTGACCTCTTGTGCTCTCCGAGAGGCATTCACCTTGTCCACGATGGACCGCCATAATCCATTTTTGGTGCCCAATGACACATTGGAGGCGACGAACAGTTGTTGATGGTGTTCTATCACCTCCGTGACCAGGATCCTATTCTCCTGCGGACTGAAATTTGTCTTCCTCTTCTTCTTGTCCTTGCCCTTCCCTGTCACCGAGGTCCCAGGCTGGTCGTCCTCTGCGCCTGCTCCAGCTGCCTCCATGGTGCTTAGGTGTTGGTCATTTTGTGTTTGTGTGTTTTTTCTACTTTTGTAGTGATTTTCCCGCCTGCTGTGTGTGTATGGCAGGCCTGGCGCTGCTTATCGCTGATTTCCTCATTGCGAATGGGCTCATCGCACGTTTTTTGGTGTTGGGGTTTGTGTTTTTGACTCCGTCGCGGTGGTTGTATCGCGGACATTGGCCGCGTTTTTGGAGAACTATCGCATGGTACCGCCGTGTTGTGAATTCCAGGTTAACACAGGGTTATTTTCCCGCGATAGACTGCGATGTGTAAAGTTGCGTTAACATTTTCTGGAGATGTTTAGCGCACGTTCTTGTGAATATCCCCCTATATGCCTTGAGGAGCCTATGCCCGGGGCCAAAATTTAACAAATAACGGGCCCCCCTCCTTGAGCCTCAAAAGGCCCCAGGGAGCACACCCCAGGGGCGATTACTTTAAGAGGGAGGCCTAGCCTCTAACATCCCGAGGGACCTCATCCCAGGGGCCGGCTTGCAAGCCATGTACCGGGAAGCCTTCCCTGAGACATAGCGGTGTCCCTCCCAAAGAGGCGTGGGCAGGTAAACCTGTAAATGTTCTCGATTAGCGGAAGAACTTTTAAAACTCCTGCTAAGCGGGAGCAAATATCAAGTTCGCTCCCAGCTGGCGGAACCTTTGAAAGTGCTCACACCCGCTGGGAGCAGACTTGTCATCTGTTTCCCTGCTCACACTGCAGAGGGTAGGGAAACAGATGAAAATACTTCTCCTGCCCGCAGGGCGCAGCATTAGGAGCTGCTCCCTGCCAGCGGGAGCAAAGCCAGCTCCCTCTGTCTGTGGGGAGCCAGTTGGGGACCTGGCAGCCTTGGGGCTGCCCCGTAGCCTCCAATGCCACTAAGGTGGGTGCCCTGGGTGGGCACTAGGCACATATGACATTGATGACAAAACTGATGTGATCATCCCAAGCTTCATATTCCTGCATTTTGCGCTATAAATTACTATGGCATTAGAGGCCTTACAGTAAGTACCATCACAGATACAATTCCCTTTGGTGTAGAAGGCATGCATCATGTGCAACATTGACCCTATATCATACACTTTGAAGTTAGCATAGTTTACATTACAATCAACCACAGACATATAGGAAACTCTCATTGAGTAGGGTGTTCAATCTGTATACAACTGTTCACAGAAAGCGAAGTTCCTAAAAATAGTGAATGTCAGTTCCGAAACACATGACCTACTACGGACAGCTTTTATCTGCATCAAACCCATGAAATTCACTGAGACCTACATTGAGAAATTAAGTTGATATAAATAGAGAACTGGGTACTGTAAACAGCACTTACTCTATGGAGAGATTTCACTCTATACCACACTGTTTGCAAACAGTGAAACTTTCATGACAAATACACCACAGAGTATTAAAAAATATCTACTACGAACAGTGTACACTCTATGCAGTTGACAGAAAAGACACTATTTGCTAAAAATAACCAAGGTCTGAAGGTGCTCAACATCATACTACCTGTACCCTTCATACTGTGATGAAAACTTTAAAGTTAGCCCATCTTTCCAAGCAAGCAAGCACATTTATATAGGTAGTACCTGGTGCACACAGCCTTCTATGTTACGTAGAAATTGTCATTGTGACATGATTCTGACTACTAACTCAAGGCTGCTTACAAAAGATAGTATCTACTATGTAGAATCTTACTCCTGTTGAAAACGTTTTCTGCAGAACCAAAAACTTGTGTGGAACATAAGGAACATAAGGCAACTGTCACCAGCACACACAGTTACTCTTGAATACAAAAATGTATAACATGTTCAATACCTCTACTCGCATATGGTGTGCTAGGAGCACATGTGTTTTGTACACACACTCATTAGCTGGACCCAGGCTGTACAAAATTAGGTAGACAAGTAATATAGTACTTAACAGCCACTATGTAAACTATAAAACAAACTACAACACTCATTGGTTGATGCCTTCTGTGATGTAATCAATTGTGTAATTTGAGATACTATCAGTGATGTCATAAATTATGTCATAGAACATATCATGAGTGATGTCACATGTGAGGTCATAGGCAGTGCATGGCAGGGGCAAAAGTTATAGTTAGTGCTGCTAACTATAACTGGCGAATTTCCGTGTTTTTTAAGTCCAAAACATTAATGTTGTCATTGACAAATTCACCTAACTATAACATTACTTTGACCTTTGTTTTTTTCAGTGATATATAGATAGATAGATATATATATCTATATATATATATCTATATCTATATCTATATATATATATATATATATATATATATATATATATATATATATATATATATATATGAACAAAGAAAACCTCTACTCCCATCAGGAAAAGAGCACGCACACGAGGGCTATTTGGGTTAAGGCCTTTTTATTAAATAAGCCTCCTCAGACCCAACGTAGAGACGCGTTTCAGCTGACACGGCAGCCTTCCTCAGTCTAATGTGCGCCATTTTGGTTTCAGTTTATATACATTGTTAAAATCATGGACATAGAAAACATCATCATGAGAATACAAATTTGCATGTTCTTAAAATCAGTGAATGAACTCTGCACATTTCATTTAAACTATGTACATGAATGGATATTGATATCGGTAACTGTCAGATACAGAGTGCATCAAGATGTTATTATATAAAGTGCAAAGTGCAAAACCCGAACCATTAATGTACATGAACTAAATTGTGCCTAAACACTGAACATAAAAGAAATGCCTTCATGATGTTACAAACATAATCATCGCCATAAGCCATTGTTTAAAAACCATCGCACTGAACACATGGTTAAAAACATCTTTTGAAAACGTGCTGCTCGAAAAAATGGAAGGCAAAGGAGACACGCTAAATTACGTTGTCATTATAGCTCCCTTGAAAGCACCATGGGGGAATGCTCGTGAAATCACATCTGGCTCATTTATGAGGAAAAGAGTGTGCTGTGCTTATATGCACTGTCGGGATTAGCACTGTGCCTTGAACAACAAAGAAGACTGATAGCGCACCGCATCTAAGCTGCCGTAAATAAACGTGACAGTGTACGTGTATTAACAACACCCTAAATAAGCAATTCGGGTCACATTAATACTCCCAACATAGTCTCCAGTTCTGCCGGCCGGGACTACATCTCCCATAATGCCTTAGTGTTGTTGTAAAAATATTGGAGGACAATGCCTGTGCAGCCACTGAAGTTCGTGCTTATCCTGATAAACATGAGCGCTGCGGGCGCATACTCATTGCTGCGGCGTCCTCTCAAGTAATGTCAAATACGTCATCCTCTTTCCCAACATGCTGATCTTTGCTAACATTGCGTCCTCAAGCTCGGACCCCCAAGGTGCTCAAAATGAATTTAGTCCCGTACATCTGGGGCCAACCATATAAGCCTTATATCAGAAAGTCTTCCCTTTCGCAGCTGCGTTATACCATGCGAGAAAATTCCCAAAGCGGGGTCGGGGGAGATCTGTATGCAAAATATTTCGATTAGCCCCATAGTCCTCACCGCATTACACGGTGCCCAGTCACCATGAGCCACACCGGTCTTCTGAGTAGGGCATATCGAGACAGGGAGAGGACTGAGCCAAGCGCTGAATGCCAAATGACCTCCTCGCTGCAGGGCCACTGCCTCCCACTCTGCTGTCGTCCACAACTTCTCTTCCCGGCGGACATCATGGGGGCCGTCAGTGTAGCACTGCCATACTGCTTCCTCCAGATTGCGGCAGGAACTGGCGGCCCAAGACGACTAGTGTTGCGTGGACAGCGTCAACGGGAAGGGGGCAGCCATGGGGCGCGTTTGCACAGTGGTGAAGGGAGGGGGCGGGGCCTGAGGTGACATGTGTGCAAACATGCCCTGTGGCGTGTTTTAAGTTGGGGGATTAAGTCCCCTTGAATCCTGAGGGTCCCTGGGGTCCAACTAGCCCACCAGGTACCTCCAGTAAACGCCACAGAGCTGCGTTGCAGAGAGGTGTAAAAAGGGGCGTGGCCTCGGACCACCTCTCTGCAACGCAGGCCTGTGGCGCTAACGGAAGTACCTGGTGGGCTAGTTGGGCCCCAGGGACCCTCAGGATTCAAGGTGACCTAATACCCCAACTTAAAACGCGCCACAGGGCGCGTTTGCATAGTGGTGAAGGGAGGGGGCGGGGCCTCAGGTGACATGTGTGCACCCTGTGGCGCGTTTTAAGTTGGGGAATTAATTCCCCTTGAATCCTGAGGGACCCTGGGGGCCAACTAGCCCACCAGGTACCTCCAGTGCGCGCCACAGGGCTGCTTTGCAGAGAGGTGGTCCAGGCCACGCCCCTTTTTACACCTCTGTGCAACGCAGCTCGGTGGCGCTTACTGGAGGTACCTAGTGGGCTAGTTGGACCCCAGGGACCCTCAGGATTCAAGGGGACTTAATCTCCCAACTTAAAACGGCCATAGGGCTTGTTTGCACACATGTCACCTCAGGCCCCCCCCCTCCCTTCACCACTGTGCAAACGCGCCCCGG
Organism: Calotriton arnoldi; assembly: GCA_963921515.1. Lineage (NCBI taxonomy): Eukaryota > Metazoa > Chordata > Amphibia > Caudata > Salamandridae > Calotriton > Calotriton arnoldi. The sequence goes on along the minus strand of CAWUFW010007667.1, from coordinate 442,702 downwards.
GGCACGTTTTAAGAGGAAGTTTTAATCCCCCTGCCCTATTATGTACTAGGGCCTTACAGAGGAGGTCATGCTAATCACAGGGGTACCCCAACGCATAGTGTTCCCTAGTGTATGTAGGTGTTTTCACTGTATTCTAAGTGTCTTTTAGCATAGCACTGGCTCTAGGCCTGGTTAGTCCGAGTCAGTTACCACCAGTACCCGTCTGAAAAAGTTGTGGGCACAGGATGATTTTGCAACAAGGCCTCATTCTGCTCCTCTGTTGGTTCTTTCTGCACGTCTTGCTTCTTCCTGCTCTTTTCTTCGTCTTTGTGGACTTCTGTTGCTTCTTTCTGCATTTCTTTTGCTTCTTTCTGTGCGTTTTTTTCTTCTTTCTTCACATGTCCTACCTCTGTAGGCATAGTTAGAAACTAGCATTTAAAAACCTTTGAAATTCACTTAAAAAACCATAGGTTTCAGGCACGTTATAGTTAGAAATTAGCATTTAAAAAACCTTTGAAATTCACTGAAAAAACCATAGGTTTCAGGCACGTTATAATTAGAAATTAGCATTTAAAAAACCTTAGAAATTCACTGAAAAAACCATAGGTTTTAGGGACAGTTATAGTTAGTTGGACATTTCACTTGTACAAACCATAGAAATTCCCCCGTTATAGTTAGTTCAGCTAACTATAACTCGCGCCCCCGCAATGCACTGCTGATGACGTCACATATTACATCACTCATGACATGGTCAGTGACATCACTGATGACATCACTGATGACATCTCAAATGACATCACTGATGACATCACTGATGACATCATCCATGTGATAATTTGATGCATCTTCTCACACCCTAATATAACTTTTGATACACCCACTCTAAATTACAGACTGCCATTTTCAAAACCATAGACACTCCAACACCAATAACTACATACACACTCACTGATTCTTAGGTCTACACACACATCCACTCACTCACCCGTACACTCACTCATACTTACGGTCACTCAGTACAGGACTATCATATGCACTCATACACCTATATAGACACTCACACACAGTCACTCATCCATAGAGGTACTCACACACCTAGTCAGTCATGCAAAAATTAATCACACTGCCATTTACTCACCTATACAGTTATACACACACCAGCTCACTTACTCATACAAATACTAGCACATTCTTACGCTCTTATACAATCACTGATACAAGTACACACTCATCCATACAGCCACTCTCACAATCACACACTCTCACTTATACCCATTTATATACTCCAACACACATATATACTGCCTTTCACATATGTAGTTACTCACACATGTACCACTGAGATATACATTCACTCACTAACACACCCATGCACACACTCACCCACCCATACAGTCCATCACAGATGCACTCTTGAAACCATGCACCCAGTGAATCACCCACTCACACATCTATGCACAGAGTCACACACACCCCACCCACACAAACACTCAGGCACCCATACAGATACTCAGACAACCAATCAATAACCCATGTAGACACTCATGTAGCTATTCGCAAACCCATGCAGCCGCTTACACACCAACAGACAGACGGATACAGACATTCACACAGTTTAGTCACTAACCCATGCATTCAGTAAGATACGTTTAATCACTCACTTATAGAGTCAGTCACGCACCTACTAAATCATCCATTCAGACACTTATACACCCACTCATTCTTCAATACGCCTTTCCCTATATATATTAAACATATTTAAACTTTACAGAAACACACAGTCACTGGATGATGTCATCAGTGATGTCATTTGAGATGTCACCAGTGATGTCATCAGTAATGTCACTGACCATGTCATGAGTGATGTAATATGTGACGTCATCAGCAGTGCATTGCGGGGGCGCGAGTTATAGTTAGCTGAACTAACTATAACGGGGAATTTCTATGGTTTTGTATGAGTGAAATGTCCAACTAACTATAACTGTCCCTAAAACCTATGGTTTTTTCAGTGAATTTCTAAGGTTTTTTAAATGCTAATTTCTAACTATAACGTGCCTGAAACCTATGGTTTTTTCAGTGAATATATATATATATGTTAGAAATGGGGCACTCTAGTTGGCAAGGGTTTGCACCTTTGTCCAAGTAGGGACCCCTCCTTCTAGTCAGTATAAGGGAGTTACACTCCTAAAATAACCCCTGCTCACCCCTTTGGTAGCTTGGCACGAGCAGTCAGGCTTATCTTAGAGGCAGTGTGTAAAGCATTTGCACATAAGCAACAGTAACACAGTGAAAACACTACAAAAGGACACCACACCAGTTTAGAAAAATATCCAATATTTTTATATACTCAAAACAAGACCAAAAACGATAAAGAATCCACAATACAGTACTTGAAATATAGATACTTTGCAAGATGTCTTCTAAACTGCAGAAATACCTCAAAACACAGTTCGTACGAGTTGGTAGCTCCGTCCGGGGCTACCGTGATGCTGAAAACAACAGAGTCTAACAGTTCCAGCCGACCGCGTTGATACGGGTCAGCAAAAGCGTGAACAGACTCGGTAACAGTACCTTTCTCGTTGTGGCTTACACGGGGTGCGAGCCGGTCGTGGCAACCGCCGTGGTTGCGTTGCAAAATGGAAGCGGTGCAGGGCGCGGTGTCCTCTCGATGCGATGCAGGCAGCGGCTCGGTGCAGATCGTCCATACGGCGTCGGTGAGACCAAGGCTTACGGTGCAGGGCGAGACGGTGCTTGATGCGGTGCTGGCAGGTTGCGGTGCAGGCGACAGAGCCAGGTTGCGGGAGCTGGTGTCGGTCCACCCAGACGGCTGTGTGGGACGAGGCGGTGCATCGTGAAACTTTACGAGCTGTGCCCCCAACCACGATGCGGTCACGGGTGTCGAGTCAGCAGCAGCGACAGCATCGGTGAGACCAGGATGGCGAAGTGAAGCGAGGCTGTGCGGACTGCGTTGCCCACATGTCACGGTGCAAGCAGCGGCTCGGTGGCGGCAAAGGCGGCCGTCGTCGTCAGTGAGACCAGGGTTGCGGTGCGAGATGCGGACTGTGCTGTCTGCGGTGTCGTCAGGACACAGAGCCAGCGACAGAGTCAGTGACGGAGTCGGTTGCGGTTCCCTTCTCTGTGGCAACTGAAACAGAGGTTCCAGAAGCGGTACCCAAAGGTTGGTGAAGTCTTTTCCGTCCCTGAGACTTCAGAACAGGAGGCCAGCTCGATTTCAGGCCCTTGGAGATACTCAGCACAAGTAAAGAAAGTTCAGTCCAGTCCTTTCACTGCCCAAGGCAGAAGCAGCAACTGCAGGCCAACCCAACAACACAGCAAAGGGGCAGTACTCCCCCTGGCAGCTCTTCCAGCTCTTCTTCTTGGCAGGTTCCTTGATTCCAGCGAGTTCTAAAGTTTAGGGGTTTGGGCCCCACTTTTTATAGCCAAAAATCCTTTGTCCTCTCAGGCAGAGAGTGTCTGTGCCAAGCCAGAACCAGTTCTGTCCTCTCTGATGCAGCTTCCTGGCAGGAGGTGGAGACAGTGTTGTCAGAGGCAGGGCAGGTCCATTCAGGTGAAATAAATCTCCTCCCCCTACTCTAAATGCAGCCCAGGTCTATTCAGCCCTTCCCTGACCCATCTAGACTCTCTGGAGCCACTGCTCCTCTCCAGCCCTTTTCATCCAAAACCCAGACAGTCAATCCACAAACCCAGCAGAGGCCTACTGGATGGCTGAGCAACAGAATACCTATTTTCTAAAAGTGGTATTTCCAAACACAGAATGTAAAAATCACCTTCACTAAAAGATGCATCTTTAGATTCTGAGTTCAGGCATACTAAACTTTATTTTTCTACCTTATTCCCAGGGGTAGTTAGGTGTATAAGATGTTATAAACAACTCCCCATTCTGTCCTATGGGAACAGGTAGCCTTGCAATAGTGAAAAACGAAATTGGCAGTAATTCACTATCAGGAAATGCCACACACACCAGGGCATGTCCTACCTTTCACATACACTGCACCCTGCCCACAGGGGTACCTTGGGCATACCTTAGGGGTGACTGACATGTAAGAAAAGGGAAGGTTAGGGCCTGGCAAGTGGGTACACTTGCCAAGTCAACATGGCAGTCCCAGACTGCAAACAGGCTCTGCAATGGCAGGCCAGAGTTACATGTGCAGGCTGATTGTGAGGGTGGCCAAAACCAGTGCTACAGCCCACTAGCAGCATTTGACTTACAGGCCCTGGCACACTCAGTGCACTTTACTAGGGACTGACAAGTAAATCAAATAAGCCAATCATGGAAACACCAATCCATAACACAATTTACAACAGGAGCACTTGCACTTTAACCCTGATCAGCAGTGAGAAAGTGTGCTGAGACACTTAGCCAGCAAAAACAGAGTCAAAACCGGGAGGTCAGAAAGCAAAAAGTCAGGGGATATATAGTTATAATTAGGAAGTAGTTTCCATAGGAAGAGCTTTTTGTGTTTTGCTAATAGCTTGGCGTCGTTTGATGAATCTTCGCGAAAGGTTCAAAACTAGTTTGACTCTCACTTCAGCTGCTGTCTAGAAAGTTTTTGGGTGATCTGTCAAGCAGGGGCCGAGAAAAAGGTGGGTCTAAAAACACGTTTTTCCCATATTAATTTCTATAGGAAACTTTAGACAAAGCTACAGCCCTAACTGCAGAACGGAATTACACCAAATTTGGCAGAAAGGTAGCTGTTGGTCCAGAAAGCGACCTTTTTGTGAATTGGTGTAAATCCGTTCAGCAGTTGCAGAGTAATTTAAAGATTTTTCAGATATACAACTGGGGACACGGATGATCCGCAACCCCTCCCGAGATCTTGTGCTGAGATCTGATTGGCTGCCAACACTTCAAACCAGGAAGTGTTGGCAGCCATCTTGTGACTTGGTTGAACTTATTCACAGGAAAACATGTTTAAAAAAAGGGAAAAGGGGGCAGGCTAGAAACACCCTGACGCTCTAGGCCTCTGGGGGGGTCCAGGGCCAAAAAGCATTTTTTTTTTTTTCCGGCAGGAGTGGGTCCCTTGCTCACTTTGCCACTGGATTCAAGCTAGCCTGGCTGATGAGGGGTGTTACCCTGAATCCGGTCCCTGGATGCTTGTTTCCGGTCCAGGGAAGACCTGGCTTGGCAGTTCGGGCTGGACTGTTCCCATGAGGCACAGGGTCAAGACTGGTTTGCATATAGCTGGGTCTGAACTGGGGTTGCAAAGTGAGTTAATGAACAATGATGGATTCAACCCAGATCTGTGACTGGGGGTGAGTGTATGAAACGTTTCTGCGCTCCGTCCATCATCTCCTTGTGCACACTCCATGCAGCAATTAGATTTCTATTGGGGGAGAGTCGCTTTGACCACATCATTCCCACTCTCAGGCAGCTCAACTGGCTCCCAGTTGAGGCAAGAGCTACACTAAAAACTGCTTGCTTAACTCACAAAGCTTTCTACAGGGAAAAGTCTCCTACCTCACAAATAAATTATCAAAAGCCAGTCAAAGGAGACCTTCTCAAATCTCTAACATACTACTCCTCATTCTGCCAAAATTTAAGAAAGAGAAATCCCGCACCCGTTCCTTCTCTGGGAATGCTCCCAGAATTTGAAATTTGCTGACCCAGGACTTATGTGACAATAAATCATTCCCTCGCTTCAAGAAGAAACTGAAACTTTTTCTCTTCAACAAATACCTGAACCCACCCCCTTAAAGCAGCTGACTGGTCGGTTTGCTCCCACCCCGCAATCTGACCATCACTGCCTCGGGAAGAACAGTGCCTCTACTCTCCCCACCATTACGAGGCCCTACCCTAGCTACCTCAGCTACCTCAGTACTTTATCGTCCGTCTATAATACTGTCTGTTGCAATCTTCCGTTCTATATTGTCACTATGTATTTTTTATTTACACCTCTGTAATCCCGTGCACTTTACTGCTGTGCCCTCTAAAGTGCTATATGTATCTATACGTATCTACCTCAAATCTGTATCGGCAATGTTATCCTAATGTTCCTCCACATACTTCAATTGCATACTGTCACTATGTATTTTATATTTACTCCAAATGTAATCAATATGATTGCTGCTATGCAAATTCTGTGAAGCGCTCTGATACACTCGGGTCACGTTTGCGCTATACAAAACTCGATAAATAAATAAATAAAGCATAGTAAATGATGACCTTACTGTGCATTGGGGTATAACAAACTTTGTTGGGACACTTTATTGATTCCCTCACTATCACTCTCCAACAGTGCCTCTCATCTCACCATAAACACTCTCACATGTATTTCATTTGTTTTATAGCACCTCTCATACCACTGGAGGTTGGGTGTCGGACCACTTTACATCACACACATACAGAGACAATGACTCATACGTGTGTAAATCAGTATATAGAAAATGTTACATAAGGCAAAAGGGACTTCAAGGTGTAGGATTCACATGTCATCCATACTCGGAGGCATATTTTAAGAGTGCTTGGTCTGGAGAAGCACAAACTCAGGATTCAGAACATAGCACAGTAGTTAGTGTTGACTTTAATAATAAGAATGTATCTCTACCCAAACAAAACTTTTTTAGCATCATCAGGATGATGAGAGACTGGGAAAAAATATAACTTTGTAACCTGTACAATGCAGTTTGCATGCAGCTCTTTCATGGCAGTTCATAGCTCACTGTGCTAGATTAAGATTTTAACTTATAAACTGCACAGTAACAAAAGAATCTTTGTGACAAAAGCAGTAACTCACTGAGCTATGCACATAAAACATTGTTCTTTGATAAGCATGGTACACACTCTTTGCCGCAGGCATATTAACTTTCTGCACTATCTGGAATGAGTCAAAACTGCCACTAGATAAAACGCCCATCTCTCTCCAGTAGGTACATTAATCGCCAGAGATGTCCTGGCACTTTTTTTGTTGCCCAAAACCTGCTGAATATACAAGGAACTTTGCAGTGCTTTTAAAACTGCTGCACAAATGAAATAACAAAAATGAAAACACTTGTGTTTATGTCAAGAGGCCCCAGCTGGAGAAGTGCCTTCCTGTCATCCCAGGTCTTGAGCTACCCGAACGCTGTTCAGCCTCAAAACGACAAGAGCCACAGCTCTTCTGCAGAAGTCTTGGTTAGGCGCTCGAGAACTGCAACCCACTTGGAATGTGTCACGGACCCCTGGGGATCTGCGGACCACAGGTTGGGAACCGCTGGTCTAGAGCCTCCAGCCCTCCTACTTCAAGCTAATCTGCTATGAACCAGCTGAGAAACTTCAACAAGATAAATGCAAAAGAGAGATTAGAAATACCAGAGTGACTGAGGGGGAATCTCAAAAATATAAATCTGAGAAAGCAAGATTATCTCTTAAACAACTGTCTATAGTTTTTGTTTAAAGCTTTGCTTATCTGGCCCATGTATCATGCATAGCACAGACAGGTCCATGGGTACGAAAGGGCTAGCCAGAAATAGCATTTCCTAACTCCGGAAAAACCTAATTGACCTCTATGTGCAGCTCTCCTTCCTTTCTTTAGCCAATCACCCCTCTCATCTGAACTGACAACCTGATGTTGAGAAATCGAGCTACTGTGATGGCTTGTTAGACTACTGTTATAACATTCTGTTGGAAAGTAGGTTATTAATAGTGGTAAATATATATCTACCACTGGTAATGGTATGTAAAGCATTTAACCCCTTCGCTGCTAGGCCTTTTCCCCCCCTGTGCTAAGCCTTTTTTTGGCTATTTGGGGTAGTTCGCGCTTAGGCCCCTGTAACTTTTTGGCCACATAAGGTATCCACGCCAAATTTGCGTCCTTTTCTTCCAACATCATGGGGATTCTAAAGGTACCCAGGGTTTGTGGATTCCCCTGGAGGGGCCCCAGAAATTAGCCAAAATACAGCTAAATTTTGGGGGTTTTGGGAAAAATGCAAAAAAAGGGCTACAGATGAAAGCGTCTGGATTTTTCCCTGAAAATTGTATCAAAAAAGGGGTTGTGGGGCTGAAATCACCATCTTCCAAGCTTTCAGGGACAAGCAGACTTTTGTCCGAAAACAAAATATTTTTACACAGTTTTGGCATTTTTCTGGGACATAGCCTATTTTTGCTATTTTTTGTGCATTCAACCTCCTTCCAGTTAATGGTAGAAATGGGTATGAAAGCAATAATGGATCCTGGAAAGCTATACATTTTTAAAAAGTAGACAAAATTCTGAATTCAGCAAGGGGTCATTTGTGTAGATCCTTTAAGTTTTCTTTATAGAAACTAACAGTTAAATAAAGGAAAAATTGAAAATTAGTTGTAAAAAACAGCCATTTGTGTCAACGTTTTCACCTGTAACTTCTTCTAATTATGACAGCTATTTGAAAGCAATATACCGTTATATCCGCTGGATCTTTCTGGTTGTGGGGATATATAGGACTTGTAGGTTCACCAAGAACCCGACGGACCCAAAGCCAATAACTGAGCAGCGTCTTGCAATGTTTTTTTATTATGTACCGGGTATATAGCGATTATTTTAGGAAAATGTATACATGGAAAAATCGGTATGAAAGACACCTATGCATTTCTGAAATGGGAACAAAATGTAGAGTTTAGAAACAGTAGATATTTGCACATTTCCGAAATTGGGAGTACCCCTACTAGTATGTGAATTATAGGTCATTTTTCAAAATGACTTATTTTTTACACATTGTCTTTCATTTGGAAGGCAGAAATGCATTGAAAGTCAATAGGTAATAACAGTTGCTCTACAATTCTGTCTTACCCTAAGTCTCCCGATAAAAATGGTACCTCACTTGTGTGGGTAGGCCTTGTGCCCACGACAGGAAACGGCTCAAAACGCAACGTGGACACACCACATTTTCACAATGAAAAATTACCCTTTTTTTGCAAAGTGCCTAGCTGTAGTTTTTGAACCCTAGCTCTGCCGGCACCTAGGGAAACCTAGCAAACCTATACATTTGTGAAAACTAGACACCCAGGGGAATCCAGAATGGGGTGACTTGACTGGCTCTCACCAGGTTCTGTTACCCAGAATCCCTTGCAAACCTAAAAAATTGTCCAAAAAAACACATTTTCCTCACTTTTCTGTGGTGGAAAGTTCTGGAATCTGTGTGGATCCACAAAATTCCACCCACCCAGCGTTCCCCAAAGTCTTCCGAAAAAAATGGTACCTCACTTGTGTGGGTAGGCCTAGTGCCACGCAACATGGACACACCACATTTTCACAGTGAAAAATGACCCTTTTTTTGCAAAGTGCCTAGCTGTAGTTTTTGAACCCTAGCTCTGCCGGCACCTAGGGAAACTTACCAAACCCACACATTTCTGAAACGTAGACACCCAGGGGATTCCAGGGAGGTATGGCTTGCGTGGATCCCCCAACGTTTTCTTACCCAGAATCCCCTGAAAACCTGAAATTGTACTTAGGCCCTTGCCTGTCACGGGTACTTGGGCATCCCACCCGAGTGAGGCACCATTTTTATCGGGAGACCTGGGGAAACGCTGGGTGGTAGGAAATTTGTGTCAGCCCGGTGATACCACAACTTTCCCACACAAAAATGTGTGAAAAAATTGATTTTTTTCAGCAAAATTTCAGGTTTGGAGGGGATTCTGGGTAAGAAAACGTTGGGGGATCCACGCAAGCCATACCTCCCTGGAATCCCCAGGTGTCTAGTTTTCAGAAATGTGTGGGTTTGGTAGGCTTCCCTAGGTGGCCGCCGAGCCCCGGGCCAAAAATTCATGGGATCCCCCTTGCAAAACCAAGTCGTTTTGTGATAGGCAATTTTGATGTCGCCTCAATACGTTTTGGGCCCTTGCCTGTCGCGGGTACTTGGGCCTCCCACCCGAGTGAGGCACCATTTTTATCGGGAAACCTGGGGGAACGCTGGGTGGTAGGAAATTTGTGTCAGCCCGGTGATGCCACAACTTTCCCACACAAAAATGTGTGAAAAAAGTGATTTTTTTCAGCAAAATTTCAGGTTTGCAGGGGATTCTGGGTAAGAAAACGTTGGGGGATCCATGCAAGCCATACCTCCCTGGAATACCCCGGGTGTCTAGTTTTTAGAAATGTGTGGGTTTGGTCGGTTTCCCTAGGTGGCCGCCGAGCCCCGGGCCAAAAATTCATGGGACCCCCCTTGCAAAACCTAGTCGTTTTGTGATAGGCAATTTTGATGTCGCCTCAATACGTTTTGGGCACTTGCCTGTCGCGGGTACTTGGGCCTCCCACCCGAGTGAGGCACCATTTTTATCGGGAAACCTGGGGGAACGCTGGGTGGTAGGAAATTTGTGTCAGCCCGGTGATGCCACAACTTTCCCACACAAAAATGTGTGAAAAAAGTGATTTTTTTCCAGCAAAATTTCAGGTTTGCAGGGGATTCTGGGTAAGAAAACGTTGGGGGATCCATGCAAGCCATACCTCCCTGGAATACCCCGGGTGTCTAGTTTTCAGAAATGTGTGGGTCTGGTAGGTTTCCCTAGGTGGCCGCCGAGCCCTGGGCCAAAAAGTCATGGGACCCCCCTTGCAAAACCAGGTCGTTTTGTGATAGGCAATTTTGATGTCGCCTCAATACGTTTTGGGCGCTTGCCTGTCGCGGGTCCATAACCCACCCACGCGAGTGAGGTACCATTTCTATTGGGATACTTGGAAAAAGGCGGAGGGGTAGGAAATTTGTTGTTTCTGTCTGCAGCGTGAAAATGTTGGCACAATAATGCAAGAAAAATGTGACAGACACAATTTGAGGTTTGCAGGACATTCTGGGTAAGATAACTTGTTGGGATCCACAAGAGAGACAGCAGCATGTACTCCCTGGGTGTTTAGTTTACGACAATATCTACAGTTGGTAGGTTATTCTTAGATCGAATGTACACCTTGGCAGCGAGACAAAAAAGACAAAGAATACTGCACAGCCATCTATTCCTCAAGCACACACACATACTGGTTGGATTTGGCACGAGGGTGAGTGATGGTTCAGTATATAAAATTTTATTAACAAGAGATTTCACAAAAATGAAATGCACTGTCAATAATTGAAAGGACAAAAAACTGAACCAGTGACTCGCAGCTCGTGAGCTGTAAAGCCACGTCAAGGCCCCAACCGCTTTACAGGCCATTCACACACCTTTCATACGTGATACAAGACCATTCACACCACCAGGCACAAAACCAACACATTACAACAGTCATAAAAAGGGACAAGGTACACCCGGCTTGAGAAAGACAGAAAAGGCAAATATTTCTGCACATCCACCTATTCCTCAAGCACACAGACATACTGGTTGGATTTGGCACGAGCGTGAGTGATGATTCAGTATATATAGTTGTATTAACCAGAGATTTCACAAAAATGAAATGCACTGTTAATAATTGAAAGGACGAGAAACTGAACCATTGACTCACAGCTCGTGAGCTGTAAAGCCACGACAAGGCACCAACCTCTTTACAGGCCATTCATACACCTTTCATACGTGTGACACATACAAAACCATTCACACCGCCAGCCGCGGGCCCAGCACATTACAACACTCACACCAGCAGACAGCGCCATTCAAGGGCCCATCACTTTCACACACCCACATTCCTGACACAGCAACCACACCAGCTCATGGATTGCGTGGAGTGGCGTTTGGCTAGCAGTGTGTGTAGTGACCAGCAGCAAGTCACTACTCACACACCGCCAGCCAAGCGCCACTCCACCCACACCACCAGCCAAGCGCAAGTCCACCCACACTGCCAGCCAAGCGCCAGTCCACCCACACCGCCAGCCAAGCGCCAGTCCACGCACACCACCAGCCAAGCGCCAGTCCACGCACACCGCCAGCCAAGTGCCAGTCCACGCACACCCCCAGCCAAGTGCCAGTCCAAACACACTGCCAGCCAAGCGCCAGTCCACGCACACCACCAGCCAAGTGCCAGCCTACACACACCGCCATCACATTAAGGATTTTTTTATACAAAAAAGAAAACACAAACAAATTGCAAATAGAAACAAATCTACTAACACAAAATCTGAAACTAAATACATTGCACAAATGCCAACCTTGAAACTGAACAAAAAATATAAAACAATGGAGATCAGGCAGTTCACTTTAGCACTCATGGATGCTCCCAAAAATTATTTTGCGTGTGGTACATTCTAAAACAAGCAGGCACACACAGCCCAGGGTTAGAAGGACACTCGGGGCAGTACATACGAGTCTCCTTCCGCGTACCTCTTCGCCAAAGGACTCTACATCTCCTACTGGGAAAGTCTTTTGAGGGTGTGGGAGGAATGTGATCAGGAAAGTGGCGATCTTTCAATCTAGCCACATCCTCCACCACTCCAACTCTAGGAACACTTGCCTGTTCCACTACAACAAGGCTGCCTATTACAGACTCCTGAAACTTAGCAAAAGTCATCTTTGACTCAGGACAAGAATCCTTGAATACAACAAAACCATTAAAGGTTGCCAAGTGGAAAAGATGGATAGCCAACTTCTTATACCAAATGTACGCCTTACGAAGAGCAGCATAAGGTTCCAACCTCTGATCTACTCTGTCAACACCACCCATGTGCCTATTATAGTCTAAAATGCACACAGGTTTGCGCGCTTCAGCAACCTGACCCCAAACAGTCACAGGTGAAGTGCTTTCATCATGGATGGTAGTCAGCATGTAGACATCTCTCCTGTCTGAAAACTTCACAGCTAGAAGTTCCTCGCAACGCACTGCACTGTCCCCGCACAAGCTTTTGACAAACTAGTTCTTTAGGGAAACCTTTACGGTTAGAACGGATTGTGCCACAAGCAACTGTGTCCACTTTGGCCAATTCCCTGAACAACCGCACACCAGTGTAGAAGTTATCTACATATAAATGGTGACCTTTGTTAAAAAGTCCTCTACCAAGTTCCCACACAATTTTCTCAGTCACTCCAAAAGTGGACGGACAACCAGGGGGGTTAATCCTGGATTCCTTACCGGTGTACACCCTGAAATTAGAGACATATCCAGTCCTACTGTCACACAGCATATACAGCTTAATTCCATAGCGTGCCCTCTTACTAGGAATGTATTGCCTAAAAACCAAGCGGCCCTTGAACAGGACCAAAGACTCATCAATAGCTATTTCTTTGCCTGGAGCATAGATCTCAGAAAATCGATCAACAAAGTGATCCATGACAGGCCGAATCTTAAAAAGACGGTCACACTCAGGGTGATCTCGTGGCAACGCTAAACCATTATCGACAAAATGCAGCATCTGAAGCAGAAGCAAATACCTATCACGACTCATGACTGCCGGAAATATAGCCATTGCCATCAAGGGACTAGTAGACCAATATGAAGACATTGATGGCTTCCTTAGCAAGCCCATCAAAAAAGTTAAACCCAAGAACTTCTTCATCTCTTCCAGATTTGTGGGAGTCCACCGGGTAGCTCTAGAGTGGGGCTTAAGGCTGGCACTGTTGTCCCTCAAAAACTGTTTGGCATACAAATTAGTCTGCTCAACAATCTCTGCCAAAAACACATCGTCCATAAACAACTGAAAAAAAATTATCGGCAAAAATGTTTCTGTGTTCACTCTACACCCTGGAACACCACTAAAGTCTGGCAATGCCGGATACACCATGCCTGGGGCAACCCAGATGTAATCACTTCCAACTTGAAGCCTTGCAGCCCCAGGCTGCAACCCAGATGCCTCTTGCCGCACTATACCAACGGGAAGCCTTGCAGCCCCAGGCTACAGCCCAGATGCCTCTTAGCGCACTATCGGCACGTCAATGTCCTCCTCTAAAACAGGCACTTCATCCGCACTAAGAGTAGCTTCATCCGCCCAGAGAGTAGCTTCATCATCCGATGATTCCATGTGGAGAGAAAACTCACTGCCTGAATCTTCCCCTCCCTCCTCTGCCTCAGATGCAGAGTCAGTCTCTGAACCATGGTCAGAGGAAGACTCAAAGAGCATACCAACAACCTGCTGAGCAGTAATCCTGCGGCTAGCCATTATCCTTACTAAGAAAGGAGACTGCACAAACAACTCAACAACAACCAACACTGTGCAAAATAAGTAAGTAAAAAAAATGTGTGCCTTTATCACAAAGATCTATATACCCAAACTATGCAATTCACTTGCAAGAGACAGCTACACTCACCAGCACCTACTCTGCAGAGAGACAGCAAAAACCAACGATATCCCACTAGAAAGATAAAAACAAAACCAATTACTCACAAGACAACAAAATACACATCGAGCACAAATGCAAAAAGTTTTTGACACTCAAAAAACAGAAGCTAAACATACTGCTATTATTACACCATTTGCAAAAAAACACATTCATGCAGAGAAATGAGTCATTTACATTGTACAAAAAAAGTCTCTTACCAAACACAAGCAACTACACAAACAGCAGAACCAAAAGTAACGAAACCGCAACCTACAACAGTCTAAAGAGCAAAAGCTTTCACCTAGAACAAAAAGGGAGAAATAAAGCATTACAATTGCAAATCAGAAGAAATAAAACAATTAACATTATAACACGCTATGTCACTACCCAAATGGTCAATCTGCCAGATGGGCCTTCAAATAGGGCTGTGACAAATGGGGGGTGAACTTGCATAAGGGATCGGGTGAGCTTGTCTGAGGGTGGGGCAGAAAACAGCAGACAGAAATGTGCCCCCCTTGCAAAAGAAATAAATCCCTGATGCCTAGTAGGGTTTTCTGCCTCCCCCCTCCCGAACAGGGCAAAAAGGCCAAAAAAAGGGGCTAATCTGTCCACAGGAGGGTCAGAAAAACCATTAACCAAATTTTACCCCCTTTGGAGCAACCATGTCGCTTCCATTACACACAAAACAAAATCCCTGGTGCCTAGTGGGTTTTCTGCCCCCCCCCCCTCAGGGGGCAGAAAGGCCAAAAAAAGGGCCGATCTGCCCCCAAGGGCAGAATGCACATTAAAAAAAAAGCCCCCCTCCTGGAAGCGACCCTTGCCCAAGGGGTCGCTTCCATTTAAATTTAAATTTTAAATAACTCCATGGTGTCTAGTGGGGTATTCTGCCCCCCCCCCCCTGGGGGCAGAAAGGCCAAATACACGGGCCGATCTGCCCCCAGGGGGGGCAGAATACACATTTAAAAAAAATGAGGCCCCTGGAAGCGACCCTTCCCCAAGGGTCACTTCCTTTTTAAAAAAAAAAAGATCCCTGGCTCTAGGGGGCTTTTCTGCTCCCCTGGGGCCAGAAACGCCAAAAAACCCAGGCAATCTGTCCCCAGGGGGGCAGAAAAGTCTTTTAAAAAATGGGCCCCCCTAAGGAAGCGACCCTTGCCCAAGGGGTCACTTCCTTTAAATAATTAAAGGACTCACTGGTGTCTAGTTTGGTATTCTGCCCCCCCCCCTGGGGGCAGAAAGGCCAAATACACGGCCCGATCTGCCCCCAGGGGGGGCAGAATACACATTTTTTTTAAATTAGGCCCCTGGAAGCGACCCTTCCCCAAGGGGTCGCTTCCTTTCTTGAAATAAAAAGATCCCTGGCTCTAGTGGGCTTTTCTGCCCCCCTGCGGCCAGAAACGCCCAAAAACCAAGGCGATCTGGCCCCAGGGGGGGCAGAAAAGTCTAAACATAATTTGTCCCCTTGAGGAAGCGACCCTTGCCCAAGGGGTCGCTTCCTTTAACTAAAAAAGAAATCCCTGGTGCCTAGTGGGGCATTCCTGCTGCACAATCGTGACGCTATGCGCGATCGTGCAGCAGGAATGCCCTGTATTGTGACATCAGGGGAGAGGAAATATTGTTTCCTCTCCCCCGATGCCTCAATGTGCTGCAATGTGCCCCCCCGGCCCACCGGAGCAGCAAAAACTTACCCTCCTCCTGGACGCGCTGGAAACAAATGGTTTCCAGCGCGTCCAGCGCTTCCTGATGTGCGCGCTGACGTCATGGGAATGTGTGGGGGGGTCGGGGTGGCAGCGGAAACTCTTCCGCTGCCATCCCCCTCTGTGGGGGCAAGATCGGCAACCCATGGGGGGAGCGCCAGCGCTTCCCCCATGGGCTGTGCTCATGACAGAGCGGTTCCGTCATGAGCACAGCCCCCGGAACCGCTCCGTCATGAGCATCGAAGGGGTTAAAAACACCAATTCAGTAAATAAGTAAGACACAACACACAATAAAAATCCAACACCAATTTATAAAAATAGGGAATATTTTTATCTTTAAAATGACACCAAAGCAAAAATAATCCAATGTAGGGAAACGGAGATATGAATTTTTAAAGATTTAGCACTATA
Source organism: Calotriton arnoldi (assembly GCA_963921515.1). Classification (NCBI taxonomy): domain Eukaryota; kingdom Metazoa; phylum Chordata; class Amphibia; order Caudata; family Salamandridae; genus Calotriton; species Calotriton arnoldi. The sequence continues at coordinate 426,484 of CAWUFW010007667.1, read as the reverse complement.
TAGCACATAGAAACCTATATCGCCTATTGGGACATCGGGTCGCACTAGGACTGGGCCAAAGTCAAAGTTTCAGGCTGACCATGATGGGTGATGGAGCCCTGCGCGGCTACCACTCGCAGTAGGTCTCGGTCAAAGTTTTACCCTTCTGATTTACAAACTTTTCTGAAGCTTTTCTTCCCCGGGTCCCTCTAAGCTCTCAGCCAGTCTGGATTCGGTGAGGGTTCACCGACTTGCCTTTGCGACGAGCTCCCGGTCAAACCTATGGAAGTCAGACCTATGGAGCTTTCCAGTGGGACAAACCAGAGATCCATCCCGGTTCGCTGTTGAAGGTGGGCAGCTTGACTCTCGCCTTTAGTCCCGGTCACCTTTTGGACGTTCGGACTTAAAACTTTTACTGAGCTTTTTCTCCTGGGGTCCCTCGATGCTGTTCGCCATGCCGGATTCAGTGAGGGTTCGCCAGCTTGTTTTTTGACCAGCTCCCAGTCGAACTCTGGAAGTCGGACCTCCAGAGCTTTTCAGCAGGACGAACCTGGAGGGCAGTTCGGCTTCCTGTTGAGGGTCACTGGCTTGGCTGGACAGGTCGAGTCGGTCCACTTATGGAGCTTTTTTTTCAAAGTTACTCCAAAGTTATCCAAACTTCTAGAACTTCTTCCTGGTGTTCCTTTGAGGGTCCCAAAGTGTACAAAATTCCCTCCAAGGGTCTGGAAGCTCCAAGATGGTCCTTGAAAGTTTGGGACTTCAACTCCTATAATCCACTTTGGACAAAACCCTTACAAATCCACTGGTAGTACTCCGGGCTGGGGATTCTTGGTGGTGATGGTTCAGGTGAGATCTGTTAACCTGTTACTTGCAGGGAGTCAACTCTTTAGTCCTTTTGAAGCAGGTTTGATCCACAGGGCTGTAGTTCCAGATTGTGCAGTAGGCACAGTCAGTCAGAGTGCAGGGCCTGGTTAGTGCAAATCAAACTTCTCAGCATGGACCCTTCTTCTTCCTCTTGTTTCAAACAGCAGATCTGAGAGGCACTGTCCATCTCAGATACTTATTCAGTGTTCTCTGGGGTCACACAGGAGGACACTCCTGCCCAATGAGGTGCAGAGCAACACCCCAGAGCATGACCATTTCCTCCAAAGTGTGTCACAATGGTCTCCCAGAAATCACTATTTCTCAAAAATTCAATATGACTGAAGTCTTAGCGGAGAGGCAAGAGCAGGCTAAACCAACCTCCGGGATAGCTCATCTCCATAGTCTACCTGTCCCTGGCATCTGCACATTCCTTCCTTAAGCTTGCCATCTGGCTGGGTTCAAAGAGTAGGGGTGCAAATGAAACTGGCTTCTTCTGCCTGTCCCTTCCTTCTTTTGAAGATCATGGTTTACGACCCCTCCCCCTTGTTCTGGCATCCCTATGCAGCAGAACTCTCTCCTCCCAGAATGGCTCTTTCACTCCAGGGGCTACTTATTACCTCATCAAAGCAGCCTGGCTAATCCACCTAACTCTGACCAATCAGGGCAGATCACAGGAAGGCTGAATTTTGACTTACAGACAAGAAAATCTTATAAATTCTTGTTTGTGCATTTTAGAATAAATTCAACAATAGCATATTGTTGGATTTATCAATACCATTCCAGAAAGTCCTTGAATTAAATGTTCTGTGTTTCCTGGTGGGAATTATTAATTAATACCTACTTGCCTTGTTAACCTAGGTGGCTGGAGATGTGCACTGGGGAAAATGAACCTGGCAATTTCCTCCCACACCAGGGCTGATAAAATATATTTTATAAGGACGCTGCCTATATCTACAGGACCCCCCACCCCTGAAACACCTACGGGAGACTTTCGGGGTTCTGAACATGTAAAAATATTGCAGATCCTCACTCCACAGTGCTCCTAGCACAAAAGTCGATTTGGGGAAGCCCTTTACTACAATGTGGAAAGTGAAATGTAGAACTTCACTAAACCCAAGGCATGTAAACTTAAGGGTCCTCCTGATAAGTACCTGACCACCCACCACTGTGTCACCTAGGGGAGACCCTGGGGTACCTAATATGCCAAAATATTGTAGTGTATAAATTTGTAAGTGCCCCAAAACCAAAGTCGAGTTTGGGCACCATGTACATTTTAAAAGCAGTCCTGCCACACAGGGATACTTTTAAACTGACCTCAGGCCTCAGCAGTGCACACATGCAAGTGCAGAAAGAGCTGCTGGCCTCTAAACTGCCATGCCCTATTATATACTAGGGACTTAAAGGTCGTTTTGATCCCCTATGCCCTATTATGTACTAGGGCCTTATAGGTGAGGTCATGCCAATCATAGGAGTGCCCTAACCCATAGTGTACCCGAGTGCATGTAGATGTTTTCAATGCATTCTAAATGTGTTTTCAGCATAGCACTGGCCCTGAGCCTTGTTAGGCAGAGCCCAGGGACAGTCAGAGTCAATTACCACCAGTACCTATCAGCAAAAGTATTAGGGGTGCCCATGTCTTTCCAAAACATTCACATTTGGATCCTAAAGAAACAGTTTAAAAGGCTTCAAAAGTTACAGAATCAAGCAGACTGAATGTGTCTGAACCTGCAGCAGCATTACTGTATTGTACTGTATTTAGATTTATGTTGCACTTTAACATCTGGGCCTGTATTAGTGACAGGGTGCACTACAGGTGTGCCAGGTCTAAACAGGCCCAGTGTGCCCTGTTACAAGGAATGCTCTGCCTCCAGGGCAGGAGCAAATTTGCACTGCCCTGAGAGCAGCGCATTCTGTGAAATACGGAACGACAGCTTCAATGCAGCTCTGTGTTTCACAGTGCAGGCAGCAACCCGCCTGCACTTTGAAAAGGGAAGAGAGATCTCCATGCAGGTGAGTGCAGTGAGTGGCTGCACCCGCCTGCAGGGGGATGTCTGGAGGGGTCCATGGGACTAATTTCTCCCTTAACAGAGAGCTGCTCTTAGTGGGCCCACTGATATTGCTCCACCTTTTTGTGGTGCACTGTCAGTTTACCTCCTAATGGCATTTTTGCTTCTGTGCCTACATCCTTATTACAGCCCGGGCGCAGAGTCAAAGTGATTAACTTATTTTCATGGGACCACGCACCAGGGCCGGACTGGCCGAAGCGGGCACCGGGCGTTTCCCTGGTGGGCCGCTAGGGTGAGGGCCGGTTTTGGGCCCCTGGGGGACCATTTTTGTTACCGGGGGTCGGCAATATCGGCCCCCTGTAACAAAATCGGCCGAAACCGGCCCTCGCAAACAGCTTGGCTGCACCCCCCCTTAGCTCCAGGGGGGGAGCGGCCGAGCAGTTTGCCAGGGCCGGTTTCGGTTCCCAGTCCGGCCCTGCCACGCACCCATGGAAATAAGAAAACACTCTCTGAAGATAGTGCTGGTGCTACATGTGTGCCAGAGCTATCAGTATTACAGAAGGGGCTTCACACGCATTTGCGAGGCCCCTTCTGTAACGCAATAGCGTCCCAGGGGCAGCAAAAACAGGCACACATGAATTTGCGCTCCTCGCGCGATATCTGTAGTACAGCCCCTGTCGAATTGCCAATATGCACCATTGGGTAGTGGTTGGAAGAGTGTTGATTTGCAGTGTGGCTATAAGAGAAGCATTTTGATGCTGTGCATGAGTAGTCAGAGTGGTGAACTTATCTTGTTTTAGGTCACTGCACATAAACATGTTCTTTTGCCTATCAAACTGTAAAGCCTTGAAACTATATGGAAATAACATTTCTAATCACTTCATTTCCAGCAGATTGCTTAAGAGGTACATTCTGCCTTTAATTATTAATATGCACTCCAGTTGAACATCCTAGCAACAGGAAATATTAATTTGTAATTGTGCACTCTACAAAATTCTAAAATTAGGTAAAAATAAAATGCTAGAAAGATGAGAGAGAGCTAGAACGCATGCACTTTACACTAATTGATTGTTGTGAATTATTGAGCGGGTATCTAGAGAATCCATTCAGGAACTACAAATGAGCAGCCTGCGACGATACAAGTAGCCGAGGCAGATGTGCTACACAATCCCATGAAGATACAAGCGAGTGACCTGCAGGCAGCACTATGTACAGCCCGCCCTGGGCAATGATCTCACCTCCATTCAGAAGTGATGAGGAAAGATCCATATTAGTGCTCTGGATTTACACAGCACGAGCAAAAATATATAGGCACCGCCCAAGACTGAGAAGAGAGTGGCCCACTGACACAGACTGCATACATACAGGGAGGGTGAATGCCCTATGGATCCACCCAAGAGCGCTGAAGAGTAATGGCATATCACAGAAGAGGACCCCATTGCCTAATTTCCAGTTACAATAAATAAAATGAGCCCTTTATCATCCACGATTAAGCAGTCCAGAAGTATATCAGATGTATTTGTAAGGGCGCGCCTAGAAGTGACAGAGGGCAGCTCCTGGTAGGCACTGGGTACTGATATTCAGGATAAATGCTTACAGACCACCCGCAAATACACAGGTGTGAGCTACAGGGTACTGCCAGTCAAGGTGGGTGCTCTGAGGGGACATTACTTGAGAAACTCAGTGGCAGTCACAGCTCGCATGACTCGCGGGTGGGGGGTTACACGCGGGGGTGGGGAGTAGGAAGGGGGATTTAAAACTAAATTTAAAAAAAATTAACTTACCGGGTCCGCGCCGCCTCCGCTCCTGGCCGGGTCCTGTTGCAGTGCTGGAACAGGAAGAAGGCAGGCTCCCTCCCCTAAGCCAATCACAACGCTGCAATGGCAGCGTTGTGATTGGTGCGGACGGCGCCCAGCCGGGAGCCTGTAGGGAGGCCATTTTCTCTATGCAGCCTACATAGAGAAAATCTAGAGTGCGCATGACTGCTTTGGTCGGCCCCACAACAGTCAGGGCACTGAGAGTGGCCAAGCCACTCCTCCCCGACCCGAACCAAACAGTCATACCCTGTCTTCTGCTTTCTCGCAGCGCCAGAAGCAGAAACATAAAATGGTATTTAAAATACCATTTTATGTTTCTGCTTCTCGCACTGCGAGAAAGCAGTGGGGCGACGCTCGTCCGCCCTAATGGAGGAGCCGCCCCTGCTGAGTCAGTAGCATCACTGTAGTGTAGAAGGTATTTAGTGCACCTTGGAGTTGCGAGTTAACAAATGCTGTGGAAAGAATGTTATTAGGAGGGAAAATAAGTTGGAGGAGAAAGGCTAAGGAGAATACAGTTGTGGGAAGATAGTCGAGACCCAGGGTTTTGAGCTTTAGGCGCTGAAAGACATCACAGAAAAACAAGCAAACCCTCTTTCTGCACTCTGACACAGTGCTCAATTTGAACCGGTGGTTGCAAGAGGGGCCCACCGGCACTCATTTTTTGGGACGAGACTTATTTTAGCTTATCACCAGACTTTTACTCAGAGCATGACAGTGAAAAACAGGCAAGGGGGTAAGACGCATTATTAAGTTAAAGAAGGAACAACTGTGGCAAAAGGAGAAAGTATGGAAGAAAAGGGAAGAAAAGTAACCCGCAAGAGTGAGATAAAGGGGCAGGAAATGTCTATGTTGGGTGAAATATGTGTTAAGTGGAATCACGAGTTAAAAGCCTTGGTTTGGTTACCTGCATTTTTTTCTTCTGCAAATCAAACACTGCCAGGGCGACCTGGGAGAAGAGACTAGGAGACCGAGTATAGGGGTGGAAAGAGGAGCAGGTCACATGATTTGAGGGCAAATGACTCCAAGCCCGTCTGCGTAGTTCAGCCGATGCCCAGAAAAAAGGCAGCCAAGCTCACAGCATTCACTCGCCTCATTGTCAAAAGGCATTTCCTCGCACCATCTTGCCAGACAAAGATGGCTCACATGAGCTCTAAACATGTGATGTGACCACAAAGGTAAGGGCGTCTGCGGGTCTCAAGGGACGGGCTGCTGACTACAGGAAGTAGCTGCGAGGTTGAGCCTGGGACAAGGCACCGGTCGAACGGCACCAACCCAACACAACATTGATTAATATAATTGCTTGCAGAGTGGCCTGAGGTAGGATGTGCCACTTGTTTGGCCATAGTGCACGGAGCACCTAAACATATAAGTCCCGTTTTGGCACCAAGGGTTTTATAGTCCCACGTTGCATTCGCCAGCTTCGTCCCTGCTCTTTCAAATACGCCTGTTGCGCGTGCCATTTGACCATCCCACTGCGTCCCCAACGACAGAACTCCAACCCCTCCACGTTGCTGTTGGGGCCCTCTCTCTCCCGGGCCCCAACAGCATGCGCGGACCAATACATAATTTTATTAGAATGGCGTGCTGAAAAAATAAATAGGGATAAAATAATATCTAGTTAAAAAAGGCAAATACCCTGGGCTGAGCCCAATGTAATTAGATTTCCAGCTTGAAAGGAGACGTCTCTCTCAAAATGAGAATTGCAGCGAATTAGCCGCATCCATCATCATCGCGAGCGCGAAGGCTTCATTTGAAAGTGATGCATAATCCGGGCCTCGACGCAGTACACGGCTTAATTAGAAGCGGGCCCGTGGAAAGTTAAACGGAAAAGCTCGCCAGTCGGCTGTTGTATGTGCTTTAATTAATTATTTTACAAGGGAGCTTTGAAAGCCGTTTCCTAATTAATGTACCTGATTGACCCAGGTGTAGGCCTATGGAAATAAGGTTAATTAAACGCAGACCTTATTTGAATAATAAGACTCCCCAGGACTCCGAGTAGTTTCGTCTGCTTAAAATGCTGCTTCATCCAGCCTGGGATTCATTATTATGAAGCTAAGACGATTCCTGCATTTATTTACAAAGGAACAAAAATAGATGTTCACATTTTTTTAAATCCATGTCGTTTACATCCAAACTTCTCAGCAATTTCGAACTGGCTTCTATTAGTTTTTTCCGCTTTTTGTACTCCAATATATATTTATATAATGTATATTTCTTTTTCTTGGTCATTTCTTATTTCTGACTTCCAGTTTCGCATAGGTATCTGCATTAATGCATATTTATAAGGTGTGATTCCCTCCCTCCCTTCTCTTGTTGCTTATTGGTCTATCACTTCCACTTAAGGGATCTCTGTACAACCTGAAGGCCATCGTCTTTAACCCCAGCCGAGCTGAGGCACATATTTTAATCTTCCAAAGTTGATGAAATTAGTATAATTGAGTTACATAACATTTTTTTATCAACAAAAGGACAATTAAGATTGCAATGTGTTCTATACAGAGCCATAATTATGATTATCAATGTCAGTCAGGGTAAGGGAGTTACAAACCCAAAATAACCCCTGCTCACCCCCTTGGTTGCTTGGCAGAGCAGTCAGGCTTATCACGGAGGCAATGTGTAAAGCGTTTGCGCAACACACACACACCAGTGACGCACTAGGCACACCACAAAAGAGACTCCACACAAGGTTATATAAAAATATCCTTCATATTCTACATAAAACACATAGAATCCACAATCATATAAATCACTTTGCCAATTAGGCCACTGTCATCACATCACAGGTACGGCAATAATATAAAGACATATATATGGCCCCTGTCACAAGAACATAATTACTGTGCTCCTTATGCAGTTTCTAAAACTAACCGTATTTGTGATCCTGATGATGCAGGACACCACATTAGGGCAGAAAATGCAGTAGTTACGGTACACATCCAAAACAAATTACATCAAGGCAGGAAATACATGAGTCAGGAATAGTAGGCATAGGAGCACAGCTCCTAAATCCCCAACCTGTCACTGTGAAAACACCACAGACTGCCCGGCCTCTATCGCCATCGGCGGACCAGCAGCACAAAGCCCCCACCGGCCTTGGTACCCCTGCCCTCCTATTACAGGGAGCATGGTACTTTCGGCCTCTGTATAAAGGAAGTGGGGGCCTCCGTCAAGGTTTATCCTGTAGTGAAAGAGCCCACTGTAAAGCGCCCCATCGGGCTGCAAAGGGGACTGTGGTGGGCGGAGCTTGGGCTTGCTCCACAGTGAGCACTCAGCTCCAGCTCACAATACCTGACTCCTCGCTGCAATGGGAGCCACGGTGTGTGGGGCTCACGGGTCCCACGCTGCAGGCAGCCGGACGTCCTTGGTGTGCGAGTCAGCAAGGCACATCCAGCAGCCCGAGAGCTGGCAAAACCCTCTCAGGCACTCTGACCCCCCCAGCAGGTCGAAGAACCACGGGGCCAATCTTCTAATCCCAGCAGGAATCCTCTTTCCTCAGAGCGGCCCGCCAGCACCTTCCTTCCGATGTGGGCAGAGCCGCACTGGGATTGGCTCTTCTTCAGGAGCTGAGTCCCGCCCTCTGGAGGCATCGGCTTAGCCCAGTAACGCGGGGGCTCCGGCCTGGGGCTTCTTTGGCTCACTGTATTAGCGGCCACATGCACTCGCGGTGAAGGAGGGGGCGAGCACTTCCTTATTAGCCAGCTCTCCCCTCCCGCTGCCCACATCACAGGAAGCCTATGGGACAGACAGCCTTACAACAGTGAAAAACGAAATACACAGTATTTCACTATCAGGGCATGTCACACACACCAGTGCATGTCCTACCTTTTTACATACACTACACCCTGCCCAAGGGGGTACCTTGGGCCTACCTTAGGGGTGCCTTAAATGTAAGAAAAGGGAAGGCTAGGGCCTGGCAAGTGGGTGCATTTGCCAGGTCAACATGGCAGTTTTAAACTGTGCAGATAGACACTGCAGTGACAGGTCTGAGATATATTTACAGGGCTACTCATCTGGGTGGTACAACAAGTGCTGCAAGCCCACTAGTAGCATTTGATTTACAAGCCCTAGCACACATCGTGCACTTTACTAGGGACTTACCAGTAAATCAAATATGCCAATCATGGTTATCCAATCATATAACAATTTATACAGAGAGCATATGCACTTTAGCACTGATCATCAGTGATAAAGCGGCCAGAATCTTATAGCCAACGAAAACAGGGTCAGAAAAATAGGAAGCAAAAGACAAAAAGTTTGGGGATCACCCTGCAAAAAGGGCAAGGTCGAACATATAGGTATATGCATTAATGCATATTTATAAGATGTGATTCCCTCCCTCCCTTCTCTTGTTGCTTATTGGTCTATCACTTCCACTTAAGGGATCGCTGTACAACCTGAAAGCCACAGTCTTTAACCCGAGCCGAGCCACATATTTTAATCCTGCCGAAGTTGATGAAATTAGTGTTATTGAGTTGCATAATAATTGCATAATAATATTTATCAACAGAAAGACAATTAAGATTGCAATGTTTTCTATACAGAGCCATAATTATTAATGTCATTATAGGATGTGCCAGACTCTTCCTCATCTATTCTGAACATATAGGGACACAGCCTGCCCTACATTTTGATCACAACTATTCTCCTTTCCTCCTGTTTTCTCACAGGAAAGCCTATGATAATGGAATGAATCTCGAGTTAATTTATAAGTTGCAGGACATTTCTATATGCATGTGGCCTGCATCGACTTGCTTCATCCAGGTCTCTGCCTGTTTACTGGTCCTTCATAGAGCTCTCTTTGTGGCATTTGATAACATGGATTGCTTCATTGTTGTCTGTCTAATAGCTCAGTTTTCCATGAATTTTCAGGTTTGAAAGCAGAATTTGTTTGCGACCAGTCCTCAGCAATTTCTCTCTCTCCCTTTTCTGTCTGAAGGAGCAAGTGTAGAGTACTTTCTTCATCGAAAGGAAATGTGGTGTGAAAAATTCAGCCAGTCCATGCAGCATTTCCTGACTTAAGTGTGTGGACAAGATGGCCCCAAAACGAAGGTCTTCTTGTTTGTTGCAGGGACCAGTGCTTAATTTGAGTCAGTGGTTTCCAGTGCTCAGCACCGGCACTTAATTGTCAGCATCGGCTCTAGTGACAGCCCCAGCCGCTGTCTATTAAATTTTTAGATGAGGACCACATGTGTTTACTACGTCAAATTGCACTGAAAATAAATAATACCAGTCTCTCATGCCATTATTTTAGCTTTTGTGGCCTTTAATAATCTGAATTGTCACACTTGTAGGAGTGCAATGGTTAGGTGTTATGTTGGTACTGTCATTGGCAGTGCTGGCAGAGGCAATGCGTGGCGCAGGCTGCAGTGGTACTTAATTTTTTTCAAATTAAGCACTTCAGGGGACACATTATTGAACAGTCAGTCCCACCTGGGGTAACTACTCTTAAATGCGCCAGTGCCATCTGTGAAAAATGTCAGGGTTGCCTTTAGTAGGCATCCCACCAAGATTCTGCAGTTGGAAGATGAGTTGTTTTCCACTTATTGATGCTGTGATGCTTTTTTCATTATTTATGCTCCCTGGAGGGCTGCAATAGTAGCCAATTTGTTTTTTACCAGCCTTAATTACATCAAGTACCTTTATTTTGCCTCTATTTTGCCCTGCCATCCTATCTACTGACACTTTATTAATAATAACAGCTAACTTGCTTAATATAGTAATAATATATTAATATATCGTCCTGGTGGTACAATCCTTGTATTAGCTCCTAGTAAAAGGTCAGGTAGTGTTCATGATTGTTGTCTTGCAAATCCAGCCTACTACCTGTGTGTTTCAGATATTTACACTACACAACTGCACAGAAGGAGCCTGAAGTGAATGCCCAAGTCTTGCAATGCTGTCCCGCTACAAATATCTGGAGACTACAAGGCTATTTCTGATGACAGCTACTTGCAAAACACGATTATGCAACAGTGGAATGCCCTCAAGTTTAGCAACCTCTTCAAGACTTGGAAGTTCAGCCAATAATCTATCAAACCACTTTTAACTGTTTGTATGCCAGAATGTCGAGATTGATTTAAATATCGTGCAGACAAAATATTGTAGCAAAAATATTGACGATAAATATATTTTTAAAAGTACGTAATAATGTAGATAAATATAGATTTATTATTCTTAACTCCACATCTACACACCTTGGAGATATATATCCACAAGCTGTATGTGTGGAGTTATGTGTAGTAACACAAAACACACAAAGGACCTTGGTTCGGTCAATAGAGAGAGAGAGAGGAAATAAGAGAGGCTGACTAGCAAGAAGGCATCCCTTTAAAGCATATTTTCCCTAACCCACCAGAGGTGGCATGCTTCATCTCAGGGAATCCTCCTTGCACCATGAATCCTAGTCATGGTGCAGACTACAACCCCCTCGCTGCGAGGGAGGAGCTCAGGGATGTTTTATTTTCAGAGGGGTTCTTACTAATACCCAATGTGAGCTAGCGAAGTGTTGTGAGGGGTGCTGTGCTAGTGAAAGGGAATTAAAACTAGCTACAAGCTTTACCGCATACTTTTATTCTGGCTGCCTTGTGCTAGGATTAAAAACAGACAGGAGAACAAAGAGATACAACAGGAACCATTAGATCCAGTCGTACTCAAATTGGATCGACATGTTTCAGCCTATGACCTTGGGAGTGTCATGGCTTTCTTCAGGATCATGTGAGAGCTGCTGCTGTAGTAGTGATATCTAAAACTTGTGAAAAAAACAATGACCTCGCTGGTCGTTAAATCTCCTCTGGCCCCCTTATCTGTGTGTATATATATGTTATGTGTAGTAAACTGTAGGAAGGTAGGATCCTTCCGCATGGTTACCCTCACTTTTTGCCTGGTGCTAAGCTGTTATTGACTAGTCTGACTGGGATCCTGCTAATCAGGACCCCAGTCTATTTGCTTTCTCACTTAAATTGTTGTGTTCGGTACTTAGGTACATCCCACAGTGGATACTGTAAACGGTGTGGGAGGTATGATTCCAAGCACTGGAAGAGCCCTCCGTTAGGCTCTTAGGGCCCGATTCACAGAAGTAGTGTGAGACGAAAGTCTAACTTTACGACTTTTGGTATTCACAAAGGGCATTTACGAGTAGTAAAGTTAGACTTTTGGTCTAAGTTTAGACCAAAAGTCTAACTTAGACCAAAAGTCTAATTTTACTACTACTAAAGTTAGACTTTTGGTCTAAGTTTAGACCAAAAGTCTAACTTAGACCAAAAGTCTAACTTAAAGTTCTGTGAATCAGGCCCTCAGTGTTCCCGGTACCAGCCTTCTTGATCCGGACAGCACAAAAGGGTTGCTGCCGACCAGAGACACGATTCTGTCCTCCTGCTGCTGAGCCAAGCTCGAGCAGAGGAAGGTAGAACAATAGGCATCCTGTCAAAGGGAGGTGTGACCCCTTCCCAGACAGGATTTAGTGTATTGGGTTGGGGTGTGTGCGCTTGCCAGCGTCACTCAGTCTGCATGAGGGGCACATTTGGTGTCCCTGTTCAAACCAGTTCTGGGAGCCGTTGGTTCCCGCTCTGGTGCAAAACTGGACAAAGGACATGGGAGTAGCCTTCCCCCTGTCCAGACCCTCCCCTGAATCTTCCCAACCCTTTCCTTAGGGTACTTAAGGTCTTACCTGGGGGTAGGTCCCTAGATTCGTTGTGGGATAAGATTCAGATCAGACAACACTGCACTTCTACAGTCTGGGCACTCTGGACCTCGCTGGACTTCATTTGGGCCTGACTTCGTCTCCCTTCCAGTTTGCTGCATTGTTTGTGCCTGTGCATCATACAGGAACCTTCCAAGGCCTGTGAAGCATCAAAGACACTTGAAGAAATCTCCCTTGGAGTGAAGGAGTCACTCCCTTGCATTCGCAGGCAGCACAACCAAGTCGACCGCTCTGCTGATCCTGAGCTCCTCCGGACTCCGAAAGGTTCTGCAATACAGGTGGTGGTTTTCCACAGCTCCTGAAGCCTGCCCTGCCCTCTCACCAAGTTTGAGGCCAGTATCCCTCGTGGAGGTTGCAATAACCGAACCCCTGTGCACCTCGTCCAACTTGGAGTTGCAAAGGCTTGTTGGCTTCTTTGCAAGAAGATCTTAGGGCTCCAAGTAGACCCAACCTCGAGCATCTCCAGTGACTGGAATCTTCAGCCACACCGCATCCTGTGCATCGTGGCCTACATCTTTTGGTGAGCTGCTTGAGGTCCTCTGGCGACTCCAGTGCCTCCGGCCTGTGGGTCCACTTGAGGGTCACACTTGTTTCTTTTGGGCTCCCCTGATTGCTCGAGCCTGCCCTGACTCTCCTGCCTTTGGTGGGTTCCCTGGGCCTTGCTGGTCCTGATGTTTCTCCTTCTTTGATTCCTGTAAGGCTTGCCTTTGCCAAGGCTTGTTGGTGCTCCTGCCGGACACCGACCCCTCAGCACTCGATATCCTTCATGGGACAGCTCGTGCATGGCTCCTGGTCCTCCTCAGCCTCGCCTGGTCCTCACAGCTGCAGAGTCAAGTTCAATGCCATCCATTCTGCAACACCCGACATCGGAGGGCATTCGTCTTCCAAGTCTCCTGGTCACCCCTGAGTGACATAGACTCTGTCCCCTCTGCTTGCAGGTACCTCTCATCAAGAATCCATCCTTGGATTCTATCGCACGCTTTCTCTTTCTTCAACAGCAGCACTTTCCTGAAGTCCTCCATTGGGTTCGACGGCGGTTTCGGACAGCACTTCATACGTATGCACCCAGCTTCCCTAGTGTAGGTAACGTGGGTACTAGGGTATCCACGGGTGGGGTGGCTCTCCAACCTTCTGTCTTCGATGGGGTTTCTTCAGGGTCCACTGAGATGGGTCCTTAATCTTTAAAAACCAACCTTGACTTACACATAGAGTTGTACGGAGCACGAGGTCATGTTTCCACACTGCACGTGCTCTCCGTGAGGTCCCTATCTACTCACCTTGGGTGGTTCCTTGGAGTCCCAGCACTTCAACATCCTCGCAACACTGTCTTGATCCGAGTCATGGTTGTTAAACCTTTTTCTTAGTATGTGGTTTGGTCCCCCCCTGGGGCCACTGTGTATTTCGTGCTATTTACTGTGGGGCTTATTTATGGGCCCTTGCGTCACTTTGTCACTTTTGTGTAAAAAATGCACCATGTTGCACCATATTTACAAAGTGACGCATGTAGGTAGATGCATCACTTTGTAAACCCCTGCACCACATTATACCTGAGCCAGGTATAATGTATGCAGGGGGGCATTCTGACGCAAGAAAGGGTCATAGAAGTGACGCAGTGAAATCTATGAGATTTCACTGCACCATTTCTAGGGCGCAAATGCATCAATATCTTGCGCCTGCCTCATGGCAGGCGTAAGACTGACGCAGGCACATTTAACTTGGGACTTGCCCATGTATAATGACCCATTGCTGGAGTTGCGTCACTTTTGTGACACACTCCAGCAATGCGTCATTTTTGCGCCTACAGATACATCAGAAATACTGACGTATCTGTAACTCCTTGCGACATGATGCATCATACTGTGAATATGACGCATCATTGGTGTCGCAAGGAGGGCGCAATGAAAAGTGACGCATCGCTGTTTTCTCGCAGCGATGCGTCACTTTTCATAAATGAGGGCCTGTGTTTCTTTGCTAAAGTATTATGTGCATTGTGTATATCTCTGGGTAGGAGACATTTCTATGTGTTAGAGAGTATCATATATTAAATACATATTTTTATAAATACTTTGTGAGGTTCTTTTTCACTTAATCTATACTATAAGATTGCATTCTGGTAAAACAAGCTGCTTTACACTCCTTCTGAACTAAGCCTGAAGGCTGCTCTCCACAGCTCCTACTTAGAGAGCTTTCTAAGGTTGTCTAAGACCTCTTAAATCACCATAAGGGTTGTCTGGACTGGTGCAAGGTGCCCACTTACATTAGTGGACATCATATACCAGGCCAGCTTCTCACATAAACCTATTCTTACCTATATCTGCTTACTTTGGGAATATTTTGGTCATCAATATTTTTCTATGATATTTTGGTAGCACAATATTAAAACGTCTCTATTCTTATACCATACCTTAGATGGATGCTAAAACATAGCATGATTGCACAGAATTGCACCCCAAGGAAATGTTTCACTTAACAACATTTAGTGCTTTAAACACACCAAGCTAGCTCGAAGTAGCAACAGGTTCACTCATGCTGCAGGGACATTGCATATTCCTCCAAGGAACCACCTATACATTCTCTAGGGCTCTCTGCATTGAAAATATCCAAGTAAAACCCTCCGGAACAAGTTTGGATTGCAGCTATGTACATAAGAAAGGAAAATAAATAAAATGCTTAAAAAATGGTAAAATATGGTAAACATTATTTTGGTGCAAGAAAATGAGCAAACTGAGAGAGAAAGCACACAAGGTAGTTTTTTGTTGCATCAATGCAGTTATATGAAAGCAAGTCCAGCAAGAATGGTTGAAGTACAATGCAAACACAGAGTCAGGGTTATCGCCTTCTTCTAGGCATGTGTTCTTCTTATAAATTACCTCCTGATGTAATCACCTAGCTACCAAAATGTATACGATGATTAGCAGGGATCTTAGTTGTAATCAAAACAAATATGCAATTTTAAATCCCAGCTCCTGATTCTTAAAGCTGAGCAAATATGCCATTATTTTTCTTTCATGACACCCAACAGCAGTGCCACCAATTGCCTCACACATGTAATTCTTTTGGGCAATGAGCATGCCCACCATCTTGAAAGATGTATAAGCAGTTTGGTTTCGAGATGGGCACAACAGCAAAATCATACAGAGAGCCATGTCATGCCAAGCTCTTGGCTTGTTTGTAAAAGCCAAAACACAAGCTAGAACAAGCGGCTCAATTTTGATTTTGGTGTTCTTACTGCCATCCCACCGCTGCAGCAGTCCCTAGTACTCCGCCAAGTTGACGGTCTTTTGTCCTCTGTATTTAGATGCATGCCGTCCGCGTCAACAGAGTGTTTCCCGCTGCAGTCGCTGCACACCGTTGCTGATGCGGCGGACTCCAATGCTGGTGAATACTGGACTGTCACCACCACGGTGGCGGGTTCCCACCGAGCAGATTTAGATTACCTAGTTATGTTGATGGTCTTCTAACACTGATTCCCAGACAGAGTGAGTCGTCACAATACACGCTCAACAATGCACCAACACTGTGGCCATTGGATGAATGCCAGTAGAACACACCTGATGTCCATTGGCCAAATGGAAACACCTGCATACCACACTATAAAACACACTCCATTTCAAACCATGATCCTTTGCCATTCCCTGGCACCGCAACACTTGCCAAGAGCTATTCCCAGTTAAGTCAGGTTTTTTTGTTTCTTGCCCCTGGTACTTGTCCCTTCATCTTTTTCATTTTACACCTTGTGGTAAATCTTTTAACTTGATATTATTTCATTGCACAATGCCAGGCCTCAAAAATACCCGTTTTACTGAGGGCGAGTTGTCAGTCATGGTGGATGAAATCAAAAGAGTAGAGCCACAATTGTTTGGATCCCAAGTCCAAAATACATACCTATCGCAGAAAAGGCAAATGTGGGCCAGAATAGTCAACAGAGTGAATGCTGTAGCTAACAACCTGCACACACAGGAGGAAATTAGGAAGAGGTGAAATGACCTGTGGGGGATGGTGCATTTCCTGGCCTCCAAGCATCACCTGGAGGCATATGGACTGATTGTGGTTCTCCCAGGGCCCCCTTACAACTCATGCCTTGGGAGGAGAAGGTTTTGCAGATTCTACATCCTGACGGCTTGACAGAAATACCTGGTGGAGTGGAGTCTGGTAAGTTACACTTTACAAACTCTCACTAAACTTCATTGTCCTGTTTGCTGTGAAGTTAGCTGTTGCTAATGTGTTCTGCATACATTTTCATTACATACAAACCTCAAACTAACAGTTTCAGATAATTTCGATTGTTTGTATGAATGTATTACGTTGCATCTAAGATTACAGGTGTCAATCTCCATTACATGTCACATGATGGTATGGTGCCTGTAAATTTTACAACATCAAATAACCAATCCAATCCAATAAACTTTATTTCGGTCAGAGTAGACCATGAAAAGTATTTGACAATAAAATCACAAAACACAAACAGTGCATAAGAATAAAAACCAAAAATATTTGGAAATTACCAACATTAAAATTCATCGCACAATAAAAAATTCAAAGAGAAACAAATAAAGGACTACTGATCAACGTCCAACAACTGCCAGATCAAATACACAGTTTACAACCACAATCATTAATAAAAAGGTGGCCATGTGTTATTTTGGTGCTGACCAATTTCATTCCATTAATACTGTAATTTATACAGAATAAAAAAAGGATTAAAATTAAGCTGAGGAATAATAAAAAAATTAAGAATAAATAAAATTTGGCAACATATACAATATGGGAGCTTTATGCTTGGTGTATTAGATTTAGCAGCAGCCTACGTCTAATCCACATAGAATTCAGATATCGGGACACAGCAAATACAATAGGTGGGTGAGTATCAGTTCTTAATATTCTATATGCCTCCATACACTGCCTAAAACCTAAATTTCTGCAAAGTGGGACAAGCCATCGCCGTCTGGCAATTTTATAGCCAGGACAAAAAAAAAAAGACATGAATGTCGGACTCATCTACACTATTACAGACAGGGCACCCAAGGGCAGAGGCTTTTGACCATTTATTGGTAAAGGCACGACGCGGCAGTGTCCCCACTCTAAACTGGATGTACAGCTTTCTTGCCATAGTAGGTTGTATATCATCCAGAAAGGGCTCAATGATGTACTCAGCTTTAATATTTAAAAAATCAGCTGTTAAATGGCCAATTTTGGTGTTCCCCTGAATGTCGGCTAATTTGAGAGATCTATAGGCTCTAACTAAATCTGGGCGTATAATTGTCGGGCAGACTGCCTCGGGGTTACTCCATAGGTTTGGGTTGCCTATCCTATAACATAACTCCCTGATATATGAAAACCAGGGAAGTTTGCCTACGCCCGGAAGATCTCCTTTAGTTCTAGCTGGTAAACTGCTAGTTCTGGGGTCACCCACAGTCTACGCCAAAAGGTTAGTGGTCGCAGTCCCACCTCCTCGGCAATGGGTCTAATACCTAAGTCCATGCGTAGAGGGATGAGGGGGGTGCTTGATGGAAGTCCCAGCAGCTGTCTCATAAAATTATTCTCGGTTTTGGACAGTCCATCAGAAATGCAATGCCCCCAGAGTTCAGCCCCATACATTGCCGCACTCCTCGCTTGTACTTTGTATATCTCTGCCACAGGAGCGACCATTTTGTGGGCGGAATTCCTATGAGTTCTATTTATTCCCCCGGCTGTCTGAGCTAACTTAGGGCTTGCTTTGGCTAACTGTGGGCCCCACTCAAATGATTCGGTGAGCGTAACACCAAGGTAGTCAAAAACAGAGACCCTTTCTAGGAAGGTGCCATTTAGGGTTGGGTTTGGGCGAGATGTTTTAGCTGGATTAAAGACCATGAATTTGGTCTTTAGTGTGTTAATTTCAAGCCCCCGATTATTGCAAAATGTCTCAAAACTATCTAAAATTCTCTGAATGCCCATAGGGGACTTAGATAACAGCAAAGTATCATTTGCAAACATCATTGCAGGTACCTTACTTTGCACCAACTTCGGCGCATCATTGTCCTTTATCTCATTTAATTGGGCAATCAGAGCGTTAATGAATAGACAGAACAGAGTAGGGGCAAGCACACACCCCAGCCTTACTCCTCTGTTGACTGAAAAGCGGGGGGTTAGTTCCCCAAATTTCCCATACCTTACTTGAGCAAAGTTGCCAACATGTAGTCTCATAATCAATGTCAAGAGGTATGTAGGGATTCCCAACTGCTTAAGGACCTCCCATAGTTTAACTCTAGGGACCAAATCAAAGGCGGATTTCACCGTCTTCCAATACAACAATTGGAGCCTAAAGATTTGTTCGATGGTGGAGATATTTTTTCTGAAACCAGCCTGATAGACACTCAGAACTTCACACTCCTCCATCCACACCTGAAGGCGGTCGAGGAGAATCCTTGCAAACAGTTTCTGAGTGACATCAATCAGGCTGATTGGCCTGTAGTTGGTCAGGAGGAGAGGTGAACCCTTTTTAAAAACTGGAAGGATTTCAGCCCCTAGCCAAGTGTCTGGAATTGCCATACCTCTCAGGATAGCATTAAATATTGCCCAAAGGTAGGGACCCCATACTTGTGGTTCTGCCCAAAATAGATCCCCAGGAATCTTGTAGGCCCGGGACTTTACCAAGGGGGATCTTCCTAATTGCATTTAGGACTTCTAATAAGGTAAACCCTGGAGCCTCTTCAAGAGGAGTCCCAACGGTTATTGGGGATATTTCATCTTTTAAGACTATTGCTTCCTGGGTGGTGTATAAGGCTTGGAAGTGTAGTTTCCAAACATCTGTGGCAATATTAGGCTCTAGTGCTGGCTTCCCTTCGCGACTATCTGTGCAAACTAGTGCCCAGAATGCCTTCATATCCCTATTAAGTAGGGCTGTTCTAATGTCATCCCATTTATGTGATTCCCACTCCTTCTTTGCTTGCGTAATACTATCACGATAGAGGACCCTCATTTGTTTAACCAAGGGCCTGTCCTTATTTTAATAGCGGCCAAAAGAGCTCCCTTGGCCTTGCGGCAAGTGTCATTAAACCAGGTTTGTTTTACACCCTTTTTCACCTTGGAATGTGTCAAAGGGTTAAATATGTTGGTCATACTGGTTGTCAGTTCTTCATGCAGTGTCGCTATCCTAACAATATTTTGGGGGGAGTCTAGTGCTATGACAGCCTCCTCCAATTCCATTAAAGGGGAAATAGTTAGGGAGAATAATGCAGCGACCTTGTCAGGTGACTGCTTGACTGTATCCCACCTAATTCTCCTTCTGTTGTTGGTAAGTATTAGATTGCAATTTACAGAAGTGCGGCTAGGCGTTGGATTATGAATGTCAGGGATCTCCAGCTCCATGGTCAGGGCGTTATGGTCGCTGTCCGTTCTTAGGAGGACGGCAAAATCAACTACCCAGTGCCATGATCTTGTTTCTACCAGGATATAATCCAACAAGGAGGCTTGGCCAATTCTATTAAAAGTTAGCTTCCCTGGTCGATCTAACTTTGTGCGCCCATTGCATGCTCTCAGAGAGTTAGTTAATATTACTGCGTTAATCTGGAATGCTAACGGGGTCCAAGCCTTTATCGGATCGATTTGGGGATCAGGGATTAGCCAATATTGATCCTCCGCACTAGGGGGGGCATCAGTGAGGGCAACAAGGGGCTCAAATTGGCAATTAAAATCTCCCCCTATAACCAACCTTGTGTTCGGGGGAACAGTATTGATGAAGATACTCAGTTGTTCGATGGTCAGTGATTCATGACAGATACTAACGGGACGAGAGTAAATATTAATAAAAGCAATTTTAAGAGTCGGTGAAAAAGTAAGAACAGTACACTGTATATCATTGGACAGAGTGTTTAAACGTTCCACTGTACAATTCAAATGTGTGGCAACCCAAGTAGATAAGCCCCTTGATGGTCTTCCTCTCCCTCCCGAAGTGGCCAACACGTTAAAGGTTGCATATCCCAGCCTCGTGATGTCATCCCTTGCCCAGGTTTCCTGAAACATACAAACATCAAATTTGTGTACAAAAGATCCCCAGTCTGGGCAATTCAGATTGTTTTTTATTCCAGCAATGTTCCAGGATAGAACCCTTAGCTTATGATCACTATTGGTGCTCTCATCTAAGGCATTAGAGTTGTTAGAGTTGGAGGTTGGGATATCCTCGTGCTAGGCCATGATAGGTACATCTGCAGCTTCCAAAGGGGAGCTCGACCCAGATGGACTAGATGTTGGGGAGTCGTAAGGAATAAGAGGTAAGTTACTAGATAGTTCTGCACATGTCCCATGCAGATCAGAGGCTCCACTTAGGGTTGCATTTTGTGGAGCCCCTCGTTCATCCTCATTATCCCAGAGAGTGCTCTGGTTCAACTGGCCACTATTGATTTCTCTCGTGACCCTACCAGACCCCCGGGGCCCATATCTCTGAGCAGGAGCGCTTTTCATCACAAGTCAATCAACCTCCTCTAGGACTCCAAACCTAATCCCTACTGGAATATTGAATGATAGGGGCCTATGGGATGGGCCCGCCGCTGGGTGTTCCAGGGTCCAGTTTGTTGAGGCACTGATGTTAGGGGTCCTAGCTTCATCACTGCTACAGGAGTAAAAGTAGTCCAGGGTGTATACCCTAACCCCTGTGTATGGTACATAGGGACTAGAAATCTGATCTACTAGGGAATGAACAGTCAGGGGGTTGCTAAAGTTAATAACTACACAGTCCCCTTGAATTGACTTTGGTCTCCTGCCCACCCATCCCACCCTACGGACCATTATAATTTCTCCT
Organism: Calotriton arnoldi; assembly: GCA_963921515.1. NCBI lineage: Eukaryota > Metazoa > Chordata > Amphibia > Caudata > Salamandridae > Calotriton > Calotriton arnoldi. The sequence goes on along the minus strand of CAWUFW010007667.1, from coordinate 405,343 downwards.
GCCCTATCATAAGGAAACTGTCTGTGCCTGGCCAACCAAAAAAGGCACTTGTTCCTTAGATCCAACTGCATTTCCTTCTGGCCATGTTGGATCACGGGTACTCCTGTCAATATAATTACATAGGGGAGTGAGGCTGGGTGGAGATTTTATAGTCGGAAGAGTCGTTATCCCATGTCTTCTCTCAGCAGTCTCTACACGGTCCACCCCAACCCCAGCTACCCTGGACTCTGTTCGGATAGACCTACTAGTACTTGGGTCCTCCCTATGGGGGGCTAAGTTCAAAGTCCCTTTCAAAGCAGTGAGGCTCCTGGAGCCTTTGGCAATCCATGGTTCTTGAACCTGCTCAGTGGGTAGCCTTCCTAAATGGGAGGAAGTAGTTCTGACTAACTCAGTGCTAGGATCCTCTACCCCTCTCTCACCCATTGGCACTTTAGGGAGTGCTACACTCGAGGGACCAAGATTGCCTAAGGGGGTTTGATCTATGCTGTTAGTCTGGGTGCTACAATCTATCTTCATACCTGGTGCTTGGGTAGTACTATCAGGAATGTTAGTGCACCTATCGCGGTCCATCAAATGACCTGCACCCATATGGTTAAATAGTTGGACAAGCTCTTCCTTTATGATAACTCTCAGCTGAGTTTCTAGATCTGCTACCAGATTCCTCACCCAAAATGGACAATCAGAATCTAACCGAGAGTTAGTAGTATTAGATGCCATTCCCCCAGAGCTAACTAACTCATCTCCGCTAGGAGTAGGCTCTGGATTTTTCTTCCTCTTAGTACCTGCCCCGTATCCAGGCTTACATTTCTCTTTCTTCGATAAGGTGGTGGTAGTTCCACCTTTGCGAGTTACTGGCTTCGCTAAAGGTTCTTGTAGTAAGGGTGAAGAAGACTCTAATAGCCTAGGTGAAGCTTCCGCTACCCTAGGTACGAAACCAGGGGTTGCAGACTGGATGGTAGAAGGTTCCGAGACCTGACAGAACAAATCTGGTGTTATAGACAGGCGCCTCTCAGTCAATTCTATTTCAGTTGTTACTGCTCCTATGGCCCTCTGGAGCATCCTGTCTATTGAGGTTGGGGGTTTGGGCAAAGCAATAGGCACTTGGGGATGCTTTACTGCACAAGCACGCTTACCCATTTTCAAATCAGTAAGACAAATAAGGCAGAGGTGTGCCTGGTCATGAGGCTAAGGTTGCAACGGAGGAACCAAATGCGGGCTAATCGGTCAAATAGAAAGGACAAAGATAAACAATTGAATGAGAAAGATTGTTCAAAAATTTAATAGTCCCGTTGATGATAACTCGAGTGCAGCCCCAACTCGCATGGTAAATGAGTAGCTTATACTGTTGGTCAAAAGAGATACTGGGGAGCAGGTTCCAGGTTCCAATACCAGGTCTTGCAAATCAGTGTGGAAGAGTAATAGGCAGCTGGACAGTGTTGTAGGGGGATACCGGACAATAAAAAGGCAGATATGGTGGTCCAGTAAGGGTCTTACCAGCGTGATAATCCGGAAGGATCAACACCAAGGGGGGTGGCCCAGCCTCTTCCGGGTGATGATGGGCAAGGACGGGCCCGCCCTTGGCCCGGGCACGGCCCGCGCGCGTCCCATGCCGTGGGTGTTGAGCGGCGCTTTTGAGCGCAAGATCGGTCCCTCCCACTCAGGTGTGGGAGCAGTAGTTCACGCATTGCACTCTAGGACTTGGAGTCCCACCAGAGTGTGTAGGTGCACTGCGGTGCCCGGAGCGAGGGGATGGAAGAGTTGCTCCCTTCAGATCACGCCTTCCAGCAGGATTTTACGTCCCAAAGGTGGCCCAGCACGAAATCAGCGTCCCGCGCTGCGGATGTTGAGCGGCGCTTTTGAGCGTAAGATCGGTCCCTCCCACTCAGGTGTGGGGGCAGTAGTTCATGAGTTGCACTCTGGGACTTGGAGTACCACCAGAGTGTGTAGGCGCACTGCGGTGCGCGGAGCGAGGGGATGGAAGAGTTGCTCCCTTCAGATCACGCCTTCCAGCAGGATTTTACGTCCCCAAGGTGGCCCAGGCAGCCCAGCACGAAATCAGCATCCCGCGCCGCGGGTGTTGAGCGGCGCTTTTGAGCGCGAGATCGGTCCCTCCCACTCAGGTGTGGGGGCAGTAGTTCACGCGTGGCACTCTGGGACTTGGAGTCCCACCAGAGCGTGTAGGCGCACTGCGGTGCGCGGAGTGAGGAGATGGAAGAGTTGCTCCCTTCAGATCATGCCTTCCAGCAGGATTTTACGTCCCCAAGGTGGCCCAGGCAGCCCAGCACGAAATCAGCGTCCCAAATAACACATTACCCATATGTGTGTCATATTGTAAGTGTCTGGCCCATTTCCACTGCATATTTTCCGCAGGTATGTTGCACTAACCATTGTGCAAGTGTTGGAAGTTGACTTTGAAATGACTATAGCTTCCACAATGCCCTGTTTCTGTTTTAATATTGCCTTGTCATATTGTTCATTCTCTCGTATCTAACAGATTTAAACATATGGTAAAGTGTCATGTAGTGATCAATCTCTATTCAATGCATTCTTTTGAAAATGGTTTGTGTTGTTTTCTGAATGTTGTCCTGTTCTTCTCAAGCAATTAAACTGATGCCATGAGTTTCACACATCAAACTGTGTTCACACAAAATTTGTAAGGTATGTCAATGACTATGCTCAATATAAGTGGTACTTGCAAAAATTGACTCTGCACAGTTCATGTGATGACTAATGCCAAACATACATCCAAGTTGTGGAAATGTCTGTTTTGAAGTCAGCTGTCCCTTGGAATTATCAATTACACATTTCACCTCTCCACTGTGTTGGGCTGAATGGCTGGGAGATGTTAGGTATACTCCCTAATCACCTCATGAAAATGTCAGGACATCTTGTTACCTGCCTATTTGAAGTTGTATTGTTTGAAATTGGTAAAAGTAAGGGTAATATGTGCAATAACACTGAAAGCTATCATCACAATAATCTCTACCTACTTTCAGGCACATGCATCAACCTTTTTTGCGAGCGCAAACGGTGCGATTCGCAAAAATCGGCCATTTGCGCCCGCAAAAAGGGCTCTAACGATGCATCAAGGTCTAGGTCTAGGCACTCGCAATTTAAGAATTCGCAATTTATTGCGATTTCTTAAATTGCGATTGCATTTAAGGAATCGCAATTTGCGATTCCTTAAATGCAATGCAAGAACCACTTAAAAATAGCGATTTTGCTATTTGGGGCCGCAAATTACCGAGCAATTAAACTGGTCGGTAATTTGCAAAAACTAAAGTGCATTTTTCAAAGTTTCATGTTGCGCACACACATGCCCTTGGGGCATGTGTATGCGCAACATGGGTGCACATCACATTTTCAGGGGTGCAACAGGGAGTCCTTTTGACACCCTTGCACCCTTGAAATTGCATGCGCAATTTGCGAGTACCTATTGGTACTCGCAAATTGCGCATGCAATCTCCCATTTATTCCTATGGGCCTAGGCCCATAGGAATGAATGGGGAGCAATTCCTTAATTGCGACTCGCAAATTACGAGTCGCAATTAAGGAATTTGTAGGAATCGCTATTTTTTAGCGATTCCTACATGCATTGGCTTTTGCAATTCCTTATTAGCGAATCCTTATTTTTCGCTAATAAGGAATCGCAAATGCCATTATTGATGCATGTGCCAGTTTGTCTTCTAGGTATCTACATTGTTTGTCTCAAAAGATTTTGTTGTAAAATACATACTTTTACAAACAAAAATGTTCTCAATTTCTCAATAGGTCCAACTAGCAGAGCACATGGCCAGGAATCTGTCACTGAAGAGACATCCACTCCAGCCCGGGATCAAGCCATCAGTGAGGATGTTAGACCTGGCATCTTTTTGCATGGTTTCCCCTGTCTTTTTGCTTCTGACCTCCTCTTTTTGACTGTGTGCTGAACTTCGTTTTTGCTGGCTTCAAGACTCTGGGCACTTTACAACTGCTAACCAGTGCTAAAATGCATGTGCTCTGTGTCTTACATGTAAAGGAAATTGGTTTCTCCATGACTGGCATGTTTGATTTACTAATAAGTCCCTAGTACAGTGCACTACAGGTGCCCAGGGCTTGTAAATCAAATGGTATTAGTGGGCCTGCAGCACTGCTTATGCTACCCACATGAGTAGCCCATCAAACCTGTCTCAGGCCTGTCACTGCAGAACCTGTGTGTGCAGTTTTAAACTGCCACATCAACCTGGTAAGTTCACCTACTTGCCAGGCCCAAACCTTCCCTTTTTTTTACTTAGAAGGCACCCCAAAGGTAGGCCCAAGGTAGCCCCATGGGCAGAGTGCAGTGTATTTAAAAGGTAGGACATGTGCTTTTGAGTTTTACATGTCCTGGTAGTGAAAAACTGCTAAATTCCTTTTTCACTACAGCAAGACCTATCTCTCCCTCCCATAGGTTAGCATTAGAGCTGCATTGTAACACTTTACAAGTGTAACTCCCAATTTTGAGCAGATAGACAATTGGAGTTTGCTGTCTCTGGACTCACAATTTAAAAACACACCTTTTAGTGAAGTTGGTTTTTAAATTGTAGGTCTGAAAATGCCACATTTAGATAGTATGCATTTTATTACATTAACCATTCTGTGCTTCTGCCTGTCTCTAGTATATACGACAGGGCTCTGCTTTGTAAATTCACTCTAGACAGTCACACGCAAAGGGAGCTGAGGTGTCCCCTGCATATCCTGATGTCCGTTCACCACGCTGATGGGTCTTCCTGAGGTAGAATGGTGGGAGGAGTTGATACTTGAACCTGAATAGGCCTGTGCCTGTCCCCACACAAAAAGCTGCATACTCCCCTATAGTGTGTGTGGAGCAAGGGCCAGTAAGAGCAGGGTCTTGTGAACTATAAAGACCTTTCTTTGAAGTCTCCCTACTTCAAAGTCTTAAAATTGATATAAGTACTGGACTTCTGGCATCAAATACTAAGTACATTTCTAGGCTTAAAACATCTCAACGTAAGTCAACTCCTTCCTCTTCACTACTATCATCTTCATTCGGCATATTAGGATCCTCACCCAGTGGCTCTTCAAGGTCTCCATCCTCTGCGATGTAAGGGATGTTCCGTTGCAGGGTAATGTTGTGGAGCATGCAACAGGCCACGGTGATTGGGCACACCTTATTGGGTGAGTAGAGGAGGGCTCCACCAATTTTGGCCAACAACATAATCTGACCTTAGGAGCCCAAAAGCCCGCTCCACTGGCCGCCGTGTTCTTCCATGGGCCTCATTGAAGCGGGCTTCCCCTGGCTTTGTTGGATTCCTCAGCTGTGTCAACAACCATGGTCGGTTGGGATAAGCTGAGTCTCCTAGATGGAAGACAAAAAAAGGGGCAGAATAATGTAACACAATTCCAGATTATTGAACTAGAAATACCCCAAACAATATAATGAAAGATTGTACTGATCAATAAGCTATGCCCTCTCAGGTCCAACTTGAGACATTTGCAGGGGTATAGAGCTGTTCCGTATTACAAAGGAATCATGGGCAGAGCCGTAGAAACGTGCACAGACACTTGTGATGTACAAATCCCGTAGGCAGGCAACTTGCATTTTGATTGAATGGAAGTGTTTCTGATTCCTGTGCCATCAATTGCTCCAACCACATGTGGTAGGCGACCCAAACCATAAAAGTCACCCTTCACATTGGCTAAATCCTGCTGCCGTGGAAATTGGATGACGCTCTTGATGTGTCTCATCATTGAAGATAGAACTTTTTCTAACACATTTTGTTTCCATAAAGTTTTTTGGATCAAATTCGAAAACATAGATCATCAAAGTGTACATATTAAAAAAAATAGACAATGCCATTCTTCTCAGTGCAATGCAGTTCAATGCATATGAGTTATTAAAAACTAACAATTAAAAAAGTGAAAAACAATGTACAAGTTCAAACCCCAAAACAATGGGGATATAGAATTGGGCTGTGCAAATTATGCAATTCAATGTCTATTATTTGTGCAGTGAACATAATAAAAGAGTAGATGCTGGACTGCAGGTTCCCGGTTACCACATAAATACATAGGTTTAAAAACAGATACATTTAGATAAAAAGGGACAACCTTTGTAAGTTATAAAAGCCCTTTAAGAATATTTCATCTATTATGGAGATACATGTAATTTTTCTAACACTTCACTGGAAGTTGGTTGTGACATTTCACCAGATTCGGTCAGAGTGTATTGGAAGGATCCTGTGGCCACAAAATGAAATACTGCCATGAGCTTGGCAATTACTATAAAATAAGTAGGATTTATGTTGTGAGGCTGAAGATCTTGTTCCAGCTGATGACATACATCCAGTATAGTTAGCCTATTCAATCTGAACTTCTTTATTAGATCCCTTTCTTCCATGGTGGCAAGGTCTGGAAATGGGGAGTACACATAAGGCTGTCATATCCTCACTCTTCCAGGGTTCATATGTCTGCATTAGACTACACATTTGTACATTTGACACCTTTTCCACAGCAACATATTTGGTAATTAATACTACAGTCATGTAGTTCTACACAATATATATGGTTTAGCTACATATTTTAATATATCTGTTTTTTGCCCTTTATGCTTCACAAATTACATTTATAGTATTTTTTCTTTTTATAATTTTTTTTATTATATTATCGCAGTTAGTAAAAACATAAATATTTTTAAGACACTTATCATTAATATACATAAGAAATGTAGATCCAGCATAAATATACATATACATTCTTTTAAGCTCAGCAAACTTGGAACCTATTCTTCTTAATCTTTACAGTGATCTCTCTCAAAACAGGATAAGAAAGAGAGAAGAGGAAAAAAAAAAACCACCCAGATTCTATGATATTTTTACCCGTAGGGCAGTCCTACCTCTCACCCCAAATTTCAAGAAATTTAACTGTGGCTCCTACTCTTTGAGAATATAGTGTTTTTTTTGCTTCAATTTGAGTCATCTTAAGTTTCCATTGGGAAAAAACTGGAACCTCAGCCATTTTACATTTCTGCAGGATCGAAGACTTAGCGAATAGGGATGCAATAAAAACATACTATAGTTGTCTAATAGATAGATTACGTGTGCCAACTATTCCAAAAGGACAGACTCATTAGTTGGGAGAAATCGGTGCACACAAATAATTAGACACGAGATGATGGATGGAGCACTGAAACTTTTCAGACACTCACCCCCAGTCACAGATCTGGCTAAAGAAGGGTGACATACACTGAAACCGGTCCCAGGATGCTTGTTTCAGGTCCAGGGAGGACCTGGCCTGGCAGTTCGGTCTGGACTGTTCCCATGGGGCACAGGGGCAAGACTGATTTGCATATTGCTGGGTCCAAACTGGGGTGGCGTAGTGGGCAAAAGAACGAAGGATTTAACCCAGATCTTTTGACTGGGAGAGAATGTTTGCATTGTCAGCATTCCGTCCATCATTTGTTTGCTGTAACACTTTTCACCCTAAGTGGGATGGGTATGCCCAGACGTGGGTCTCTTGCTCACTGTGCCACTGGATTCAAGCTAGCATGGCTGAAGAAGGGTGACATACCCTGAAACCGGTCCCAGGATGCTTTTTTCCGGTCCAGGGAGGACCTGGCCTGGCAGTTCGGTCTGGACTGTTCCCATGGGGAACAGGGTCAAGACTGATTTGCATATGGCTGGGTCCATACTGGGGTGACGTAGTTGGCAAAAGAACAATGGATTTAACCCAGATCTTTTGACTGGGGGAGAATGTCTGCATTGTCAGCATTCCGTCCATCATTTGTTTGCTGTAACACTTTTTGCCCTAAGTGGGATGGGTATGCCCAGACGTGGGTCCCTTGCTCACTGTGCCACTGGATTCAAGCTAGCCTGGCTGAAGAGGGGTGACATACCCTGAAACCGGTCCCAGGATGCTTGTTTCCGGTCCAGGGAGGACCTGGCCTGGCAGTTCGGGCTGGACTGTTCCCATTGGGCGCAGGGTCAAGACTGATTTTCATATGGCTGGGTCCAAACTGGAATGGCATGGTGAGCAAAAAAACGATGGATTTAGGCCCAGATCTCTGTACTGGGGTGAATGTATGACATTGTTCTGCATTCTGTCCATCAATTGTTCTTTTTGCATTTGTCACCCCGAGTGGGACGGGTATGCCCAGACGTGGGTCCCATGCTCTCCATGCCACTGGAGTCAAGCTATCCTGGCTGATGAGGGCTGGAAACCCGAAACCGGTCCTAGGATGCTTGTTTCCGGTCCAGAGAGGACCTGGCCTGGCAGTTCGGGCTGGACTGTTCCCATTGGGCGCAGGGTCAAGACTGATTTGCATATGACTGGGTCCAAACTGGAATGGCATGGTGAGCAAAAAAACGATGGATTTAGGCCCAGATCTCTGTACTGGGGTGAATGTATGACATTGTTCTGCATTCTGTCCATCAATTGTTCGTTTTGCATTTATCACCCCGAGTGGGACGGGTATGCCCAGTCATGGGTCCCGTGCTCTCCATGCCACTGGAGTCAAGCTATCCTGGCTGATGAGGGCTGAAAGCCCAAAACCTATCCTAGGATGCTTGTTTCCAGTCCAGGGAGGACCTGGCCTGGCAGTTCGGGCTGGACTGTTCCCATTGGGCGCAGGGCCAAGACTGATTTGCATATGGCTGGGTCCAAACTGGAATGGCATGGTGAGCAAAAAAACGATGGATTTAGGCCCAGATCTCTGTACTGGGGTGAATGTATGACATTGTTCTGCATTCTGTCCATCAATTGTTCTTTTTTCACAAATAGAGGCATTGATCTCTTCCAACTAATGAGTCTGTTTTCCCCACACCATGGCTTTATGAGTTCTCTTCCCTTTCTATAATACAGCACTTTAAATGATTGCATTCCGGGACCACTGAGGTCTATTTCTGGGACACGGAAAAAAACCAAATGGACGAAGCGCAAATTGCAGCACTGAGGTAATAGAGGACTAACGGCACTCGTATCTCTGTATATCTCAATCTACACGGTTCCCCTGCACCCTTAGGAGATTTTGAAGACTCCTAATAAGGTAATACCAGACTAATGGTCACAACTGTACTATTTAGGAATAATTTACTAACCACATGTTTTTTAAACTCATTGCGTCGCACCTGACTCACGCATGCCACCATTTGAGAATTGCTTAGATTGTACATGATGCACATATAACACTAATCATGCACCAACTCATACCCTCTTTAACAATAAATATTATGTTAACAAGCCCAAAATGCATGCCCAAGCACAAGACCACCCACCTGCCATAGACACACAAAACTACCAGTGTAGCTATGTTGCTTCATAAACTAATAGCGCACGGACCATTCCAGTAAGTATACTTATTTCTCTGGAGATCGTTTGGTATCTAATGTGAGGAGCTTTTGTCCCTAACAGAAATGCCTGCTGACATATACAGTTATAGACATCCACATTAGAAAAATATGGAGATGACATACACACTTGTAGAGACTAACAAACAATGTATGATGATGAGTACCTCAATGGACGAGATGATATGTAATCAATATACAGATACATTTTGTCTGTTCCCTTTTTCTCCCTCCATTTGTCTATCCAAGTTATAGGTACCATCCCAACCTATACCAATGTCACAATCTATGTCCATGCACTCTGTGACGAAGATATGTGAGTGACTTAACTTACCTACTAAGGAGCGGTTCAAAACCCACGCCGCTCCTTCTTTTCGGTCCTGATGAAAGCCCGCCGATCCGACGAGACAGTAAAGGGCTGAAACATGTCGATCACTGATAACTGAACCACATAGGTGCAGTGGACCCTTTACACATCCACCTTAGCACCTGCTCTTGTTTTTATTCTTACCCCTTCCTGACCAATAAAACACTTTACACAGGAAACAAGGTATTTTTAACTTCACACTTTTTTCCGCAACTATTCAAGCACTAATCATGACGGTCACAGAACCAGATGGTCTTCCTCCAGGAAGAGGAAAAGTGACTGTCTGGAGAACGCGAAACTCAGATGGAAAAGGACCCAATGATTAACCCACTCACCTAACTACCTAAAGGGGAGAACCAAGATATACTGCTACTAACAAGTTAGAGTGTATAAGGGCCTTTGAACATCTTTAATAGACCCTGGTATCCCAAGACACGAGATTCATTTCAATTAGATTTTTTACTATTATACCTGGAAGCTGAATGAATCACTGGTTCTTTCACCTAACTTAGTTTTTTGGCTACATTGAAAACTAACTTCATGGAAATTAGGAAACACATGATATACTCTTTACAAACGTACATAAAAATGTTTACTGTACAAACAAATTGGAAATGATGTTAGCTAATTGTATGGTCCCACAAATCACTCAGCTATTATCAGGGCTCTCCAAACAGTTGTATGGAAGCTACCAGTAGCTCTCCCAGACCCCTTCAGAGTAGCACGCAGCCTTGAGGTAATTTATTATATGGGCAAAAGGTCATTTTTCCAAGTAAATGTTAAAGGAAGGCTGTGTTCATGTGACATCAGGATCCTCAGGCTGCAGGTAACAGGCTCTGAAAATGTGCAGTGCACAGTCACGATAATAGGCCAGGCTGGGGCTAAGTCACAGGGACAAACAATTTAAGCACTGAGGTGCATCTGTCATAAACATACATATTTGCCAGGTCATTTTAGTTGTGCTTAAAAATTATCCCCTGAGTGCATTTAAATAGAGGACCGTTGAAAGGGAGATTACCTACCTTATTTAGCTAACACTTCATTTCATTTTCTTCCCATTTCAAAGTGTGTCATGTCCAAACTGCAGGCCCCTTACTTAAAGTGCCCACTATTCATTGTGCCATAAGTATATATGGTTAGCCTTCAGCAGTTCACAATCTTTTGCACTGATCAGAGGTAGGTCACATCACAGAATATGTTGGAGCCCCCTAGGCTATAAGATGTCACAGGTCTGGATTGGTGAGTTTAGACCATGACATGGGATGAGGGTAGGCAACAGGTCTGCACAAAAGTGTGCATTAAGATATTGGTTTTGGTCAGCATGTGACAATACACATGTTGTATGCTAACTTATAATTATGTTAGTGATAGAAGTCGAAAGGTTTTGTTACATCAATACAGACAAACAAAAATCACCAAACCATTTATTTTTTCTTTTCTTTCTTGTATCTATACAGGTCAACATCCATCAGATGCGGGACATAGGAAGGCCATCGCCAGGAAGGTGCATATCCTGGGGGTCTGCAAGCGTTGCACAAGAAGAGTTTTTGGGGGTGTATGTTTTGTATAATGTGAATGATGATGTGCTTTGTTTACTAATTTGTTGGAAAGGATCCCACCTGATTCCTGTTCGCAACCAATGGACTGTTCTGAGCAGACACATGGCTGACTAAACTCCACATAAACATCATGTTGTTTGATATTATGGGCAACAGTTATACCAAACAGGCCAATAGTGATTATTGTGTCGTGTGATGCTCCTTCACTTATATGGATGATGTAATGGTAGCCCTATTACATGTGACATAGCATGCTAGGCACTTATGATAAAGTGGATATACCAAATGTCACATTGGTAAATTGGGATTCTGCACAAACAAGAGTGAGCATTTGATCCAAAATGACTAGTGACATCAGTATTAATGGATATCTTTTGGAATCAAAACATATCCAAATTGTGTTTTGCATCGGAAATACTGTTGCATACATGTTAAAAGTGACAGATTAGCATGATGTCTCATTCCCTCACAAATATGTGTGTGTAAGCCAGTCTGCTTTTGGACAAATAATTGTAAAAGGCATACGATTTTTGCGGAAACCCAGACAGGAATGTGTACACATTGGTGACAGTGTAACACAAACCCTAAAGCATTTCTCAATGTCCTTTGTCATGCTCAGATGCCCAGATGATGAAACAGTGATGGAGATAAATTGCTAACTATGATGTACTACAATATTTTGCACTACAACGAAAGCCAGCATATTTATATTTACTTAACAATTTCACTAAGACACAACAAACTTCAAATAACTATAGGTATACAGGAATGAAATGTAAAAACATTTTTGCTCTGTACTGAAGTGTATTAGAAATGTTTCAAGGACTATGTATTTACTTATGCTATAGAAGTCATTTGTCAATCCCCCCAAATCCTTTTTTCTGACTGTCTTCAACAGCCTAGGTATCTACATAGTTTATGATGCATTGCTAAGGTTCTTCACTACAGAATTTATATATAATTCTTGAAATTTTACATATATTTGGAGTAAGTGTTACTATTGTGAAATGTCCAAACAAAGGTAACCTGATTTCAGTTTATGCTAATATTGGTACAACATTTCAGTATTTACTGAAACAAATCTATTCATATTTTACTTTTTGAGAATGAAAAGTAGGCAGATTTTAGGGCCTTATGAACACATTGTACAAAAGTATTTTTGTTTGATATCCTTTTAGTGACATCAGTTCACTATTCTAAACTACAAAGTCCAACCATTCAGAGGTGTGAAACAGATCCTGGAGATAAATAATGAAGGATAAGAGACAAGATCATGCATGATATAGGAGCCATCATGTGGAATGGCGTAACTGTGACCAAATGTTTTCTGAAAATGTTGCGTACATGTATGAGCTTATGTAAATGTTGAAGCAAAGTTTGAGTGCCTTGAGGTGAAATATGAAATTGTGGAAACTGTTTTGTGATCGAAGGTCATGATCAGTTCTGTTCACACAGATTCAATAAAACTATTGTATATGTCATTTCAACATCATCCAGGGCAGTGGAAGGAGAAGGTGCCAACATCGCTGGGGAAGCAGCTGGCCACAGTGGTTCCAGTGGTGACAACTGCCCCTGTTTCCCTGGCTGCACTGAGTGAGGAGGCTATTGACCTTCTCAGGGATATCTCTACAGGCCAGACTGCACTACCGAATGCCATCCATTTGCAACAAATGGTAGCCTACCTGGAATGCATTCACACTGCTATGTCTGTCCTACAGAGGTCTTTTCAAGGTCTAACCTCCTCACTGACCGCAGCCTCCCAACCATCCCAACCTTGTGCCCCACCTCCAGCCCTGGCCACATCCAAATTCCCTATTCACAGACTTCTCCCAAGAATGCTGACATCTTTGCATGCACCCACTCACACAGACGCAAACAACACACCCACACACAAAAACAAACAACACAAAAAACATAGGCGCACAACCAAAAAGACTGACACCACCCCCACCCCCAGCACAACCACAGACATTGCACCCACCACCACAGACAGAATGCACTGTAGCACTTTTGCAGGTCTGGACTACAGCGCATCTGAAGCTCTTTTTAAAACACTTGATACCAAGTATGAGCTTCGAACTAGATATCGAACACTGTAGTCAATTAAAGCAATATAATTCATTTGTGAAAATTATAGAACATAAGTCCCCTGAGCATTATCTCTACTTTCAGCTAGAGCATAGAGTAAGGCGCTGTATCCTCCTCTTGCGATTAGGAATTCTTCCATTAAAAGTGCATACTTCTAGATGGAATACCCTAGAAAATCGCTCAGGTATATGTGACTTATGTAATGAAGGAACACAAGATCTTTCTCACAAATTGTCAATCTGTCCAAATCCGATCTTGGTAGAGGCCCGGCATCGGTTTATAAAGCCCATTTGTTTTAGATATAATGCCAATTTTACTCAAGATTTAATCAAGTTGTGTAAGTCTCCCCCAAATGAATTTGTCTGTTATAAAATGTTCAAGTTTTTAAATAGTTTTCTAAAGCTGTTTAAAAGTGTACAAATATAACTGTTTTATATTTATGGATTTTGTATTTGTTGACCTCAGTAGAGGTCTGAATCAAATAAAAACTGTTGATTGATTGACTCATCCACCACCACCAGCACAAGCCCAGACAATGCATCCACCACCACAGACACATCCACCACCACAATAACAGGCCCTGACACCACACCCACTACCACAGCCACATTAAAAAAAGAGCACACCCGCACCTCCACAGCACACACACCTACAAAACAGAAATGCCCACACTCATCCATTCAACACACACCAACAAAGCAAGACACACCCAACTGTTCACCACAACCCAGACTCACAGAAACTTACACCCTCAACAGACACTTGCACAACAGACACTTCCACTCCCTCTACCTCCCAACCCCAACTTCCTCCTGACCATCCAACCCATTTTCCTTGTGAGAGTCTTCTGTTTGCCCTTGCCCTGAGCCCTGCCATACCCACACCAACTCCTTGCAAATGCACACCTCCCCCTGCTACCCCTAACCCATACCTTCCACATTCCAACCCACCCCTCAAAAGACAAGACCCATCCCTACTAGCCCCCAAGTTACCCATAAAAATGGCAAAGGTCCCCAGCCCAAAGTCAAGACCACCCCTCCCACAACCACACTCCCCTCCCAAACCCAAGACCACCCCTCGCAAAGCATCACCCCTCTCAAACCCAATACCACCTCTTCCAAAATCACACCCCACTCCCAAACCCAAGAATACCCCTCCCAAACCCAAGCCCAAACATTACCCTCCCAAGTAACATCTTTGAAGTGCCTGTTCTGCCCACTGTATGCCCCTTTATGGGGAGGTTCCCCTGGCAGTGTAATTGGAGGCAAGCTGAATTCCCCTGCATACCTGTGCACAGGACTTTGTGGACACCATTTGGACTAGCATTTGCCTTGTTTAAAACAAGCTGAGAGAGTGATCGCATTGTGAATAAATCACATTTTTATTTTCTCCAAGTTTGCCCTGGCATTAATTTCCCTTTGCAATTGTTTGAATCCTAGAAATGTTTGTGTGTAAATGTGTAGTACATATTTTCTTTAGCACAATGGCAGGAACTACTACTTACTTTTTAAATGTCTAATATGTTAAGTGCATACACTGGTTCACAGTGGTAGTAGTTGCCACTTGCACCAACAAATAGATGTTGAGGCATTATTTAAGGATATTTTACTACAGGTGTGTCTGTTTGACCTTGATTACTGATAAGTATGTACACATATGCATTGCACCTTGTAATCTTATATGCAAATTGAAATTGTATTCAATACAGGAATTGCACTATACAAAGAGAAACGTTACATGGATGAATATGTAAGGTGCTTCAAATCTGGGACTGCCATTGATGTTTCCGGTAATCTGTGAGGTGAGGGTTACAGCTTGTCTAGTGCAATTTCTACATGAGGTTTCATTGCACTTATCCCAATGATGTGTGATGCATATTTTTGTATTGTGACAATTTTCATATCATATTTAGACACACCTGCATGGTGAGTTTTTGATTTTGATATCCTTTTTTGTGCAAGTGTCATTTTTTGAAAGGCAGCTGGCACCAAATATATGAACACCACTGTGGTTATAAAGGTGTGTTACTTCTTAAACGACAACATTAGAGACATATACATTGCACATTGTTATGCTATTGCTTGTGTGAGCAATTTAATAATGCATGAATCCTGAGCATATGTGAACAGCCAAGTGAAAAAGGTTAAAGGTAATTGAGAAGGTTATCTTTGGTTCCAGTGACAACGGTATTGGTTTGCATCGTGATCAGCCTAGCAACAGCGGAGGCAGGACATGTAGGATCGGGTCCATGGTGGTGCTGGAAGTAGGAATGTGAGAAAAGGTGAGTTTCTGCCTTATATGCATTCCATTCCACCAATTTACCTTGCCACAGTTGCGTTGGTGGGAAGGCACATTGTGATTGGCCCGGCAGAGAAACTGGCAGTCCTCCCTCTGACAGACGCTTTGTCAATCTCGCCATTAACGCAGTCTACATTTCTTGGTGGTGACGGCGGGACCGCGGTTGTCTTTTGTCTATGCAATATCCAACATCTAAATAGGGTGGGCAGACCGGCAAGTCAGCTGGCAGGAAGACACCGGAAAAAGCAACATCAAAACCCGATCTAACAAGATCTAAATCAGGCCGTAAGTCTGGGTGAAATTTAAATTATGTTGGCGTAATCGATATAGTTTTTAACAGGAAGAAAGTGCCATAGAGACAGGGAGGCTACTCTACATACAGCAGCAACTTCTTCTTTGTGTCCCATAGAGTCCTCCCTCTGCTTTATTCAGCTCTTGGTCATTTTGGATTGTTGCTTTCTTTTTGTCTTCAATCTCTGCTACATCCATGCCCTTGCAATGTTGACTTTTTGGGAAAAACAAATAAGTTCAATGCATTACTTTACAAAAGTTTATTGTTTGAGGGAGAGCAAGTACCACTGAATATGATTTTTTTTCTCCTTTTGCTATGTTTGTTGTTGGACAGTCAGGAGTTGGAAGTAGTCACCCCTTGTGGCATTAAGTTGCTTCAAGGGATAAAATTCGCACATTTTTAAGATGGTTGGAGACCTTGGGTTTTAAATACGCTTTCTCCATTTCCTAGTGTCTGTTTTGTGAATTTTATACAGATTTATTAATCATTTTACTGTGTAGTTGTTTTACTGTTTGGGGCCTAGTCTGCTGTGTAGTATGCTTTGGGGGTATTTTTTAATGTTTTTTTCACATTCTCACTACTACTGTGCTATATGTTTTTTAATTATCTCAGGGGCATGTGGATGGCCTTTCATTCAATACAAAATGAGGGTTATTTTTTGTCTGCATATGCCTGTTGGTGGTTAGGGCCTGTGTGGCTCCTGGGGTCCAGGCTCATGTAGCCAGATATCTTGCTTTGTTCTCAGCTACCTTTTTCTTCATGTGCTTGCCCACCATTTTGTGTCAGTTTGCTTATATGTGGCGTGGTTGATATTGTGTTTTCCTTTTTTTCTACAACTTTTAAAAGTATTTTGGCAGGATAATTGATGTTGCCTTGAGCTGTTTATGATCAGAGAATTTTTAAAGTACATTTTTTGTGCGACCTTATTTAGGGCTCATTACGATGGTGTTCGGACTGCATACGGACAGGCCGTTGGTGGTGGTCCAACCGTCGACAGCCCATCGGTCCGACTGACGCATTACACTCTATTCGGTCAGACGAAAGACCGCTGCTTCTCTCAGTATCATAGATCCCAATGGGGCAGCTATAGTACCAGCATCCGACAATTGCGGCTACGCCAGAGCAGGCACTGCCGTCTGGATTTGGATATCCCTTTCCAACAGCCTTTTCATGGCAGTAACACTGCCATGATATAGTTGTGGGAAAGGAATATTGGGGGCCCAAAAGAGTGCCTCCTCCCATAGTAGGCCACTGAAAAGTGGCACTGGGGGCACATGTAGTGGCCCCATTCACCTCGATGCACCGTGTGCCATGCACGACTTGGTGCATGGCACACAGTGCATCGACGTCCAGGAGGTGCTGCACAGCTGCAGCATTTGCTGCATACTTATACCACTGCATGCCACTGCTGTCGTTCCGACACCATTAGTACTGCCAGCCCAGTGCTTCCTTCAAAATGCGGCGGTCAGACCACCGCATGCTTGTCAGGATGTCTCCTGACCGCTGCAATAGCGGGCGGTGGTCCGACTAACCGCCATCATAATCAGGGCCTTATTTATTGAGTCATCTTAAATTTCCATTGGGAAAAAACTGGAACCTCAGCCATTTTCCATTTCTGCTGGATCAAAGACTTAGCGACTAGGGATGCAATAAAAACATACTATTGTTGTCTAATAGATAGATTAAGCGTATCAACGATTTTAAAAAGGGCAGACTCATTAGTTGGAAGAAATCGGTGCAAACAAATAATTAGAGGCACCGATTTCTTCCAACTAATGTGTCTGTTTTCCCCGCACCATGACTTTATGAGTTCTCTTCCCTTTCTATAACAGAGCCCTTTAAATGATTTCATTCCGGGACCACCAGGGGGTATTTCTGGGTCAAGGAAGGAAACCAAATGGATGAAGTGCAAATTGCAGCACTGAGGTAATGGAGGAATAACAGCAATTATTTTAGATGGTAACAGGACTTGCACACTCGTATCTCTGTATATCTCAATCTACAAGGTTCCCCTACACCCGTAGGAGATTTTGAAGACTCCTAATAAGGTATTACCAGACTAATGGTCACAACTGTACTGTTTAGGAATAATTTACTAACCGCATGTTTTTAAACTCATTACGTCGCTCCTGAATCATGCATGCCACCATTTGATAACTGCTTCGATTGTACACGATGCGCATATAACACTAGTCATGCTCCAACTCATACCCTCTTTAACTATAAATATTATGTTAACGAGCACAAAATGCACGGCCAAGCACAAGACCACCCACCTGCCATAGACACACAAAACTACCAGTGTAGCTATGTTGCTTCCTAAACTAATAGCGCACAGACCATTCCAGTAACTATACTTATTTCTCTGGAGATCGTTTGGTATCTAATGTGAGGTGCTTTTGTCCCTAACAGAAATGCATGCCGAAATATACAGTTATAGACATCTACATATGAAAAATATGGAGTTAACATACACCCTTGTAGAGTCTAACAAACAATGTATAATGATGAGCATCATGACGAGATGGACGAGATGATATGTAATCAATATACAGTTTCATTTTGTCTGTTCCCCTTTTCCCCCTCCATTTGTCTATCCAAGTTATAGGTACCATTCCAACCTATAACAACGTCACAATCTATGTCAATGCCCTCTGTGACGAAAATAGGTGAGTGACTTAACTTAACTACTAAGCAGCGATTCAAAACCCACGCCGCTCCTTCTTTTCGGTCCTGATGAAAGCCCGCCGATCCGACGAGACAGTAAAGGGCTGAAACATGTCGACCACTGATAACTGAACCACATACGTGCAGTGGACCCTTAACACATCCACCTTAGCGCCTGCTCTTGTTTTTAATCTTATCCCTTCCTGACCAATAAAACAATTTACACAGGAAACAAGGTATTTTGAACTTCACACTTTTTTCCGCAACTCTTCAATCACTAATTATGACAGTCACAGAACCAGATGGTCTTCCTCCAGGAAGAGGAAAAGTGACCGTCTGGAGAACACGAAACTCAGGCGGTGTATGAGGGCTTTTGAACATCTTTAATAGACCCTGGTATCCCAAGACACGTGATTCATTCCAATTAGATTTTTACTATTATGCCTGGAAGCTGAATGAATCACTACTTCTTCCTCCCAACTTTGATTTTTGGCTACATTGAAAACTAACATCATGGAAATTAGAAAACACATGATATACTCTTTACAAACGTACATAAAAATGTTTTCTGTACAAACAAAATGGAAATGATGTTAGCTATGTGTATGGTCCCACAGCCTATATCGGGGCTCTCTAAACAGTTGCATGGGAGCTACCAGTAGCTCTCCCAGACCCTTTCAGAGTAGCACACAGCCTTCAGGTAATTTATTAGATGGGCACAAGGACATTTTTCAATGTAAATGTTAAAGGAAGGCTGTGTTCATGTGACATCAGGATCCTCAGGCTGCAGATAACAGGCCCTGATATTGTGCAGTGCACAGTCAGGATAATAGGCCAGGCTGGGGCTGAGTCACAGGGACAAACAATTTAAGCACTGAGGTGCATCTGTCATAAACATACATATTTGCTAGGTCAAAATTTGAGTTGTGCTTAAAAATAATCCCCTGAGTGCATTTAAATGGACGACAGTTGAAAGGGAGAGTTACCTACATTATTTAGCTAACACTTTTCATTTTCCTCCCATTTCAAAGTGTGTCATGTCCAAGCTGCAGGCCCCTTACTTACAGTGCCCACTATTCATTGTGCCATAAGTATATATGGTTAGCCTTCAGTAGTTCACAATCTTTTGCACTGATCAGAAGTAGGTCACATCACAGAATATGTAGGAGCCCCCTAGGCTATAAGATGTCACAGGTGTGGATTGGTGAGTTTAGACCATGACATGGGATGATGGTAGGCAACAGGTCAGCCCAAAAGTGTGCATTAAGATATTGGTTTTGGTCAGCATGTGACAATACACATGTTGTATGCTAACTTATAATTATGTTAGTGACAGAAGTAGAAAGATTTTTTTACATCAATACAGACAAACAAAAATCACCAAACCATTTATTTTTTCTTTTCTTTCTTGTATCTATACAGGTCAACATCCATCGGTTGCGGGACATATGGAAGGCCATCGCCAGGAAGGTGCATATCCTGGGGGTCTGCAAGCGTTGCAGTGTCAATTGCCGCAAGAGGAGGGAGGACCTACGAGTCAGCTGAACTTCAGCTCAGGCAATCCTCCCAACGTGTGTGCACCCTGACCCCACTAATGGCCCGCATTCTTGCAGTGGCATATACAACACTTGATGGGCAGTTGAGGGCCCAACAGCAGCAACAAGGGGATACATTCTTATCAGAGTTTCATGTGTTACCTGGCTCATTTTTTGTTACAGCCAGGATTTTTCCCAGCAACATTAAGGTGTGGGCCATGCCCAATGCACAAGAAGAGTTTTTGGGGGTGTATGTTTAGCACATTGTGTATGATGATGTGCTTTGTTTATTAATTTGTTGGAAAGGATCCCACCTGATTCCTGTTCACAACCAATGGACTGTTCTGAGCAGACACATCGCTGACTAAACTCCACATAAACATCATTTTGTTTGATATTATGGTCGACAGTTATACCAAACAGGCTAATAGTGATTATTGTGTCATGTGTGATGCTCCTTCACTTATGCTGATGATGTAATGGTAGCCCTATTACATGTGACATAGCATGCTAGGCACTTATGATACGGTGGATGTACCAAATGTCACATTGGTAAATTGGGATTCTGCACAAACAAGAGTGAGCATGTGATCCAAAATGACTAGTGACCTCAGTATTAATGGGTATCTTTTGGAATCAAAACATATCCAAATTGTGTTTTGCATCGGAAATAGTTTCATACATGTTAAAAGTGACAGATTAGCATGATGTCTCACTCCTTCACAAATATGTGTGTGTAAGCCAGTCTGCTTTTGGACAAATAATTGTAAAAGGCATACGATTTTTGCGGAAACGCAGACAGGAATGTGTACACGTTGGTGACAGTGTAACACAAACCCTAAAGCATTTCTCAATGTCCTTTGTCATGCCCAGGTGATGAAGCAGTGATGGACATAAATGGCTAACTTAAAGGGAATTTTCAAGATGGAAAGAACTATCACATATATGTAGGAGTATTACTTCAGGAAAACTCAAAATCAGGCCAAACTCATGACTAATTAGGCAACTGTTGAAATGCATCAAGGTGTAATATGTTGCATATAGTGATTTATATATGAGTGTTTGAAGTATTGTATGGGAACGAGTGCATGTAATGTACTACTATGATGTTCTACAATATTTTGCACTACAACGAAAGCCAGCATATCTAGTTAAAAATTTCACTAAGACACAGCAAACTTCAAATAACTATAGGTATACAGGAATGAAATGTTTTTGCTCTGTACTAACTTATATTAGAAATGTTTCAAGGACTATGTATTTACTTATGCTGTAGAAGTCATTTGTCAATTCCCCCCAAATCTTTGTTTCTGACTGTCTTCAACAGCCTAGGTATTTACATAGTTTATGATGCATTGCTAAGGTTCTTCAGTACAGAATTTATATATAATTTTTGAAATTTGACATATATTTGGAGTAAGTGTTACTATTGTGAAATGTCCAAACAAAGGTAACCTGATTTCAGTTTATGCTAATATTGGTACAACATTGTAGTATTTACTGGCACAAATCTATTCATATTTTACTTTTTGAGAATGAAAAGTAGGCAGATTTTAGGGCCTTATGAACACACTGTACAAAAGTATTTTTGTTTGATATCCTTTTTAGTGACATCAGTTCACTATTCTAAACTACAAAGGCCAACCATTCAGAGGTGTGAAACAGTTCCTGGAGATAAATAATGAAGGATAAGAGACAAGATCATGCATGATATAGGAGCCATCATGTGGAATGGCGTAACTGTGACCAAATGTTTTCTGAAAATGTTGCGTACATGCGTGAGCTTATGTAAATGTTGAAGCAAAGAGCATTGTGGTGAAATATGAAATCTTGAAAACTGTTTTGTGATCAAAGGTCATGATCAGTTCTGTTCACACAGATTCAATAAAACTATTGTATATGTCATTTCAACATCATCCGGGGCAGTGGAAGGAGAAGGTGCCAACATCACTGGGGAAGCAGCTGGCCACAGTGGTTCCAGTGGTGACAACACCAAAACCGAGGGACCCAGTGTCCCGGAGGGTGAGGAGACTGCAATGCAGGCCACCAGCAACTTTACATTTTCTTTGGAGACCTCTTCCAGTGAGCACTCCCTAGTGGTGTTGGACCCTACTGCATCTGTTACACCTGCATCCTTCACTGCCACCCAAAGTACCATCTCCACCCTCCCTCTTGCTTCTCCATAAGTTGACCAAACAAGCCCCCCTAAAAGGGGTGGTGTCTCCTTCCTTCCAGGTACCTCACCCACTGCCCCTGTTTCCCTGGCTGCACTGAGTGAGGAGGCTATTGACCTCCTCAGGGATATCTCTATAGGCCAGACTGCACTACTGAATGCCATCCATTTGCAACAAATGGTAGCCTACCTGGAATGCATTCACAGTGCTATGTCTGTCCTACAGAGGTCTTTCCAATGTCTAGCCTCCTCATTGACTGCAGCCTCCCAACCATCCTAACCTTGTGTCCCACCTCCAGCCCTGGCCACATCCAAATTCCCTGTTCACAGACTTCTCCCAAGCACACTGACATCTTTGCATGCACCCACTCATCTTTGCATGCACCCACTCACACAGACACAAACAGCACACCCACACACAAACAACACAAAAAACATAGGCGCACATCCAAAAAGTGAGACACCACCCCCACCCCCAGCACAACCACAGACATTGCACCCACCACCACAGACACAATGCACTGTAACACTTTTGCAGGTCTGGACTACAGCGCATCTGAAGCTCTTTTTAAAAGATTTTATACCAAGTATGAGCTTCGAACTAGATATCGAACACTGTAGTCAATTAAAGTATTATAATTCATTTGTGAAAAGTATAGAACATAAGTCCCCTGAGCATTATCTCTACTTTCAGCTAGAGCATAGAATAAGGCGCTGTATCCTCCTCTTGCGATTAGGAATTCTTCCATTAAAAGCACGTACTTCTAGATGGAATACCCTAGAAAATCGCTCAGGTATATGTGACTTATGTAATGGAGGAACACAAGATCTTTCTCACGTATTGTCAGTCTGTCCAAATCCAATCTTGGTAGAGGCCCGGTGTCGGTTTATAAAGCCCACTTGTTTTAGATATAATGCCATTTTTACTCAAGATTTAATCAAGTTGGGTAAGTCTGCCCCAAATGAATTTGTCTGTTATAACCTGTTCAAGTTTTTAAGAAGTTTTCAAAAGCTGTTTTAAAGTGTACAAATATAACTGTTTTATATTTATGGATTTTGTATTTGTTGACCTCAGTAGAGGTCTGAATCAAATAAAAACTGTTGATTGATTGACACATCCACCACCACCAGCACAAGCCCAGACAATGCACCCACCACCACAGACACATCCACCACCACAATAACAGGCCCTGACACCACACCCACTACCACAGCCACATTAACAAAGAGCACACCCCGCACCTCCACAGCACACACACCCACAAAACAGAAATGCCCACACTCATCCATACAACACACACCAACAAAGCAAGACACACCCAAACGTTCACCACAACCCAGACTCACAGACACTTACACTCTCAACAGACACTTGCACAACTCCCCCTACCTCCCAACCACAACTTCCTCCTGACCATCCTACCCATTTTCCTCATGAGAGTCTTCTGTTTGCCCTTGCCCTGAGCCCTACCATACCCACACCAACTCCTCGCAAATGCACACCTACCCCTTCCAGCCCTAACCCAACCTTCCACCTTCAAACCCAACCCTCAAAAGACAGGGCCCACCCCTACTACCCCCCAAGTTACCCCTAAAAATGGCAAAGTTCCCCAGCCCAAAGTCAAGACCACCCCTACTACAGCCACACTCCCCTCTCAAACCCAAGACCACCCCTCGCAACACATCACCCCTCTCAAAACCAAGACCATCTCTTCCGAAATATCACCCCACTCCCAAACCCAAGAATACCCCTCCCAAACCCAAACACTACCCTCCCAAGTAACATCTTTGAAGTGCCTGTTCTGCCCACTGGTTGCCCCTTCATGGGGAGGTCCCTCTGGCAGTGTAATTGGAGGCAAGCTGACAGGCATACCTGTGCACAGGACTTTGTGGACACCATTTGGACTGGCATTTGTCTTGTTTAAAACAAGTTGAGAGAGTGATCTCATTGTGAATAAATCACATTTTTATTTTCACCAAGCTTGCCCTGACATTATTTCTCTTTGCAATTGTTTGAATCCTAGCAATGTTTGAGTGTAAATGTGTAGTACATATTTTCTTTAGCAGGATGGCAGGAACTACTACTTACTTTTTAAATGTCTAATATGTTAAGTGCATACACTGGTTCACAGTGGTAGTAGTTGACACTTGCACCAACAAATAGATGTTGAGACATTATTTAAGGATATTTTACTACAGGTGTCTGTTTGACCTTGAATACTGATAAGTATGTACACATATGCATTGCACCTTGTAATCTTATATGCAAATTGAAGTTGTATACAATACAGGAATTGCACTATACAAGGAGAAACATTACATGGATGAATATGTAGGGTGCTTCAAATCTGGGACTGCCATTGATGTTTCAGGTAATCTATGAGGTGAGGGTTACAGCTTGTCTAGTGCAATTTCTACATGAGGTTACATTGCACTTATCCCAATGATGTGTGATGCATATTTTTGTATTGTGACAATTTTCATACCTTATTTACACACACCTGCATGGTGAGTTTTTGATTTTGATATCCTTTTTTGTGCACGTGTCCTTTTTTTCAAAGGCAGCTGGCACCAAATATATGAACACCACTGTGGTTATAAAGGTGTGTTACTTTAAATTTCTTAAACATCAACATTAGAGACATATACATTGCACATTGTTATGCTATTGCTTGTGTGAGCAATTTAATAATGCATGAATCCTGAGCATATGTGAACAGCCAAGTGAAAAAGGTTAAAGGTAATTGAGACGGTTATCCTTGGTTCCCGTGACAACTGTATTGGTTTGCATCGTGATCAGTCAGCAACAGCAGAGGCAGGACATGTAGGATCGGGTCCATGGTGGTGCTGGAAGTAGGAATGTGAGAAAAGGTGAGTTTCTGCCTTATATGCATTCCATTCCACCAATTTACCCTTCCACAGTTGCGTTGGTGGGAAGGCACATCGTGATTGGCCCGGCAGAGAAACTGGCAGTCGTCCCTCTCACAGCTGCTTTTCTTTATCTCGCCATTAACGCAGTCTAAATTTCTTGATGGTGACGGCGGGACCACGGCTGTCTTTTGTCTATGCAATATCCAACATCTAAATAGGGTGGGCGGACCGGCAAGTCAGCTGGCAGTAACACAGCGAAAAAAGCAACATCAAGACCCGATCCAACAAGATTTAAATCAGGCCGTAAGTCTGGTTGAAATTTTAATTATGTTGGCGTAATTGATATAGTTTTTTACAGGAAGAAAGTGCCATAGAGACAGGGAGGCTACTCTACATACAGCAGAAACTTCTTCTTTGTGTCCCTTAGAGTCCTCCCTCTGCTTTATTCAGCTCTTGGTCATTTTGGATTTTCGCTTTCTTTTTGTCTTCAATCTCCGCTATATCCATGCCCTTGTAATGTTTACTTTTTGGGGAAAACAAATAAGTTCAATGCATTACTTTACAAAAGTGTGTTGTTTGAGGGAGAGCAAGTACCACTAAATATGATTTTTTTTCCTTTTGTTATGTTTGTTGTTGGACAGTCAGGAGTTGGAAGTAGTCACCTCTTGTGGCAGTTATTTCAAGGGATAAAATTTGCACATTTTTAAGACGGTTGGAGCCCTTGGGTTTTAAATACGCTTTCTCCATTTCCTAGTGTCTGTTTTGTGAATTTTGTACAGATTTATTAATCATTTTACTGTGTAGTTGTTTTACTGTTTGGGGCCTAGTCTGCTGTGTAGTATTCCTTGGAAGTATTTTTTAATGTTTTTTTCACATTCTCACTACTACTCTGCTATACGTTTTTTAATTATCTCAGGGGCATGTGGATGGCCTTTCATTAAATACAAAATGAGGGTTATTTTTTGTCTGCATATGCCTGTTGGTGGTTAGAGCCTGGGTGGCTCCTGGGGTCCAGGCTCATGTAGCCAGATATCTTGCTTTGTTCTCAGCTACCTTTTTCTTCATGTGCTTGCCCACCATTTTTTTGTCAGTTTGCTTATATGTGGCATGGTTGATATTGTGTTTTCCTTTTTTTCTACAACTTTTAAAAGTGTTTTGGCAGGATAATTGATGTTGCCTTGAGCTTTTTATGATCAGGGTATTTTGAAAGAAAAATTTTTGTGTGACAGTATTTAGGGCTCATTAAGATGTTGTTCGGACCGCATATGGACAGGCCGTTGGTGACGGTCTAACAGCCGACAGCCCATCGGTCCGACTGATGCATTACACTCTATTCAGACGAAAGACCGCTGCTTCTGTCAGTATCATAGATCCTAATGGGGCAGCTATAGTACCAGCATCCAACAATTGTGGCTATGCCAGAGCAGGCACTGCCGAATGGATTTGGATATCCCTTTTTTGACAGCCTTTTCATGGCAGGAACACTGCCATGATATAGTTGTCAGAAAGGAATATTGGGGGCCCAAAACAGGGCCCCCTCCCATAGTAGGCCACTGAAAAGTGGCACTGGGGACACATGTAGTGGCCCCACTCACCTCCATGCACCGTGTGCCATTCACGACATGGTGCATGGCACACAGTGCATCGACATCCAGGAGGTGCTGCACAGCTGCGGCATTTGCTGCGTCCTTTTACCAAGGCCACATCATGCCACTGCTGTCGTTTCGACACCTTTAAGACCGCCAGCCCAGTGATTACTTCAAAATGCAACGGTCAGACCACCGCATGCTTGTCAGAATGTCTCCTGACCGCTGCAATAGCAAGCGGCGGTCCGACTGAGCGCTATCATAATCAGGGCCTTATTTACTGGTGGTGGATAAAGGGCTGTCCCATGTCTTTAGGATAAATAAAATATATCAGCTCAAGTCTTTACCAGCAATGCTGCAAGATTTTGTTTTAGTGGTGGAGGGGTGTGCTCCAGGCAGGCTAGAGCAACAATGCTCTTAATTCTCTGTTTCCTTCTTTGTTGGCCATCTTGTGTAGCCTGTGTGTATTTGGTTGGCATTTTGTCTTTGTTCTTTATCTCACCTTCTTTCATGGCCATGCCTTGACCACCAGTTTGTGGAGCTAGTGAATGTGTGTATGTTGTAGCTGTTTTGACTTTGTTTTCCATGCCTCCTCCTTTCCTGTCCATGTGGTGGACAAGCTATCTACCACTATTTTGTGCAGTCAGTTTGTGTTTGACAGCCACTTTTACCACACTCTTAATGTGTTATTAAAAATAACTGAAGTGCAATATATAAATATATGTTGACATTGGAAAAGATGATGCGTTAAATTTACGGTGTTCAAATTATTTGACTATATATATATATATATATATATATATATATATATATATATATATATATATATATATATACAACATTAATGGAGCCAACCTGTGAGTTAAACATTTTTTTAGCAACTAATGGCATACCACAAATTCTGAATGCCCTGCCCATATTGCATTCCCTCCTGAGTCCTGTACAAGAAAAGAAAACAGCGAACCCAAACATACACACCAAGTGTGTATGTGACGCACATCCCCTAAGAAAGAAACAAGAGTTTCCCACACAGATACCCCCAGGAAAGTCCAATGATTGAAGTATTACACTCCAATGGTGTGCACCACCACCGCTCCCGCTGTTTCTAAAGAACAGTCTTCACGACCAAGGTAAATGTTATCTCAACTGTGGGTTGCACCACCAAACTCAAGATCCAAAGAATAATTTGGTCCATCCAATGTTGTTATTATTAAGTTTCTTTGGGGCCCATTACGATACCCGGCGTAAAAAAATCCGCCAGGCATGGAAGCGGCAAAAATCCGCCCGCACACACCGCCTGAACACCGACCACGCCATTATGAGTACACAAACCGAAAACCGCCATCGGCGGAAAAATCATACAAAATACCGCCCGCCATCGTCCGAGTCGGAGTCAAACCGCCCGCCACGGACGGAAACACGCACGACAACACAAAACCGCCCGCCCTCACGGCCGACACACCGCACGTGAAATTACGATCGCACCGCCATGAGCGCGGAAAAACAACAAAAATACCGCCCGCCAGCGCAAACAACGCCGATGAGAATCGACACGGCAGAAGCCATGGCGCCCACGTACCTGCACAGAAACCATCCGCACACAAAACCAATAGCACACAACATGGCCAACAAGTCCACACAGCAAGGCACGCACAAATACACAAGCACAGTACACATCCCGAAAACACCCCCCGGACAAACAAAAAATACAAAGGCCAGAACCCCAGACACAACACACCTGAAAACAACAGACCATGAGGACACACCCACATAGGTGAGTACAAAAGCAGCACTCCCACAGACCACAACCCCTTGCTACATTGCAAACCAGAGAGGAGAGGAGAGGACACAGTGACACAGCAAGGACAGCAGCACACCACAGAAACGCACATCACTACCACCACCACCAAACACCACCACCACCACCACCACCACCACCACCACCACACCCCGGCACCACAAACCCCCTGCACATTACACAACACACACCGCACCAGCACCACAAACACCATGGCACCACAAAGGATGCCCAAGTTCACGCCCATGGAGCTGACGGTCATGGTCGACGAGATCATCAAGGTGTACCCACAAATCTATGGGAACATGGTCCAGCACACACCACTAGCCACCAGAAACAGAATGTGGACCCGGATCGTAGACCAGGTCAATGCAGTCGGGACCCTGCCCAGGAACAGAACCGAGATAAACAAACGTTGGAATGACGTAAAGAGCCTGGTCAAGAAGAAGGAGGGCAAAAACAGAGAGCTGGCTGCCGTCACTGGCGGAGGGAATCCCGCGCTCTTTAAGACCTTCAAAGCGTGGGAGGAGAAGGTGCGAGTCGTAATCCATCCGGAGATCCTCGCCGGATTAGCAGGGGAGTGGAGGCTGGTAAGTACAAACTAATGTATACCAGCACACCGCTATGTACACACATGCGCAACCACCATGCCACAGCTCCCAGGGACAAACACCCCCATGTCCAGCACACAATACACAACACAACACACGCACATGCAACAGACACTACCACACACAGGCCAAACCGAACAACTGTAAGATGCGTGGGGACATGTGTACACTAAGCCAGCCACGTAACCACCAACAGGTCCACAAATATGCCAGAAGCGCCACAACGAGCACCCACCACACCCATGTGTCCGCCACAGCTGCACTAACTGACAAGTAACAGGTAAGTGGCAGGAACACAAAGTGCAGTGGGTGGGAGGGTGGACAGCACAAGTACAACACACACCAGGCCCCAGTCCCACAGCACAGCAAGGAGGAGCATCCCCCACACCCCACACCCACGTGTCAGCCACCGCAGTGCACAACGACAGCCGAAAGGCAGACATCACGGTCCACAGCAATCGGTGTCAGTGGGTATCCAGCCACCCCCACGACCCACAACACCCTCCCACCCCCACAGACCTGCAACATGGAGCACCCCCGCTTAGAGCCATGTGGCATCCAGTACAGTGCACGCACGAACAACTTGCAGGTGGGAAACTGGACAGGGCTGGATTACTGGAGGCATGAGGACCATAACACCACCAACACATGGGACATGTCACGTAGCACACGAACACGCAGCACCGCCCACCGTCACGAACAAGTGAACAATGTGCACACGGACATGAACAGCAGACTCACACCCCACATGACCCATCACAGACATAGCAACACCCAAGGAGCCACGTCTGCATGCACAAGCCACACTGAATATAGTCCCACACGGCAGCCACTGTGCAACTCATCACACACAACCGAAACACCATTGAAGTCCTGTCCATGTAGCCCCTACTGCCTGTCAACCACACACCCCACAACTACGCCTATGTAAGACAAACAACACTAGACGCAACAGAGCGGAACAACAGAAATGCACACGAACACCACTGAACCCATCAAACACACAGACACACCATGCACATACAACATACCATCCATCCCATCCGTCAGCCCCAGTCTCATGAAAGGCATGTCATCCGCACAGCTGCCACACATACAGCAGTCACGCTAAGACACATGCCCATGACCAACCATGTGCCAGAAGTCAATTAAGCGCACGACACACTGTGAGCAACAACACACAACATGGGCCACACCCCCCGAGCACTGCAGTGATGCACATGGCACAGGGCAGCACGCACACCAAGGAGATGGGACAACTGCAATACGTTGGCTGGCACACAACTATCACTCACTCATAACGATGCGTCCAATGCCATGTCCAGTAACCACAACAGACAGCAAATATGCAGGGCATGTCAGGCATGCACACACCTCAGACCATGCACTGTCATGCTGCCACAACACATGTCACGTTCGGCACCCATGGCTCACAGCATGTACCCCAAAAGCATATACCCTCCCAAATGCGAATCTGGGGCATGGCCCCCATGTTGCCATATGCGTTCCTAAGCGTTCCATTTGAACTCCAAAAGCAAAGTACAAACCAGACCCAGGATGGGCCAGGAGCCCGCATACACCAGAGTCACAATGAGTAGGGGCACAGCAACACACCCATCGGCATGGCCAATCCGTCCCATGCCACATGTGCACAGCACACAGTCCCATTGCCTAGCACACACACCTACAGATGCCACAGCCACACACTCGCCTCCGGGAAACCCATGTACGAGATTGCACGAACTGCCAATGTCAGACGACTAATACATACTTCGCCAGGTGCAACACAATAACAAATCTCATTCTCTCCACAGGTGACGAACTGCTGGACGCTGGGGATGGAGACAGCAGCCAGCACAGCCAGCCTACAAGCCCCCAACGAGGACACACGGATCTGGAGGATCTGTCCACCTCATCGGACACGGACCACCAAGCTGGCCCATCTGGCGTGGCAGGGCCCAGCCGCTCCCAGGACCCCTCCTACCCACCAACCCATCATCCAGGGATGCTGAACAGTCCCAGTCCCCTGCTGCCACTGTCGTTGCGGCCACACCCACGGTCATTGCGGCCACTACCACTGCCGCAACCGCCACCATCGCCGCACCGACCACCACCGCCTCCACCACCACCACGTCTTCGCTGGCACCAGCCCCAGCGCAGGTGGTGGCCCGGCCGACTGGATCCACCCTGGGAGCCACAGCGAGGACCGTGGTGAGCAATGTGGCTAGTGGGCAGGCCGGTGGCAGCAGGACTGGTAGGAGGAGCAGGGTCAGGGAAACGCCAGCCTCCCCTGGGAGCCATGCCCTGCCTCAAATGGACAGAGTCCTTGGGGCCTATGAAGAGGCCCAAGGACAATGGGCCAGGTCTGCTACTGACACGCGGGAGGTGCTGGGGGTGCTGAGGTCCATGGACGCCCATATGGGCCAATTCGTGTCCCGTATGGACCAACTCGTGGACCTCATGGGCCAGCTGGTGGTGGCGGTGGGGTCACAGGCAAGGCCAGCAACACCACCTCCGCCACCACCTGCTAGGGCGCAGGCTCGGGCAGCAGTGTCCACTTCCCCTGCGTCCACAGCCAGTGAGCACACCTCACCCACCACCAGCAGGTCGCCACCACACACCCCCTCCCAAACGTGGAAGGGGCCGTCCGAAGAGGAAACAGATCTCCCGGGAGGACTTCGCACGCTCCAGTCGCAAGTGAGGCAGCCAGCCAGCCTTCCGCCAGCCTTCCTTGACCAGCCACTGCATTGACTTGCTCTACGATCCCACTCCACACAGCCATCTGGATGGCATGTGTGTGTTGGACTATGGACATAGAACCAGTGGGTACACCCTGATCATCACGCAGCCATGACCGACAGCTCATTGTCACTGCACGCACCACTTTTGTCATCACCTTACACACAATCACATGTCACAGTTTGTAATAAATGCACCTTTTTCACTAACTGCTGTTTGTGCCCTGTGTCTTTACTGCACGGAATACAACGGCCACCTTGGGCGGAAAGGCACCTGATGCGTGGCATGGAAATGGAATCCGGAGGGCCTGTAGGGACCTAGGGGTGGGAGACAGAACAGGAGCACATTCAATGAGTGTGTCACACACCCATCACACAGTACATGTCAACAACTACAAGCAATGTACACACATCGCACAGAGCAATAGGGCACAATGCCACAGCCACCAACAGTGGCATACTACCCTGGCCATGGAGCGTTGACACACTGCACGCAGTGAACATACGGCCACCCTGACACAGCACACACACACCTGCATAGATACTGACACTTCATCCGTCGTACATGGACACTCACCGTCAAGTGAAGTAGCGGGCGATGAGCTGCTGGCGCACATTCCCAGCTTCCTCCTCTCCGCTGTCCACCTCACTCGGGCTGTCCTGGTCTGCGGGCTGGGGCCCTGGTTGATCTCCGTCATCCACAATGAGGGGGATCTGCTTCCGAATGGCCAGATTGTGCAGCATGCAGCACGCCACCACTATCTGGCACACCTTCTGTGGGGAGTACGCCAGTGCACCCCCGGTGCGGTCCAGGCACCTGAACCTGGACTTGAGGAGGCCAAAGGTACGCTCGACCACACGTCTGGTCCTCCCATGTGCCTCATTGTATCGATCGTCTGCTGGGGTGCGAGGATTCCTCAATGGACTGAGCAGCCATGCCCCATTCGGATACGCAGAGTCACCTGGGTGTGAGGGACACAGAGAACCGTTGCTATTCCAACTGGACAGGGGACAGCATCGCACAACCAGCACGCTACACCACTCCACATACTCACCGACAATACAGCCACGATCCTGTTGCAGATTGGCCATCAGTCGTGGCAAGATGCTGTTGCGCATTATGTGTGCGTCATGGGCCGAGCCTGGAAACTTTGCACACACGTGGGTGATCACCATGTCCGCAAGGCACACCACTTGCACATTCAGGGAGTGCGTGTGCTTCCTGTTGCGGTACAGGTGCTCAGTGGCCTGTGGTGGAACAAGGCCAACATGAGTGCAGTCAATGGCTCCCACGACGTGTGGGATTCTGCCAAGGGCATAGAATGCACCCTTCACTGCCGCCAATTCACGAGCCCTGGGGAAGCGGATGTACCTGTTCCGGTACAGCATCATGGCTGCCAGTACATCCCTCAGCACCTTGCTGAACATGGGCTGGGACATCCCTCCTCCAATGCCCACTGTGTGCTGGAATGACCCAGTGGCGAAGAAATGCATGGCGGCCATCACCTTAGCCGTGGGGGTGACTGCAGTCGGATACACCCTGCGGGGACGGAGATGGGGCTCTAACATGGCACACAGTCGATGCAGAGTTGGCCTGTCCAGCCGAAACTTCCTGATTACCTCTGTATCGTCCATGTCCGCCAGCAATTGGTATGGGCGGTCAATGTTCGGTCTCCGCCTGGGTTAAATGGCAGAGGACACATGTCAAAGCAACACGGCACATAGCAATTTCGCATACACATCACTGACATGACTGAGCAAGCACATGAGCCACAGCCCAGCTGTCAAGCTGGGACGGCACGGCCACAATACACTTACACAGGTCTCCCAACAATGGCAATGGCAAGTGAGACATACCACTGCCATGTGCATGCACATGGGGATCTAGGCCCCAATGACTTGCGGGCGTGCTGATGGGGACTGACTGCATATTCGTCAAGCGGCAACGCCACGGCAACATGAGTGTCTGCTGAGCATGGTACTGCTTCCGAGGCTGGATGAGTATGGCACACGACGACGACGATGTGGGCACGGGCTGAGCGGCCAATACAAGTGGGACCTGTGGCACGAGGGGATATGAGACAGTAGTAGGTGTCAGCACTGCACCCTATGTACAGCACTGTACGGATCACAGCTCCTGAAACATTGACTGGTGTCCACATTGACAGCCCCATGCCAAGACGCCTGTGTGCTTGCAGTCACACGTCACAGGTGAGAGGTTACATTGCACGTGCCAGGTGGCAGTCGTACATAGTGGGAGCTGGCATGTGTGTGCATGTGTCTCCTGTTCAGGATCCACCAGATGGGCGCTGACTCTGTACTGACCATTGGACACAGCATGTTCCGTGGAAGGCTTGTGTGTGTGGGATGGTGGCACTGGATGTGCCTCCGTTGGGTGGGGGCCATGCACAGGGCGGGTACGTCGATGATTGCGCATTGTTGGTCACGGTGGGTGCACCAGCTAAGATGTGTTGCCCTGTGTTAAATTCCTATGTCCGCATGATGATGGACTGTGGATGTGGGCAGACTACACATTGGTCGATGTGCTGTCTATATGCATGTGCCTTCACACCAGGCACAGCTGCCCCTGCACATGTGACCCCTGCTGGACTCGCTGCTGGGTCTGTGGAGCTGATGCACCTTCTGCGCGTGGGGCGGACAGCTCTCCTCACTTCCCTCATTGCGCATGTCATGTCTTTGCCGCAGGTGACATGGATCATGGAGGGCCCACATGTACGCGTGGGTAGGCTACACATGATTGTTCACTGGTCGCCACCCCCAGTCAGTGTTTCGAATGGGAAGGTTGTCGTGCTGGTGGTATGTTCGATGTGGCGGATGGGCGGGCCTAGGTGCGGGCTTACATTCCGGACATGGGGGGTAGTTGGATTGGCGACTAGTTGCAGTACACACGGGACACGTCTCTTCCTTTCCTCATCTGGGTCATCCCTTGTACTAACTGACAGTGATACAGTCATCTTCGCCCCAGCCCTCATGTCCTCCCCTCGCCCCCCAATATGCATGCTCACCTGCGAGGCTAGCGCTTGCACAGGCAGCCCCAAGCTTGCACCAGAGAGGGCAAGGAGTGTATGTGTGGGTCCAGTTGCACGAGTGGGCTGTCTCAGGGTATGATGTGTGGCGGGACGCCGTCCACCTGCGTGGTGCCCCAAATGGAGACCCGGCCTGCATGGACTATGCATCACAGTCTTCGCCTTCCGGATCCGCCACCTGCGACACCCAGTGGCTGTGGCTGCCCTTGCGGCCATGCCGCGTCCGTCTGTGGCTGATGGCCCACACATTCACTCTTTGGCCTCTCTGGGGAGGGCTCAGGGGTGGTGGCGCACGCGCTTGCACTTAGTCGCAATGGCATGTGGCGTGGTTGGTATGATGGGCAATGGATGGGATGGTGCGAGCCACCTCCCGTGACGTCAGTGCTGCTCGTGCTGTGGTGCGTCCCCCTACACTTCCATCTGACTTTGTGCCATGCTGGACGTTGAGGTTCTATTGCCTGCGTGATATGACCAGGAGGAGCGCGAGGAGACCTCTCACACACCATGCTCCACTGCCATCCCGTGCCCTGTATCGCCTGTGCGGATTGACTATGTTGGGGTTACACCTGGTCGACTGGGGCTGTGTGTGCCTTGTCAAGGGGCATGGCGGGTGCACAACAGGATCCAGCTTGTCCACAGAGGGTGGGCTGAGGTGCGCATGGTACCGCTTTGTACGTGTGCCCGGCTGCTGTGCACACACGTGTTCACTCCCCCGACAGGTGTCCTCTCACAATGCCCAGGGAAGCGGTGGTGTACTGTTCATGAGCCCTCCCAACACGGCGTGCTCCAACTTGGCATGTGCGCATCTACCCGTCGCACCCACCCACCTGAGCACTGCGTCCATACGACTTCACACGACACATGTGTGTCTTCCACAGTAGTGCTACTCATTTGCGTTGACATCCAATGCCAGTGGACTACATGGTCATGTCACGACTGCCGTGTACTTCACATACTCTCATCCTCTCTCATTCGTACTTGTGAAATGAGTCAGCGGAGACAGTTCTGGTTTCAAACATTATATTGAGTCTTCTGTCCTCTGTGATGCAGTATAGTGGACACTACTGGCAGCGGAATACATGTTGAGGATATACTGAGCATGATTACAAATGGGATAGGGTGTGGGGTTACATCTGCTTGGCCAAGGCTGTGCTAATGTTCATTTACGTATAGCTGCGGAGCTGCGGACTTTGACACAGACGGTATACATGTAGCCTACCAGACCGCTCGGCATCATGGGCACAGTCCATCTCAGTTCCATGTGACAGGTTTGCTGCGGTTGTTCCTCATGCACGCGTGCATGTGAGATGACATCAGGGCATGTGCTTGCGTGCATGCAGCGGCGTGCCACTTGTTGTTGCACTGTGGTGGTTACTGGACATGTCACAGTCACTGGGGTCGTGTTGTTGTTGTATGCACTTGTCGTCCATGCAAAGGTCCTGGTATGGGATTCCCGGGGCGGGGGTGGGAGGGGTGCAGCACCCACAGACTCCAGGCGACCTATTCATGTCCACTGAGCGGTGTGTGTGTCCATGTGCGCTGGATCCATGTCGTGTCCTGGTTGTTCGTGCAGTTCCGTCCATGTGGGTGCGATGCACAGAGCCCATGCCACTGCCTCCCACGATGCATGCGGTGTTCCTGGATGTGATGGGGAACAGTGTGCATGTCCCGGTCATATCCGATGTCATGGCGATGTCGTTGATGGTGTGGTTACAGTTGCCGGTCGTTTGGTATGGCTGTTGTGGTGGTGACTGGCCAGTCCGTGCGGAAGCTGAGCATGGGTGCGGGGTTGGACATCATAGGTCACTCGGGGAACCTGCGTTGTGGTCCGACGTATTTACAGGTTGTCAGGTATGCGATGCCGTCCAGCAGGGCTTCCATGTCATTGGTGGTGTACATGTTTGCCAGCCAATGAAGCGGATGGTGGCTGTCAAGGTGTTGTTCGTAGGTTGTCCCTTGGAGGACCATGATGGGGCATGCTGGGTGACATTCGATGTAGCTGTTCTCGATGATCCGTCGTGTGGAGGCACAGTGGTTCCATTTCAGTGCGCGTGCGATGTTGGCCACATACGCCATGCCCCCATAGGCAGAGCAGGCCCTGTCGTGTGCGTCCAGAGGGAGGAGTAGTGGTAGCAGGTCCGCCTTCAGACATGCCGGGTTGGAGAGGCATATCTCGACGGGATGCTGGTAGGGACACCTCCGACAGTAGAAGACGGGCATGACGCAGCTGAACAATGTGATGCGGTAAGTCAGTCGGTAACTTACGTTCAGCAGGGACAGGAGATCGCATCCCAATGTATGTATCGTGCTGGTTTGGTACAGCTTGAGCTCTTCGGCGTAGTTGGGTAGGTGTGTTGCGGTTGCCATTTCGCAGCGGTTCGTAGAGGTGGCGTGCTCCGGCTGTGTGTGCAGTCTGCAATGTGCACGCTCCGGGGTTGCTGTGAGCTCTGTGTAGTCGTGGGGAGACAGGACTTGTGTTCTGTTGGCTTGTTTGGAGGACACGGGCCCTCTTCCCACATGCTTCTCAGACAGTTCAAGGTCAGTGCTGTGTGACTCCTTCCAATTAACTTGCATGTGGCCGACATGGGGGAGTGTTTTCTTCTTTCTTCCCCGTCCGTTGTGTGCTTCTGTGATATGCGCTATCTGCCGTGTGGTCGGTCTCCTCGGCATGCCTGTGTTGGTCTATTCTTGGACAATGGCTGTATTCACCGGCTTCTGTCGTAGGGCTGTGGTTTCGGTGTTGGAATGGAAGGTCATTCAGTGCTGTCTGCTCTCCCTTGTGTGGGCGGCAGGCTGCCTTTCCGCTCTGCGTTGGGCCTTGTGTGTGGATGTAATTCTTGGGCCACCTGTTGTCGGTCACCTGGGTTCTTTGGTGTTCCGTTTCATGTGTCTTGTTCATATGTGCAGGGTGGTATGGGTTTTTCAGTGTGGTACTGGCGTTCCTCTTCCCGAAGGAGCCCTGCTTCTCCTAGTTGGTGTTGCCGCCGCTGTGTGCTACGCCATGTTTGTTACACTGGGGTGTGTCCTGCTGTTGCGTGTCTTCACTGACATGTGTGCGTCGGTTGTGTGGCGTTGGGTGTTGTCCGTGAATTGGGCGTTGGGGACATGTCTGTGGCCGGCCTGTCACGTGTCATGTGCGTTCGGGGTGGGGCTGGTGTGTGTGCTGCTTGGTTGTGTCCCTGTGTCTGTGTGCGACGCATGCATGGCGCTGCGGTTGGCCTCTGCGTTGTGCGCATGTGTGGCGGCGTCATCGGCGCTTTGGGGCCGTGACGGGGTGGTTGGTTCCTAGTCCCAGGTGGTGTGTACACATGTGTTCTGCGATGTTAGGATTTGGCCTGTGTGTCATATGTGGATGCGATGGTGGATGTGTAGTGTACACGCGCTGGTGGGGGGTTGTCCGCTTTTTCCGCCCTTGCACTGTGTGCGCTGTTTGCGTGCACTTGTTGTGTGTGTGCCTACCTGCGTCTCCGCGGTACGTTGCGTCCTTGGTGGTGCATCAGCAGAAGCATGGGAAGGGCCTGCAGTGCTGGATTCATGCCCGGGGTGCCGCTTCTTCGTTGTCCGTGCTCTGCGTCCGTGTTTCCGCCTCTCTTTCACGTGCGGTGTCTCTTTGCCGTGGGAGCCGTTTGTTTGCGGCATCGTAATTTATGCGCCGGGCGGGACGTGTTTCGTCGGACGGTGTGTGTCAGTTGTGCTGCGCCGCTACGTGTGCGGGCGCACTTTGATGGCGGACGGTGTTGCTGGCTTGCCGGCGGTGTTTGGCCTGCTTTTCGCATCGTAATTGGGCGGGCGTGTGGACTGCTGCGTGCTGGCGGTAACTGGTGGTTTTTGCATCCGCCAGCACGGCGGTAGTGCTTCCGCCCGCCATCGTAATGGGCCCCTTAATTACAAATTAAATAATTATTATTAATGAACAACAAATTATTAATTCATTCATAATAAATTACTTTTCCCATTTAACACTATAACATCGCAATTAAACAAATATTAATAAATAAGAAATAATCAATTAATTTAATATAATTAAATTACTTCCCACCCCATTCCCCTATAAACCCACAACCCGCAACGGAACTAAAAAAGCAAAATTTAAAAAATGTAAAAACAAAAAACTATTACAAATGTAACACATTTATTAAAAATACAAACAATTCTTATACAAAAAAACATACATCACATACATTTAAAACATATAGTAAAATACATAATACTAATTAAAAAATCGATATTAACAACTATATTTTTGCAAGCGATATTAAACACTTCAATATTTTTTAAATCGATATTACTTGCCTTAAGTCGATATTCTTGACCACGATAGTCTTGCTATTGATATTTCTGAACCACAATATTTCTGACTCGATATTTGTGCAACTTGATATAAAAAAATCGATATTCTGTCTGCACACCAGAGAACACTTAGGGGCCGATTCCGATTTGGGCCGGAAATCTCTCCGACCGAGCCGGACCCGGAGAGATTTCCGACCGAATCGGACCCGTGCAGCCCGACCGAACGAGTACGATGCGCACGTATGCCATCGGACTCGAGTCGGTCGGACTCCCATTGAAGTCAATGGGAGCCTGTCGTACAACGCGTACGCGGGCTCCCATTGACTCAATGGGTGCGAGGCGGACAAGGGCGCCCCCTACAGCGTGTACGCGGCGAAGCGACTCGCGCCGTACACGCACAGGTAGGGGGGACCCATGGGTCCCCCCTGTGTGCGACTCACGCGGCTACGCGTACAGGGGGGTCCGACACGGACCCCCGAAGTACGGCTCCGACTGCTCTTTGGAGCCGGAGTGCGCGGCTTGGTCGGACTGCTCGCGGCGCGCATCGTACTTACCCGGCCGGGGAACGTCTCCATTGCGCGGTGCGAGTCGTGGCCGAGCGAGTCGGTCGGTGCGGTTAGACCCGGGAACGAGTCGGTCAGAGCGGTCGGGACGCCCGGACGAGTCGGTCGGCGATTTCGCATCGTACTCGCTCGCCCGGCTTTATTTCCCCCTCCGTAAAACCTGGAATTGATTTTTAACAGTGTTAGAGCTGCTTCCTCTATTGATCTCTTAATTAATTCAAATTTGGCATTCATTAAACGCTGTAACGGGTTATCGTTCTTGGTTGTGAAAAATTCATGTTCTAACTGTATAATGGATTGTAGCAGTAGTGAGGATTCCTAAACAGCTTTTTTCTTTTTGGCTGTGACATAGTTAATTATATGTCCTCGGGCAGAGTCCTTAAAAGCATCCCATACTATATGAAATGGAATATCAGGAGTGTTATTAAGCTGAAAAAATTCTTATATAAAACATTCAAAATTCTGCACAAATTCTTTATCCTTCAGTAAACTATTGTTAAAGTGCCATCTACATGGTTTAGAAATCTCAGGTAATAATACAAATCAACTATAACAGGAGCGTGATCCGAAATTATTATTGACCCATTTTCAGCATGCATAAGTGTAGCAACAAGATGGGGCGAAAGGAATAAATAATCAATTCTGGATTGGGATTTATGAGTTGGTGAATAAAAGGTGTATTCCAGTGTGTCTGGGGAGGATAGCCTCCAGGCATCAACTAGACCTCTGGAATGAATAAATAGTGTAAATGTTTTCTGCATATTTAACTTGAGATTTTCTATGTAAATAAGGGTCCACAATCTGGTTAAAATCACCACCTACTATTAGATTTGCATTCGGGCAGTAGCGTAGCATAACAGACATTTGCTCCCAGAACTGCACACCAATACCAGTAGGCCCATAAACATTGAGAATCGAGATAGGTGTGTGATAAATAGTGGCATGTATTAGAACCCATCGACCCTCTGCATCTCTTTCCTCTTTCTCTATTACCAAGGGAAGAGATTTGTGTACCAGTATAATAACTCCATTTTTGTGGTCAAGGCCTGGAGAACAGAAAACTAGACCAACCCAATTTTTACACAGTGTATTTAAATCTTTGTCAAGTAAATGCGTTTCCTGTAATAGGGCAATATTACACTTAAGACGTGCCAAGTGAGTAAGAACTCGCTGTTTCTTAATAGGATTATGCAACCCCTTGACATTCCAAGAAATAATCTTAAGAGTGTTCACCATTGCAATACTAACATATATATTGAACTACAATAATCATAAAAAGGAACCAAAACAACAAACCATCTGAATATAAACATCTCAAGAAATTACCTAACATTCGTATTCAATGAAGATCTATAATAGACAATGAGACCAAGGACAAAAAAAAGGAAAGAGAAACGAGAAAGGAAAGAAAAAGGGAAAACAGAAATGAACATAAAGAAAGGAACAATGAATGTGATAGAGACAAAGAAGATGACACAGAACCAAAAGGCTTCAGTCATGAAGAGAGAGGGACACATCCAGTGTTAAGAGAATATGATGGAGATGTAGTGTAGTTCCTATTTCCCTAATAGGCTCTGCGCATTGGAATAATATAACCTATAGGTTTGACATAAGACTAAGGTCGGTATGTCCCTATCGATTATATTAAACTTAATTACCTGTGCCAGCTAGCTCAGAGGCCACTAGAAACTCCTTGAGAACAAGAAGGGAGTAGTTTCTGGCAACCAAAAAACATGACAACTTTGTTTCCCTTTAGAAGCGGAACATGTCTCAGAATCGTGGAAACAATAGATAACAGTTTCACTCATTCAATCGTGCATGCTTAGTTTCTGCAGAGTTACACAGAAAGGAAAGACGGGCGTTTCAATAAAAGGGTTTTATTGAACAGTCTTGTTTCTCGTGTAAGAGATATGTGCTGTTATGATCACAAGACAGTATGCAAGATAAATAATGTACAGCGTAAGCAGTAGAAATAAATAATACTGCGCTAGCATTATCTTTTAGCATATATTCACGTACATAAATAACATGAGCTAAAAATGCGAGTACTCATACGATGCGTCTCTAAGCTAGTTCTACCCCAGTGTACCTAACCTAGTCTAGGTGTAGGGAAGAGTAGAAGTAGGTGGAGTATTCTCTAATATGGTAGACTTAGAGTATGTTAAGTCTAGTATGCCAAGAGTCCCTCTAGGTTCTAGTCAGCTCCATACCTTGAGAATGAGAGAGGTGGGAATCTCCTGCCGGAACTTGGAACTCTAACACCCCGCGAAGGGAGTCAGAACACTGGAAGCTGGATTTGTCTGCGTGCAGGAATGACAGCGTCTTCTCAGTGCGTCAGGCCGGGATACGGGCTCCTCTGAAGTCGAGGTCTCCTCTAACTTGCTTGGGCAAGGGAAGGCATATTTATACCTGGTAGGTGTCGGGGAATGTTAGCATTGACGTGAGGTCGGACAGAGGAAGACGTCAGGAATGAACCCTTAAGGTATAATGGTTCATACATAATAGATGAGTTCTTGGAGAAATCAATAGTCCTGTGCTAAGGGAACTCCCGAAGCTTAAGGGTCTGGTTTCTAAGAACTCGTTGTGACGTTAGGGTGGACGGATGTCGGTGACCATGCCTGTATTTGGAGTGCACGGTTAATGCCTAAATAAGGACAGGGATTCTATGCCTATATAAGGGCAAGGCGAATAGTGCCTATATAAGGACATGATTCAGGAAAACCTATATACGGACCCCTAAAGCGGAATACAACAGAGGGGTAGAGAAGCGCAAAGCTAAAAGCGG
The DNA here is from genome assembly GCA_963921515.1 of Calotriton arnoldi. Classification (NCBI taxonomy): domain Eukaryota; kingdom Metazoa; phylum Chordata; class Amphibia; order Caudata; family Salamandridae; genus Calotriton; species Calotriton arnoldi. The sequence goes on along the minus strand of CAWUFW010007667.1, from coordinate 362,752 downwards.
ACAACAGGCCAAAATCAGACAAAATTGGATAACAATGGCCATGGAGACAATCATTATAGTAGAAAAGAGATAGAAAATATAAAGAGAAAGCAGCTATTCATATGGATAGAACCGACAAGACACCAATACAATTGAATCAACAAATAGAAATAGAAAGTACATAAAAGACCAATAAATACCACTTACCAAGACATGAGGATAATATGGAAATAGTAGGTCTAGGAAGGGAGGAACTTTGGAGACAACAGACCAGAGAAGGGAATCTGGATTAGACAATAAACAGAAAAGGGGCATAAGTAAGTAGCAAAATTAGACAAATAGAAAAATTAACTAAAAGTAGCAACAATATCACAAACACAAATAACAAGTTACCGTCAATAATGTTAGAGCTAATGCCCTGAAATAAGAAATATAATCAGTTCAAAGAGAAGAGGACCAAAATGCAAGCACATGATTGTTTAGGAAACACCAAAGTTCAAGTCTTTCCATGATCCATTGCTTCACCCTTGTGCTGACGAATACATTTCCTCAGGTCTTCTGGACAGTCAAATGAAAAAGTTTGTTCCTTATAGGTGACTTTACAGAAACATAGGTGCACAAGACCATATCTCGCATTCATAGATCGTAGAGTAGGGAGGAAGGATAAGAACTCCCTCCGATGAGCGGCAGTTGCACGTGCGACATCCTGGGAGATAAAGACCCTCTGACCAGACCATAGCATTTGTTTTCTTTGCTTAGCCACCGATAACACCATATAAGCAGTTCAGTATATTGCAGAAAAAGAACAATTATACCTCTAGGCCAGCCAGAGCTTGAAGTTTGGGTTTAGGGCCCATTCGGTGAGCGCGTTGTAGATTGAGATGTGTTCCTTCCTTAAGGCCTACCAGTTTAGGAATGTGGACCCCTAGAAAGGCAAGCATGTCTGGCCCCTCTGCTCCCTCCAGAATACCATACATTCGGAGATTGTTGCGCCTATTCCGATTTTCTAAGTCTTCTGTTTGCTGCTTCAAAAGTACAATCTCCTTAGACATACCGTCAATTCTGGTGGCAGCATCCTGCAACTCACCGATCCGTTGTTCAACACTTGCCACTCTGGACTCCAAAGTAGACCACTTTTCTTCAATGGGTTGAAGTGTGACATCAGTCTCCTTAACAAAAGGTTTCAAGTGCTTAATTTCTTCCATAAGGTCTTACAAAGTCAAAGGTAGAGGAGACTTTGTAGGGGATCCAGGATCCTTTTTTTGTCATTTGGTAGGAGCATTTGAGTCTTTACGAACAGAGGGCATGATTACGGATGAGGTGACAGCCTTCTGACTGGAGGGAGGAGAGGACTCCATAAGCATAAAGGAAAGTATTACAGAAGACACCACGGTAAAAACCTCTATGCCACACACTGAAAAATATCGAAAGGGTGTGCGTTATTCGGTTAGGTCAAACGCGGCCCCAAGAGTATGACTGCACAGACAGCTGTTGTGGGGAAAGTAAAATGGCAAAATAGTCCAGACTTTAATGTACTTGCTCAAAAAAGGAAAAATTCCCAAGGAATAATTATCAGTTAAATTACTGATAATCTGTATCTCCTCAACTTACTAGGGGTGACAAGATATAAATATGAATTCATTGATGCCTCTCCATCATAATGCGTCGGCATTCCAGTCAATTAGCACCTTGAAAAGTGCAGGAAAGTACAAAGAAAGCAGTGGAATTGGGCTTGCCTGCTTCCTATGCAAGTATGGCTCTGCAAACGACTAACGCGACAGAGTGGGAAAACCCGGCTCCATTGCGCTTGTTAAAAGACAAAATGGCGGCCGCGACCACCAAGGCTGAGGTGCGCGACGCAGGAGAGCAGCAGCGAGGTAAATGGCTTAATTAAAGCCAAAAAAAGAAAAATACTTGCTCTCCCCGCCGTCACGCACCGGATTCTTCAAGCCACATGCCTCACCAAGGAAAACTGCTGCCCTTGTTTACGGAAAGTCTCTGATGGTGGGTGGAACTTTAGGAACCTGCGTCCATCTTGCGGGCGGTTCGGCCATGCCCCTCCTGAAAAATGTATCTTGACTTAAAGCTATTAATATATTGTCATTTAGAAGCTTCTCTAATAAATAGATCAACTGTTAACATTGTCTTGTATTTTTTTAACACCCATTTTCCAAAAGACATACATTTAAAAACTGGGTCCATTCTAATCCTTCACTCTGTATGACAAGACCTATCTACATGACTGAGCGTTGTCTTGCAAACTGAGTGGCCCACTCAGAGAAACATATATAATAACCAGAGTTAGGAATTAAGAGTTAAGTGTCAGTACATCAGGCGTATTTCTTACAAAGACCAGGAATTATAAATGCAAAAAAATCAGTCTTAACTTGTTTGGTAGTTGGCTATCTTAAGAGTTGTTACATAGTAGTAGAAGTATGCAACACAGAATAGTATTTTATTTAGTTGCCGTTCTTTTTTGCAGTACTAGTAAAAGGTATTTTGTTATGTTATGTTATGTTAATGAAACTTGTAAAGCGCAGCTGCTGCCCAAAGGCGTCCTGGCGCTAAGCACTACCTGGTGGGTGACCTGACGGAGAATTATACAGAGAAAAGCCAGGTTTTCAACTCCTTCCTGAAAGAAAGGAGATCAGTGGCCTTTCTTAGATGCACAGGAAGATCATTCCAAGCCCTGGCGGCACAGTAAACGAAACTCCTGCCACCCCAACTGGCTTTCTTAACTCGGGGAATAGTCACTAGCTTAGCTTCCGAGGAGCGTAACAATCTTCCAGGAACATACCAGAGTAGTCGGTTTCTCAGGTAGACTGGGCCACTGCCCATCAAGGCTTTGAAAACCATACACAGTGCCTTAAACCGTGTCCGTTGTTTCACTGGAAGTCAGTGGAGATCTCGAAGACCCTTTCCCACTGAGACAAACCTAGGAATGCCCAAGAGCAGTCTTGCTGCCGCATTTTGCACAATCTGGAGTCTGTTAAAAAGTTTCTTTTGTAAACTCAGGTACAGACCGTTACAATAGTCCAGTCGTGACAAGACGAGCGCCGTGACTGCTGTCCTAAAGGTATCTTTAAACAGAAATGTTTTTATTTTTCTCAGCTTTCTGAGAAGAAAGAAACTGGTGGATACCACCCCGCTAACACGATCACCAAAGGTGAGTTTGTCATCCATCACCACACCCAGGTTCTTTACTTTCGCGGAAGGCGCTGGAGGTAAGCCCATTTCCTCTGGCCACCAATCAGGTGACCAGAGGTTAGCCTTATTCCCAAATAGCAAAACCTCCGTTTTGCCGGCATTGAGCTTTAGGCAATTAGATGCCATCCAGCCTGCAACAGATTTCATGCAATCATGACATCTCAGGCTAGTCTCAGCTTCTTTGCCCGGCTGAAGGGACAACACAATTTGAGTGTCGTCTGCATAAGACGTCACCTGAAACCCAAAGGATCCAATCAGGGCCGCCAACGGGGCCACATATATATTAAAAGTGTGGGACTAAGGGATGAGCCCTGTGGCACCCCGCACGGAAAGGAGAACGGCTTGGACTTATTCTTACCTATGTCCACCGTTTGGGTTCTATCTGACAGAAATGATTGTAAAGTATTCCAGGCCCTGCCCTGAACCCCTGCAGTAGATAGCCGGTCCATCAATACTTCATGATGGACCGTATCAAAGGCTGCCGAAAGGTCCAACATAATCAGAATCGCAGCACCTCCTTGGTCCAAGGCCTCTCTTATTTCCTCCGTTGCTTTAATCAAGGCTAGCTCTGTGCTATGTTCAGCACGAAAGCCAAACTGCGTAGGATCCAATGAACAGTTAGTGCGAAAGAACGTGCTAAGCTGGGTGTTCATGGCCTTTTCAATAATTTTAACTGACAGTGTGAGACGTGAAATAGGTCTGTAGCTGTTCATATCATTAGGGTCCAGTTTAGGCTTTTTTATAAGAGGAAGAATGGAGGCTTGTTTCCACATTATGGGAAAGTGACCTGACTCAAAAATAGAATTGATCATAGAGGTCAGAACCGGGCCAATGATCTAAGGAATTTTAGCTTATTGAGTCAGATTTAATTGGTATTACAAGTGGTACTCTAACAGTCTCCTTTGAAATGATGCATTACAGAGTAATCTGTAAATCCAAACTTGATTTCCTGGTTAGTCCTAGGTTCATACATGGTATTTCAAGCAGAAACGTTGCATGCTGATGTCTCTGGTGAAAAACACTGAGGGGCATATTTATGAGCCCCTGACACTGCTCGAGCATCACTTTTTGTGACGTTCCAGTGGCGCAAACTACAAAGTCATATTTATGAGGTCACCTAAAGCCACTTTACGTGGCTTTAAATGGCCTCATAGATATGGAGTAAGGCAAACCAAGGCAAATCACTGCGTTGCCTTACTCTGCGCTAGGGAGGCGATCCATGGGTGTTGCGGTAGGTGTTCCCACCCAACACCCATGGATTTTGACGCTTCCCCAGATTTACAAAACCATGTAAACCTGTGGATGCGCCAAAACCTTACGTCTTCCCTGGAGAGGCCCAACGTAGACAAATAACTTTACTTCTCCTTGTTATTTTCTTTCTATGTGTGCTGCATCCTGCATTCTGCAGCACACATAGAAAGAGGAAAAAGCCTCCCAATATTGTTTTTGTGCCCTTCCTGCACAAAAACAATCCTGCCAAAAACACAGGCCCCCTTGCACCACGGTGCAAGGGTGCCTGCATTGGCTCTAGGCCGCCAAAATGGCACCGGCGCATGGGGGAAGACAGGATTGCACCGTATTGGATAAATACAGTGCATTCCTACCCTTTCACTTTGACGTAAGGTGACTTGCTGCCCTGCGCTATGCCAAATTCCCTTATAGGAGGCTTCGAGCCTACAGTCTTCCCACAGATCTTATAATTCCAAAGGTGCTGGCAACCTCCACTTCTCATGGCCCTACAACAGCCAGTCCATGGAGTTTTAGTTTGATACCACTTGAATGGGGGAAATTCGTGGAAAATGAAGTGATTTAAAAAAAAAAAGAAACATACTTAGCATTTAACAAGCTCTTCCGGTTCTGCCAATCTATCCTCACATCTCTACTCCTTGCCACTCACAGCTTATTTTTCTTATGTTTATTCCTAAACTTGGAGCTTGACAAGTAGTCTTTTGTGCTCTTGTCATAGTTCAGTATGTATACTGTTTATTAAATCAGCAGCTTCATGTTCCTTCTGCTCCATTTACTCACTTTCAAGCTTAGAACATTCTGAGATTTTACTACTCTATCCCTAGCTCTTAATGTTACCCCCTTTCTTGCCACTGGAGAGTTATCTCATCATGTTGCTCTCTCCCTCTTATTAATTTATGTGTTCCATACTGATTTTCTCTCTGCTGGTGCTCCTTTCCATGCACTTCTCCACACATCATTTCACTGGTAAATTCGGCCTGCCTACCTCTGGTGTCGTGTAGTTCCTATATTACCCATACAGGACCTGCGCGTTCGGATAACATAAACTGTGGGTTTGGTGGCAGACTGATTCTGAGCACCCCCACCGAGAAATGTTAGCCTGTTTGCATAAACTAGCTCACAGTGCCACTAGTGTCTCCTTTTATCGGGGAGAGAATAGTTTCAGGCAACCTCAGAACATGACAACCCTGATCCCTCAGGATCGTGGAAGCAATGTTCTACTTTTCGCTTAGTCACTCGTGCTTACTTATCTTGTCTCAGAGATACACAGAATAAACAGCCTGGGCATTTCAATAAGGGTTTAATGAACAGTCGTTATTCTTGTGTAGAATATATGAGCTGCAACAACCATTAGACAGTAGCAGAGATATATGATTAGCAGTACAGTGAATATAAATGGATAGTACAGTTCTACCATCTTGCACTACGCATGAATAAATACATGAATATAAAATGCAGAATAAAAGAAAGCGCGTACTCCTACGATGCCTATCTAGATATACCTAAGTGTACCTAGCATGTGAGTAGGTGTGAAGCCAAGAATCCCTCTAGGATTTAGTCGAACCCCATTACCTGAAGTGTGAGAATGTAGGAGCCCTTCTTGGTCCCGAGTTGGACACCCCGCGAGGGATGTTCAGACCACTGTCAGCTGAAGCGTCTGCATGCAGGAGCCTCAGCGTCTCTGGTCAGTGTGTCGGCCTGGAAGTCTCGGTTCCCTCTGACTAACACTAGCAAGAGGTGCTGTATTTATACAGAAAGTATTTAGGGCTCCTTTGTCCCTTGTTGCTTGTATTAGCCATTGTTGGATTTGAGAATGATGTACGGGATGAACCGTGTACGTAGATATGGGGAGGAAGGTGGTGTAGCCCCAGCCTGGTTTCTAAGAACCCTTATGAATATTCATTCATACTGTGTGAGTCTATTGATGGAGTTATATGACTCTATTGTTTAGGAGAAACCCTCCTTCTGCACCCAGGACTAGAACTAGGTAAAGGTTCAATCCTAAAAGGCTTGTTGCAGTGTAGTGTAGGGGAGGTAATGTAGGTGAAGGGGTATGATGTTACCCGGGCCTATGTTAGGGTACCAAATGGAACATAACACTGGTCTCTAGCACACCCAAATAGTCCTCTAAAAATAGTCAACATCCCTACAGTCCTCCTTGTACTTCTCCTTTGTTGCAGGCTTCTTTGACTTACTGTTTTCAACTTTGCTGCCTCCAGTTCCATATGTTCCCCTCATCGTTTTCTCCTACGTTGTTGTTTCACTGGTTATTTCACTAAGACATTTTGAGTAGAATTAACTATTCACCCCTGAGTCAGCTTCAACGATTTCCTCCCACCCTATTTCTCTCACTCTTTATCCAGCTTCTCTATATTTGTAACTTCTATATTATTGTAGAAAAGTTAAAAAAATGAACATTTACCTTAGATTGTTTTGTCTACAATATTTTTGTAGTCACACTATTTTGACCACGATATTATGTTCACACAATATTTTTGAGTCAATACCACAGTGCCATCAAGATATGGGTATGTAATGTTACGTTTGTTATTTTTCAGTCAATGCTCTGACATTGATGTTTTTGTTCCAAAAATGTTTGAGGAGGATATTTTGCTATACGACTGACATTGCTTCCTTTTGGCACTTGTTAGGGCCAGTGAAACCTATGCTGTTAGTTCTGAAGCCAAGAGTCTAATAACTGACAGGGTATTTTTAGGCTGGGAATTGTGCTGGCTGAATGATTAACAGGCTCAGATGGGCTTATGCTAGGTTATAAAGGAGGTGGACCTTCCTGTTGGTTTATCAGCATTAAGTGAAGAATGGTGACCTGCGGTTGGTCATAATGTCGATTAGCATGGCAACATCTTCTTAGAGCTCCCAGCTTGCTGGGCCCTGGCCACCTGAATATTACCCACCCGCAGTGGGAGACTCCTAGGCACACACCCCTGCACCATTGAGGTATGAACCGGTGATCATTTCACAAATGGCAGAGAGGTACCTATGGAGCCCAACCCCTGACACGTGGTGGACAGCAGGGAGCGATTGGAGTCTAGGCCACCTCGCACCGGCCTGTTCGGTGCATCCACTGCCCAGAATATCTACTACAACACAGACCGGAGATCAACCTCTTGCAGTTCCTTCTGGTTCACTTGTGCTACCTACCTCACCTGTGAGAACGAGACCCTGAGGGTTGGGAATTGGAACCAGAGTGGTCTTGCCCGAGAGTGAAATCCTCCTTTATTGTGCATGGGTGCTCGTCAGGGAGCATGCGCCCCACACCAGCTTAGCCAGCACCTCCCAAGCCATGCAATCAATGGCCACACACTGGGGATTCTGAGTCTAGTGGCCATGGAAAGAGGACTGTTGTGAAGGTGGCCACGTCAGCCACCTTGAATGAGGGCAACAGGAATCCTCCTCCATTACAGAAGCTGGGACTGGCTGCTTGGAGTCCGTGAACTTTACTGCCATTCCCACTGCTGTAACCAGATAGTTTCTCTTAAAACCTGGAGGGGAAACAGGAAATAACACACAAAAGAAAGAAAACAAAACCAAAAAAAAACACAGAAGTACACCAGTACCAAATAAAACCAGGGAGAGCAGTGGAGATACAGAGACCTTACTCCAGTAGTCTTGACAAAGTGATTATTGTAAAGGAGGTTGTGGCGGTCTTCTTAGGTGAGGGCAACAGGAGCTCTCCGCCTCTACAAAAACTGGCAACCACTGCTTGGAGTTCCAGAGCCGGACAGCTAGCTTTACTGCCTACAGCCGGCTTGTTATATTAGCACTATGGCTTGTTCCACTTTTAAGGGGCACTCTCTGAATGACCTGAAATATGGGGATGAGACATTATAGCAAATGCCAGAACTCTGAACTTTTGTACTTTGGGCGCAGGCCTCTGAGACACCTGATGGGCACTTTAAACATTCAGGACTCTCCTTTGGGATTCCTCAGATCCCAACCTCAGACCAGCAGAACAGGACGCAACATAGAATACTACCCCAGATTGCCTATATGGTGGACCCAAAGCGTGGCTTTCTTGGACTATATCGGCTATTTCACATTCACAACCGTTAAACCTTTCAATACCTCACGGTTGCTCATGTCCAAATCAAAGTCCACCCATCAACTCGCCATGTTTGGAGGCTGTCTCAAACACAAATACAGCCACCGCCTCCTCCATGGGCACTATGCCACAGGGCTCATCGCCTATACCGCCATGGACACTTTATTTTGGGAACTTTCAGACATCAAGACTTCCAAGGGCTCTACAACACAGTTTCTTAAACAGCAGCAGAACTCCAATGCCTCCGATTGAATATTGCCTTCTTTCATCACCGGCTGGCCTCAACAGACACACGGGTAAAGGACATCGAGGCATGCATAGAAGCCATCCCAGAGTGGTGTCATGCGATCTGTGTGCTGAAAAGGAGTGATCAACTTGGAGGACAGGAGCAGATGGGATAATATCAGCATCAGTGTGCCAGAAAAAATAGAAGGGGCTAACATCCTTAAGTTCCTCTGTAACTTCTTGCAGAAACTTCTTGAATTGACATTTGTACCACAGCTGGAGATACCACTGGCACACAGAATCATATCATGTGTCACTTCCTCCTTTCAGAGGCCTCATGCTAGTCTGGCATGCATTCTGAGACACCAACAAGCATGGCAGATGACATCAGCAGCGAGGAAACATGGCCCTTAGCATTGCAAGAACTTTCAAATCTTCCTCTCAGCTGATTTCTTATACAAAACCATTCATACAAGGAAATAGTTCCTGACTCTGCAGCCTCGTCTCCAAAAATGTGAAATATGGTATGGTCTTTTAGAACCACCTGTGATTTTAATTACAGTGGATTTCAGAACCCAAGAGTATGACAATTCGGAAGAGTTGAATAAAGTTTTTGACACACTGGACATTAGTGAAATGTATACCGAAAGACCCCTGAGGAGTGGCAACTTCCATCAAAGCGAGAGGGATGGATCATCTGAGGACCAAGACAAATGTAGGATGCTGGAGAGAGTCATACCCTTCTGGTCATAGGAACGCTGAAAACACCCAGCCAAGAGACATGGTGCACGCAGAGACAAATCATGGGGCATATTATCAACGGCCAGCGATAATTATCGCTGGCCGTACATAGCGATAGAAATATTATCGCTGGCTATCGCTGAATATTATCGCCATGATAACGCTATATTTACAACGCATAGCGCTATGGCGATAATATTTCAGCGATAGCGGTGTTTTCAATGGAACATCACTGGTTTTCCAGCGATGTTCCATTGAAAACAGCGATAACATTGCTGATACGACCCTGTGGTCGTATCAGCATAATCCATCTCCCATTAAAAGTATGCCTTAGTCAGGAATTTAACAGACGTTAAATTCCTGAGTTAAGACTGAGGTAGCGCGATTTTTTTATCGCTGCACCTCCTTGTTAATATCGCGAAGCTGCCTTCACGATATTAACATGTGTTGTTTTCACAGCCACGCCTTCTTTGCATCTCATTAGCGTTGCGAGGCGAGGCTGTGAAAAAACGGGCTCTACATCAAGGAAACACGCGCTAGCGTGTCCTTGATGATATTGCGATATAATTATCGCCGCTTTTCGCCCAAAAAAGGACGCTAAAGCGGCGATAATTATATCGCCAGCCCTTGCTAATATGCCCCAAATCATGTTCCCTATTAAAATGTGTATTTAAATTTTGACACAACTAGCACTCGACATGATTACGACCTATCTGGTAAACACTGGCAAGACATCAGCCCAATCCAGTGTGCGCCAGATGCTGCTACTATCTGATAAAACGGTGCCTGTGTGAGACTGCCCTGATAACATGACTTATCGGGTAATGACCTGATGGGGCCCACTGATCTACCACCTGGGACGTGTTTGTGAGATGCCCATCGCCCACATCCAATTCTGTCTCTGTAATGTATTTTCCGTTATATACATGTATGTGTTACTTTTCCATGCTATGTATGTTAGTTCTGTGGAATTGGTGATCACTATATTATTAACTATATTATTGACATGACAATACACCCATGTATCCAATAGATGTCAGGTTGTCTCTCTCAGGATATAGTCTTAGTCATATGCTCAGACAAATCAGTAACCGGAGCCCAAAGATGATGGCTTGTGCACTTGGACCCCCCAGATCCACAGAACTACCTGCCCAAGTTCTCCTGAACTGGGAGAGAAGATGGCGGTCTTACACACACACGCCTCTGAGTCACAATATATTTGTTTTCCTAAAATGACAGCAAACTTCAGTGAGACCCAAGTTTGCCCTTTTCCACACCCTCTTTTTCCCTAGCACTCTCCTGCTGACACCGCCTGGCATCATCTAGATGCCCTCCACTCTCTATTGGTCCCCGGTACCATTATGGATCACATCACTCAAAGTCAATGCCCTGACGCACTTCATCAAGAGAAAGAAAGTGCTGTCTTACCTAAAAGCTCATCGCCTTGATGTGGCACTGGTTCAGGAAACACACTTCTGATATTCCGAACATGACAAACTGAGGCTGGAGTGGGTGGGAACAGTGATATATAAGAGCAGAAAACTAAAGGCCCATGCAGACCACGCCACTCCCCTAGACCACAGAAATATTGGAGTGGCCATCCTCCTACACAAATCCCTAGCGAGACGCACTGTACAGATGTGGAAAGACCCCACAGGCAGATATGTTTTCAAGAAACTCAAGATCCAAAGTGAGATGTTAATCTTTGGCTCCATATATGCTCCCATAGGAGACAGAACAGATTTCTTCACCACATTAACCAACCTACTCGATTTCTTTGGACCGACAAAGCTCATTGTTAGACCTGTCAACTTTAGGGTGGTCTTCCCCCAAACATTTTGCCTGCTTAGCTACTCTTTTTGCTGGCCTTGGGAATTTGATCACTTTACCACTGCTGACAAGTGCTAAAGTGCATGTGCTTCTCCACTATACAGGGTAACATTGGTTTATCCACAATTGGGATAGTTCATTTATCCGTAAGCCCCTAGCAGGGTGCACTACCTGTGCCCAGGGCCTGTAAATAAAATGCTACTAGTGGGCATGCAGCACTGATTGTGCCATCCACACAAGTATTCCCTTTAAACATGACTCAGACCTGCCACTGCAGAGCCTGTGTGTGCAATTTTACTGCTGTGTTGATTTGGTATTTAAAATCCCTTGTCAAGCCTTAAACTCCCCTTTTATTACACATAACTCACCTCTAAGGTAGGCCCAGGTTGCCCACAGGTCAGGGTGCTGTGTAACTAAAAGGTTGGACATGTACTGTTATGTTTTGCATGTTCTGGTAGTGAAGAACACCCCAATTCATTTTGGATGCTGTGAGGCCTACTCCTTGCATAGGTTAACATTGTGAATTCCTTATTACACTTTTAAGCTGTAATTCCAAATTGAGAACGAGTAGCCCTGTCATGTTTTATATCATTGGAATTGTAATGATAAATCTTCTTTACTGGTAAAGTTGGATTTACCATTAATATTATAGAAATACCACTTTTATAAAGTTGGTATTTCTCTTCTCTTAGAGCTCTGTGTACCTACAGCCTGTCTCCAATACACATCTGGGGTGGGTGACAATTTGACTTTGTGCATTCCCTCTAGACAGCCACAAACTAAGAAAGGTTAGGTGTGTCTGAATGTCCATCTGCATCCTGAAGGTTCATCCTGGGCAGGATGGGAGGGAGGAGCTGACACACCTGAATAGGCAGTGTCCTGCCCCCACACAATGTGTTAATTACTCCCTGTAGTGCGTCTGAAACCAGGGCTAGGAAGAAAGGATGTCTGTGCCTTTCAAAGACCCTCTTTGAAGTCACCCCAACTTCAAAGGCACAACTGGGTATAAGTACTGGGTCTCTGACCCCAATAAATCAGACACTTTTGAACCTCTAAAGAAACTCTGTCAGGAAGAAGGACTTCTGTGCTGCTACTAGGACTGTTACTCTGCTGGACTGCTGCTCTGGAAGAACTACTTTTCTGCTGTGATGCCCTGCTGCCTGCTACCCTCTGATCCTGCTGAGGAAGCAATGGACTCTGCTTGAACCCAGAGTGATCTCCAAGGGCTTGTTGGCTTGCCTCCTGTTTTTGAGATTCAGGGATATCAAAGTCTCGCCCTCTGCTCCTGTTCCTGGTCCATTGGAAGAGGACCCAAGTGCTTGCTCCAATTAAACCGACACATCTTCTATCTGCATGTAGCAGAACAGATGCATTGTCGCTGTTGCGGGAGCAGAACTGGCACACCACACTCTGAACCAGCGAATCCCCTTAAAGAACCGAGGCATTGGAATCACCGCATTACTGCTGCTGCAGTGTGGGAAGATGCAGCATCCCCTCGACTCCGTGGAGAAACCCGGTGCATCGTCAATGGAAGTAATGCCTCTTGGCTTGGTGCATCACCTTCAGAATTGCCACATTGCCACCACTGCATGAAGAAAATCGATGCATCACCTCAATTGTGGCATTGATACAAACAAATAGCTCGGCTGCACCCCGCATCTCACTGTTGCAACCAGGATCAAGGTACTTTGTTCAGCGGGCCATGTGGGTCTTCTGCATCTGGCCTGCGCTCCATCGCGCTTGGCCTGAACTCTTGGCTTTGCAACTATCCAGCTCGACCAGATAACCCCCATAGGCGCTTATTGCTTCTAAGTGCTATTTTTACATGTAATCTTTTAAAAAGTCATGTCTCTGCTTCTATTTTTGGGATTTTTGTCATTTTGGACTTGTTTTATTTATAAAATCATAATCTGTTTTTCTAAACTGGTGTGAAGTCTTTTTGTGGTATTTTCACTGTGTTACTGTTTGAAGTGTTGCACAAATACTTTACATATTGCCTCTTAAGTTAAGCCTGACTGCTCTCAATCAATCAATCAAGGGATTGTAAAGCGCAGCTACTCACCCGTGAGGGTCTTAAGGCACGGGGGCTGCTGGTCCCTTTTGGTAGGTGATCATTTGAAGAGCCAGGTCTTGAAGTACTTCTTGAATTGGGTCAGCGACGCCGATTGCCTGAGGTGGAGGGACAGGGTGTTCCAGGTCTTGGCGGGGAGGTAGGAGAAAGAACTTCCTCCAGTTCTGGTCTTGTGGATCCTGGGGATGGAGGGTAGCGCGGGTTGGGCGAAATGAAGTTGTCTGGCAGGCACGTGGAATGCGAGTCGGTGGTTCAAGTATGCTGGTCCTTCATCGTGTAGAGCTTTGTAGGCATGTGTGAGGAGCTTGAAGGTGATTCTCTTGTTGACAGGGAGACAGTGGTGCTGTCGGAGCTGTTGTGTAATGTGGCTGCGGCGTGTGATGTCGAGGACCAGTCTGGCTGCGGCAATTTGAATGCTCTGTTTAAAGCTACCAGAAGGTGAGCACAAGTTAATTTACGGTGTGTTTCTGACTTACCCAGACTAAAATTGTTGTTCCTGCCAGGATAGGGGGCATACCTTTGCTAACCAGAAACCCAATTTTTAACACTCGTGTTGTGGTGGTGATTGAAACCTACCTCTATACCCATACCTTAACAAGCTTGGAAACCACACTGCTAGACAACCTTGAGACAGGTACATCCTATTCAACATCATCAGTGACCATGCTTTAATAGAACCCTGGCGCCTAACACATCCGAGGGATAGGGACTATATCTTCGCCTTCTGTGTCTGTGGCACCTGTTTGTGCATAGATTTCTTTTTACTTGGGACAACATTAGCCCGTAATCTCCTCTATTTACCCAAACATCATGTCAGACTGTTAAACCTGGCATCTTTTGGTATGTGTCCCCTGTCTTTTTGCTTTCTGACCTCCTGGTTTTGACTCTGTTTTTGCTGGTTTAGTGTCTCTGCGCACTTTCTCACTGCTGTTCAGTGGTAAAGTGCAAGTGCTCCTATTGTAAATTGTATTATGGTTTGGTGTTTCCAGGATTGGCATATTTGATTTACTAGTAAGTCCCTAGTAAAGTGCACTGAGAGTGCCAGGGCCTGTAAATCAAATGTTGCTAGTGGCACCTACACGAGCAGCCTTTCAAATGGTTCTCAGACCCGCTGCTGCAGTGTCTGCATGCAATTTTTACTGCCATGTCGACTTGGCAAGTGCAGCCACTTGCCAAGCCCTAACCTACCCTTTTATTACATGTGAGTGACCCCTAGGTAGGCCTAAAGTACCCCTATAGGCAGGGTGCAGAGTATGTAAAAGGCAGGACATGTACTGGTGTGTGTGACATGACCTGATAGTGAACTACAGTGTAATTTGTTTTTCACAGTTGCAAGGCTATCTGTCCCATAGGATAGAATGGGGAATAATCTGTAACATTTTACGAGTATGTCTTCCCATTGGGACAAGATAGAGAAATGGAGTTCAATATGCCTGAACTACGAATGTAGAAATGCATCTTTTAGTAAAGATGATTTTTATGTTCTGTGTTTGAAAATAGCACCTTTAGAAAGTAGGTATTTTCTTGTTTAGCCATCCTGTGTGCCTCTGCTGACTTGTGAATTGACTGTCTGGCTTTAGAGCGACAGGGGCTGGGGATGTGCATTCTCCTCAGGCAGCCACAGGGGGGGTCGAGGTGTGTCTTGCCTTTCCTGGATGAGTCAGGGCTGGGCTGAATAGACCTGGGCTGCATTTAGAGTAGTGGGAGGAGATTTCCTTTCAACTGAATGGGCCTGGTCTGCCTTGGACAATGCTGTCTCCACCTCCTGCCGGGTAGGTGGGCCAGAGAGGACCAAAGTGGTTTGGACTAAGCACAGACACTCTCTGCCCAAGAGAACAAAGGGAAATGCAGTATAAATATTGGGGCCCAGACCCCAGAACTTTAAAACTCTTTTGGGATCAAGAAGACTGCCAAGAAGAAGAGCTGGAGAAGCTGTGAGGAGGAACTACCACTTTGCTGTGTTGGTCTGCAGTGACTGCTTCTGTCTTGGGCAGTGAAAGGACTGGACTGAAGTTTCTGCCACTTCTTTGTGTGAGTTTCTCCAAGGGCTTGAGGTAGAACTTGTCCCCTGTTCAAGAAGTCTCAGGAACAGCAAAGACTTCAAGTTCATCTGCGACCAGCAATGGGAACTGTGCATTTTGTGCTGCAACAGAAGAAAAAGCAACCCTACGCCGTCACCGATGCTGCTGACAGCTCCGTGTCCTGAAGGCACAGCAGAGGGCACTGCCAC
The DNA here is from genome assembly GCA_963921515.1 of Calotriton arnoldi. Lineage (NCBI taxonomy): Eukaryota > Metazoa > Chordata > Amphibia > Caudata > Salamandridae > Calotriton > Calotriton arnoldi. The sequence goes on along the minus strand of CAWUFW010007667.1, from coordinate 347,158 downwards.
ACCTTGCACCACAACCCTGGTCTCACCAACGACAATGCTGGATGCCGCCACCAAGCCACTGCTTGCACCTCGCTTCACGCCGCCACCTTGGTATCACCGACGATACTGTTCCAAACTGACATTGTCACCGCTGCTTGCACCATGGTTCGAGGGCACCGCTCATAAGTTACACGACTCACCACCCTCATCTGGCACCGCAGGCTTGGCCAACCGATGCTGGTGCCATCAACTCCAGTTTGTCAGCCGACGAGAGTGCTTCCGCAATGACGACGACGCTGCTTGCACCCTGACCTGCCAGCACTGAGACGAGCACATCATCACTTTGCACTGCAGCCCTGGTCTCACCGACGGCACTGGATGACCTTCACCGAGCTGCTGCCTGCACCATGACCTGAGGGCACTGCACGCCACACCGCTGCCCTTCGCACTGCAGCCTCGATGCCTACAGACACCGGTGCTCCCGACTTCAACTGCGAGGAGTTCGATCTTGCACGCACATGACTTCAAGTGCCCGACGACTCCTGCATGGTTCTCCGGAACCGACGCCTGCGGACGCCGGCTTTTCGGGACTCAACACGAGGTCGCTGACGCCATAAATTGCTTGGGTACTGTTTTGTGGGTCTTCCTGACGCCGTAGCAGGTCCGCGACACTACGGTCAGCCAGAACTGTTTGGATTTGTTGTGCACGACGACATGATAGCCCCAGGGGATGGAGCTATTGACTTCAAGGAACTGTATTTCATGTCTATTTTTGAGGATTGATATTTCTGAGAACTGTATGATGGATTTTTATCAGTTTTTGTCTTGTTTGCACAGATAAAATATAGATTATTTTTCTAAAACTGGTGTGGTGTCCTTTTGTAGTGTTTTCACTGTATTACTGTTGGTTATGTGCAAATGCTTTACACACTGCCCCTGAGATAGGCCTGAATGCTTATGCCAAGCTACCAAGGGGGTGAGCAGGGGTTTTTTCAGTAGTGTATCCCCCTTATCCTGACTAGAAGGAAGGGTACCTATTAGGACAAAGGTGCAAATCATTGCCAACTAGAGACCCCCATTTCTAACACAGACCATGACCTAATCTTGACAAACTTAGATCTTCATCGCTTGCAACCCCCCCAGGTACATTGGCGCATGAGTACAACACGCTACAAAGCCCCAAATAATAAATGCCACCTATGTGGTTACCTGCATCAATATTAGGAAGATAACACTGACCTAGCCTCCTCCAAATGTTGTGGGTGGCCGGGAAGGCATGCGTCAGGAGAATCCTGATGAGAGACTCTTTGGATTTTAAGAAGTGTTGTGAGTCAGAACAATGCTGTCTCTCATACAACAGTATGAGATGGTCTAGATTCACCCTGGAAAATTTCACTCTTGCCCTGCAGCAGAACTACCCTTCTCTAGGAGAAGATATTAATGGGGCATGCAGTTCCATGGATAAGTGGGTTTAGGAAGCCTTGGACACGGTGGCGCCCTGGACCAATAGCGCCCCCTGTAGGTGGACCAAATCCACACCATGGTTCACTGAAACATTAAGATCAGCAAAAAAGGCTTGTAAGCACCTGGAGCGCATATGGAGAACTGATTTCTCAGAGGTTAATAAAACTTCGTATAAACTGAAGCTTAAGCATTATCACTCTCTCATCAAAAAAACACGTGCGGCCTATTACAAGGATAGAATAGAGCAGGCAGGGAGCTCTACCAAAGAATTATTCACCATTTTTAAAGATTTATCTTCACTGGCGAGAACAAAGGCTCCGATGACTAACTCAGCGGAGTCGTGCAATAGAATTGCAGACTTTTTTGCAGAAAAGGTAGCTAAAATATACGAGACCTTTCCGGCTGAGGCGCGGGATGGGAGGAGCTGCCAGGCTGTATACACCACGGGGGATAAGGTGACTAACTGCCTTTCTAAATTTGATCCACCCTCACTTGCTGACCTCACAGCTATAGCCATTAGTATTATAGCTGGCTCTCCCACCGATCCTACGTCACCCAAGGTCATGAGAGCAGGCCTGGAGACCCTACTACCGTATATACGCCGACTCCGCGAGCTCTCCTTCTCGGAGGATGTGGTCCCTAAATCCTGGAAACAGGCAATCGTCCTCTCTCTACTCAAAAAGCCTGGAGCTGACCCCAGCCAGCCGGAAAACCTGCGCCCGATTTCACTTCTGCCTTACTTTTCTAAGATAGCAGAAAAAGTGGTAAACCTACAGCTAGTTACACACATGAACCAGCAAAATTTGCTGCACCCCTCACAATCGGGTTTCAGAGCGACATATTCTACAGAGTCAGCATTACTCCTTGCCACCGAGTCCATTCGCAGGCGTGCGGATGAAGGACAGACCGTGGCCTTGGTCCTGTTGGACCTAAGTGCGGCCTTCGATACGGTCTCCCACCATCTACTCTTACAACGTCTTAGAGCAGAAGGGCTGGATAGTGTCGCACTTAAATGGATGACTTCCTTCCTGCAGGACAGGACCTTTCAGGTGGCACAGCATCCACACATTTCTAAAAGCTTAGCTCTGCCCCAAGGAGTCCCTCAGGGCTCCGTCCTGAGCCCCACCCTCTTTAACTTATATGTTGCACCCCTGGCTGAGATTGTGGAACGACATGGCATCACCATTGTGTCATATGCAGATGACACGCAATTGGTGGTGTCACTGTCCCACACCTCTGATGGAGCAGCCGCTAAATTCTCCTCATGCTTGAAGGACTTGGCCTCCTGGATGACAAACAACTGCCTCAAACTTAATGGCAGTAAAACAGAGATACTGGTGGTGGGGAATACCCCCTCCATTTGGTCCTCGGCATGGTGGCCTCAGACATTAGGCCCTACACCCACTTCGAGTAAAGAGGTCAAAAACCTAGGAATATGGCTTGATTCCAATATATCCTTTAAGGCTCAGACCCGGAAGGTGGCAGGGAAGTGTTTCGGTATTTTAAAGACGCTGCGGAAAACTCTGGATGTGCTCCCCACTCCAGCTAGGAAAACCCTGGTCCATGCCTTAGTTACATCTCAACTGGACTATGGAAATGTTCTTTACCTAGGAGTAGCTGAAAAATGCCTGCATAGGCTGCAATGCATACAGAATGCAGCCCGCCTGGTTCTGAAATTACCCATGAGAGCCTCTACGGGGAAGGCTCTTGACGACCTGCATTGGCTACCGGTCAGGAAGAGAGTCCTTTTCAAAGGTCTATGCATTAGCCACCGGAGCTTACAGGGCAAAGGACCAATATATCTGCAGGGCCTACTCTCCCCTTACACCCCCTCTCGCCAGCTCAGATCAGCCGGGACCCATCTGGTTAAAGTCCCTAAGATTCATAAAATCAGAATGGGGGCTCGGTCTTTCAGCTATCTGGCAGCGAAGAATTGGAATGCTCTCCCTCTTTCCCTCCGTTCGGAATCTTCCGAAGCTCTTTTCTGAAAAAAAATTGAAAACATGGCTGTTCCAGGTATAGGTCTTCTCTGTTTCCCCTTTCCATGTAGAGTTCTGCTCAGCGCGGGGACACACTTTTTTAGTGTAACCATGCGCTTTATAAGTGTCATTATTATTAATATTATTATTATTATTATTTGTCAGTCCTCTCTGAACTTCCTTGCCAAGAAAGATGATGGCTGATCAAGGCTCGGGCATTGGCGAAGGTGGAGATACTACACCATTGGAAATCCTCAACACCACCGTCCAATAATACATGGTTATCTGACAAGCATGAAATGGCTGCCTACGAAAAAATATTATACAAACTTAACGGCCAAATGGTAAAATTTGAAGAGGTCTGGGTTTCCATCTTACACTTATGGCCAGGCTTGCACAGTGGGATGCAAATATTTTGGCGACACCTAAATATTTTACCAACGATTTCTCATATAGGGCAGTGTTCCAGTCTCCAACCCTAGAAACACGACATGCACCTTTGAGAATGTGGAACTGATCTGATGTTCCGTACTTGAGGACACTTGACAGGGTAGATACACGCACATGCCCATGTCCCCAAGGGATAATGACATCTACTGCAAGATACCTGTGAACTGTATGCTAGATATCTAGGTGCGAGTACATACACACTGGTTGTGAGGTGGATGAATACAAAATGGAGGATGGGATGCGTCTGTAGCTTTTCAACCATCCAAAGGGATTATCAGTGCAGGACGTAGTGAATATTTTGGGCCTTTAGGGCAGTGTGGTGATGGAGAATGTTTCGTAATGAAAGACAATGGGATTATGCCCCATGTTTCCATTTTTCCTACCCCTCCCCTCTCCTACTTCCCCAACCTCCACTCTTCACCCACTCGGATGCTTTTTACCATGCCCCCAATCTCCCCGGTGGATGCTCTTTATTTATCAGTGGTAATGTCAAATACGAGAGATTACTGATGTCGTTGTTCAAGTACATCTATGCATATGGTACTTTTTTGGCTTTATGAAAACCCAATAAAGAACTAAATTTTTTTTAAAAAGGACTGGCGACCCTCTGCTCCTTTCTCCATCCCCTACAGGTAGGTTGGCACTACCAGGGCTTTTAGTGGACCTGGACCTTTGAACAAGACCCATGCTGTCTTTTATTAGAGACTTTTATAGAATGCTGATACTTACCCAAGTTGTCAGACTAGAATAGTGAGTGGAGTTACCCCCTCCCATTATAATCATCCTAACAACCCTTTTTAGGTCTAGCCTGGGCAACGCATGTACTGCTCTGCAAGGCATTCTGTATTGAGGTATGGCATAGAAGTTCCGCCCATCTTTTCAATTTGCTCCTGTTACTGTCCTTTCGAAATTGTTGCTTTTCATTCATTAATAGGCTTAGTAGTCCCTCCTTGGTACCGCCTTGTCTGCATTTGTAACCTCCCATGATGACTGGACTTTTTACTTGTGTTGTTACACAGTCTCCTTTATGTAGTCGGTGAGTACAATTTTCTTGAATGATCTTCCCTATCCACCCACGATGTCGCAGCACACCGCCACCTTTTATATTGTTATTAGTCATGTATATTTTAATTTCCAGCGCAGTCCGCTTTAACTATAGCAGCTGCACTTATTTAATTATTTAATTTACGACACGTCTGCTTTCCCTTTAGCGGCCATGCTTATATATTTATTTAATTTACAGCACGGCCGATTTCACTTTAGCAGCCGTGCTTATTTATCTAATTAATTTACAGTGCGACCGCTTTCACTTTAGCAGCCGAGTTGCAAAAGCTTTTTTTCTTTCTTTATTTTTACACTTTGTGTAAAAGCGCCCCATACATGCTTTCACTTTAATGTTGTCCGTGCCCCTTTCTTTAGACGCTGCTCACTGTAACCTGAATATGGCGAGCAGCGACTAGAGAAAGGGGCGCAGCCACCATTAAAGTGGTCTCGCATTTGGAGAGTTTGAGCTATTAGCATTAGAAATGACAATGCCTTTTATAAATGTGTTGCTTTGAAAAACACATAAATAAAAGGCATTATCATTTACAATGGCAATAGCTTAAAATCTCGCAATTGCAAGACCTATAGCATTGAAAATTCTTGTTTAGCCTTGCATCTCTTTCTACTCCCTGTTTTGTCTCCCAGCCATACAGCTGTTCTCAACACTAGACAAATATACCACTACTGGTAATTTGTGCAATCTACCTCTTGTTTCTCAAATACCTTTAACCGCAGACAATTTTCAAAACATGCCAGCCAATTTCATGTTTCCTTCTCCAACTGGAATGCTTATGAGCTTTTTTTGAGGTTTTATATACAGCGAACTCGACCCGAAGGAAATGGAACGCTTTACATAAGCAGCAGTTACATTACACAAGGTCATATTCATTTGTTAGGCACATGGAGATTAAGGGCCAGATTTATATCTTGGTGGTAAGGATACTCCATCACAAAGGCGATGGACTATCCTTACCAACAGGATAATGATCTGCCCACCAGATGTATAGGCTAGGATAGGATAGTATTTATAGAGCGCACTAAAACCAAAAGGTGTCAAGGCGCTGGGCGAGCGGAAGAGAGACCAGCAACAACCAGCTAAGAGGCAAAAAGCCAGGTCTTCAGCAGCTTCCTGAAGACCTGGAGTGAGTCAGCCATGGTGATAGAAGGGGGCAGAGAGTTCCAGAGTTTAGCGGCCGCCACTGAAAATGAGCGGCCACCCCATTTGGAGCTATGGAATCTGGGAGAGACAAGTTTTTTATGAGTGGAGGATCTCAAGGCTCTTCCTGGAGTGTACCATTGGAACAAGGTTTTAAGGTGTGGTGAGCCTTTCCTATGCATAGCTTTGTACACCAAGTTCAGAGCCTTGAAGGAGATGCGCTTCCTGATAGAAAGCCAGTGCAAGGCACGGATACCTTCCCTTGCGGACTGGTTTTTTGGGATGTTAAGAATTAGCCTTGCCGCAGCGTTTTGCACCACCTGGAGCTTATTCAGAGAACCTGTGCTGACATTAAGGTACAATGCATTGCAGTAGTCTAACCGGGAGGTAACTAGTGCAATGATGGTGGGCTGGTGTAGCTCCGAAGGGATGTACAGCAACACTTTCTTCAAAATTTTAAGAATGCAGAAGCAGGAACTAACTGTACGGTTCACCTGGGCATCAAATGACAGGCCCTCATCAAAGAGGACTCCCAGATTTTTAGCTATTTTAACCGGAACAGGAAGGGGACCGCAGTTTGCGGGCCACCAGGCAGCAGACAAAATAGAGGTCTGAGGGCCAAAGACCAGAACCTTGGTTTTGTCCGTATTGATTTTAAGAGAGTTGTCCTTCATCCAGCATATTATGCTGGACATACAATGATTGAACTTTTGGGCAACCAACTGCAGATCATTAGAGATAGAAATTATGATTTGCGTGTCATCCGCATATGAGAGCACCTGAAAACCGAATGATCTTACCAATGAAGCCAGTGGGGGTCACCTAAAGATTAAAAAGAGTGGGGCTGAGCGAAGAGTCCTTAGGGACCCCACACAAAAGCCAAAGGTCTTGGCTTTGAAGCCGCCACAACTGACGACATTGATTCTGCCGTTCATGAATGAGTGAAGAAGCTGCAGGGCCCTCCCGGTGACTCTTGCTTCCCGCAGTCGCTGAAGCATGTGAACTGGGGAGATGGTATCGAACGCCGCTGAGAGGTTGAGCAGAATCAACACCGCAGATCTGCCTTGGTCGACCTGCATGTGGATACAGTCCGAGGATGCTACCAAGGCGGATTCTGTGCTATGACCTGCCCGAAAAACGTACATGCAAGCAGGCCATTGGTGTAACCATGGTGGAGGCTACTCCATCTCAGCAAAGGTTAGACCTACCCCCTAACGGAATAAGAGCCATCAGGGGCTGACCTCTATGTCTGCCTAGCCTATTTAGATGGGCGGACATACACATCAGTGAAACCCATTTAAAGATTTTCTTTTTGAAGATAAAAAAAAAGTTTGATGAATGGCTCCATCATTTTGACGGCGCCATGCATCAAACTTAAATAAACATTGACAGAAACCTCTGTGACGACATTTCCTGCCCATGCTTTTGAATTTACCTCCAGATTGGCGGTCATTCCTAATTTGGTAGGCAGAGCAGTCTTGTCCAAGTGGATATTAAGTCCTCCATAAAGGCCAACAGGGAATACTGTGTCCCCCAAACTTTTAATCTAGCCCTTAGTGATTTGCCCAGAATCACAGGATGGTGAGCTAATGGCAAGATTCAAACCTGGGTCCCCAGTTCCAAAGTCAGCAGCTCTGGCCCTAGCGCCACATCCTCTCCACATATGTATACCAGATATATACAAATCATTTCCTCCACCATCAGCACTGCTATGCATTCTCCTCCTAGACGAGAGGCCAGCTCCCAGTATGCATTTTCAAGACCTGCTTGTTTAATATGTTAATTACAATGTGTCAAATCAGTGACCTTTTCTAGTGACGAGTCCTATGCATCTTGGCATCATCATACCAGGCAACAGCTGCAAAAAGCAACAGACCTATGCATTTCAGACAGAAAACACGCCAGCGCTGCTTTCATTTTGCTTTCCTAGGATATTCATGAGCAGAATGGACAATGAAAATAATGATCATACAGACCCCCCTCACAGGCGTCTTAAGATCCCACGGACTCAACATAATTTCCTATGAAGACGACACTCAAATTATCCCCTCGCTCACTGCAGAACTCGTCAACACCAAAACCAATTACTGCAATGCCGTGTCCAACGTAGCCGAATGAATGAGAGACAACTGCCTCAAACTCAACTCTGACAAAACCGAAGTGCTGATCTTCCAGAAGAACATCTCCTCATGGGACCACAGTTGGTGACCTGCAGAACTCAGACCCACACCCACACCGACAGACCATGCACGCATCCTCGGCTTCGTCCACGACAGCCAACTGACCATGAAACATCATGTTAATTCAGTCGCCTCCTCCTGCTTCCACACATTTTGCATGCTTGGCAGAATCTTCAGATGGATTTCAACAAACACCAGAAAGACCGTCACCCAGGCCTTCGTCGCCAACCGCTTCAACTACAGTAAGGTCCTCTACGCCTGCGCCTCCATCCAGCTCTTCATAGGACAACAGACCATACAGAACGCTGCAGCCAGGCTCATCCCGGACCTCTTCACATGAATCCACATCACGCCCCACCTGAGAGACCTTCACTGGCTCCCCATCCAGAAAAGATGCCAGTTCAAGATCCTCACACACACCTACAAAGCCCTCCACGACCTAGGACCTGCCTACCTCAACCATCGGCTGAACTTCCACCAACCGGCTAGACACCTACGCTCCTCCTCACTCACCCTCTCACACACTCCCCACATCCGTTGCAGCGGTGGGCACTACTTCTCCTACGTCGCTGCCAAGACCTGGAACAAACTTCCCCTGCAACTCTGTACAGCCCCCTCGGTGGCAGACTTCAGAAAGAGACTCAAGACATGGCTCTTCGATGGAGAGACAGCCCCAAGATAGCCGTAGGGGTGACAGTGTTGTGCTTTCCAAATGCTGTTTGATTGATTGATTGATTTATTTGATAGACAGCACTGATCTCTAACCGTACACACCAAGGCCTAGATTTACAAAGATTTTGCGTCAGGTTTGCATTACTTTTTAACACTGATCCAATGCAAAATCCTTCTTGCAATTTACAAACCAACGCAAATTACTATTTGCATTGGTTTGTATCAAAAAGTGACGCAAACCAGTGTGAAGCACTGCTTTACATTACTCTGTGTCAAGGAGGTGTCCCGTAGGCGAGACATGGACGTTCCCGTGCAACCACCCATGGCTTTTGACACAAAACCCTACCTCAGAACAATAGCAGGCAGGGTTTTGTGCCAAAATATAATGCCACTTATAAGGAAACATTAAAAGGAGGAATACTTTTATTTCTCCTTTATTTTTCAACTTTATTGGTTCTGCACTGTACAGCACACGTACAAAGTGTGAAAAGTTTACAGCTTGTCTAGGCACAGTATTTTGTACTGGAAAGGTATCCTTCCAGAACAAACCCCATGCTAGACTCACACAAATACCCTGGCACCAAGGTGCAAAGGTGTGTGCATGGCGCTCGGCAGCTTGATTGTGTGCTGGTGCTAGGGAGAGGAGAGGAGAGCACCATATCTCTGTAGCTATGCACTCTCCTGCTCTCTCCTTGTCATGCAACACAGCACAGAAGCTTTACGAGCTGCTCTATGTTGACTGGCATCTTTGTAAATCTGACCCTAAGTGAGAGAACAATCTCCACACGTACAAGGCATATGAAATGATGCCACCCCCCTTAAAGGTTAAGTGCATGAGCTGCATAGATGATTTCTAGGATGGTACACCATGTACTATAATGAAGGATTGCTTGACACCAATGCTTGAAGCTTCTCTCAATTCCTTGGGGCTGTTGTTCAGTAACAGCTTGTCTATAAATTGCTCGGCTTTTGAGATATTGGGAAATAACCTGTCTGTTGATTGCCTAGCGCAGAGGCAAAGGTCTTTGCTTTTTCTCTGGTGCTCGAAGAAGAGGTTATATTCTTTATTAAAGTATAGAGAAATGCCGTATTAATAGCTTTCAAAGTCTGCCATTGGGAGGATGACCTTTGCAATGAGTCTTGATTTACTGTTGCTGTAGACAGTGGTCTGAATACGAAAAGACTGACACGCATTCAGCTGGCTTCAGGATGAGTCAAGACCCTCTTAATTGTTGCACAATGCTTTATTTAGGATGGACAAACTACACCTGGTATAATGTACAATATGCCGCAGCCAGGAGTGCTCTCTCCATTTTGGGTTGCCCACCCTAGCACCTCAAAAGCCGCCCTCAGACTTCGTGTTAAATAAAGAGGAGACTTAAATGCACTTGACCTTCAAACAACGGGATGGAAAATGTTCCTGGTTTTCGTGCTTCATACGGTAAGTGCATTTCAACATAATGCCTCCCTCAAGTCTTGTTGTCTGAGGTCAAGGTCGAGAGGTGCAATTATGTGGCTCTGCCTGATTGAGTTCACAGCTCATTGAGTGTCTCTGCAGCATGATGGAGGGCTGGGATGTTGGGAGGGATGAAGTTGGAGTCAAGGACTGAAGAGGACAGAGAAATTGGAGCTCATTAAAACTTCCTAACATGACACAGTAGGAAGAAGCATCAAGATGTATTGCGACTACCTAGGATCCCGAAGAGGGAAAGGCACTGTTAGCCGTGATGATGTAACATAACTGTTATAGAGGAAATAAAATATGCGTCAGAAAAAAATAAAAAGTAAGAAGTCCAATTACCTCCTGAGAGTGCATATAAAAAGGGAAAGAATAACACCAGCTCAGTTAAGCAATCCCTAAGGGCAGTACTGTTCTCTCTTTTTGGTATTCTGACACCAAGTACGCAGCTGCATGCTCTGTTTGATTGGAATTAGGACAGATGGGATGGTCTGGATTTTCATATGTTTACCTAGGAGTGGTGTGCCTTTTTGGTCTGTACTAGTTTGTACCCGGGGGAGATATTTTCACATCAACCATACTTATGTGGTTGTGCTATATTATGTTCCTTTGTATTTTTTGGGTGGACGGGGATATTTAGCAATGACTGTCTCAAAACAAATGATAACAAGCATTTGCAATGCAATAGGTCTCGCATTTACGAAACTCTCGAAAATGCGAGACTTATTGCATTGCAAATGATTGTTTGCAAAAGCGCCCCATACTGTGCTTTCAGTTTAATGGGGGCTGCGCCCCTTTCCTTAGATGCAACTCGTCTAAAGAAAGTGGCGCGGCCGCCACTAACGTGAAAGTGCGGCATGGGGTGCTTTTGCAAACAAAAAAATAAAAAATTGAAAAAAAGCATGCGGCTGCGTTCGGAGCTGTAAAGCAGCCGCAAATAAACTAAAGGCGTGGGTGCCACTGTGGTGTGCTATGGAAAAAAAAAATAAAGCCTTACGAGAGAGTGTGGTGAAAAGCATTTAACAAAATAGTGCTCGGAGGCTGTAATTAAAGCCTACTGAGCACCAACACACGTAACAAGGGGTGTCCTCATGAGAGGTTACAAATGAAGACAATGCGGTGCTAAGGAGGGACTAACAAACCTATTAATGAATTAGAAGCCAGCATTCACTAAGAACAATGACACATGCCAATGAAAAATATGGGCGGAGAGTGGGCGGAGCTTCAAGTCCATACCTGATTACAGCATGCCTTGCAGAGCAGCGAATGCGCTGCCCAGCCTTAACCTAAAAATAGCCAATTTTAAAAATGACACTGAGTGTAACTGCTGTTGCCATAGATTGATCATTGTCAAGTATAGCCCTGTGCAGAACTGAAACAGTGGCAGATGAGTAATATGCCAATAAGGGATCATTGGACTGCTTAAGAGAGTTTTAATCTTCCCAGAAGCAAAAAAAGCAAAAGCGAGAAACTAAAAAATAACCAAGAGTGACAGATAGTATGCCTCAAAGGCACTCTCAACTAATGTGGCAAACATCCAGGAAGGGAAAATGAAACGAGAAATGCAGTGCAAGCAAAGTTCCAAGTAAAAATCAATGGCAAGAAAAAATAATCTAATAGATGGGTTTTCTTGAAATGAGTGAATATATTGATTTACTACTTATTAAACATTCACAGAAAGCGTATAAGACAAAGATTTTATGAGTGATTTTATTTGAAATATCGTCCATATGAAAATGTAAAACCACTACAATATCCCAGATAATAGTGAGTTAGCTATTCATAACATTATTCATAACACACCACATGCACCACTCATGACCTCTCACATGACCTCATAAACGGCATCATCAATAACGTAGCTGGTGGCCTCACATATAATGTCATTTATAACATAAATAGCTAATATATAAACGTACGTGCTTCCAGTCCAAAACAGATAGGTTAAAGAAGGATTTGGGGGCGTATTCTCAAGAACGTGTGATAACCACTGCAAGTTTAGCTTAACGCAACTCTGCACATTGCAGTCCATCGCGGGAAAACGACGCCGTGTTAACGTGCTATTCCCAACACGGCGGCACCATGCGATAGACACACGAGAACGCGACAAATGAACACTTTAAAAGCAACACGAACCCACAAAAACGCGAAACCCCAAAGCGAAAATAGTAGCGATGACGCGAATAGCGATACAAAAATCTGCGAAAAGCAGCCACAGGCCTGCAATTCCCACGCGTCATGCGGGAAAAGGCACTATAAAAATAGAAATAAAAAAAACAAATGACAAACAACAGCGAAGCACAATGGAGGCACCCGGAGCAAGCACAGAGGACAACCAGAACCCCACAAGCCCCACGGAGGACCAGCCTGGGACCTCGGGGTCAGGGAAGGGCAAGGACAAGAACAGTCGGAAGAAGCGGTTCAGTCCGCAGGAAAACAGGATCTTGATAACGGAGGTGATAGAACACCATCAACTACTGTTCGTCACCTCCACCGTGTCACTGGCAACTAAAAATGGAATATGGCAGACCATCGTGGACAAGGTGAATGCAGTCGGAGTGCTGAAGAGGACAATGGACGAGGTCAAGAGGTGCTGGAATGATGTGAAGCGCAAAACCAAGCTGAAACTCGCAAACAACCTGAAGGCAGCAATGCAGACTGGAGGTGGGAGTCCAGCGACACAGGAGGAGCTGGACGAGATGGAGAAAATGGTCTCCACAGTCATCAGTGGGGAGACGGTGGCAGTAGTGGGGGGACCGGACACTGCTCAACATGACCGGACACAACAGCAACAGGGTGAGTAACCACCAGGGACTGGGGCGACGGGGGAGATGGGCACAATGGCACACATGCACAAGTAAGCACAGCACATCTGCGTACAAACCATGCCCTAGACCCCCAACTCCCACCAAGAGACCAATGCACACAGGTACGCAACATCTCAGCACTGCATAAGCACATAAGCCAGAGGCACACCGCATGGAAGGGATAAGGGGCAGCGAAACAGACCAGCAGGGGCGACTCCCCCAAAATGCGGCACACACACATTACATGCAGAGCACATCAACATTGACAGCGATGTGGTACAAACCGCAACACGTCCACAACAGAACAGAGGACACAACTGCTGCTGCATGTGCGTAGAAACAGGCCAATCACATTTGGCACTGCATGGAAATGTGAGTTGACAATGTACAAGTACAAACACACATCCGTGATGTAGTCGGAATGTCCACTGTCCCGCATCAATTAGGCAGCCCCCCCAAACAGTCACAATGTACACTGTCATGCAGTCTGAATGTGAACCTGTACAATGCGTCAACATACATGTGAACATGATGTTAAACTGCATCTCCCCTCCACATTGCAGAGGGAAATCCAACACCTCCTGCAGTGCAGTCCGAACCTCTCAAAGAGGACCACCACACCTTCGACTCCGACGCCCTCCAACAGCTCGTGGAGAGCCTAAGCAGCCCACTTCCAGGAGCAGGGCAGCCCAGCTGCCACGAGGAGAACCCACCCCCTGCACAGTACACACAGCAGGCAGCAGCCACCACCACGGCCGCCTCCCAGGACCCCCACGACGAACACATGGCCTTCCAACGCCGTGTGTTGGGGTGCCAGGAGAAGCTGGCTGAACAGGTGCAGGTGGGCTTCGACTGCATGGCAGCCAAACTAGACGCCATACGTGGGTGTCTAAGTCCCATCAGGGACCACTCACAGTCCCTAACGGACACCCACAGTCCGCTCCATGCTCTCCAACGATCCATGGCTGACATCGCCAGAGTCCTGACTCTGTGACAGGAATGACTGTCAAGTCAGAGTGCCTCCAGCAAGCTCGCCCGGGAGTTGGGACACATGCGGAGGATCATGGTGAACATGGAGCGGACGCAGGCGGAAAGAGCGGCTGCCATGGCTGCACACCAGTGAGATCTAGCTGGGTCCCTCCATGCCATTAAGACCCTCCTCATGGCTTTGCTGCCACAAGGCCTTGCGCTGATGCATGCTGCTGCTACCACCCCATCCACATCTCCGGCCCCTGATGTGTCAGTGCCACACAGTGCTGGAGACATAACACCACCACCCACATGTGAGGGACAGGCAACAGCAGCGAACGAAGATGCGGATGAATCTGTCTTCATGGTCAGAAGGACGCAGTAGCATACATCTCCGCCATGTGGCCTGTTTCTGCTTGGTTCTGCCCCCTGCATCATCACCTTCCACTGTCCCCCGATGCACTCTGCGACACACACCTCAGACCCCGACATGGACTGCCATATTCTGTTTGCTCACCAATGACACAGCTATCAGACTGTGGACTGAACTCCTCCTCTCCTGATGTACCGGACACTCCCTGAAGGACTCTGGCTGGCCCTACACGGGCCGACAATGTGAAGTGGTGTTGGAATGGCCCTGTACTGCTCCAGCTGCAACACTCCCTTGAATGTGCAATAAACATTCATATTCACACAGATGTGTCATGTCTATGACCTTTCAAGTGTGAAAGTATGGATGAATGTAGGGGCAGTGATTCCTCCTTACGTCCATGTTACCCATGTTGTGGGACTTTTGTCACTGGGTGGCACATTTCCGTTTCGGGCCGGGGGTTGCCGACACTTCAACAGAGACACATCCATTAGTCACTTCCTTGTCCAGCCCAGGACGGAACCACGCCCAGAGCCCTGGGGTCATTGTTAACACCCTTACGCTGGACTGGCACACGCCAGGGCAGCCCACTCCGCTTACGTACACAGAGGGGGACGACAACGCTACATGTCCCAGCTCTGCACTGCAGGGATCTGCAGCTCACAGGTCTAGTTGTCAGCATGCCACAGCCCCTCCCTCATGGCTGGTGTACACCCACACCACACCCATCCAGCACAGGCGTCACAGGACATGTGACCCTGCCAATAAAAAGGGCCTGGCGCCCGTGCTGGACGCCATTTCAACTCTACAACTGGGTGTCTCCGTGTAGATCCCATCTACGCATGTGGGCCTAGGGCCCTGCCACCTCACATTGCTCAGTGCCGGGGGTGACATGATGGCGTCCGCACAACGGGACTCAATCATTAAGGGCCCATGGCTAGCGGGGCACAGACTTGGTGGCACCGGATACACTGCGGCAGGCACAGGCACCCCGCCACGGGACGGTGTCTTAAGGTGCAGTGAGATAGGGGCACCTGAAATGCTGAGCGGGTGTGCAGCCTGCGATGATGCACCGTCTTGGCGGTCCAGACTGGCATAGGTTTGTGTGAGACCTGCTGGGCCGCAGTGTGGGCATGGGCAAGGGCAGGGTGGGCCTCCTGCCACGTGGCGTTGCGGTTCACAGAGTTAGTGGCACCTCAAGCGCTGAATGGGTGTGCAGCCTGCGATGATGCCGGGTCCACAGATGTCATCTCTGCCATTACGATATCAAGACCCAGCAACATGTGTGTGACCTGGTGGCCCGCGGCACAGGGCTGCATGATGTGGAGGGTGCCATGGTTGCAGGCCCCAGGCTTGGAAATCCCTCCGGAACGTGGTGGGCCCTCTTGGAGACATGCCGATGGCGGAAGGTGAGCAGTGAGGCCTGGTTGCGCAGGGGCGGGCATTCACCACTGGGCGGCGGGAGGGGCTGGGGTGCAGCAGCCTGTGTGCGCAGGGGCGGGCAAGCAATGGTGGCGTGTGCAACTGTATGGGCTCTGACATTCATGTCTCTGGAAACTGTTTCAGATGAGGAACCTGGGGGACTGCTGTGAATCCGGGCACGTGGTTGGAGACACACCGGTGGCAGCAGGTGAGCAGTGGGGCATAGGTCTGCAGTGTCGGCAATCTCTCTCCCTCTCTTTCTCTCTCCCTCTCTCACTCACTCTCCCTCCCTCTCTCTCCCTCTCTCTCCCTCTCTCTCCCTCTCTCTTTCTCTCCCTCCCTCTCTCTCCCTCTCTCTTTCTCTCTGTCTCTCTCTCTTTCTCCCTCCCTCTCTCTCTCCCTCTCTCTCCCTCTCGCGCCCTCTCTCTTTCTCTCCCTCCCCCTCTCCCTCTCTCTCACTCTCTCTCCCTCTCTCTTTCTCTCTCTCTCTTTCTCCCTCCCTCTCTCCCTCTCTCTTTCTCTCTCCCTCTCTCTTTCGCTCTCTGTCTCTGTGATTTGATGTGCGCATGGCACTCCTTCTTATACAGATTTCTGTTTTGCAGGCTGTGACTTGCAGGATGTCGTGGGACGACCCGCCATGCCTCTTCTGATTTTCTGTTTTTGTTTTGTTCTGTAATAAACGTGTTATTTGGATGTTATGATATGGATGTATGATTTCCCTCTTTGCCGACCACACATGTATGTTGAGTGTTGTGATTGTGCGACTTTAGGCGATTTGTTTGGTTCATGGTTTCGTGGAGTTGATGTGCAATATCTTTGTCCTAGGGGGGGGATGTGGGGGGTGGTAGGGGTGGTGGGGTCCTGGGGGTGGTAGCGGTGGGTGTTGTTGACCTATTGGGGCTCCGAGCTGCATGGTCGCTTGCTCCAGGGCATCTGTTGTTCTTCAGGTGTGGCTATGGGCTGTGCTCCCTTGTCTGGTGCCGGTTGTCGTCCGACTTTGCACCAGGTAGGAGCAGGTGTTAATTTCCTGCTGCTAACGCGCCTTATCGCATGTTTTGTGGTCTTATCGCCGATCGGGCTGGTCGTTGAGAATGTTGTGGAATGGTGTTGTTGCAGATTTTTGCACGGGAACGCCTACTCTGCATCTCATTAGCGTTAGTTGCCGGGGTCATCTTTGGCGATGTTTTCTGCGACTGCTTTCGCAGGTAAACTGGTGTTATGGGCTGTTAGCACCTGCTTGGGAATGGGGCGTTAGATTTATCGCGAATTTGGCTGCGATAAAGTGCCGATAACTCGGCAATGTGTCCTTGAGAATATGCCCCTTGTAGTGCTTTCCCCAAGACGGCAGAGAAGAGGGACTAAACTATAATAGCTCTGCTCTCCCTCCCTGAATGGTAAGACTAAATGGAGCAGTAACTTTATTCACGATCTCTATTCCTGAGAACAGCAAGAAGACCTGGCTCTCCATGTGTGGAATTAGGAAACCCATGAGGAGTGAGGAGTGGTAGCTGGTGCACAGAAAGCATGAGATATGGGTCCTGTGGTGTGAGAGAACACTGACAGTAAGCCATGGGGCCTGCTCAGAAAGTGAACCAATCCTGGGCTATGCTGCATTAGTTGGGCCATGGCGAAGAGCAATCCTATGGAAGAGAGAGGCAAGAGCAGCTCTGAAGAGAAACACTGGCAGGGAGCCTCACAATCAGGCAAGATGACCCTGGGCATTAGAGAACTGGTGTGGCGATTAGGTTAGAAAGGATGGCATGACAAAGCATGATCATGACCTTAATATGCGGAAGGAAGCAGTGATACCTCCCTTCAAGAACCGAGTCAAGGGCATTTAGGGGTGTTTTCAGTGATATATCTGCCACGCTTCCCATGTCTATGCATGAAGTTATACTCCAGTTCAGGTTTTTTTCTTTGAATTCTGGGACTTGTAGTCCTGTTTTCTAATTGAATAAACAAGACTACGAGACCCAGAATTCAAAGGAAAAATATGGACTGGAGCAGCACATCACGCATGGACCTAAGAAACCTGTCAGGGCTGCAGTGAGTACATACCTAAGGGTGTATTTGGTAGATGCCCCACTACCCAGCTGAGCTGAAGCATGAGGCAATCGGACTGAAACCTAACACTGGGAGCAAACTAGGCCTGGACAGAACGTCTGGCCCCTGAAAGGGATGGTAAATTGTGGGTAGGTGCCCAAACTCGGCTTTTCTGATTAACCTCCCAAAGGAAGAATAATGACTTTATGGGCTACATTAGAAATTAATCGATAGGTTTTCTGCAATTGAGCCACTCAACCACAGAGGCTGAGGGGAGGAGGGCGATTATAAAAATAAATGCCCTACTGTGTCAAACCGGGTTACCTAACACTACTGTTAAAGTGGTGGATTGCCAAGGAAGGTGAACCGGTAAGGGCGAGGATAGTAACAAGCTTTAGCACCATCCCCGAAAAATGATGTGATGTGAAAACTGTTTTACATGCATAGATTGACCCGCTCCAGGTAGCAAGTTCTATGCTACAGGGGCACTGTATGACCTCAGCAGAGAGCAAGCAACACAATTCTTCTTTCCTCTATGCAATAAGGCCACCTCTCAGAAACTTTGATGGATAATATGGTGGTTAAAATAGCTACAGCTCTTATATAAGAGAATGTGAAGGCCTGCCTAGCAGATCTAAAAATTGATTTGAGAAATCCTTGACTGCAAACGTAGCTAAACTAAGGGTGGATATAACCAAAGACATTGGGGAGTTTAAAGCTGACATGCAAGGCCTAAATCAGCGGCTCGAGGTCATAACACAAGCTCCAAAACAACAGCCATACTTGACACCACCTTGTAAAGTAACCAAATGCCCGATGGCTACTTATATGAAGAATAAGCCCAAAGGAGGCAAGATACGAATTTTGACATTATGTTGGCCTTTTTGTTAGAGCTCTTCTGTGGTACCATGAAAAAACATCTGAGTTTCAAATAGGGATAGAGCGATTCCACAGAGACAAACTATCAACAAAAACTACCCAAGAGATGTTGTTAAACTGTCGAGCTTTTCCCTCAAAGAGTGAATTATGACGCAAGTCCACTCACAAAGGTTGATCCACCTTTGTGACAATACATTTCTCCTATACCAAGATCTGGCAGCAGCCAACGTGCAGCATAGAAAGGAATACAAGTTGGTACTGCAGAGACTCATCAGGCAACACATAAAATACCAATGGATAACCCCACTAGGAATGGAATCAGATTGAAACTATCAGAAGTCATGGTCTTAACTAACTCCATAGGAAGGGAAAAAATTGCTTAGCGTGCAGGATGGTGCAAAGCAGGACATAGGACTCACACCAAAGGAAGATATTTGGCGTCCGTTGTTGAGATGGTTTGCACGATTAATGTATGTATACGCACGAAACACACAATAGGAGGAATTCTTAGGGAATGTGATATGTGAGCAAATGAGGACGGCAGGGGGAAACGTAATCCTGTGAGGGGACCAAAATATAGTGTGGGAACAGAGCCTAGACAAATATAGTGTGGGAACAGAGCCTAGACAGATCAGCCCACTTCTCACATAATGCCAAAGCAATATAGAAAAGTATGTGGGCAATATTTACAAACCTGGGCCTGACAGATGACAGAGCTACATCCATCTCTCAGAATAAGCTACCCATTGACTCTCATTCAAATAAAGGACCCTGGTGGGCTTACAACAGTTTTTTTACAAGGAGTTTGCAGGCCTCCTAATCGGTCTGCAGACAAATCGAATCAACTTGTTCTAATGGGACACATATGTCACTGTCAGAATGTGGCTGAGATAAAGCTTATACCCAGATCTGGGAAGGAATAAAGGAATGTAAATCTCATAGGCCCTTGACATTATTAAATATTGACAATAAACAACTCCTCTAACGTTCCCACAGACAGACTTGATAAAGTCCTACTAGTATTGGTTTAACAAGAAAATGTACGATTTATTCAAGGTAGCCCATTTGATAGAAAAGAGAAAAAGCTCAGGATTATCGATTGCAACTATCATCATGCCTTTAGTCACATAGAGAGCATTTGCTAGGTTGTGCTGGGAGACTGGGTTAGGCCCAAAAATGAGGAATTGGATCTCAGCTATCAATCCCCAGAACTGGGGTGTAACAAAGGCCCCTTAAGGCCTTATTAGGCAGGGGGGCCTGAACTCCTTAGGGAGCCTCATTCAGCCCAAGGCCAATGAATATATGTGAGATATAAGAAATGTAATGCCCCTTCATCACATTCTGCAGGGGGCTCATCATTTTGCTTTATGCCACTGCCCCAGCAGAGCAGATTAGGATGTTCATATACACTGCATTTCTAGACAGGAATACAACAGGTATGCTCAACAATCCTCTTTCCTCTGGTAATAGAGCCCCTGGCGGCACAAATACATTCAGTCACCGGAATAAAGGGAATAGATTTTGGAGACACAGAATACAAGTCAATCTCTTCACAGATAATATGCATCTACCAATGTATTTCGCTTCTATCTACCCACAGTAATTTTGGAAAACTAGTTAACAGGCACCTATCTTCTTACTCTGTATTGAAATATACCCAGTCTGTCTTCCGTCTGCAATACACCACAGAAACTACTAAGCAGGCCATTACTAAAGAGGTTTGTGCTTGTGCCATCCGAGATCAATGTGGGTTTACTGCTTTAATATTATCAGATCTGGTGACAGTCTTTTACACAGTTTCACACTCCATTCTCATCAATCGTATTTTAGCTGAGTTTTAGACCCAGCATCGCTAGCATGGTTTAACTCTTAGCTTTTTGCCTTCAGCCCTTCTGTTTGCTGACTGCGTTTCTGCTGGCTTTAGGATTGTGTGCACTTTGCAACTTCTAACGAGTGCTAAAGTGCATGCGCTCTTTTTTAAAACATGGTAGAATTGGCTTATACCCAATTGACACATTTCATTTCCTAGAAGAGTGTCACTACCTGTGCCCACGGCCCGTAAATGAAATGCTACTAATGGGCGTGCAACACTGATTGTGCCACCCACTTTAGTAGAACCTAAAACCTGTCTCAGGCCAGCCATTTCAGCCTGTGTATGCAGTGTTTAAACTGCCATTTCAACCTGGCAAAATAAACTTTTTGCCAGGGTCAAACCTTCCTTTTTAAAACATGTAAGTCACCCCCAGGGTAGGCCGTGGACAGCCCATAAGGCAGGGTGTCGTGTTTTAAAAAAGATGGACATGTACTTTTTAGTTTTACGTGTCCTGTCCTCTTAAATTCATTTTTCACTATTGCAACACCTACCTCTCCCATAGGATATCATTAGAGCTCCCTTATTACATTTAATTAGCTGTAACTTACAAATGTGTACAGGTACTCATTTATGTTGGGTGTCTTTGGAAATGTAATGAAAAATCCTAATTTACGGTGAATTCGGATTATAAATTACAATTTTGAAAATGGCACTTTTAGAAAGTTATTTATTACATACAAAAGGGCGACCCAATATTCCTTTGTGAGCTTAGGTATTTGAAATCAGGTAGGTAAGGATGCCAATAAGGGATTTGTTCAGAAAACAATATAACACATGAATGTATTAATCATTTGAGATGTCCAGGCATGACATCACAACTTAATTGAAAGTTGCACACTTGATTTTTAAGAAAATAGATTTCAGGATGCAAGTGTATGTATTTATGACAAATGTATATAGAAATTCAAATTCATAAGCACAGGTGTTCAAAAAATTAATCTCATCATACATTGACAGTGATCATTGGGGTACTTTTCTACCTCACTGATCGCAGCACTGCGGATGATGTGGGGTGACATATCGCAGAAGTTAGTATGCCATTTGTCAATGTATGTTCAAGCCCACTTTCTAGATATACAACAAGAGCCTGCCACTCACAGAAGAATTAGGCTCTGAACAGTAACTTAACAATGACTAAAGAGAAAGTTGGGTTATGCGTCCACTTTTCAGTCTAGGTTGTTGTGCATCATCAGGACTGTATAATTTCATGTAGATGAAGAACCCCCTATTAGGTCAGCCAAATAGTGACTGCAATTTTTAATGTGTACTGTCAAGGGATCAGGCAATGAAAAGGTCCAGTGAGGAATCACTGTGCTTGTGCTGGCCAAAGTAGTCCTAGCAGAGTTGCGGCAAAGCCGTATGCCTCGTGTCTTCTGAACAAATCCCTTGTTGGCATCCTTACCTACCTGACTTTTATAAAGTTGACAGTTTCCTGCCTTAGCCATTTGGTGTCTGCAGCCTGTTCTGGGTCACATTACTAGGTGTAGTTGACAGTTGGGCTGTGTGCATTCCTTCTAGACAGCCACACACACAAAAGGAGCTTAGGTGTGCCTGGATGGGCCATCACTGGCAGAATGGGAGGGAGGAGCTGGCACAGCCCCACTTACACTTGAATTGGCTGTGTCCTGCCTCCACACAAAGGGATGCATACCCCCTGTAATTAGTCTGGAGCCAGGGCAAGGATGACGGGGCATGCCTTTAGAAGCTTCTCCCCACTTCAAAGGTACAACTGGACCTCAGACACCAATTCTTCCATACACTTCTGAATCTGTGGATACTCTGCCAGGAAGAAGGACTGCTGTGCTGCTGAATGGACTGCCATTCTAATGGACTGATGCCCTGAATGACTTGCGCAATCCTGTGCTGACCTGCTGCCTGCTGCCCTCTTGCCTGGGTGAGAAGGACTGGACCTTCATCTGTTGAACCCAGGAGCACCAGAGTGACTCCAAAGGCTAATTGGCTGGCCTCCTGACTTGAGCCTCAGGGACAGAAGGCTCCAACAGCCTCGACCCCAGCACCTGGGCTCTTCCATCTTTGAGTCTACCCTGCCAAGTAGTGCCACCCCTCCTGGATCCTTGGAAGTGGGACTAAGGTGCTCTGCCAGCCTCTGTGGATCCAGCAGAACCAACTCATCTCTTCTGCTGCACGGTGCAACCCAATTCAGAACTGATGCATCACAGCTGCTGCATGGATTGGACCAGGTACAAAAACCTGCATCGTCTTCACAGCCAGCAGCCTCTTCGGAACCCCTGCTGTGTGATGCATCCTCAGTGCAGCCCCTGGTATCCCTCGTTGATGACAGCCTTGCAAATGATGCCGTATTCCGCATTGCAGCCTCGCAGCTCCTCGGAACCGATGCACCACCTTCACTGCGCAATGCATCCTCAACACCGGACTTCACATCACAAGCCCTCATCAATGGGATCCTCGACGATGATTAAGGACCTTGCATCGCAGCCTCGCCGCACCTTGGAACTGACTTGTCGCTTCGGCTGCACGACAGATCTTTGATGCAGATCCTCACAATGCTCGACAGACCAGCATTTAAAGTACTTTGTTCAGCTGGCCTAACTGTGTCCCTGCAGTCAGCCTGCTTTCCATCGTGGTCAGCCTGAACATGTGACTTTGTCCCTGTCTGGGCAACCAGATATCCACAGTTGCCTCTTTGTGCTTTTGGTGCTATGTTCACTAAAATTGCATATCGTCGGTTCTACTGATTGAATTGTTGTTGTTTTAGTTATGTTTTATTTATTGAAAATAACTCTATTTTTCTAACTTGGGTGGTATCCTTTTTGGGTGGTGTTTTTCACTTTATTATCATTGGAAGTTTTGGACAAATATTTACACATTGCCTTTGAATTAAGCCTGACTGCTGAGTGCCAAGCTACTGGAGGGTTGAGCGCATGTTAATTTAGGGTTGGCTTTGCCTCACCCTGACAAGAATTGTGGTCGCTACTTGACCCGGGCTCACACCCCAGTCAAACAACCACCCAATTTCTTACACTGAGGTATCAGTAAATCTACCATTAAACAATTTAGTTCCTTTGAATTCAGTGGGTCACAAGCAGTTTCTCTTTCCACTCCTATTCTTCAGGGGGTCCCTCAGGGCTCCTTTCTTATCTCAACTTTGTTCAGAACTACTTTGCCCCATTTGCCTCCCTGGCACTCTCAATTGGTTTCTTGTGTCTTATGGTGATGACAAGCAAATTATTATCTCTTTGTCTGACCACCCTCTGTCTTCTCAAGAAAAGGTCTGTGCATGTCATCCGTGGCTAAATGGATGAACTTCAACTATCTAAAATTAAAAAGGGATAGGACACAGATTCTGTTATCTAGTGAACATCCCTATATCTTGTCACATCTTCAGTGTCATTTGGAATTAGGACAGTGTTCTAAACCTGCTAGTTCCATTAAGTTGTCCCTTTCCTCCGGCAAGGTTCCTGTGGCCTGGAAGCAGGCTATGATCATTCGTCTTCTCAAGAAACAGTCTCTGGACCCCTCTCTACCCTCCAATTATCATACTATCTCGCTTCTTCCAGCAGTTTCCTAAATTCTTGAAAAACAGGTCAATATACAGCTAGCTGGCTCTGTTGAGAGATTTAATCTTCTCCACCCTGCTCAATCTGGCTTCCACGCCCGGCATAGCACGGAATCTGCACTGGTCGAAATATCAGAATCCATTCAGGAGTCCCTTGACGTAGGTGCAGAGCTGCCCTGGTGCTGTTGGACCTCTCTGCGGCATTCAATACGGTCCCCCATGCTTTGCTATTGGCCCGTCCCTGGACTCTCGGAGTAGATGGTCTAGCCTGGAGGTGGTTTGAATCATATCTGATGGATATATCCCAGCAAGCCTGGATCCCTCCTTTTGCAGCCTCTCCCCAAGCCTTGAATACAGGGGTCCCTCAGGGGTCCATACTGAGCGCTCTCTTATTTAACATCTATATATCTCCCCTAATTCAGTTGGCTGAAGATCTTGGGGCAAAAGTGATCTCGTACGCTGACGATACCCAGTTGGATTTCTCCAGGGACAAGCACAGCTGGACCAATTGCTCTCAGACAAAAACCTGACTCTCTGCTGTGTTCCATTGGTTGGTTGAAGCACTACTGAAATGCAACGCGGACAAAACAGAGATTCACCTCTTTGGGAACTGCTCCCCGCAGCTCTGGCGCTTCTTCTAGCCAGATGAGTTCCCTCTAACATCCCCACACGATGGTCCGGTAAAAAACCTCAGCATCTGGTCCGATGGTAAACTCTCATTTGGTCCACAAATTGAAAGGCTATCGAGCTCTTGTTTCAGTATTCTGAAATCTCTCAAAATGTTTCTCCCTATGCTCCCCATCTCTGCTAGGAAAACGGTTATCCAAGCTCTAATAGCCTCCCGCATAGATTATGCCAACGCTCTCTATGTCAGCCTTCCCGCCCACCTGCTTAAAAAACTGCAGGTGATCCAAAATGCAGCAGCCAGAATTTTGCTCAACCTTCCTAAGTGAGCAAGTGTCAGATCCCATCTTCATACTCAGCACTTGCTCCCAGTGGGTATGAGGGTGAAGTTCAAGGCACTTGTCACAGTGCACTCTGCGTTGTATGGTCATGGCCCGGCTTACCTTCAATCCAGATTTGGCTTCTATTCCCCTGCCAGGCAGCTTCGTTCTTCAAACAAACTTCTGGCAATTGTCCCTAAGGCCCGTAAACAGAAATCTGGTGGCTCCTCGCTGGGCCTTCTAGGGGCTAAGGCCTGGAATCAGCTTCCGGTTGAGCTTCGTGCTATCCGCTCCCTGAGTATTTTCAGGAAGCAACTGAAGACATTCGTGTTTAGATAATTCATAGCAGATGATGTCAGTCTACCTCTTAGGCACGCGCCAGGACACTCCTCAGAGTAGCTGTGCGCATTATAAATGCCAATAACATAACATTACATAACAAGAACTTAGGCATCTGGTTTGACCGTAACTTATCTCTTGTCATCCAAGTGTCTATGGGCACTGCCGCGTATTTTGCCTTAGTCAGCACTCTCAGGACAGTTGCTTCTGGTATCTGCCATGAAGACATTAGTTCTCAACTATGAGAACTTAGTGCATGTACACCTACCTGGTTACCATTGAAATCACCTCCAGTTAGTTTAAAATACGTTGGGGCATATTAGCAAGACCTGCGATAAAATTATCGCCGTTTTAGCGGCAGGAAACTGCCGCTAAAGCGGCGATAATGGGCTTGCTAATATGCGTTATAAAATTCCAATAGAAGCCCAGGTTAGATGTCCTGCACATCTAACCTGGGCTTCTATTGGAATTCTATAACGCATATTAGCAAGCCCATTATCGCCGTTTTAGCGGCAGTTTCCTGCCGCTAAAACGGCGATAATTTTATCGACGGTCTTGCTAATATGCCCCGTTATTCGTAGTATTTTGGCCTGAGCTGCGACCTCAGTGCAGCACTTTCTGACATTCAAAAACACAACTTTTTACCCCGTCCTAAATATAGTTGGGGGAATTTATAACTTTCCCCAAATATTACAGGACTGGAGTTAGAATAGTAAGTAAGCCTCCTGGAATACTTGGGCAAAAGTTGCTCTTTCCCCAAATATTCTAGGACTGAATTTAGAATAGTAATTTTGACCTTCCGGTGTCCAGCACACCCACTACTGCCCTGAGGGGATTGTATGACATTACCCCGCCTTCCTTCACCACGCACATCTTTACATCGCAGATTTTACAACGCATACCACAATGCATTCCACTACCACGCATACTTTTACCACGCTTACTGTTTCTGAAACATCCTGTCACAGTCTAACACTGCCACCTACTGTTCAAAAATTATAGATTAGTTCTTAATATATTTGTAATTGCATTTGTCGTTTGCAGGTTTGGTACTAATTGAAAATGTTATATTTTTGGGGGGAGATCCCTCCAAGCCCCCTTTTTTAATTACCCTCAGATGCGTGGTTTTGTCTGCGTTGTAAAGACTTGCATGCCAACAGTCTTTACGATGTAAAAAATGTAATACGATGTTAAAAATCTTCAGAGTAAAGGCTGTTTCCCCCCTGAGGGCACAGTTCAGGGAAAGAAACATGAACAAGCCTAAAATTCTGAGGCACGGCTTATTCTAAACTTCCATTGCCTTCACCCATATCGGCATATCGTAATGACCTACATTGGCTTCCTCTAGGTATATTTTCCATCTTTATTGAATTCTGCTTAGTTCACCAGCAAAAGGCCTACTTACATTCAGAAGATAGGTCAGAAACAAAATGAACCCGCAGGTTTTTGTTAGAGAAAACTGGTAAATTCTAGCCAAAGATGGGTGGTAGCGACAGAAAGATCAATGAAAACTGCTGGTTACAAAAATGTTTTAGCACTATTGAGCTGGATTTAATGTCTCTCAAAATCTTTTGCAAGTCAGACACCAATAAATTGTCATCTGACATATTTATGTATAATGCAGTGTCATTGGCATAGAACTGCACTGATATCTGAGTACCTTTAAAAATATCAGACATAGAGGTAAGATGAATATTGAAGTGTACAAAAGGTAAGGAGTAATACGCTGGGACACCACAGGTATGAAAGCCTTCTGATTCCAAAAAGTGTGCAGAGAGATTCTCTCTTTTAAACTGGATGTTAGAAAAATGTATAACTAGTCTGTCATTACTCTGTGGATGTTTACCACTAAGGCCACCTTGTCAAGAAGAGTGGAATGAACCACTGTGTCAAATGCTGCAAAGTAGTTGAATATAAGTAGTGGGCTGCCTGCAAAACTATGCACAAATGAAAGGGCATCTATCAAGTCTCAGTGTTAGCACTCTCTGGGGGATATTCTCAAGAACGTGCGATAAACATCGCCAAAATGGGCTAACGCAATTTTTGATATCGCCGTCTATCGCGGGAAAATAACTCTGTGTGAACGTCGTATTCTCAACACGGCGGTAACATGCGATAGTTTCCCAATAACACCTCAAATGTCTGCGATACAACTACAGCGACGGCGATAAAAAAGGAAACCCGAACGTGAAAAAAGTTGCGATGGGCCCAACCGCGATAGAAAAATTGGCGACAAGCAGCGCCAGGCTTGCACTTCCCACGTCAGGCGGGAAAAATCACCATAAAAGCTGCAAAAAAAAAAATAACAATTGTGAAGCACAATGGAGGTAGCCGGAGCAAGTACAGAGGACAACCCGAACCCCACAAGCCCCACGGAGGACCAGCCTGGGACCTCGGGGTCAGGGAAGGAGCAAGGAGAAGAAGAAGAGGAAGACACGGTTCAGTCCGCAGGAAAACAGGATCCTGATTACGGAGGTGATAGAACACCATCAACAACTGTTCGTCACCTCCACTGTGTCATTGGCAACAATAAATGGAACATGGCAGTCCATCGTGGACAAGGTGAATGCAGTCGGAGTGCTGAGGAGGACAATGGACGAGGTCAAGAGGCGCTGGAATGATGTGAAGCGCAAAACCAAGCTGAAACTTCGCAAACAACCGCAAAGCAGCAATGCAGACTGGGGGTGGGAGTCCTGCGCCACAGGAGGAGCTGGATGAGATGGAGGAAATGGTGTCCACAGTCATCAGTGTGGAGACGGTGGCAGGAGTCGGGGGACCAGACACTGCTCAACATGATCTGACACAACAACAACAGGGTGAGTAACCACCAGGGACTGGGGGGACGGGGGGGACGGGGGAGATGGGCACAATGGCACACATGCACAATGAAGTATAACACACTGCACAACCACAATGACTCTGGATCATGTCCCTGATCTCCTTGCCATACTGCAGCACACATAGAAACAGCAAGTAGTCCCCCGTCCACAATGTGCCCAGAGGGGGCCTTCCCCACACTTCACCAATCTCACAACAAACCCATGCACATGTGCTGAACCCAGCAAAGCTGCAGATCCGTGAGCCCCACTGACAATGCAAGTGACACTGCATGATGATGAGCATGTCTGCAGGCCACTCATCATGACCGAGGTGGCTGAGTGTGGTCCACATCCGGAAAGGAGCAGGTCACACACTGACACATCCACGTGCACAAACAACCCCTGACGGCAACAAGACATCTGCGGACAAACCATGCCCAAGAGTCCCAACTCCCACCAAGAGCCCAATTTACCCAAGTATGCAACATCTCAGCACTGCATAAGCACAGAAGTCAAAGGCACACTGCCTGAAAGGGAGAAGGCCAAGCAAAGTCTGAGCTGCAGGGGCGACTCTCCCACAATGCAGCACACATACAAGAATCAGAGCACATCAACATTGACAACAATGTGGTACAAACTGCAACACTTTCACAACAGAACAGAGGACACAACTGCTGCCGCTTGTGCATAGAAACTGGCCAATCACATTTGGCATAGCAGGAAACTGTGACATGATAATGGACATGTACAACCCCACATCCCTGATGGTGCACAAATGTCCACTGTCCCGCTTCAAATAGGCAGCTAATCCTATACAGTCACAATGTACATTGTCATGCAGTCTGTTTGGAAACTTGGCCAATGCGTGAACATACATGGAACACACTGTTAAACTGCATCTCCCCTTTAGATTGCAGAGGGAGAATCATCACCTCCTGCAGAGCAGACCAAACACCTCCTCACTGATGATGAGGAGGACCTCCCCACCTTAGACACCGACGCCCTCCAAGAGCTCATGGACAGCTTCTGCACCCCACCCCCAGGAGCAGAGCAGCCCAGCTGCATAGTGGAGACCCCTCCCCCTCCACAGACCACACAGCAGGAAGCACCCACCACCCCGGCTGTCTCCCAGGATCCCCACGACCAACACTTGGCATTTCAACGCTGTGTGTTGGAGGGCCAGAAGGAGATGGCTGAGCAGGTGCGGGTGGGGTTCGAACTTATGGCAGCCAAACTAGATGCCATACATGGGTGTCTACGTCCCATCAGGGACCACTTACAGTCCCTAACGGACACCCACAGTCCGCTCCATGGTCTCCAACGAGCCATGGCTGACATCGCTGGAGTCATGACTCAGAGACAAGAACACCTGTCTAGTCAGAGTGGCTCCAGCGATCTCAGCCGGGAGTTGGGACACATGCAGAGGCTCATGGAGGACACGGTGTGGATGGAGGCGGAAAGGATGGCTGCTACGGCTGCACATCAGCGAGATGTAGCTGGGATCTTCCATGCCCTGCAGATCCTCATCATGGCATTGCTGCCACAAGGCCTGGCGCAGATGAATGCTGCTGCTCCTACACCATCCACATCTCCGCCCCCTGATGTGTCAGTGCCCCACAGTGCGGCAGACATTCCATCTCCGGCACCTGATGTGTCACTGCCACACAGTGCGGCCGACAATCCACCTCCGGCCCCTGATGTGTCAGCGCCACACAGTGCTGCAGCCGAAACACCACCACCCACAGGTGAGGCATATCATACATCAGAGGACGATGATGTGGATGAGACTGCCATTGTGGTAATGAGAAAGCGGTAGCATTCATCTCCACCATATGGCCTGTTTCAGCTTGGTTCGGCCCTTTGCATCATCACTTTCCACTGTCCCCCGATACACTCTGCGGCACTCACCTTGGACCTCGACATGGACTGCCATATTCTGTTTGGCTACCAATGACACAGCAATCAGACTGTGGACTGAACTCTTCCTCTTCCGATGAATTTGTCCTTCCCTAATGGTCTCTGGCTGGCCCTCCACGGGGCAACAATGTCAAGTGGGGTGTGCATGGCCCTGTACTGCTCCAGCTGCAAAACTCCACTGAATGTGAATAAAACATTCAAATTCACACAGATGTGTCATGTCTATGATCCTTCAAGTATGACAGTATGGATGAATGTAGGGTCACTGATTCCCCCTCACGTCCATTTTGCACATGTTGTGGGGCTTGTGTTACAGGGTGCAACATTGCCGATTGCAGTCCGGGTGGCGCAGACACTACAACGGAGACACACGCATTGGTTACTTCCTTGTCCAGGCCAGAACTGAACCACGCCCAGTGCCCCGGGCCCATTGTTCACACCCCTAAGCTGGACTGGCATACGCCAGCCCAGCCCACTCTGCTTACGCTCACAGGGGGTGACGACTCAGCTACATGTCCCTGGTCTTCCCTTTTGTGATCTGCTGGTCACTGGTCTAGTTGTCAGCATGCCACAGCCACTCCCTGAGGGCTGGTTTACTCCCACACCACACCCATCCAGCACAGGCGTCACAGGACATGTGACCCTGCCAATAAAAGGGGCCCACCACAGCACATCCCCCACTGCCGGAGGTGACATGATGGCGTCTGCATCCACGGAACTCAATCATAAATGGTCCATGACTTGCGTTGCACAGAGTTAATTGGCACCCGATGGCCTGTGTCCGGCACGGGCCTACCGCCACGTGGTGATGACTTGCGGTGCATAGAGTTAGGCCCACCTGAAGAGCTGAGCGGGTCTGCAGCCTGCAATGATGTGTTGGCCTCGATACGGCGTCCAGCAAATCAGGACTCGATTTGAATTGTGAGCCCTGCTGGACTGCAGTGTATGTGCAGGCAGCAGTCAGCACACACATGACTCCGCGGTGCGGTGCCGCAGGGTGCGCTGGGGGCCTGTGGCGCGGAATCCAGCGATCGGCTGAGGAGGTTGCACCAGCACGTGGAGGGCCCTCTTGGAGACACGCCGGTGGCAGCAGGTGAGCATTGAGGCCTGGGTGCGCAGGGGCGGGCAGTCATTGCTGGGCGGCGGACCGGTCTGGGGACCAGGGCTTGGGTGCAGCAGGCGCACAGGATCGCGCAGGCACCACAGGTCACGGCGGTGGCCTTGTGGCTAGGTGGGGGGCGCCGCCCTGGCAGACACGACCCTGCATGCGCTGACGAGATGTGCGCGGGTTGGCTTGGGATGTAGTCACCTCGTCTCCAGTGTGAATATGGCCGTTGAATGTGGTCGGGCACGTGTGTGTAGGCCTATGGTCACGATATGGCGGACACAAAGACACACGCAGTAGTTACTGTGGTGGCCATCCCGGAACTGGACCACGCCCAGGGCCCCGGGCTATTCATTCGTGACATACGCCGGCCAAGGCCGCTGCGCTCAGCCATACAGGGGGGGACCACATGGCTACATGTCCAAGGTCTTCCACACTGCCTGGGGTAACCTGTTTGCGTCCACTGTCCACTACACTGCAAACACCAGCAGTAGATGTCCACATGGACATGTCTGTGCTCTGCATACTGCACTCTGTCCAGCACATCTCTGCCACACTTGGCATTGTGTCCTTTTTTTTCTGGGTCACTTGCCTCCTTCGCACATTCTTGGTTCCCACCTCTCCCCACATTCTGCAATTGTGTGGCAGAGGGGCTCTGCCTTTGTGGATGGTTTGTCTACATGTATGGCCCCTGTTTCCACGGTTACTTGTGTTGTCGTGTCCGGTAGTTGGGCATGTTGGTTGGCATGTTGTATGTGAATTTGTTACGTGTGCTCTCCCACAGTTGCGAGTTGTGTGATTGTGGAGTTGAGGTGTGTGGTGTGTTCAGTTAGTACTTACCAATGAGCAGTGCATTGCCATAGGTGCCATCCTGGAAGTGCTGATTGATGATGGACTGTCGGAAGATGTATGTATCATGCACACTGCCTGTGAAGTTGGCGATGACATTGGTGAACTGTCCCCGGTGGTCCACTATTGCCTGCACATTGATGGAATGCGTGTGCTTTCTGTAGCGGTAATTGTGTGCAGGGTCGGCAGGGGGCACAAGTGGTACATGTGTACAGTCAATTGCCCCCGACACGTGCGGTATGACAGCTATGGCGTAATTCCCTTGCATGGTCTCCAGCTGTTCATGCACAGCGTGGGGGAAGTGGAGGTGCAGGGGTATCAAGATGATACAAACCGTGATGTTTACAGGTATGATGAATCCTGCATGAATAGACCGTAACAGATGTTTGTGTGGTCGTAACCTTCCTTTTCTTTTCTGCGGAGGTTACGAGCACACGGACTTCTGTTACAGTATATTTGGACTGGATTCATCATACCTGTATGCATTCCGGTTTGTCCAAGTGCAATACACTGTACCAGATTACGTTTGTGACTATGAGGACGCTTGACCATTGTCACCATTTCTCCAACAGGTTCCTGACTACTGATTTCGGTATATGGAATGGTATTGGGGAGTTCCTGCAGCATTTGCAGTTTATTGGATCCACACGTTGCCCTGGTGAAGTTCCCCGTTGGGAATGGAACGCGTTGGCTGAGCTTTTCATCTTGTTGTTTATGTATTTGTAATAAAGTTCTGTTTTTCCACTACCATTGACTACTGGACTTCATGACCTGGGGGGGAGGGTCCAGGGGGTGGTTGCGGTGGGCGTTGTGGCCCTCTTGGGACTCCAGGCTGCATGATCATTGTCTCCATGGCATCTGTTGGTCTTCAGATGTGGCTCTAGGCTGGGCTCCCTTTCATACTGCAGGTTGGCGTCCTGCTTAACACCAGTAAAAGGCAGGTGTTGAATGCCTGCTGCTAACGCGCCTTATCGCCTGTTTTCGGATTGCATCGCTGATCTGGCTGGTCGATGAGAATATCGCGAAGTGGTGTTTTCGTGTGTTTTTGCACGGGAACGCCTACTCTGCATATCATTAGCGTTAGTTGTCGTGATGTGTTTTGCGGCAGCTATCGCAGGAAAACTGGGGATGTCGGCAGTTTGCACCAGCTTCTGAATAGGGCGATAAGTCTATCGCCACTTTTGCGGCGCTAAAGTGCCGATAAATCGGCGATGGCTCCTTGAGAATATGCCCCTCTGTCCCATGACTTGGCCAAAAACACAACTGCTTGAGGGAAGAATTTTATTAGTGTTGAGATTCTCCTGTAACTGCTCCCCAATTCTTTATTCCAAAACTGTTGACAAAGATGGAGTGGGCATCATGAGTCTCAGCTGGAAAGCACAATGGATTCCAAAAGAGATTTTTCAGTATTGGAACTACTATGGGTCTGATTCCCAAAGAGCCTCCCGCAGTCATGGAGGAGGAGGCTCTGCAGTTGTGCCAGAGCCTTCACACTTGTGGTGGAAGGTCAGCACTTCAGTTTCTCATTGCAGTGATTCAGCCACAGATGCGGAGAGTCCACCACGGGTACAGAGCCTCCGATAGGACTGCGGAGGGTCTTTGTGAATCGAGTCCATAGTCTTTTTCGGGGCCCCATTCACTGGGCCCTCCTGTATAGACCTCTCAGTAAAGCAGCAGAAGATAGCTCCAATTAAGAGATCAAACTCATTAGTTACCTAGGCTCGAGCTGGGTCCACCGATTAATTGAAAATCAAGTGGGCCTCAAAAAAAGGAAGGGATGAAAACCACTTCATGACGAGTTATGCCTATCTTGTCCAAGAAAAAAAGAACTAGGATCATTTCTCAAAGAAGAATGGCAAATTCCCAAATAACAGCAGGTGTGGATGTTGAGGCAACAGGTTTAAAGAGACTTCAAGCTCGACTTTTCACCTTGACAATGATATCTGCCTAAAATGTATTTGTTTGTTCTAGCTTGCTTCTTTTAGTGTTTATGTTAAGTCGGGGGTCCTATTGTGACTAGCCCTATATTTCCTTTGTGTACCAGAATCCAAAAAGATGTTAGCAATGGTATCGCCAAAAGGTGAAAAGCTTCGCCAAGCTTAGCTGAAAATGAACAGACCAAAATGACGTGTTATACTTTTAAAGGTGGGGAGGTCTTGGTGAATAGCACATCTATTTTATGTCCTTTTATGTAGTTATGTACCTGAAGCTTTTGAAAGAAGCTCTTAGTGAGGTGAAAAAAAAAAGGCTGGCATGGGTACTGAGGGGCAGATTTACAAACCCCCTGCGCCAACAGTACGTCACTTTTCGTGACGTACTGGTGGCGCAGGGGGCTCCTCCATATTTACAAGGAGAGGAAAAGCCACCCTGCGTGACTTTTCCTCTCCTTGTAAATACGGCCCCTTCACACGCAGCACTTTGCGGTGAAGGGGCGTTCCATGGGTGTTGCTGTGGGTGTTCCCACGCAACACTCATGGAACAGGACTCAACTCCAGAATTACGTGAAATCGTAACTCTGGAGATGCGTCAGTATGCTACGCCACCATAGAGGTGGCGTAGCGAGGCGCAACGAGGAGAACTGTTTTCATTTCTCCTCGTTTTTTCCTCTTTCAATGCGTGCTGCATTCTACAGCACGCATTGGAAGAGGAAAATGCCTTTAGTGATTGTTTTTGTGCAGGGAGGTGCCCCTTCCTGCACAAAAGCAATCTCCCACGACGCAGGCATCCTTGCACCATGGTGCAAGGGTGCCTGCGCCGGCGCATGGCAGCAGTTTGTGCGCCAGCGCAGGGGGAAGCACAGAGATGCGACATATTCTTGTAAATATGTCGCATCCCTGTGCTCTCCAGACTAACGCAGCACGGCACAGCAAAATGACTTGCTGCACCGTGCTGCGTTAGTTTAACGTAAATCTGCCCCTGAAATTTTATCCAGCCAAAGGTTCACACCCTTAGTTACAGCCATTGATGAATACCTATTTGTCCTAGCTTCAATTAGATCTAAGCAATATTTGGGTAGAGTTCATGTTGCTATCGGGGGGGGCAATAACAGAGCAACCAGGTTGTTTAAAGTTTAATGGAAAGCTCAGTGGAAATGGGAAGACACTAAAATGTTATCAGAATTTTGTTGCCAAAATATCAACTGACAAGAACTGAGTCCTAAATATAATTTATAAAATAAAATATTTCCCCTTTGGAGTTTATATCAGAATATTTACATCCACTGGGACAATATGTTTTTAAATATTATTTAGGGTGGGATATTTATGTTGAACAAAATTTCTGTATAGACTAAACAGATGTACAACCTGCACATTCTTCACGTACCAATAGAAACTGCTCCTCTTCTTCCCCTGATATGGTCTGATCACTTTCTGCTTGGTTTTTCAATCAAGAAAGATTCTAACCACCCAAAATCTCAGGGGAAGTCTCGCCCGAGCAGTTTTAGACCCTTTCACCTAATTACGCCTGAGGCATTGAGCTTAGCCCTCTGCAACAACCCAATTCCTTTTAACGGGAATCTTGAGAATGACGTGGATTGTCTGGAAGACTGGCTCCAGCTCCGCGCTTGCGAGCTTGCTCCCCCCACATTGCGCTCAGCCAAGGGGGCCAGGGCATCAGCCCCGTGGTTTACTGAAGCCCTTAGGGACAGTAAGAGATGTTGCAAACGCTTGGAGAGGGTGTGGCGCAAGAACTTTGATGACAAGGATAAAATAAGCTGCAAACAGGCATTGAAGTCTCATTTTAACAGAGTACTTGAGGAGAAAAAGACATTTTTCTCCGTCAAAATTGAGTCGGCTACCAACAAAAGTAAAGAAATATTTAAGATCGTAAACGAGTTCTCTTCGCCCAGTGCGGTGGAGAGACCTTTCACTCCTACTGAAGCATGGACGAACCTTATTGCTTCTTACTTTTACGAAAAGATTAAAAATATTCAGGACACTTTCCCCGGGCAGTCCCCGGCTCAGGGGGACTGCCGGGAATGTCTCCTCCCTCGCATCCAGAGCAGAGATTTGTCCTTTTCACAGTTTCCGCCTATCTCTTTGGATAAATCTTTAGAACTGATGAAATCTTTAAAATCCGGTTCACCTTCTGATCCGTGCCTGGCAAAAGTTCTGGCATCCATAGCGGAGATAATTAATCCGGCGGTGAATAGAATCTTGAACGCTTCACTACAGTCGGGGCAAGTCCCTGACAGGTGGAAGAAGGCAAAGATTCTTCCCCTATTGAAAAAGCCCCTTGCTGATCCCAAGATTGCCTCTAACTATAGACCAATATCCCTTCTTCCTTTTTTCACTAAGACCTTGGAAAAATATGTGCATTCTGTCACCTCCACCTATGTCGAAACTAATTCCGTGCTCCATCAAAGTCAGTCTGGCTTCAGGGCTGGTTTGAGCACGGAAACGGCACTTCTGGAAGTTTCCGAGGTTATTAAAGAAACCTCAGACAAAGGCGGTAAGGCCGTATTGATACTATTGGATCTATTGGCAGCTTTTGATACCGTGCCCCACAACCGACTCCTACAGAGACTCCAGGAGTGCGGTTTTGGTAGCATGGTACTCCAATGGTTCACCTCTTTTTTACAAAACCGTCAGCAAACGGTTTGGTCCCCTCCTTTTGCTGCACCCATCCCCCATATGCAGGTGGGGGTCCCTCAGGGCTCAATCTTAAGTCCGACACTTTTTAATCTTTATATGACGCCCTTAGCTTTTTTGGCAGAGACCCACGGAGCAAAAATAATGTCATATGCGGATGACACTCAGTTGCTCTTTACCTGCGACAAAGACGATGTCTTTAGAGGGGACGTGATTAACACCTGTCTATCGGAGGTATTCTCCTGGCTACAAAGGAACCAACTGAAGTGTAACACTGAGAAATCAGAGATCATTTTTTTTGGTTCCTCCCCTTGTGAGGTGTGGCGTGACTGGTGGCCGGCCGACATGTCCCCTCCCACATCCCCGGTCAAGACAGTCAAAAATCTAGGGGTCAAAATGGATGACAACCTGTCCATGAAAAATCAGGTTCAAACCGTAGTAGGGGCATGCTTTGGCATGCTAAAAATGCTCAAGCAGTTTCTGCCACTTCTCCCAGTCAGTCACAGGAAAACCGTAGTCCAGGCTTTGATAATATCTAGGCTGGACTATGTGAACGTTTTGTACCTGGGACTACCTGAATATTTACTCTCTCGTCTTCAGGTGGCTCAGAATGCTGCGGCCAGGGCGATTCTTATGCTCGGCCCCAGAACACGGATGTCGCCCCTTTTGAAAGCCCTGCACTGGCTGCCGATCTGTAAGTGGATTAGTTTTAAAACGGGAGTCCTAGCCTTTAAAGCTCTCCACGGTACAGGCGCCTCTTATATTAGGAAAAGAGTACAGTTTTACT
This sequence comes from Calotriton arnoldi, assembly GCA_963921515.1. Taxonomy (NCBI): domain Eukaryota; kingdom Metazoa; phylum Chordata; class Amphibia; order Caudata; family Salamandridae; genus Calotriton; species Calotriton arnoldi. The sequence goes on along the minus strand of CAWUFW010007667.1, from coordinate 309,522 downwards.
ATCCTAGCCGTACTCTAAGGTCATCCTCTCTGCAGCTGGCTATCATCCCTAAGTTCACCCGCGCTCGAACAGGCGGCCGCTCCTTCCAGGTGCATGCCGCCAAACTGTGGAATAGCCTGCCTTTGGGCCTCAGACAGACGCAGGATCTTTTTACTTTTAGAAAAGCTCTGAAAACCTGACTATTTCAGCAATAGGTTCCCTTTGGCGCAGCGTTTTCCGTCAGCCCCGTCAAGATGTTGTCAGCGCCGGGACACTCTATTGAGTAGCTGTGCGCTTTACAAATACCCAGATAACATAACATAACATAACACCTGTGAGCTGGTAGATTGATGCCAAGACCCATTGGTGGTGAAGATACACAAGACCTTGCTGGGTAACATATTTCAGACAGCACCTGTCCATGCTGGAGGTCTGAACATTCAATCACACTTTTCTTGTGGAGGAAAGGAAATGGGGCCAAGGGCAGCTCTGGAAATCTGCAACTGGAAGCCCACAACATTGATGACTGCATATTTAGAAAGGTTGTGTGGCTACACTTCAAAAATCAGTTTAACGCTATGTATGCGCCCAATGACACTGGGCTAGTGCAGCCTCTTTTAATTAATTTTAGGATTAGCATTATTGAAATTGTAGTATGTTCATTTTTCTTTCGTCAATATCATTGCAATACCATTCCTGATGTATAAGTTTCCATTTCATTTTCTTTATGATGTTCAGAGCAATATAGCAGTTGAAACATTTTCGATCAGATGACATCCATTCATTTCAAAGGGCAACTGCCAGAGTGGCCTGTACATGGAATTACATTCTTAAGTGCATGGCAGCAGGACTCATCATATCAAATTTGAAAGGGTGAGTGAGCCTAAGTGGATTTGGCTTCTTTTCTATTCATTTTACACATGACATATTGTTCTAGTAATATCTTTATTTTCCCTTCAATCATATCCTTCTAATTTTTTACATATGTGTATGCAGTTTAAGTCAGCTATATCTGAAAGACGGAACCTCCTTGGTGTGGTCAGTAAAGTTCCTGACAACCATCAGAATGAGGCGCTTATTTGGAGCTTGGTGGATAGAGTGCCAACCACAAAGGTTGACAGAGTAACCTATCTGCCAAACGTGTTATTCCCTCGCTCTATTTAGAGCATCCACTCACTCCGCTGCTGGAAACCTTTGAGCAACAGCACAAATTACATACTCAACACTGCTGTAGGGATAAGACGCCGCACTCACATTGTCACTCAGTTTTTCACATGATATCGCTATTCAACATTTGTACCAATATGCACTAATGTCACAAACTCCAAAATACACATTAAAGATTTGCCTTTGTGTCCATTTTGTATACAGGTCATACGATACAACTGCATCAAATGTGAATTGCTCTTAAGTTATGACATGCAACATCTCATGTCATGAATCATCCAAATGATCTGTGTATGTAACATGTGTGTACATATGGATTTGACTCACACATAGAACAACATGAAAAATAAGGTGATGCATCCACTTATGTGTGCACCCCATTGATACAGTTAGGATATGTGCATTCATCAGGCTATCAACATCTACAGATGTGGCACACAGATTGGCATATGTGCACCGCCACATGCAACTGGCTACATACATCAGTCTTCACTAGCATGTCCACCTGCCTCAAGCAGTGACTGTCAAAATTGATCATGAGAGGCATTCTCAATAAACTTAGACATGTAGTCACATATTATGCCAATAGGCAATGTCATAACATCCGCATCAGTGCATAGTATGCAACAATGTGATGAGTTACATCACAAACATGAACATCTCCCATGTGAAGTGTCAATACTGTGCACAACTGTCCCTGTGAACGATAAAGCAACACCGCATGTTTCTGCAAGGACATTTGCAGAGTTAAGCTGGGTAATCAATGAGGCACAGACATGCAACGTATTTACTAACTCATGTTGTGCTCTGTGGTGTACTTTGTGCATGCACACAAACTGCTGGCATGCGTCGGCAGAAGCACACTTGCAACATGGTGCAAGGATGGCTGGGTGGTGTGGATGACATGCATCGCTGCAGAAAGGAGCACCTTCATGCCGGAAATAAATACATTTAGGCAGATCACCTCTTAAAATGTGTGGTGTCTGATGTAGCACACATTTAAAGAGTGAAAATATGTGTCCAAAAAACAAATGTCACCTCATTGTGGCGTGTGACATCAACGCCGATGTTGTGTACCAGTTGAATGCAGATATGCATGTATGATTGCCCATACATGTGGAAATGCAATAGTGGACATGTGTGTAGTATGGAAAAGTCACACCAACACCCATGTCCCCCCCAAAATGCAAACGTTGCGTGCTAGGTGGAAATATACACAAGCATATGTGAAGCCACGCAGGGTGCCTGGCTGTGACATGGTAAGAATTGTCCTGCAGGTAGTGCTGACGATGCATGATGCAACGTGATGCACCTGTTGTGCAAGTTGACTGTAAAAGTACCACAAACATCCCAACATTTCAATGTCAAAAAAAGCATGGACACATATCCCATGATGTACGTGAAGGTCTGAAACAAAAATGACCACCACACAGCAAAAAACATGCATTATGTTGAAAAGAAACCCTACATGGGTATTACGTGACGCATCACTTGCACAATAGCACACATCTCCACTTATCTATATGTAAATCAGGGTTGAGTCACTTTGACACACAAAACGGGTCGTTTCTTGCCGAAAATTGATGCAAAATTTAAAACGGGTCGCATCTTGCCGATTATTTATTCAAAATGGAAAACGGGTCACATCTCCTGTACAGATGCCTGTTTCTGCATGAAGCCTAACTCAACAAAGTTGAAACCCACGCAACACAGAGAAATATCACGCATGCAGATTTGAACTGTAAATGGCAATTGTGTGAAAATCAAGACGCTTCGTCTGAAATATGACGCAAAACGTAAAAACGTGTCGCATCCATACAGGAAATGATGCAATGACTCAGACATGCTGAAAATCAGGAAGTACACAGTTACTTTCTCTTTCACTTACTAGTCCTAGGAGTGTGCTTGGTGGAGGAGGCTGTTGTGGATTGCTGTGCTAGTTTTTTGACCTTGTACTGTGTTTTGTCTGGTTTTTGTGAACTTTACGCATTTGTTTGTCTGTGAATTGTCAAATTAAAGCCTATGTGCTATCTAAATTGTTGTTTTCTGGGGTGTGAGTGCTCATTTGGGGTAGATAGGTGTAGGTTAGTTATAAGGGTGGGATTTAAATTTTTTTGGGTAAGTTTCATTTATTTAACATTAAGTTTCATTTAACTTGTCCGGCAGGTCTAAAAACCTGTCTCACAGACAGTTTGGGGGCCTAGTGTGGCTCATTTTTTATTTCCTGCCCCGAATGATCAACACAGGGGGCAGAGTGAGCAAGGGTTACTCCCCAACTGAACGGCGGCATAGGTGGTCCAAGGTCCAGCACCACATGGCCCGATATATGATGTGGATCGAACAGTCCCCCAATTGAAACACTGCTGGCAGGATGTCGTAAGCAGATAGGGAGACTTGCTGGACCATCTTGGACTGGAAGTCGGTGGCCCAATTGGTTAGTCAATAGCTAAGAACACATTTGTGGCTTATTTACAGGTCTACAGCAACGCCATACATTGCTCCCTCCATAATTAAATGAGAAGCACTGGTGGCTCAAAAGTCTCCGAGAAAATACAACATGATTTCCAATGGTATTTTTGCATGTTGGGAGCTCATTGTACCATATGTCTGAAACACAACAGTAAATAAAATGTAAATGGTATAGTTGCTCATTCACAAGCACCCAGTGCTGAGGGTGGATCACTTTGTGTGAAGCACCAAAAAAGCTTCTAGCGTCACCATATCGCCAGGGATATGTGAGGATTACATGTGTGGCATTCACTGTCCATGTAAATATGGCACATATTTTTCAGGCACATTTACATCACAGCCCTGTTCCATAGGTGTTGCTGTGTGTGTTCCCACTCAACACCCATGGACCATCAAACATTTCCTGAAGTTTTGGAAATGCAACATAATGGAAAGGCATCGCACTGCACGCCTCCCCTAGGGAGCCTTTGATAGCGTTGTTCGCCCCAAACTTTGGGAAAAATTAACAAAATGGGGCATCCCGCAGCCCCTACTGAACGCTCTCATTGCCCTATACACTGACACCTGGGTAAAAATAAGAGTTTCCTCGAGATGGTCAACCACCAATAAAATCACGACCAATAGAGGCTCAAAGCAGGGATGCATATTGGCTCCTCTACTCTTCAATTTGTATCTAGCAGACCTGCCCGAGTGGCTGGCTCTCTCCAGAGCATTTCCACCTCGAATCGAATCTACTAAAATTCAATCGATGCAATACGCTGATGACACGATCCTTCTTGATCAAACCCAGGTGGGCCTTCAAAGACTCTTCGATTCTCTGGCTCTGTACTGTAAAACAAACGCTTTGGAGATTAACATCACCAAAACTAAGGTGATGATAGTCTCGCGCTCACGAGCAAGAAAGCGCTCTTGGTACATTGAAGGGAAGTCAATAGAGATAGTGACTGCATATAAGTATCTGGGTGTCTGGATGGATCACAGAGGGAGACCGGCGCAGCATATCGCCGCAATGCAGGGTGTGGCCCGCAGCTTGGAGGGGGCTTTCGTAAGAACCAAGAAAGCCCTTCATTCTCCAGATTTTTCGCCACTAAACAGAGCGATAGGCGTCAAACTTTTACCGACAATAGCCTTAGGCGCCACAACCTTTAAAGACAAAATGTTTACCTGGCTAGACAGAGCGCAGTCAGCGTGCTTTCGCAGAGTGTTCCATCTACCTAACTCGACCTCTCACGCCCAAATTCGTATGGAGTTCTCTTTTTCATCTCAACACTGGATTATGAAAGCAAGATTTATCGCCTATTGTATAAAAAACAAAACGGCTCGTGACTTTTCACTAAAGAGTTGCATATGGTCTCTGTTAAACAATCCTAGTACTTCCTGGAGCCAAATTTAAATATTCTGCCTGGACGCACTAGAGGCTCAAGATATATGGGCAAGCTCGCTGCCCATAGGGTCGGTTGCAAAAGTCCTGACCAAACAAGTAAAGATCTTGTCACTGGAACATGATGCGCTAGCCGTGAAAAACCTCTCCCATGGCAGTTGGGCGTCAAAACTTTACGCCCCTAAAACCCTGCCATACTACTTGTCATCAACTATGAAACCACGCGTGAAACATCACCTAATGAGATAACGTTTTGGCCTAATCCCGCTGATGGCGTACAAGTATGGCCGGAAGTACAAAGAAGATGTGCCTACACAGTGCCGTTTTTGTAACAACGGGGAAGAAAACTTAATCCATGTCTTGTGCATCTGCAGAACCTTACTCCCTCTGCAAACCTTTTTGCTGCGCCCAATTTGGCGGATCCTGAATGTCCGGTCATGCCAAGAAGCTCTAGAGGAGTGTATGAAGGGCGACTCAGCTCAGTTGGCCGCCCGTTTTTGTATTGTATTTTAACATGTCTGAGATCAATTCCATGTTACCAGTAGACGACCGCCAATAATCTTTGCCTTGCCAACTATGAACCCCTTTGCTACCATGAATTCCTCTTTTTAATAGAACTTGGAAAGTGCTTTTAACTTGTTTTTGTATGAATTGCAATGATTTTAATTAATTGTGCAAATAAAAAAATATTCTATTCCCCTAGGGTGACATATGTAGGCACTATGGGGACAAATGTACTCATTTGACATTTGTCGGAACAACTTATGATGCGTGATGCATCCTGCTGCAAACATGTTGCTAGTCAAACAACTATGGTGACTTATCATGTGTAAGAAGGTGTCCATTTGTGCACATACACAATCACTTCCGTGACGCAGACATCCTTGCACCATTGGGCAAGTGTGCCTGCGCCAGAGCATGTCTGATGATTCTGGCCCAGCACAGGCAGGATCCCAGGGAACACATCATTGATTAACTCTCAGAAGACGGTGCTGTGGAAGTGTCACAGCATTGACACAGTCAAAGGGCCAGTGGCGCCACGTTGCAGAACTTTATTGAAAATGAGTTGCATGGTCTGTGAATTACCCGCATGTGTTATGATAATGCTTTGTGCTCAATGCATACACTGTATATATGTCCCGCATTCACAGCTCATTGTACATCTGTTCATGTTGCCTAGGTGGACCACAGTCATATATGTAGGCTTTCCTGTTTTCAGTTTCTATTTTTGGTAAATTCTGGTGGTTTTTTTCAGTGTTTTCAATACCTTAAAAAAAACAGTAGTTATCAGTGGTTTCACATTTTTTACGCCATTAAAGTCATTAACCCCTTCGATGCTCATGACGAGCTGGACTCGTCATGGCACACAGTGTTCGTGTGCTCATGATGAGTCCAGCTCGTCATGAAACATCGCCTGGGAAATCCCTCTGGTGCGGGCACCAGAGGGATTCCCTTAATGCCACAAGAGCCTCAGGAGCTGGGGAAGAGCTTCCCCAGCTCCTGAGGCCCCCCCCCTGGTTTCCCTGAAATGACGATCTGCGCGCACGTCGCGCTGATGTCATTTCAGTGAAACTGAAACTGAAATGAGCCAAGAGGCTCATTTCAGTTTCCTTCTACGTGCTCAGGGGGCTATCTCAGCCCCTGAGCACGTAGAAAGACGGGAGAGGTATCGTTGGAAAGGGGAGAATCTCCCTTTCCAATGGTACCCTCCCCAGTGGATCCCTGCTTGGGGATCGCCACAGGAGGGCGATCCCCAAGCGAGGATCCACCCACTAGACACCAGGGAGTGGGGAGCGGCCCCTTGGGCAAGGGCCTTTGCTCCCCCAATTTAATTTTGCAAAATGTAGTCTTTTTGCCCCCTGGGGGACAGATGGGGGCAGTAGCCCCTAATCTGCCCCCTGGGGAGCAAAAGCCCACTAGGCACCAGGGATTTTTTTAGGAAGTAAAAATAAGGGTGGGGGCTGCCCAAAACGGGCATGCCCATGCCCCCACCCCCGCAATCATTACAGTCTTTCAGCCCCCCTGGGGGCAGATGGGAGCATTGGCCCCTAATCTGCCCCTTCGGGGGCAGAAAGCCCACTAAACACCAGGGATTTGTTTTTTGAAGTTTTTTAGGGTGGGGGCTTGCCCGAGCGGGCACGCCAATGCCCCCACCCACCCGACACCAATACAGCCTTTCTGCCCCCCCGGGGGGGCAGAAAGCCCACTAAACGCCAGGGATTTTTTATTGCACCATTTGTTTTAGGGTGGGGGCTGCCCGAAACGGGCACGCCAATGCCCCCACCCCCCGCCACCATTACAGCCTTTCTGCCCCCCCTGGGGGGCAGATGGGGGCAGTAGCCCCCAATCTGCCCTTCGGGGGGGCAGAAAGCCCACTAAACGCCAGGGATTTTTTATTGCACCATTTCTTTAGGGTGGGGGCTGCCCGAAACGGGCACACCAATGCCCCCACGCCCCCATTACAGCCTTTCTGCCCCCCCCTGGGGGGAAGATGGGGGCAGCAGCGTTCCCCCAGGTCTCCCGATAGGAAATTTGTGTCAGCCCCGTGATGCCACGACTTTACCACACAAAAATGTGTGAAAAAAGTGATTTTTTCAGCAAAATAACAGGTTTGCAGGGGATTCTGGGTAAGAAAACGTTGGAGGATCCACGCAAGCCATACCTCCCTGGAATCCCCCGGGTGTCTACTTTTCAGAAATGTGTGGGTTTGGTAGGTTTCCCTAGGTGGCCGCCGAGCCCCGGGCCAAAACGTCATGGGACCCCCCTTGCAAAACCAGGTCGTTTTGTGATGGGCCATTTTGAAGTCGCCTCAATACGTTGTGGGCCCTTGCCTGTCGCGGGTACTTGGGCCTCCCACCCGAGTGAGGCACCATTTTTATCGGGAGACCTGGGGGAACGCTGGGTGGTAGGAAATTTGTGTCAGCCCCGTGATGCCACGACTTTACCACACAAAAATGTGTGAAAAAAGTGATTTCTTCAGCAAAATAACAGGTTTGCAGGGGATTCTGGGTAAGAACACGTTGGAGGATCCACGCAAGCCATACCTCCCTGGAATCCCCCGGATGTCTACTTTTCAGAAATGTGTGGGTTTGGTAGGTTTCCCTAGGTGGCCGCCGAGCCCCGGGCCAAAACGTCATGGGACCCCCTTTGCAAAACCAGGTCGATTTGTGATAGGCCATTTTGAGGTCGCCTCAATACGTTGTGGGCCCTTGCCTGTCGCGGGTACTTGGGCCTCCCACCCGAGTGAGGCACCATTTTTATCGGGAGACCTGGGGGAACGCTGGGTGGTAGGAAATTTGTGTCAGCCCCGTGATGCCACGACTTTACCACACAAAAATGTGTGAAAAAAGGGATTTTTTCAGCAAAATGTCAGGTTTGCAGGGGATTCTGGGTAAGAAAACATTGGGAGATCCACACAAGCCATACCTCCCTGGAATCCCCCAGGTGTCTACTTTTCAGAAAAGTGTGGGTTTGGTAGGTTTCCCTAGGTGCCGGCAGAGCTAGGGTTCAAAAACTACAGCTAGGCACTCTGCAAAAAAAGGGTCATTTTTCACTGTGAAAATGTGGTGCGTCCATGTTGCGTTTTGCGCTGCTTCCTGTCGCGGGCACTAGGCCTACCCACACAAGTGAGGTACCATTTTTTTTGGAAGACCTTGGGGAACGCGGGGTGGGTGGAATTTTGTGGATCCATGCAGATTCCAGAACTTTCCACCACAGAAAAGTGAGGAAAATTTGTTTTTTTTGCCCATTGTTTAGGTTTGCAAGGGATTCTGGGTAACAGAACCTGGTGAGAGCCAGTCAAGTCACCCCATCCTGGATTCCCCTGGGTGTCTACTTTTCAAAAATGTATAGGTTTGCTAGGTTTCCCTAAGTGCTGGCAGAGCTAGGGTTCAAAAACTACAGCTAGGCACTTTGCAAAAAAAGGGTCATTTTTCACTGTGAAAATGTGGTGCGTCCACGTTGCGTTTTGCGCTGCTTCCTGTCGCGGGCACTAGGCCTACCCACACAAGTGAGGTACCATTGTTTTCAGAAGACCTTGGGGAACGCGGGGTGGGTGGAATTTTGTGGATCCACGCAGATTCCAGAACTTTCCACCACAGAAAAGTGAGGAAAATTTGTTTTTTTGCCAATTTTTTAGGTTTGCAAGGGATTCTGGGTAACAGAACCTGGTGAGAGCCAGTCAAGTCACCCCATCCTGGATTCCCCTGGGTATCTACTTTTCAAAAATGTATAGGTTTGCTAGGTTTCCCTAAGTGCCGGCAGAGCTAGGGTTCAAAAACTACAGCTAGGCACTTTGCAAAAAAAGGGTCATTTTTCACTGTGAAAATGTGGTGCATCCACGTTGCGTTTTGCGCTGCTTCCTGTCGCGGGCACTAGGCCTACCCACACAAGTGAGGTACCATTTTTTTTGGAAGACCTTGGGGAACGCGGGGCGGGTGGAATTTTGTGGATCCACGCAGATTCCAGAACTTTCCACCACAGAAAAGTGAGGAACATGTGGTTTTTTTCCAATTTTTTAGGTTTGCAAGGGATTCTGGGTAACAGAACCTGGAGAGAGCCAGTCAAGTCACCCCATCCTGAATTCCCCTGGGTGTCTAGTTTTCAAAAATGTATAGGTTTGCTAGGTTTCCCTAAGTGCCCGCAGAGCTAGGGTTCAAAAACTACAGCTAGGCACTTTGCAAAAAAAGGTAATTTTTCATTGTGAAAATGTGGTACGTCCACGTTGTATTTTGAGCCATTTCCTGTTGTGGGCACAAGGCCTACCCACACAAGTGAGGTACCATTTTTATCGGGAGACTTAGGGTAACACATAATTGTATAGCAACTGTTATTACCTATTGACTTTCGATGCATTTCTGCCTTCCAAATGAAAGACAATGTGTAAAAAATAAGTCATTTTGAAAAATGACCTATAATTCTCCTGCTAGTATGGGTACTCCCAATTTCGGAAATGTGCAAATATCTACTGTTTCGAAAATCTACATTTTGTTCCCATTTCAGAAATACATAGGTGTCTTTCATAACAATTTTTCCATGTATACATTTTCCCAAAATAATTGCTATATACCCGGTACATAATAAAAAACCATTGCAAGTCGCTGCTCAGTTATTGGCTCTGGGTTCGTCGGGTTCTTGGTGAACCTACAAGTCCTATATATCCCCACAACCAGTAAGGTCCCGCGGATGTAACGGTATATTGCTTTCAAAGAGCTGTCATAATTAGAAGAAGTTACAGGTGAAAACGTTGACACAAAAGGCTGTTTTTTCCAACTAATTTTTAATTTTTCCTATATCTAACTGTTAGTTTCTATAAAGAAACCTTGAAGAATCTACACAAATGACCCCTTGCTGAATTCAGAATTTTGTCTACTTTACTAAAATGTATAGCTTTCCAGGATCCATTATTGCTTTTATACCCATTTCTACCATTAACTGGAAGGAGGTTGAAAGCACAAAAAATAGCAAAAATAGGCTATGTCCCAGAAAAATGCCAAAACTGTGTAAATTTTTTTGGTTTTCTGACAAAAGTCTGGCATTCCCCACAAACCCTTTTTTGATATCATTTGCAGGGAAAAACCCAGATGCTTTCATTTGCAGCACTTTTTTCCCATTTTTCCCCAAAAACCCAAAATTTTGCTGTATTTTGACTAATTTCTGGGTCCCCTCCAGGGGAATCCACAAACCCTGGGTACCTTTAGAATCCCCAGGATGTTGGAAGAAAAGGACGCAAATTTGGCGCGGATACCTTATGTGGTCAAAAAGTTACAGGGGCCTAAGCGCGAACTACCCCAAATAGCCAAAAAAAGGCTTAGCACAGGGGGGGAAAAGGCCTAGCAGCGAAGGGGTTAAAGTCAATGGAAACAGTGTTTTCTGGTGTTTGTGGAATTTATTATTACTTGCTTTCTGCACAGATAGTGCATGTGTATAGACAGTGTGCGTACAGGTTATATGAAGTCAAATACAATTTTACAAATCAAACTTTTTATAGTACACCACACATTACTTCTTTAGAGAGTCTTTGGTCATGTGCGCTTGCTCTTTCCTTCCCATGTAAGCATTTATATGTGAAAAGGCCCTCTCTACATTGGCACTTGAGACGGGCAACACCAAAATAGCCAGTACACAATTTGCTAACTCTGGCCACTGACATAGCTTTCTATGCCAATACTGGTGCACCTGTAGATTGCATTTCTCTAGGACAGCTTCTGCAACATAGGCGTTGAACTGGGTGTATATGCCCTAAGTTTTTGAAGCGGTCAAAAATGAAGCAGTACTTTTCAAAGTCCAGAGAAAATTCCCCTTTATGGAAGGGATCTAGAACTTGTGCAGAGTACCTCAGTGAGGCTTCATTGACTTGAAATGCCATGGTTGGTGAAGGGACATTTCTATGCATCATTGCAAGCACTGTAAAATAAAATTTCCTGAATTGCTCCTCAACATTTGTTTGCTTACCAAGTGGCAAGAATTCTAGCAGCCTACTCTCAAGGAGATGTTTCACATCTACACCACCTACTACGAACATTTGGTAGACAAGGATGTTTACAGACTCTAGTTTTTGATTATGTCCACTACAGCAGTCATGTTTGCCTGTAAAAATCTAACAATGCAGTAAGAGTGTACATTTTTTCACATCACTATCAATATGTGACCAAAGATCCTCACATTTTTGCCTTTGACAACATCCCTAACAAAATATTATGTAAACGGTCACCACATTGATAATATAGCATTCGCTGCCTCTAGGACTGAGAGCCACCGGCTAAATGACACAGTTGGGATGACTCTTTCTTTGATGCCACACAAAGCACAAAATGAGAAATATTTGCTTATCTGAAAGAGACTATTAGTTATAGATTCCTTACCTTAGAATTACCCCCAGGAGTCAGACTGGATCCAGCGAATTTTTTCTCAGCAGTACCCCTGCACGTCAGTAGGTGGCGTTGGTCGACTCCGCGTTCGTCATCGTGATCGCCAGAATGATGTCGCGGTATCTACTTAAACGCCGCCCCTGCGCGCTGACATCAGTTCTTTCTTTTTCCGCGCCAGCCAGCGCAGATCCGGAGAGAGCGTACCCCTTAGTCTCTTTTTGACTAACTCTTTTTTTACTTTTGTCAACATCTTTTCGAGTCTTTCAACTCCTGGTATGCGAGGGATGTCCTGTCCTCGGACCGGCTTCAATCCTTGTGACTCCTGTCACAAGTTGATGTCCATCACGGATCCCCACCACGTGTGCCTCTGGTGCCTGGAGCGCGACCACAACCCGAAGTCGTGCTCCGACCGTCGGGTCATGAACCTGAAGTCTTTGCAGGAGTGGTTCCGAAAGCTTCTGGAGGCCTGGCAGTCGGCTTTGTGCCACTCATGGTCCTGGTTGAGAGGGAGTTCACGGGACCGGCCGTGGAGCCATCACCACTCCTCATCCAAGTCTTCGTCATCGGGTAAGTCAAAGCACAAGAAGAAGGTGAAGAAGAATTATCGCTCTTCGCCTTCTCCCCGTCCATTGGCCGACGCGACACAGGACCTGGAGCGTCAACACTCTCTGGCTCTGCCGTTAGAGCCTGCCTCTGGGACGGCTCCATGCTTCCCTCCCTTTCCGGAAGCCGAAGCGTCCCCTGCCCAGCTTTGAGCTTTCAATGAAGCGCTTCACGGCATCTTTGGGCAGCTTGACTCCAACGGCGCACCTTTGGGCCCCACGGACTCGGTTGGGGGCCCTGGGCCTTTCGAGGCCGGCAGCTTCAGCTCCAGTGCCGGAGGGCCCTCGAGGATCCAGGCCTGGATCCAGAATGGTGCTGGTCAACCTCACGGTACATTCCCCGGCACCGATTCCAGTGACGACGCCCCCGACGCCGGCTGTGCCCCCGGCTGGCATCGACCCCAGCCTCACCCCCGACTTGGTCACAGAGTCGGACCGATGCCGAATCATACTTTTGTGCCAATGTTCTTTCCTGGGGTTCCTTTCCACCCTGACTGGCAGCCAGAGGAACGTGAGGAGGACTGGGAGGGGTCTGTTGACCCTCTAGCAGACTAGCTGGAAGAGCCGGACTGGAAAGAGGAGTTGGGTGAAGCCAGTGGTCTGGATACCTCCCCAGACCTTGGTATGCTTTCTCCGCCTACCGTTTCTACGGAGGAGGGAGAATCCTACTCTGCGGTGTTGCGTAGGGCAGCTGAGGCCTTGGGCCTTGAGCTTCCTATGGTGTCTGTCAGGACTAACTTCCTGACTGAGGTGCATCAGCCGGCAGCAGCCTCTTCGGAGCCCCTGCTGCCTTTTAATGAGGCACTCACTGATATCCTACTGGGCACTTGGTCCAAGTCCAGCACAGGGGTTCCTGTGGACAGGATGATTGCCCAACGCCACCGCCCGGCTCCTGGCGACCCACTTTTCCTCTCCCAAAACCCTACCCCCAAGAGCTTGGTGGTCCAAACCTCATCCTTAAAAGATAGCTCATTCCCTACAGCTCCCCAAGATCAGGAATCCAAGAAGCTGGACCATCTTGGGAAGAAGATGTTTTCTTCCACCAGCTTGGTACTGCGATCGGAAAACACAGCATGTCTCTTGGGCCGTTATGCACACATCGTGTGGGACACGGTTGCGCAGGTGCTGCCACAGTGCCCGGAGCAGGCCCGGGCCGTGCTCACGCAAGCTGTTGCTGAGGGTCGAGATGCAGCAAAGTTCACCATTCGGTGTGGGCTGGATACCGCCGACTCGCTGGGTAGAACAGTTTCCACGTCGGTAGCCCTGAGGCGCTACGCCTGTCCAATCTACACAAAAGTGCAGATGTCCAATCTACACTTTTGGACATGCCCTTTGATGGCCGTCGCCTGTTTGGTGACAAGGTGGACAACGCACTTGAGCGCTTCAAGGACTCTAGGGCTAAGGCCAGTCCTTGGGTCTCGCAGTCTCTTCTTCTCCCATGCAGTCTGCCTTTTGCCCCTTTTGTGGCTACGGAAGGGGTGCCCCATCACGTTCCACCCAGAGCCACAGGCCAGCGCAAGCCGCCCAGCCTCTGCGTGGCCGGGGATGTGGGACCCAGCGTCGTGGGTCTGGGGGCCAGAGGGCGGGTCAGTCCTCCAGTGCCCTCCCTGCAGCAGCCTCCAAACCCTCCTAGTCTGACTTTTCAGGACCACCAGTTGCCAGCGGGCGGCAAAATTCGCCATCACCTCCCCCACTGGCACAACATCACGTTGGACAGGTGGGTTTTGCAGATAGTCCGAAGGGGCTACTCCCTCCCCTTTGAGACTACCCCTCCCTCCATGCCACCAGCATTCCATCGCATGTCAGAGGATCATTTGTCCCTTCTCTGTCAGGAAGTTACAGCCCTCTTGGCCAAGGGGGCTATCAAACGCATTCCTGTGCCAGAAGTAGGTCGTGATTGCTACTCCCACTACTTCCTGGTACCCAAGAAGGACAAAGGCCTGCATCCTATCTTAGACCTCAGGGACGTCAACTGCTTCCTCCGGAAGGAGAAGTTCAAAGTGCTAACCTTGGCCCAGGTCTTGTCTGCCCTCGACCCTGGAGACTGGATGGTAGTGTTGGACTTGCAGGACGCTTACTTTCACATCCCTGTCTTGCCTGCCCACCGGCATTACCTATGGTTCACGGTTGACCACAAGCATTTCCAGTTTACCGTGCTACCCTTTGGCCTTACCAGTGCCCCTCGGGTGTTCACGAAAGTGATGGCTGTGGTCACAGCTCATCTGCGCAGATCAGGGGTTCCAGTCTTCCCCTATCTAGATGACTGGCTGTTGAAGGCAGGCTCGCCCCAGGCTGTCGTCTCCCACTTCCAGACTACGGCAGACCTCCTGCATTCGCTGGGGTTCACTATCAACGTGCCGAAGTCACACTTAACTCCCTCTCAGAAGCTCCATTTCATCGGAGCAGTTCTGGAAACAGCACAGTTTCAGGGCTATTCTTCCGAGCAGCGAGTCCGGGATATTCAAGCTATGATACTGAGGTTCCAGCCTTTATCACAGATTTTGGTGAGAATGACTCTGAGGCTGCTGACCCTCATGGCCTCCTGCATCCTGCTGGTGGATCATGCTAGGTGGCATATGCAGGCTCTGCAGTGGGATCTGAAGTTCCAGTGGGCGCAGCATCAGGGCAATCGTTCTGATGTCGTCCAGATCTCAGAGGGGACTGCACGTCAGTTGCAGTGGTGGCTCACGAACCAGGATTGGGTCAACGGCAGATCCCTCTCCCTTCCCCAATCAGAGTTCACAGTGGTGACAGATGTGTCCACCCCATCCACTCCTGGGATGGGGTGGACACATGGGAGAGGTGGAGATCAAAGGCGTCTGGTCCCCGGTGGAGTCCGGGCTCCACATCAACCTTCTGGAGCTCCGGGCGATTTGTCTAGCACTGAAGGCATTCCTTCCTTCTGTCAAAGGAAGAGTAGTGCAGGTGTTCACAGACCTCCGCCATGTGCTACTGCAACAAACAGGGAAGGGTGGGGTCGGTAACCCTATGTCGAAAGGCCCATCATCTCTGGATGTGGCTGGAACATCAGGGCATGTCCCTGGTGGTTCAACACCTGGCAGGTTACCTGAACGCCAGGGCGGACCAACTCATCCGCCGGTGCATGATGGATCACTAAAGGTGTCTTCATTTGGAGGTGGTGCACGGTCTCTTTCAGCAGTGGGGAGAGCCTTGGTTAGATCTATTTGCCGCTGAAGAGAATGCGTAATGTCGGCAGTTCTGCGCGTTGGAGTTTCCAAGGCAGCACTCGCTCGGCGATGCTTTCCGTCACAAGTGGAATTGCGGTCTTCTATACGCCTTTCTGCCTATACCACTTCTGCCCAGAATGTTGAAGAAGATCAACCCGACTGGGCATTCTTGTGGCTCCGGACTGGGCATGGAGTGTCTGGCATTCGGAGCTCTTGAACATGGCCATCGATCCTCCAATCAGACTGCCTCTTCGGGAGGATCTTCTGTCCCTGCAGCAGGGGACGGTCCTCCACCTGAACCTGTCCAGCCTCCACCTCCTTGCGTGGAGATTGAGCGGCGACAGTTGACAGCTTTCGACCTACCTCCTGAAGTCTTTAATGTCATCTTGGCAGCCAGGCGTCCCTCTACTAAAACAGTATGCGCCTGTAGATGGAACAAATTTGTGGCATTGTGTGCAGCAAAGGCTGTGGAATCCCCTTTCTGCCCCTCTTTCTGAGGTTCTCCTCTTCATACTTTCTTTGGCCCAACAGGGCTCTGCTCTGGGCACTCTTAAAGGCTATCTTTCGGCCATTTCGGCCTTTCTTTGCCTTCCTGATCAGCCTTCTCTTTTCAAGTCCCCTATTGCAAATAGGTTTCTTAAGGGCATTACTCACCTTAATCCTCCTATTCCTTTCGTAATGCTCCAGTGGGACTTGAATCTTGTCTTGACTTACCTTATGTGCGCTCCTTTCGAGCCACTACATAATTGGCCTCTTGACTTTAAAGACTGCCTTTCTGGTTGCCATCACCTCTGCTCTTAGGATGAGTGAGCTTCAGGCTCTATCTTCTAAACCTCCTTTCCTTTCTGTCCATCCGGACAAGGTTGTCCTTCGAACTAGGCCTTCTTTTCTACCCAAAGTGGTTACCTCTTTCCATATAGGACAGACCATCACTTTGCCCACCTTCTTCCCGCCCCGCATCCTTCCAATGAGGAGGAAAGACTCCACCATTTGGATCCAAAGCGTTATCATTTTATCTGGATCACACAAAACAATTCCGGTTGGACGATCAACTCTTTGTTGGCTATGTGGGCGCTAAGAAAGGTCGGGCGTGCAAAAACGGACCATCTCTCGATGGGTCGTCCTTTGCATTAAGATCTGGTCTTCCTTGCCGAAAAAGGAGCCCCTGGTAGGACTGCGCGACCATTCCACCAGGGCGACGGCAGTCACTACTGCTTTGGGACGTGGAGTTCCCCTCAGTGACATCTGCCAGGCAGCTACACAGGCATCTCTGCACACATTCACTAAACATTATGGCCTGGATAGTCAAGTCCGGAGAGACGGCTTCTTTGGCCGTTTGGTTCTCCAGGACTTTCTGGTGTGAACTAGTTCACAGACTCACCTCCGGGGTTGGTATAGCTGGGGTATCTATTCTAAGGTAAGGAATCTATAACTAATAGTCTCTTTCAGATGAACAAGTTACTTACCTTCGGTAACAATATATCTGTAAGAGACATATATTAGTTATAGATTCCTTACCGCCCCACCCATCCTCAACGTTCTGCGAACTGACTTCTAGAGTAAGGGACTCCCTTTCAGGGCCTTAGTTTTGTGCACCAGTGGTCAGTGTCTTGCATGGCTCTGCGCTTCTGGGGTGGAATGTCGTGTAAAGAACTAACGTCAGCGCTCAGGGGTGACGTCTAAGTAGATACCGCAACGTCAACCCGGTGAGCACGACGCCGACGACGAACGCAGAGTTGACCGACGCCACCTAACGACGCGCAGGGGTACTGCTGAGAAAAAATTATCCGGATCTAGTCTGATGCCTGGGGGTAATTCTAAGGTAAGGAATCTATAACTAATATATGTCTCTTACAGATATATTGTTGCCGAAGGTAAGTAACTTGTTCTTTAGTTCCTGCGCATAATAAAACAGTGCACCAGAATGGACTACAAAGTCAACAGCATTCTTCATTAAAACTGACGATTGCAAAGATGCTTTCAGCATACCATCTAGCAAGTGGCAAAGATCTCTTACAAGGAAGCACTTCAGCTGAGGTATCGAATTTGGCAGGTCATCACACAACTTTTTCATATATGTAGCTGAATTACTGCAAATGCCCAAAAATGTCATTCCAATCTTTGTTGAACTTGGTAAGAACTTTTTGCAGCAGCATTCCAAGTGACACCATGTTCCATGTTTTCCAAACATCTGTTGTCATGTTTTCACCACTATCCCAGATGCTTTGTGACAGCAATTGTTTCACATATACCTGTCACTTCACCTTGCATTGAATGTTTAAAGCCTGGGGTGTTTGGCGATTCACCTACTATCAATACTGACTCGCTAGAAAAGGGGGCTGATGTATCAAAGGGTTCTCAAATATGATTTTGATATTTCCTCATTCTCTACAGTTTATAAAATAAATAAGACCTAAAGCATGCTTCTAAACCCTGCATCTTTAGACCAAAGACCACAAAACTGAAAAAAGCAAAATGAAGAAGAAACAATATTATATAGTGACATCCCTAAACAACAAATCTCAAGCAGAATACTTTAGCCCAGTCTTTCTTGCTGCTGCCTTGTATAACAAAGTTACATTGTATTGGCCCCTTCAGGAAGAAATAAAAATGACCTTTTCACTCACCTTTTCCTTTCTTTGAATGGAATTTAGTTTGTGGTTGTGAAGGGGTTTTTTCAGTGTTTCTATGTTTACACTGGTGAGGGCTATTTTCCTTTCAGTGCGGTTTTATCAGTTATTATAAGTTTAAACCTAAAACAGGATAGCCTACATATAATGCAAGGGGAGGTGGACTCGTTTGAGAACCCCAACGCTACCAGTGAGTATCATTTCTCAATGATTGTACCTACCTAAAAAATAGTACTCAAATCCAGCTGCTGTCTTCACTTGGCTTACGCTACTCAAGTTTAACTAACATGAGGCAAGGCATTGTGCATTGTGAACTGCATGAAGACATGCCTGACCCTATGATATACCATGATAGTATCAGACATGCCTTCACGCAGTCCGCAATGCACAATGCAGTGCCTGTTGTCAATTTGACTGGAGTAGTGAAAGCCAAGTAGAGACAGCAGCATTAGCAGGATAACGTTTTGAGAGGAAGGAAGCCTAACAACAGGCCTCACTATGCGGGAGGGGTGTCCAGTTGTTTAACGGGAGGGTGGGCGGGAGTTGCAATGGGGGTGAAATGTTTGAGGCAGCAGGGCCAGGTACGTCCAGAGAAGTTAACGAAGTTTTGCAGTAAGTACATGCATTTACCCGGAGAACAAAGAGGTAAATTCCGCCCAGGCTCAGTGTGCATCATTGACATGTATGTTAAAATAATTTTGCAACATAACATGTGAGCAACTTTACAATTCAAACCGAAAGATGTAGTGCATCCATCAAATCTCAGATGTTTTGGTCATTAAACATTGGATCAAACAAGCACTTTCAATGTCTGAAAATAGACTGGTCCAATTAGTATGCAACAGATGTCTAGGATTGTCAGTCTGCCTTGTGGCATGTCATGATGTGATCAATGTGCAGTGTTAAGACAAGATTTGATTGTGTGTTGACGCCATTGATGTACTTCTTCTAGTCAGGAAATGCCTTCTGAGTCCTGACCGTGTGAGACTGAATTTGTTTATCACAAATGTTTCCTTGGAACATCAGCATGAGGCCTAATTAGCTGTCAACACAAAGTGTTTCAACAGAGGATCAGTGTATGTACATGATGCACTAGTCAGGATTGTTGCTCAAATGTGGTGTTGTTAAGTGAACATTCTACCCAATACCCAAGGATATTGTTTACCAGGTAGGGGCATGTATCCCTACATCATCAACCCATGGGTAGTTCACCCTGCTAGTACTACATGGCTTGCTGCATGTCAGTCAACATAAGTAGTGGCATTCATGAGATGTGGCATCATTCTTGCACCACAGAGCACATCTCTGCTTCTTACAAAGCCAGTTGCGCCACCAGTGAATAATTTTGTAAAGGTGGGAAATGGACGTACATGCGGTGAAAGTGGCTTGCAAATAACAACTTTGTCATCAACACGCTGTGGCACTGTCTGATCACAGAACTAATTTCAGGTCATGGATCACATGACTACATGAATGTATCATGGTGAGCCATAAAACATACATTTTGTAGAAACTGTTCTGAGACCATGATGTATGTTTACTAGTTTGTTATGGCTCTGAGTGTTGTTATCAATTGTTTTCCATAACCTCTTATGATTTACATTAAATTATGAGGTTCAGCTGATAGCACAGTATGTGATGCACAACCTTTGCAGTGTGCTGTTGCTGTGTGTGGCCCACATAGTGATAAGGTTAAGGTCACAAGTTTCAGAGTCAGCATCTCAAATGTACGCATGCATTGTCTATCTATATATGTCAGTTATGCACACATTGACTGACACATGTGTACTTCTTTTCCAACAGATAACATGACTGCTGAGGAGGAACGGAATTTCCGAATGAGGAAGACACGGTACTCTCACATCTGTGAGGTGGCAAAGGGGTTCTGGTGGATGTCACAGCTATATGAGAAACAAAAGGCCACCGAAACATGGATCACAAATACACCCGCAAAGAAGAAACAAAATGGAAATGGAACGGCGGCCTCCAAGGACATAGGCGATGGAGGTGGAAATGCTTTGCAGCCTGTACCGTCATCCACACCTACACCAGCCCCAGCCACTGGACTGGCTGCACCCTCAAGTGCTAGACACTCTTGCGTGTAGTGTAGATTAGATTAGGTAGTGTTAGGCATAGTAGTTTTTAACATGTTGATAGGTTTACGTTTCTTTTTCAATTCTCATTTTTATATACTTCTGGGTGGGTAGTTGATTTTGTGTTTTACTACATCTTTCATATTTTAGATTTTTTTTTTTTTTAAATGTATGTGTTTTACGACTTATTAGCTTAGTTTATGTGTACAATAAGTATGTGTATGTCCATTGTGCATTGATTCGCTGCTAGGCCTTTCCCCCCTGTGCTAAGCTTTTTTTGGCTATTTGGGGTAGTTCGCGCTTAGGCCCCTGTAACTTTTTGACCACATACGTTATCCACGGCAAATTTGCGTCCTTTTCTTACAACATCATGGGGATTCTAAAGGTACCCAGGGTTTGTGGATTCCCCTGGAGGGGACCCATAAATTAGCCAAAATACAGCAAAATGTTGTTATTTGGGGGGGAAAATGGGAAAAAAGTGCTGCAAATGAAAGCGTCTGTTTTTTTCCCTGCAAATGTTATCAACAAAGGGTTTGTGGGGCTGAAATCACCATTTTCCCAGCTTTTAGGGACTGGCAGACTTTTGTCAGAAAACCAAAATTTTTTACACAGGTTTGGCATTTTACTGGGATATAGCATATTATTGCTATTTTTTGTGCTTTCAACCTTCTTACAGTTAATGGTAGAAATGGGTATGAAAGCAATAATGGATCCTGGAAAGCTATACATTTAAAAAAAGTAGACAACATTTTGAATTCAGCAAGGGGTCATTTGTGTAGATCCTTGAAGGTTTCTTTATAAAAACTAACAGTTGAATATAGAAAAAATTGAAAATTAGTTGAAAAAAACAGCCATTTGTGCCAACGTTTTCACCTGTAACTTCTTCTAATTGTGACAGCTGTTTGAAAGCAATATACCGTTACATCCGCTGGACCTTTCTGGTTGTGGGGATATATAGGACTTGTAGGTTCACCAAGAACCCGACGAACCCAGAGCCGATAAATGAGCAGCGTCTTGCAATGGTTTTTTATTATGTACCGGGTATATAGCTATTAATTTGGGAAAATATATACATGGAAAAATCGGTATGAAAGACACCTATGTATTTCTGAAATTGGAACAAAATATAGAGTTTAGAAATAGTAGATATTTGCACATTTCCGAAATTGTGAGTACCCGTACTAGCATGAGAATTATAGGTCATTTTTCAAAATGACTTCTTTTTTACACATTGTCTTTCATTTGGAAGGCAGAAATGCATCAAAAGTCAATAGGTAATAACAGTTGCTCTACAATTCTGAGTTACACTAAGTCTCCCGATAAAAATGGTACCTCACTTGTGTGGGTAGGCCTAGTGCCCGCGACAGGAAACGGCTCAAAACGCAACGTGGACACTCTTTATTTTTACAGTGAAAACTGACCCTTTTTTTGCAAAGTGCCTAGCTGTAGCTTTTGAACCCTAGCTCTGCCGGCACCTAGAGAACCCTAGCAAACCTATACATTTTTGAAAACTAGACACCCAGGGGAATCCAGG
Source organism: Calotriton arnoldi (assembly GCA_963921515.1). Taxonomy (NCBI): domain Eukaryota; kingdom Metazoa; phylum Chordata; class Amphibia; order Caudata; family Salamandridae; genus Calotriton; species Calotriton arnoldi. Next base: position 287,610 of record CAWUFW010007667.1, on the reverse strand, counting down.
ATGGGGTGACTTGACTGACTCTCACCAGGTTCTATTACCCAGAATCCCTTGCAAACCTAAAAAGTTGTAAAAAAAAACCACATTTTCCTCACATTTCTGTGGTGGAAAGTTCTGGAATCTGCGTAGACCACAAAATTCCACCCACCCCGCGTTCCCCAAAGTCTTCCGAGAAAAATGGTACCTCAGTTGTGTGGGTAGGCCTAGTGCCCGCGACAGGAAACGGCCCAAAACACAACGTGGACACACCACATTTTCACAGTGAAAACGGACCCTTTTTTTGCAAAGTGCCTAGCTGTAGATTTTGAACCTTAGCTCTGCCGGCACTTAGGGAAACCTAGCAAACCTATACATTTTTGAAAACAAGACACCCAGGGGAATGCAGGATGGGGTGACTTTACTGGCTCTCACCAGGTTCTGTTACCCACCCATTTCGTGTCCCAAAGGTCCTGATAAAGACCCCCCAATAAGGCTGGAATCACCTTTATGAATACAGGGGTCAAAACGTCTACATATTGTAATATGTATCAAGCATAGGTGACAGAGATGTGTGTATCTGTACCTATTGTGTTATGTTTTGCCTTGTATGTAGTTGCCAAATAATAGGCGGGATAGGTTCTACAATCCCTGAATGTATACAAAACACATTACCTTCCCCTTCCTCAACACTATCACGCAACCCTCCTGAACACTCAGCCCCTCCCTTTTTTCTGAGCACCAAATTTTACGATTTTTTGATGCATACGACTACCAATTGTTTGATTTATTCATAATGTTATGTGATGCTAATTAAAATCACAAGTACTTATTGACTTTTGTTGGTGATGTCTTAATCGTTTTTATGCTTGTTAGAATTTATTTCTTCTAAGTTGGTCTGCAATTAAACTCCACTGAGCCCATTCTCTTGATGTACCATATGTATACCCGGGTCCAGTGGTCTTACGGGTCACCCCATTTTTATAACTCAAAAAGCAATGTGGACACACCACATTTTCACAGTGAAAACGGACCATTTTTTTGCAAAGTGCCTAGCTGTAGATTTTGAACCCTAGCTCTGCCGGCACTTAGTGAAACCTAGCAAACCTATACATTTTTTAAAACTAGACACCCAGGGGAATCCAGGATGGGGTTACTTGTCTGGCTCTCACCAGGTTCTGTTACCCAGAATCCCTTGCAAACCTAAAAATGTGTAAAAAAAAACCACATTTTCCTCACATTTCCGTGGTGGAAAGTGAATGAATGAATGAATGAAATGACACTTATAAAGCGCGTAGCTACCCGAAGGCATCCCAGCGCTGAACAATTCATAGAGGTGAAAGGGACACCTAGGGGAAAAGCCACGTCTTTAGGAGTTTGCGGCAGGCCAGATGATTAAGTTCCTTCCGCAGGGGCAGAGGGAGTGTATTCCAGAGCCTGGCGGCATTAAAGGAAAATAACCGTCCGCCACTTCTGGCCTTTTTGATCCTGGGAACAACTGCTAAGGAAAGATCATCTGAACGCAGATGCCTATTAGCTCGATAGGGCTGAATCAAAGAAAGATTGATTGGAGGACCATTCCCTCCTAGCGACCTGTGAGCAATACACAGGGCCTTGAAGCGGATTCTCTCCTGAATGGGAAGCCAATGTAGGGACCGCAAAGCGGGCCTTGCCGACTGATGGGACGGGATCCCCATGAGCGTTCTTGCAGCACAGTTCTGCACAATCTGAAGCTTTGCAGTTACAGAACTTGGCGCACCTAAATATAGGGCGTTACCATAGTCCATCCGTGACAAAACAAGTGCCTGGACCATCAGTTTTCTGGCCCAGAAGGGAAGAAGAGGAAGCACTTTACGGAGCATTCTAAGAATGCCGTAACACGAGGCTGCAACCTTCCTAGCCTGAACTTTAAAACTAAGGTCCTGATCCAACCAGACTCCCAGACTCTTTATTTCAGTCTTAGGGGCAGGGGGTGGGCCCATGCTGGCTGTCCACATAGTACTAGCTTTAACATTTATATGATCTCCAAGAACCATGAGCTCAGTCTTGTCACCATTCAATTTCAAATGGGACAGGTTCATCCACTTGGCAATTTCCTCGAGGCAAGGGCGAAGGCCCTTGGACCCCTGGTCGGAACTGTTCAGAGCCACAACCAGCTGAGTGTCATCAGCATAAGTAACTATGTGGACCCCAAAAGGAAGTACAATATCCGCCAACGGGGCCATATAGGCATTAAAAAGCGTGGGGCTCAAGGATGATCCCTGAGGAACTCCGCAACGGAGAGGCAGACTTTTTGAGACTGCCCCGCCCTGAAAAACCTGGAAAGATCTTTCCTCCAAGAATGACTGCAGCCACAGCAGGGCAGTACCGGTTACCCCAAGACCTCTGAGGCGGTGAACCAGGATTTGATGGTTAACCGTATCGAAAGCTGCACTCAGATCTAGGAGGATCACAGCAGCGGATCCTCCTGCGTCAAGGATTTTTCTGGATTCCTCGGCTACTGATAATAGTGCAGCTTCAGTACCTAGGCGCGGTCGAAAGCCTGTTTGAGAGGGGTGGAGGAGTTTATAAGATTCAAGGTAGTTAGAGAGGATGGAGTTTACATACTTTTCTGCAATCTTGCTAATCCCTGGGAGAAGCGAGATAGGGCGGTAGTTGCTCAAACAGTCCGGGTCCAGATTAGATTTCTTCAGGAGGGATTTTACCATAACCTTTTTCCACTGGTGGGGGACTATACCCCCAGAAAGTTCTGGAATTTGCGTGGATCAACAAAATTCCACCCACCCCGCATTCCCAAAAGTCTTCTGAGAACAATGGTACCTCACTTGTGTGGGTAGGCCTAGCGCCCGTGACAGGAACCGGCCCAAAATGCAACGTGGACACACCACATTTTCACAGTGAAAACGGACCCTTTTTTTGCAAAGTGCCTAGCTGTAGATTTTGAACCCTAGCTCTTCCGGAACATAGGGAAACCTAGCAAACCTAAACATTTTTGAAAACTAGACACCCGGAGGAGACCAGGATGGGGAGACTTGACTGGCTCTCACCAGGTTCTGTTACCCAGAATCCCTTGCAAACCTCACAATTTGTCAAAAGAACCACATTTTCCTCATATTTCTGTGGTGGAAAGTTCTGGAATCTGCATGGATCCACAAAATTCCACCCACCCCGCCTTCCCCAAAGTCTTCAGAGAAAAATGGTACCTCACTTGTGTGGGTAGGCCTAGTGCCTGCGACAGGAAATGGCCCAAAACGCAACGTGGACACACCACATTTTCACATTGAAAACGGACCCTTTTTTTGCAAAGTGCCTACCTGTAGATTTTGAACCCTAGCTCTGCCGGCACCTAGGGAAACCTAGCAAACCTATACATTTTTGAAAACTAGACACTCAGGGAAATCCAGGATGGGGTGACTTGTCTGGCTCTCACCAGGTTCTGTGACCCAGAATCCCTTGCAAACCTCACAATTTTTAAAAAAACAAACAAATTTTCCTCATATTTCTGTGGTGGAAAGTTCTGGAATCTGTGTGGATCCACAAAATTCCACCCACCCCACATTTGCCAAAGTCTTCCGAGAAAAATGGTACCTCACTTGTGTGGGTGGGTCAAGTAGCCGCGACAGACAGGGTCCCAAAACCTATTGAGGCGACCTCAAAATTGCCTATCACAAAACAACCTGGTTTTGCAAGGGGGGTCCCATGAGTTTTTGGCCCCGGGCTCGGCGGCCATCTAGGGAAACCTACCAAACCCACACATTTCTGAAAACTAGACACCTGGGGGAGTCCAGCAAGGTATGGCTTGCGTGGGTCCCCCAACATTTCCCAACCCAGAATCCCCTGCAAACCTCAAATTTTGCTGAAAAAATCACTTTTTTCTCAGATTTCTGTGTGGGAAAGTTCTGGAATCTGCGTGGATCCATAAATTTCCTTCTACACAGCATGCCCCGAGGTCTCCCTATAAAAATGGTGCCTCACTTGTGTGGGTGGGTCAAGTACCCGCGACAGGCAAGGGCCCAAAACGTACTGAGGAGACATCAAAATGACCTATCACAAAACAACCTGGTTTTGCAAAGGGGGGTCACCTGGGTTTTTGGCCCCGGGCTCGGCGGCCATCTAGGAAAACCTACCAAACCCAGACATTTCTGAAAACTAGACACCCGAGGGAGTCCAGCAAGGTATGGCTTGCGTGGGTCCCCCAACATTTCCCTACCCAGAATCCCCTGCAAACCTCAAATTTTGTTGAAAAAAATCAATTTTTTCTCACATTTCTGTGTGGGAAAGTTGCAGGATCACAGGTCTGACACATATTTCCTACCACCCAGCATTTTCCCAGGTCTCCCGATAAAAATGGTATCTCACTTGTGTGGGTAGGCATAGTGGCTGCAACAGGAAATGGCCCAAATCGTACTGTGGAGACTTCAAAATTACCTATAACAAAACTACCTGGTTTTGGATGGGGGCACCTGGGGTTTTGGCCCCGGGCTCGCCGCCATCTAGGGAAACCTACCAAACCCACACATTTCTGAAAACTAGACACCCTGGGGAGTCCAATGAGGTATGGCTTGCGAGGATCCCCCAATGTTTCTCTACCCAGAATCCCCTGCAAACCTCAACTTTAGCTGAAAATACCACATTTTACACATATTTTTGTGTGGAATAACCGTGCCGGCACAAATGTCCTCCCCCACAGCGTTCTCCTTAGTTTCCCGAGTAAAATGATACCTCACTTGTGTGGGTGTCCAATGCAGAATTGGCTAAAAACATATTTTTAAAAAAATGTAGCGCTTAGAATTTTCGTGCTATACCCTTAATCCCTATGTCTTGGGCTCTTCCCAGTCACAGGCCCTTGCCCCACCCACACATGTGAGGTATCATTTTACTCGGGAGACTGAGGGGAACGCTGTGGGGTAGGACATTAGTGCCGGTACAGTGATTCCGCCCAAAAATATGGGGTAAATGTGTTTTTTTTCAGCCAAATTTAAGGTTTGCAGGGCATTCTGGGTAGGAAAACGTTGGGGGATCCAAGCAAGCCATACCTCGCTGGACTCCCCCGGGTGTCTAGTTTTCAGTAATGTGTGGGTTTGGTAGTTTCCCAAGATGGCCGCCGAGCCCGGGGCCAAAAACCCAGGTGACCCCCCTTGCAAAACCAGGTTGTTTTGTGATAGGTAATTTTGATGTCTCCTCAATACGTTTTGGGCCCTTACCTGTCGCGGGTACTTGACCCACCCACGCGAGTGAGGTATAATTTTTATCGGGAGACCTGGGGGAACGCTGGGTGGTAGGAAATTTGTGGATCCACGTAGATTCCAGGACTTTCCCACACAGATATTTGAGAAAAAAGTGATTTTTTTCAGCTAAATTTGAGGTTTGCAGGGCATTCTGGGTAGGAAAATGTTGGGGGATCCACGCAAGCCATACCTCGCTGGACTCCCCCGGGTGTCTAGTTTTCAGAAATGTGTGGGTTTGGTAGTTTCCCAAGATGGCCGGTGAGCCCGAGGCCAAAAACCCAGGTGACCCCCTTGCAAAACCAGGTTGTTTTGTGATAGGTAATTTTGATGTCTCCTCAATAAGTTTTGGGCCCTTGCCTGTCACGGATACTTGACTCACCCACGCGAGTGAGGTATCATTTTTATCGGGAGACCTGGGGGAACACTGGGTGGTAGGAAATTTGTGGATCCACGTAGATTCCAGAACTTTCCCACACAGAAACTTGAGAAAAAAGTGATTTTTTCAGCTAAATTTGAGGTTTGCAGGGCATTCTGGGTAGGAAAACATTGGGGGACCCATGCAAGCCATACCTCGCTGGACTTCCCCGGGTGTCTAGTTTTCAGAAATGTGTGTGTTTGGTAGGTTTCTCAAGATGGCTACCGAGCCCGGGGCCAAAAACCCAGGTGACTCCCCTTGCAAAACAAGGTTGTTTTGTGATAGGTCATTTTGATGTCTCCTCAATACGTTTTGGGCCCTTGCCTGTCGCGGGTACTTGACCCACCCACACGAGTGGCATATCATTTTTATCGGGAGACCTGGGGGAACGCTGGGTGGTAGGAACTTTGTGGATCCAAGTAGATTCCAGAACTTTCCCACACAGAAATTTGAGAAAAAAGTGATTTTTTCATCTAAATTTGAGGTTTACAGGGCATTCTGGGTAGGAAAACGTTGGGGGATCCACGCAAGCCATACCTCGCTGGACTCCCCCGGGTGTCTAGTTTTGAGAAATGTGTGGGGTTGGTAGTATCCCAAGATGGCGGTCGAGCCTGAGGCCAAAAAAACACAGGTGACCCCCCCTTGCAAACCCAGGTTGTTTTGTGATAGTTAATTTTGATGTCTTCTCAATACGTTTTGGGCCCTTGCCTGTCGCGGGTACTTGACCCAGCCACACAAGTGAGGTGCCATTTTTCTCGGAAGACTTTGGGGAATGCGGGGTGGGTGGAATTTTGTGTATCCACACAGATTCCAGAATTTTCCACCACAGAAATGTGAGGAAAATGTGTTTTTTGTGACAAATTCTGAGGTTTGCAAGGGATTCTGGGTGACATAACCTGGTGAGAGCCAGACAAGTCACCCCATCCTGGATTCCCATGGGTGTCTAGTTTTCAAAAATGTATAGGTTTGCTAGGTTTCCCTAGGTTCCGGCAGAGCTAGGGTTCAAAATCTACAGCTAGGCACTTTGCAAAAAAATGGTCCGCTTTCACTGTGAAAATGTGGTGTGCCCACGTTGCGTTTTGGACCATTTCCTGTCACGGGCACTAGGCCTACCCACACAAGTGAGGTACCATTTTTCTCGGAAGACTTTGGGGACAGCAGGGTGGGTGGAATTTTGTGGATCCACGCAGGTTCCAGAACTTTTTACCACAGAAATGTGAGGAAAATGTGTTTTTTTGGACAAATTGTGAGGTGTGCAAGGGATTCTGGGTAACAGAACCTGGTGAGAGCCAGACAAGTCACCCCATCCTGGATTCCCCTGAGTATCTAGTTTTAAAAAATGTATAGGTTTGCTAGGTTTCCCTAGGTGCCGGCAGAGGTAGTGTGTTCAAAATCTACAGCTAGGCACTTTGCAAAAAAAGGGTCAGTTTTCACTGTGAAAATGTGGTGTGTCCACGTTGCGTTTTGGGCCGTTTCCTGTCGCGGGCACTAGGCCTACCCACACAAGTGAGATACCATTTTTCTCGGAAGACTTTGGGGAATGCGGGGTGGGTGGAATTTTGTGGATCCACGCAGATTCCAGAACTTTCCACCACAAAAATGTGAGGAAAATGTGTTTTTTTTGACAAAGTTTAAGGTTTGCAAGGGATTCTAGGTAACAGACCCTTGTGAGAGCCAGACAAGTTACCCCATCCTGGATTCCCCCGGGTGTCTACCTTTCAAAAATGTATAGGTTTGCTAAGTTTCCCTAGGTGCCGGCAGAGCTAGGGTTCAAAATCTAAAGCTAGGCACTTTGCAAACAAAGGGTCAGTTTTCACTGTAAAAATGTGGTGTGTTCATGTTACGGTTTGGGCCGTTTCCTGTCGCGGGCACTATGCCTACCCACACAAGTGAGGTATCATTTTTATCGGAAGACTTCGGGGAATGCAGGGTGGGTGGAAGTTTGTGGATCTGCGCAGATTCCAAAACTTTCCATCACAGAAATGTGAGATTTTTTTTTACAAAGTTTGAGGTTTGCAATGGATTCTGGGAACAGAACCGAGTGAGAGCCACACAAGTCGCCACATCCTGGATTCCCCTGGGTGTCTAGTTTTCAAAAATGTATAGGTTTGCTAGGTTTCCTTGGGTGCCAGCTGCGCTAGGACCCAAAATCCAGAGGTAGGCACATTCCGCAAAAAAGTCTGTGCCTAGTGGGCTTTCTGCCGCCCTGGGGAGGGGGGAAATCGGGGGCTATTGCCCCGATATGCCCCCAAGGGGGGCAGAAAGACTGGCTATTTTGTTTGGGTGGGTGGGGACATTGGGATGCCCATTCTGGGCAGCCCCCACCCCTACATATAAAAAAAGCCAGCATAATCGCTGGTGCCTAGTAGGCTCTCTGAAAAACATTTACCCCTGGTGCCTAGTGGGCTTTCTGCCCCCCGAAGGGGCAGATAAGGGGCTATTGCCCCCATCTGCCTCCGGGGGGGGGCAGAAAGTCTGTGGTAATTTTTTGGGGGTGGGGGCATTCTGGGCAGCCCCCACCCCTACGTATAAAAAAAACAAATCCCTGTGGCCTAGTGGGCTTTCTGCCCCCCCTGGGGGATGGCAGATCAGGGGCTACTATCCCCAACTGCCTCCTGAGGGGGGGCAGAGAGACTGTGGCATTTTTTGTGGGGGGTGGGGGCATTGGCATGCCCATTCTGGGCAGCCCCCACCCCGAACTTTGGAAAAATAAAAATCCCTGGTGCCTAGTGGGCTTTCTGCCCCCCCTGGGGGGCAGATAAGGGGCTATTGCCCCGTATGCCTCCCAGGAGGGGCAGAAAGACTGTAGCATTTTTTTTGGGGGGGGGGATATTTGAATGCCCTTTCTGGGCAGCCCCCACCCCTACGTATATATATAAAAAAAAATCCCTGGGGCCTAGTGGGCTTTCTGCCCCCCCGGGGGCAGATCAGGGACTATTGCCCCCATCTGCCTCCTGGGGGGGCAGAAAGTCTTATTACTTCTTTGGGGGGTAGGGTGGGGGCTTTGGCAAGCCCATTCTGGGCAGCCCCCACCCCTGGCATAAAAAAAAATCCCTGGCGTCTAGGGTGCTTTCTGCCCCCCCGGGGGCAGATTGGGGGCTATTGCCCTATCTGCCTTTCAGGAGAGGCAGAACGACTGTAGCATTTTTTTCTTTGGGTGGGGGTATTTGAATGCCTTTTCTGGGCAGCCGCCACCCCTACGTATATATAAATGAAAAAATCCCTGGGGCCTAGTGGGCTTTCTGCCCCCCCGGGGGGCAGATCAGGGGCTATTGCCCCCATCAGCCCGTCCGCGTCCGGACAGCGGCCAGGGCCAGTGATGCTGCCCAAATCCCTAGGGATCTCCTACATAAGTGGCATCGTGAGGAGATTCCCACTTGCTGCAATCCGACTCTTCTTGCACCGGGGGTCCAATAAAGACCTATTCATGTCTTTGTTGTGGGTTTTCCCCTACCACTGGTTGCATCACGGAGCGACTTAAGGGTCCCTGCCTGAACCGTGCTAAACCCCCTATGGTTGTGGAGTTAAAAGCATGCCTGATCAACTGCAGATCACTGCCCAAGCACGCCTTGGACATACATCAGTCCCTAGCTCATAACAACTGGGACCTTATGTTCTTGACCGAGACGTGGCTACGGGAAGATTACAACCCCATGGTGACTCTAGCTATCCCCGAGGGTTATGGCGTATTCTATGTCAATAGACAAAGTAAGAAACCAGGGGGAGGGTTAGCAATAATCCATAAAGTGATATGGGAGATTGCAACTTCCAACTTTGAGCAGATTGATAACATAGAAGGACTGCCCTTCTGTATTAAACTCTCTGCGTCCACCTCCTGCTCAGGACTTTTGCTTTACAGACCGCCTGACTCTAGTCTTAAATCTTCCCCTACGCTCGCAGATTATATTGCCCAGGCCAGCACGTGGTACTCCAACTTTACGATGCTAGGCGACCTTAACGTTCATGTGGATGATCCTACCTGTCCGCATAGTACTAACTTCATTTCCACATTGGCCGGCTGCAATTTAACACAACAAGTGTTATTTCCTACACATAAGGCTGGTCACACACTGGACCTTATCTGCTCAAACCTACCCGACATTACAGTCCACCCTCCTGAACCGGTGATCTCGTCAGATCACTTCCTGATCCCTTTTCGACTATATTTGAAAAGCGAAGGGAGAGCCACCTCCATCCCAAAAGATTTCAGAAGGAATTGGAGTAGGATTACCCCTGGGTCACTTTCTCAACACCTGCAGGACTCCAAGCCCTTTTCATCAAACAACTTAGAGGCTAGCATCACAAATCTAAACAATTGGGTTAGTGAGGCTCTCGACTCAATGGCCCCCTTGAGACCGGTATACTCTGCGAGAACGTCCCCCTCCGCGCCCTGGTTTTCTGAGGAGATCAGAGCAAAAAAATCTGAATGTAATAGATTGGAACGCAGCTGGAGATTAATCTATTCTCAGGAAAGTAAAACGTGTTATCGTGCAGCGCTTAAAGATTACCGTAAACTCCTTATTGGAAAAAAAAGAGACTTCTTTGCCGAATGTATTACCAGTGCAAAGAACTCATCTAGGGAAATTTTTAAAATAGTGAAGTCTTTTACGAACCCCCTTGCACTCACTCACGTTTGTCCCCCCTCACAGAAACTATGTAACAAAATCTCAGATTTCTTTGAGGAAAAAATCGCTCTGATCTACGCGTCCTTCCCAGCAGTACCCTGCCTTTCTGGGATGACTAATGCTCATAAACTGGAGCAGACTCCTAGGCCAGTTTTCTCAGAATTTGCTGACATCTCTTTGGAAGCCTCGCTGACAGAGCTTCAGAAATGTAAATCTGGGTCCCCTGGCGACCCTTGGCCAGCCAAACTATACAGTGCCCTAGCAGAGTGTCTTAACCCCCATTTAAATGCCATCTGGAATACTTCAATCAGACAGGGTGTCTATCCCGTGGCTTGGAAGCACGCCTTTCTTCTACCTATACTGAAGAAAGCCAATGCTGACCCTGAAGTCACCAGCAACTACAGGCCAATCTCTTTGCTCCCCGCCCCGGCAAAAGTTCTAGAGAAACTAATACACCAGCAATTGGCAGCGTTTATCGAGTCTAATAGACTTTTACATGAGTCTCAGTCCGGCTTCCGCCCTGGATTTAGTTCTGAATCTGTACTGATTGAAATGGCTGATTCCATACGCTGGGCAGTGGATGGAGGCTCTAAGGCCATGTTGGTGCTGTTAGATTTATCTGCAGCATTCGACACGGTGTCTCACCCCATCCTATTAGATCGACTGAAGGACATAGGCATCCAGGGAACAGCACTGAACTGGTTGACATCCTTTTTACATGGCCGTAACCAACAGGTCTTGACTCACCCCTTCACCTCGCCCGCAAAACCTCTGAAATGGGGAGTTCCCCAGGGTTCGGCCCTGAGCCCGCTTCTCTTTAATGTCTATTTAACACCTTTGGTGGAGCTTATCATCAAAATGGGGATTAAGGTAACATCTTACGCTGATGATACTCAGCTGCTGTTCACTTTTAGCGGAGTGTCAGACTCCACCTTTGACCCGCTAAAAGAATGCCTCAAAAACATCGCTGACTGGATGAACCACAATTTCTCAAAACTTAACGCGGACAAGACAGAGGTCCTATTTTTTAACCAACCCACCCCTCCCCCGTCCAATGCATGGTGGCCATCAGAATTGGGCAATGCACCCACTCCGAAGGACTCGGTCAGAAACCTGGGTGTGAGATGGGACAAAGATTTGTCCCTCTCGACCCATGTACAATCGCTTTTGGTGGTCTGTTTTGGCAAAATTAAAACTATCAGGAAATTTATAAACTTCCTGCCTGATTCAACCCGCAAAACCGTGGTCCATGCCCTAATCACCTCCCACCTTGATTATGCGAACGGCCTGTATATGGGTCTGCTGCTCGGTCTGATCCATAGACTCCAGATCATTCAAAATGCGGCAGCCCGACTGGTCTGCGGGGTCCCGCTTCGACACTGCATCTCTCCTTACCTCAGGCAACTGCACTGGCTGCCAATAGCCAAACGGATTGAATTTAAGGCCCTGGCGTTTGCCTTTCGAGCAGACGAAGGGAGAGGGCCTATCTATCTGAGGAGGAGACTCCATCCTTATCAACAAGACAAACCTTTAAGGTCCAACACCAAACGCTTTCTCTCCATACCACGTTTTGTGAAAGCAAGAATGGGAGGCAGAACATTTGAGGTGGGCACCACCAAATGCAGGAACAACCTCCCCCTCCATTTACGCATGATGCAGTCCAAACAGGAATTCAGAAAGGCCTTGAAAACTTGGCTTTTTAGTCGGAATGACTAGTTTTGCGTTGTCCTTTACCTTGTTCACTGTCTGTTATAGCGCTGGGACACCCCATTTGGGGTAGCTGCGTGCTCTACAAATGCCTTTTATTATTATTATTATTATCTGCCTCCTGGGGGGGCAGAAAGTCTTATATCTCCTTTGGGGGGGTAGGTTGGGGGCTTTGGGATGCCCATTCTGGGCAGCCCCCACCCCTGGCGCATAAAAAAAAATCCCTGGCGTCTAGAGTGCTTTCTGCCTCCCCCCGGGGGGGGCAGAAAAGCTGTCTGGGGAAATTAAATGGGGGGAGCAAAGGCCCTTGCCCAAGGGGCCGCTCCCCCTCCCTGGTGGCTAGTGGGTGGATCCCTGCTTGGGAATTGCCCTCCTGGGGCGATCCCCAAGCAGGGATCCACTAGGGAAGGGTACCATTGGAAAGGGAAGATTCTCCCCTTTCCAACGATACCTCTCCCAAGTGTTTCGGTGCTTGGGGGCGCTGAGATAGCCCCACGAGCACTGAAACATTGAGACTGAAACTAAGTTTCAATTTCGTTTTCAATCTAATGACGACAGCGCGCCATGCGCGCGATCGTCATTAGATTTGATTTGATTGTAAAATTTATATAGCGCACGAATGCCCAAGGGCATCTAGGCGCTGTGCGGAGGTAAATGCCGAAATTTCAGTGGATGAAGGTGCAAGTTAAATGGGTGAAGGGCCTCGGGAGGTTGGGGAAGCTCTTCCCCACCTCCCGTGGCCCCCCCAAAAAATGGAAATCCCTCTGCTGTTTACAGCAGAGGGATTTCGTGCCCCTGTCCTCATGACGGAATGGTTCTGTCATGAGCACAGGAGCACTGGTGCTCATGACGGAACCATTCCGTCATGAGCACCGAAGGGGTTAAGGGTGGGTGGGGGCTGATGTTGTAGTGGTCTAACGTGATGCATGTTTAGCTTAGGATAAGTTAAGTTAAGTTATGTAGGTTAGTCATAGTTAGGTTAGATAGATTTTTAGATAGAGATGTTGGTTTTATGATTAGTTAGGATACGTTATTTAGATATATTCATAGATACTTTTATTACTGTTTTTATTGTTAATAACATTTAGAAATTCGCTATTTATGATCTTGTTGATTGATGGTCAGCATTTCAATATTTTAATATTTGAGTCATTAGGCACATGGAATGTAATCTTGATTTTGTGTTTGTGTGATTAGGCATAGCAAAATGTAGTATGTTGAAGCGTCATTTTAATGTTTTTGGACATGTTATTTTAACACTTGAGACTCAACAATTTTGGCCAGACACTCTTGTGGCTTGACATACATATGACTATCATTTTTCAACTGGCAATGCAGAGAACACTTGCATGACTTTGTAACAAGATTCTCTGTCAACAATCTTTAGGGATAATATATTTGTGTACATAGGTGTTATTTCTTACACAGATGGACAGGACGTACACACTACACATTGTGAGTCCAGGTGTTGTTAGAGCTATTTCATGATAATGGTCAACAAGTTAGTGTATAACAAATAGTAAATTCATACCACTGCCCACCACAATGTCTGTATACAGGACAAGTTGAGTGGCACTGATGGTGTATGGAGTACACAGGAACAACTTTGCAGACATCTTGGTTACTGGCATGACTCATTTCACTTGCTGTGGCTATGTTGATAAGTTTACACAGCATCATTTACGTTTCAAATGGCAGTATTTGAACATGGATTTTAATATTATCTTTGTAATACTTACGAGACAAAGATCGAGTCATTACACACTCTCTCACGTATGCTCAAATTTATTTACACGTCTCAATTAAAATAACAGGGAAATTGGTCAAACATTGATCTTGTCGCACAAGTTGGTATGCTGCACTAGTGTTTACAGGGGTGTGAGGAGTGAAAAATCAAGTTGTCAAGTGGTTGTGTCGTGAGAAAGTCATTGTTATTGGCACAATGTTTTGAACTTAACAAATAAGGACAAACATGATGGAGAGGCACAGGTGTAACATGTATGAAGAGGACATTGTCTCCTGGTGATATTTTGCAAAACTAGAGAGAAAGTTATCTTTGGAAACAAAACCTGTGATATGGTGTAATGTCAGTGTCCTGTCTTGCGCTTGAATTGTGATGCAGTTGAGTCATCTTCGTCAGATGCTTCTGCTTGTTGCTCCGTGGGCTCGGTATTTGCAGATTGTGTGTGAGGAGTGAGACCAACAGCAGGGCCAGAGAAGGTTTGAGGTACATCATTTCCCTGTGACAAGATGTTGGGCATTAGTGCATTGATCAATATTTGCTGGTGGCTGAGGACGGCTAATAAATCCCTATGATAGGCAGACATTGTGGCAAAGTAAGTATCCTGCTTTTGTTGCATGTCACGTAGGATTTCATAAATTTGTTCCAGATGTTTTGCCACCTCCCTGCTGCCACTTTGTGTTGGCATTTGTTCATGCCTCAGCCTCATTACACCTGTGATGTTAGCCAATGATTGTTCAAGGTCAGGGGTTTGATTGTTGTTGGGTTGTTCCTCCTCCAGGTTGACAGGTTCTGAGTTCAGGTTTCTGAGGATGGCCTGTAGTGTACCGCCCACACTGTCCACAGCCACATGCACCTCTCTCAGAAGGTCACGCTGTAGTCCAACAGCTGTTCTCTGAAACTGTAGCTGCGTATCCTCCGAGTCAGGGGGTGGATGTGTTCTGACCGATGCAGTGTTAGAACTTGTTTGTGGTTCGTCTGGAGCAGCGACAACATTGTTGTCACTCTCAGGAGGCGGAGAAGGTGACCGTATGGTATACGCGATTTCATCAAGAGTATCATGATCTATTGTGGGCAGATTGTCGTCCGTTTCTTGGAAATCAGGTGTGTCATCCACCTGTTCTGATGTAGGAGGTGCATCTACTGCAAGAAGATGGAAATGTGTTACTACTGCTTGCATGCTCAGTCTTTGAAATGTTTTTCCCAAAGCTTCACATGTGTTTTTCCAAAGATGATCGCTGTGTGGCAGTCAATTAATCTATATTGTGATGCAGACAAAGGATCAAGACTTATACCCCCTTGCATCATCATTGCACCACTTTTATAACACCAGTGGTGCAGTGTGGTGGGACACACTGCCTTGTTAATGTTTATCTTGATGGTATGTACACTTTTAAGCCAACACTATGAAGGCACATTTACTTTTGACTGTGATTGCAGTGTGTTGGCCTCCTTTGGAGCACACCATACTGCACCCCTTCTGATATTTTGGCATGCAACATCTTTACAACATTATGGTGCATGATCAATTTTCAGCCGGCACAGGCACTGAGGGTTGTTTTTTAGAAGCACCTTGCACCGCCAGTGCATCAATTTTGATAATGTTAAAAGTGACACACAGATGGCATAAGTGGCTTGTTAATAACCCCCTAAATTTGTAGGAACGTTGCCAAAGCAAGCACCCTTGCACCATAGTGCATGACTGTCTGCATTGAGGGTAATATTGTTTATGTGCAGGAAAGGACACCTTCTTGCACGCACACAATAAATAGCATTTGTAGATTTATTTGTGAAGTGCAGAAGACAACACACATGGCAACAGCATGATAAAAAGAATAATATGCACATTTGCACATTTCAAACATTTGTCAAATATCAGACCAGGTACTCAATAGTAATTTTATTTATTTGCAAAGCTTTTGCAGCAAGATTTTCATATATGTGTCAGCGTCAACAATAACTTGGTGTATCAATAGTACACTCACATGGGCGCGTATTGCCTGCACCTTTCACAATGAGTAAGGCATGAATGGCTGACATATCTACTAAACTGCATTAAGCATCGTGAAGTGGCTTAACCCTTCTTTGTGATTGAGCCAAGGACCACATTCCCAGGCTTATTTCCTATTAGGTGACGGGGGTTTGGGATTTGGTTTGTAAGATTGCCCCTTTGTGTGTATTGTCCATGCCATGGGTCTTGATTTGTGTATTCACAAGCAACAGCTGACACTTAATTTGACAACATTTTGGGAAAATCTTAATCTGGGTATGCATCATCACCCTAAGGCTACATTAGATAAGCATATGGATGCACACTAGCGGGTTTTTAATGGATCTGCTGTGACATTTCAACTTTCAATGGATGCTGATTTTCAGCAACACACATCGAGTGAGGGTGACAGCTATTGTGAGTTTGTGTGTGCAGGAAGGGTCACATGCCTTCACTACATGATTCACTCACACAACACAGGCACCATTGCACCATGGTGCAGGGATGCCAGCTTTGTGGGAAGATTGTTTTTGTGCAGGAAGGGGCACCTTCATTCGCATGAACAATCTTTTGAGGTGAATTCATCTTCTGATGCATGCTGTGGAATGCATTAGGCATTTGAGTAGGATAAATACGCTCTGATCATATGATCATTCCCCCTTATTCCACCTTGCTAGGCCAGCCGTAGGGTGGCATAGCACTCAGATGCATTTGCAGATTAACGGTTGCTCATTAATCGGAACATGCATCAGTGGACATAGGTGTTGCATGAAAAACCCACAGCAACACACATATCACACCACTGACATGGCAAGTGTAGCATTTAAAGGGTGATATTTAAAGGCACAGGTAAAGACACGCAAGGTGGCTTTACCTGTCCTTGTAAAGATCACGCACCAGGTTACCCCACTAGTGCCTCACGCAACTTATTGCTCGGGTGGGACAACAGGATTGTAACTCTTCCCCAGCAGAGAGAGCCGTGGCAGGGCTGTTTTGGCATGTGCAAAGTGTGATTGTCATATGTGATTTACTTCCATTACGGATAGTTGGGACTGGGGACAGGTCCCAGTACATCAAGATGCACACAGCAGACTGTGGCATAGGGACATATCTAGCTGACATCACCACCATGACCCATTACTCACATATTTGCCCTTCTTGTGACTTACCCATTGGCTGCTCTTGATTTTCTAAGGCTGCACTGTCCTGTCCTGATATTCCAGTGACCAACTCCTCTGGGATAATAGCTGCCACCCACTCCTCCGGGCATCCAGAACCTCCTATTCTGCTGGGCTTCCTCCTCCTGTCTGCAATGCTGCCTTACGGTTTGCCGCTAGCTTTTCTTTTGTTCTGCGCTTGCAGTCGTGCCAGCACTTTTTACAGTCAACGACAGTCCTCTTTGCTTGTCCTATGCTGTTTATTTTCTGGACAATGGGCTGCCTTATCGCCTCCTTTTTGGCACGTGGCAACTTTGAACTCACGAAGAGCTGGTGCTGAAAATTGGTCACCGCTGTGACCAGTATTTCATTTTTTTCTTGACTGAAGTTCGATTTGTGCTTCCTCTTTGCCAGGGTTAGGGATGTGCATCAGGACTTTCGCTGCGGTTGGTTGCTTGAGGGTCCTGACTACTGCAGTTTCCTCCCTGGTCCATTGCAGACGCCTCTATGGTCCCCAAAGAGTTTTTTTAGGAGTTGCATTATTTTTAGGGTGCTTTTTTGCTCCTTCACGCAGTGGTGAATGTCGCAGAGTGCTCGGGCTGGCATTGCGTGACGCAAATCTGCCCTATATCACTTTTTCAGCAGTTGCGTCAGGCTGACTTGCAGCAGTTTTGCGGCACCTACGTCAGTTCTTCTGACGCAGGATGCAGCGTTGTGCCACAGTCTAACAAGATGTAGATATGGCGCAACCGTGGCGATTTGCATTGCCGCTGTGGTGGTGCATTGTTTTTGACGCATCGCTGCGTTGCGGCAGCGATGCAACACTTCTTGTAAATGTGCCCCTAAATACGGCAGGCTGTAGTTCACTGAGTCAGCAGAGTACCCCCCTAACCCTACCTGGCAGAATAGAGTACAGCACCTCAACAGCTCAATAAACTCCCTAGTCTTTAGACCTGGCAAAGCAACTGCACTAAAAACAAATCAGGTTGCTTCCGATTTTTAACAAATGCGTCTCCTACAAGGCTAGGGACATGCAGCCTCTTTTCAAATTACCTTGGCTTTATGATACTTGTTTTGTGCCACCTTTCAACTCTTTGATATCAGTTAAATATGCTGACTTGTATGTACTTGTCAGTCATTGTAAATTGCAAGTGGGAGAGCTACCTCAGCATGGAGGTGATAGTGTGCTTTAAAATTTGTAAGGGGTGCATTATACTCATGAACGAATTGCACTCGTATATATTCAATGTGTGGTTGAACTTCGTGCATATTAAAATGAAGTTTATATATCGTCGTTTGAAAATCTGTGAAGAAAAATCATGACGTGCTTTACAGAACTGATTAATATTTTGTGTGTATTTAGAGAAATCATGTAATTGTACACGTATATGTTGATTAAAAGTAACCAGATGTATTCACTGTTATAAGATTCATATAAAGGCCTGTGAAGCGAATGCCTATTAAAGAGTGTTTTAAGTTAGCCAGAATCGTAGGCCTGACTTTCGTTCCTTCAAGGTTTAATTTCTCCTCGTTTGCTCTTAAGGTCAGGAGCTAATTAAAATTTATGTGTGTAGAATGTTTTCATTTCACTCCTACTGCAGGTACAGGAATTTGACCTCGTTCACTCAGATTTAAGAAGATACATGGGAGGAAAGGAATGTCTTTGAAGTGCTCGGACATGAGAAAGGGAGGACACCTTCTGTCCCTGGAGAACTTGGGAGCCAAGGTCGGTGGACAGTCATGTAAATTTAATTGACTTTGTGGAAGGTTACTGAAGAAGGTGTTCACTGAACAATGTACCATGTGACTCGTCAGGGGTGTAAATTTGCCTTTTTGAATTAGGTACTGGGACAGATCTGGAGGACTTCTTCTGTTTTTGACTAAGAGAGGAGAGCATCTTAGAATGAGCTCTGTAGCTCTAAGCTACCTGACCCATTTGACGTGAGTGTACTTCTGTGGAAGTCAACACGTGCTGACACCTTTTGGGGAATTTGCTAGGAAGGGAAGAAAAGGGATGCCACTTTAGATGCAGACTAGGGACAGATTATTCTAAGGGGGATATTCTCAAGAACGTGTGATAATTATCGCAAAATTAGCTTAACGCAACTTTGCACATCGCAGTCTATTGCGGGAAAATACCGCCGTGTTAACGTTGTATTTTCAACCCGGCGGCACCATGCGATAGTATCACGACAACGTGCCAAATGACCACGTTAAAATTAACGCAACGCCGAAAAAACGCGAAACACGAACGCGAAAAAAGTTGCGATGTGGCCAACTGCGATAAAAAAATCAGCGAAAACCAGCGAAAGGCCTGCAATTCCCACGCGTCATGCGGGAAAATGCACTACAAAAGCACTGAAAAACCCAAACAAAATAATTAAAACTGCGTAGCACCATGGAGGAAGCCAGAGCAAGTACAGAGGACGACTAGAACACCACAAGCCCCCAGGAGGACCAGCCTGGGACCTCGGGGTCACGGAAGGGCAAGGAGAAGAAGACGAGGAAGACGAGGTTCAGTCCGCAGGAAAACAGGATCATCATCACGGAGGAGATAGAACACCACCAACAACTGTACGTCACCTCCAACGTGTCATTGGCAAATAAAAATGCAATATGGCAGTCCATCCTGGACAAGGTGAATGCAGTCGGAGTGAGGAGGAGGACAATTGGAGAGGTCAAGAGGCGCTGGAATGATGCGAAGCGCAAAACCAAGAAGAAACTCGCTGACAACCATCAGGCAGCAATGCAGACTGGAGGTGGCAGTCCAGCGGAACACCAGGAGTTGGATGAGATGGAGGAAATGGTGGCCACAGTCATCAGTGGGGAGATGGTGGCAGGAGTTGGGGGTCCGGACACTGCTCGACATGACCTGACACAACAGCACCAGGGTGAGTACCGAACAGGGACTGGGTGGACGGGGGGAGATGGGCACAATGGCACACATGCACAATTAAGTAGAGCACACTGCACACCCACAATGACTCTGGATCATGTCCCTGATCCCCTTGGCACACTGCAGCACACATACAAACAGCAAGTAGGCCCCCGTCCACTATGGGCACAAAGGGGTCCCTCCCCACACAGCACCAATCTCACAATCAACCCATGCACACGTGTCTAAACCAGCAAAGCTGCGTGTCTGTGAGCCACACTGACAATGCAAGTGACACTGCATGACGAACAGCATGGCTGCAGTCCAATTATCATGACATGGTGCATGCCACGACACTGAGGTGGCTGAGTGTGGAACACATCCGTAAAGGAGCAGGTCACACTCTGACACATCCACGTGCACAAACAACCCCTGATGTCAACAACACATCTGCGGATAAACCATGCCCAAGAGTCCAAAATACGAACTCGAGCCAAAATTAGCCAAGTCTGCAACATCTCAGCACTGTAGAAGCACAGAAGACAAAGGCACACCGCCTCAAAGGGAAAAGGGACAGCAAACTCACAGCTGCAGGGGCGACTCTCCCACAATGCAGCACACACACATAGCAATAACAGCACATCAACATTGACGACAATGTGGTACAAAGTGCAACACTTTCACTACAGAACAGAGGACACAACTGGTTCCACTTGTGCGTAGAAACTGGACAATCACATCTGGCATAGCAGGAAACTGTGAGATGATAATGTACGTGTACAACCTCACAACTGTGATGTAGTATAAAAAATGTCCACTGTCCCGCATCAAATAGTCAGCTCCTCCCAAACAGTCACAATGTACATTGTCATGCAGTCTGTATGTAAACTTGAACAATGCGTCAACATACATGTCAACACAATGTTAAAATGCATCTCCCCTTCACAGTGCAGAGGGACAATCAACACCTCCTGCAGAGCAGACCAGACAACTCATCAGTGATGATGAAGAGGACCTCCACACCTTCGACACCGACGCCCTACAACAGGTCATGGACAGCTACGGCAACCCACCTCCATGAGCAGGGCAGCCCAGCTGCATCGAGGAGACCCCACCCCCTGCACAGACCACACAGCAGGAAGCACCCACCACCACGGCTGGCTCCCAGCACCTCACTGAAGAACACATCGCATTCCAAGGCCATGTGTTAGACTGCCAGAAGGAGGTGGCTGAACAGGTGCGGGTGGGGTTCGACCTCATGGCAGCCAAACTAGATGACATACGTTGGTGTCTAAGTCCCATCAGGGACCACTTACACTCCCTAACGGACACCCACAGTACGCTCCATGATGTCCAACAATCCATGCCTGACATCGCTGGAGTCATGACTCTGAGAGGAGAACAACTGCCTAGTCAGAGTGGCCTCAGCAATGTCAGCCGAGAGTTGGCACAGATGCTGAGGATAATGGAGAACATGGAGCGGATGCATGCGGAAAGAATGTCTGCCACTGATGCACATCAGCAAAAAGTTGTTGGGATCTTCCATGCCCTGCAGAGCCTCATCATCGCATTGCTGCCACTAAGGCAGTCACTGATGAATGCTGCTGGTCCTTCTACACACACATCTCCGGCCCCTGATGTGTCAGTGGCACACAGTGCTGCAGACCAAACATCAGCACCCACATGTCAGACAGATGACATAGAGGACGAAGATGAGGGTGATTCCACCTTTGTAGTAAGAAGGAGCCAGTAGCATTCTTCTCCGCCATATGCCCTGTTTCAGTTTGGTTCTGCCCTCTGCATCATGCCCTGTAACATCACCTCCCACTGTCCCCCGAAACACTCTGCGACACTCACCTTGGACCTCGACATGGACTGCCATATTTTGTTTGCTTACCAATGACACAGCAATCAGACTGCAGACTGTTCTCTTCCTCCTCCGATGTACTTGTCAATCCCTAAATGACTCTGGCTGGCCCTCCACTGGGCTACAATGTAATGTGGGGTTTGCATGGCCATGTACTGCTCCAGCTCCGACACTCCACCGAATGTGAATAAATCATTCAAATTCACACAGATGTGTCATGTCCATAATCGATCATGTATGAAAGTATGGATGAATGTAAGGACATTGATTGCCCAAAAAGGTACACCCTGGGAAATGAAAGCAATGCGCATGTGTGACCGTGACACACATAGGAAGTGAGATGACTGGGAATGTGTGCACTAGCTATGGCCTCATTGCTCTGAAACAACAATCGCGCAATTTCTCAGCTTTGCCCCATGCAATGTTAGAAATAGGGCTGGGTATGAGATGTCAAAGTCGTTGGCAGGCCTAAAGTATTGTCCATCATCACATTTGACAACAGAACATCTCTTCGCATACCTACTCACACTCAACTGGGTGGACACAGCCTGTAGTGATGGATCACATTGATCCACATGGCAAGAATATAGACACCATACTCACATTGCTGAAGACACGTAAGAGCACAGGTCTATCAGCAACTATCCCAGCCACTATGTCTGGCACACAGAGGTGGAGCTGGCAATAGGGACTCACCCCTAAGTGAAATGCATCAGTCAGTCCCTCCCTGTGTACGGACAATGCTCATTGAGGCACACGATTTGTCATTCTAATCAACACTCATCACAGTTGAACACTAGTGAAGTTGTGTAGACTTTATTAGCATGTGCGTGTCTGTATGGGCAAGACAAGGGCCACAACATGCAGAACAATGCATCAGACACTAAAAGGCAGCATTCGGACACGGGACAGTTCCACGTGATAGGCGTTGTGCATGCACCCGGGATGTTCTGCCATTGCGTTGGTGGCTCTCGTAGAACCGGCACTCTTCTGACCTGCGGCAGTTATGTGGATGATATGCCACAGCTCGGAGCAATGAGTCGTATGTGTGTGCAATGTTTGGACGTATGGGTTGTTGTGTACGTAAGTGTCAAGGGAATTCCATGCAAGAGTACCTCGACCAAGAACTTCTGTGTGTGGGGTGTGGATACGTTGGTCTTTCATTTGCGCTGTGCGTAGTGTGGGAGTCATCATCATCTGATATGGTATCTCTTTCAGGGGGTGCCTGCCGCATGCAAGACCAAGGTCGGAGGTGCAGATGTCCTTCCGCCTTCTGTATTGAGACAAAGGAGCTTTCATCCCTAATGTTAGTCTGACTACTGCTTGCATTCTGGAAATGTGATGTGGCTTTTGCTCTGCAATTGAGGCTAGGCCTTAGGCTTATGGTGCACCAATGGTGATACACACACAACAGTTGGCATGCATGAGCCAAGAGCCCGAGTGGCCTTGTACTCCTTGTGCTCCTTGTACAATCCCTTTGTGCGCGGCTGCCCTCCGGGTGCATGCAACATTGTCGATTGTGGGCCATATGGCACAGACACTGCAACAGAGACACACGCATCAGTTGGTTTCATGTCCAGCCCAGAAACGAACCATGCCCAGAGCCCAGGGATAATAATTCCCACCCCGACGCTGTACTTGTGTATGCCGGCCCAGTCCACCCCTCTTACGTATTAAGGGGGGACGACAAAGCTACATGTCCAAGGTCTTACCCACTGCCTGTGGTGACATGGTTGCGTCCGCTGTACACAGCACATGACTCAATCAGACAGGGTCCATGGGTTGTGGTGCACTGAGTTAGTGGCACCTGAAGAGCTGAGCAGGGTATCAAGCTGATGATGGCATCCGAGACAGGTGTGAGCAACTCTGGTAGTCTGGCTGTAAGACTCTTCCGACTCTGGCAGGTGTTGGTTGGAGGTGGTCCTGGCGGTGGTGGCATGTGCAGCCAGCGGTGATGCGTCGTCCGGGCAGGTCAGGACTCAATTTGATGTGTGAGCCCTGGTGGACCGCAGTTGAGGCAGGAGGCAGCAGTCAGCGCAGGGCCACAGACACATGGTGTTGATGACCCCCAGGCCATCGACTCAGAGGCCATCCAATATTCAATCAGACAAGGTCCATAACTTGAGCTGCACAGAGTTAGTGGCCCCGGATACATTGCGGCCGGCACAGGCACACCACCACGGGACGGTGACTTGCTGTGCACTGAGGTAGGGCCACGAGAGCTGAGCGGGTCCTTGTCGATGTCGAAGGTGAATGTCGCGGAGTGTTCCGGGGGACAGTGGAAGGTGTTCTTCCAGGGCATGATGCAGAGGGCAGAACCAAACAGAAACAGGCAAAATGGAGGAGATGAATGCTACAGACTCATGTTTAACACCAAGTCAGTACCAGCCACATGATGATGAAGACAACCCCCAGGCCATTGACTGAGATGCCACCAAAGTTCAACCAGAGAGTGTCCATGAATTTCGTGGCACAGAGTTAGTGGCACCAGAGCTGAAAGGGGATGCAGTCTGCGATGAGGCCTGTACAATGGTATAAACTCTGCCATAAATAAATCAAGACTCAGTTCCAAATGTGTGACCTACTTGACCGCAGTGTAGGCCAGAGGCAGCGGTCAGCAGGGGCCCACAGCCACGTGTCGTTGGCTTGCGATGCACAGAGTTAGTGGCACCAGAGCAGTTGTTGGTACTGTTCGATCACCTCCATGACTATGATCCTTTTTTCCTTCGGACTGAACCGCATCTTCCTCTTACTCCTCTCCTTGCGTACAGTGATATGCACTCGGCCATTGAATAATCAAGACTCAGTTCCAAATGTGTGACCTACTGGACCGGAGTGTAGGCCGGAGGCAGCGGTGGAGTACGTCAACGAGAAAGGAGTGCTGGGGGCCTGTGTCGCGGAGGCCGTGATGGTCTGAGAAGGCTGCCAAGGTCGCGGGCCTCAGGCCTGGAGCTTGAACCGGCACGTGGTGGGCCCTCTTTGACACACGCCGGTGTCGGCAGGTGAGCAGTGAGGCCTGGTTGCGCAGGGGCGGCCAAGACGGGTCTGGGGACCAGCGGCCTGGGGTGCAGCAGGCGCACAGGATCGCAGGCACCGCCGCTCACGGCGTCGGCCTCGTGGCGGGCTGAGAGGCGCCGCCCTGGCAGACACGTTGGCCATTCCGGAAGAGAACCACGCCCAGCGCTATGTGCTTTTTCTTCACACCCCTACGCTGGCCTGGCGTACGCCGGGCCAGCCCACTCCGCTCACGCTTACAGGGGGGGACGTGAGTGACAAGCTACATTTCCGTGATCTTCCCCACTGCCTGGGGTGACATGGTTGCGTCCACTGTCCACTACACTCCAGACACCAGCAGTATATGTCTACATGGACATGTCTGTGGTCTGCATACTGCAGTTTTGGCCAGCACATCCACGCCACACTTGGCATTGTGTACATTCTCATTCATGGGTCACTTGCCTCCTTCGCACATGCCTGGTTCCCACCTCTCCCCACATTCTGCTATTGTGTGGCTGAGGTGCCATGCCGTTCATGGCTTGTGTACATGGCTGGCCCAGGTTACCACAGTAAGTTGTGCTGTCGTGTCTGGTACGTGGGCATGTTGTTTGGCATGTTGTATGTGGGTTTGTAACGTGTGCATTCCCAGAGTCGTGAGTTGCATGACTGTGGAGTTGAGGTGTGTGGTGTGTTCATTTGGTACTTACCAATGAGCAATGCATTCCCATGGGTGCCATCCTGAAAGCGCTGGTTGATGATGGACTGTCGAAAGATGAAGGAATCATGCACACTGCCTGGGTAGTTGGCGACGACATTGGTGAGGAGTCCCAGGTGGTCCACTATTGCCTGCACATTGATGGAATGCGTGTGCTTCCTGTTGCGGTAATTGTGTGCAGTGGCGGCAGGGGGCACGAGGAGTACATGTGTGCAGTCGATTGCCCCCAACACGTGCGAGAAGCCAGCTATGGCATAGAAGCCTTGCTTGGTCTCCAGCTGTTCCTGCGCAGTGTGTGGGAAGTAAAGGTGCTGGGGTACCAAGCTGATGATGGCATCCTAGACAGGTGTGAGGAACTTGGATAGGGCTGGCTGTGAGACTCCTCTGACTCTGGCAGTTGTTGGTTGGAAGGTACCAAAGGCCAACAGGTGCAGCACGGCCAGCAGCTTTGTCTGCGGAGGGATGTTGGTTGTCCGCTGTGCTGGTACCGTCAGCCTGTGGGCAATGATGATCAGGATGTGGAGGATGGTCGTCCTTTTGAGCCTGTAGTGGACAATGACATCCTCTGGTGTTAAGTCTGTGGGGCTGGTGCGTTTTCTGAAGGTCCGCTGTCTTTGTCTGCACTGCCTCTGAGGTAGTCCGTTGGAGTGGGAGGGGGGCTGGGGGGGTGGCGGGCCTGGGTGTGGTGGCGGTGGGTGTTGTGGCCCTCTTGGGGCTCCGAGCTGCATGATCAGTAGCTCCATGGCATCTGTTGTTCTTCAGGTGTGGCTCTGGTCTGGCCTCCTTTTTGTGGTGCAGGTTGTCATCCGACTTAACACCAGGTAGGAGCAGGTGTTAAATCCCTGCTGCTAACGCGCCTTATCGCCTGTTTTGGGATCTTATCGCCGATCTGGCTGGTCGTAGAGAATATTGCGAAGTGGTGTTTTTGCGGCTTTTTGCACAGGAAGGCCTACTCTGCATCTCATTAGCGTTAGTTGCCGGTGTCATCCATGGTGATGTTTTTTGCGGCTGCTATCACAGGAAAACTGGCGATATCGGCTCTTAGCACCAGCTTGTGAATAGGGCGATAAATCTATTGCCACTTTGGCTGCAATAAAGTGCCGATAACTCGGCGATAAGTCCTTGAGAATATGCCCCTAAATTCCGAAATACAAATGAAAAGAGATTTGAATGCAGCATCTATGCTCTGCTGTGTTCTCATATTGGAATTCATCATTTTATGCCTATTTTGTCGTATGAACTATATTCGTTGATTGGGCTCTGTATTAGCTTTCATGTATCTCTATACCTTGATTTAGAGGTGTATCTATATTTTGTTGTTTCTGGCTTTGTAATAAATCTACAAAAGCTAAATTCGGAGTTCGTTGTTATTTGACACGGATGGGAGGGAAATTGTATAATTGGTAAAGTGTATTCTTCCCTCCACATTTTTTAGCAGGCAATAAAAGATCATCGGCTGGGGATACGTAAGTGAAATTAGGGTGCAAAATTCGGCCTTATCAGAGGGCATATCCTTGTGCAACTCAGAAGAGCCCACTACGTCAAAAACTATGTCCGAAAAGAGTGTTATGGTGGCACATAAATAAATCTGCTTATTGTTCATTTTTACAGGGTGTTTTCCTAGAGAGGCCAGCTAGGTGGGATAGCCGTTCAATTAATTACAATCTTGGAATAATAGTACAGGTTAACGCTAATGTTTTAATTTGTTCATATCGTTGTATTTGCTGACATATATTTTGGATGTATTAAGGCTCTTCAGAGTTATTGTCCAGGTGATTATGCTAGGTTGTAATCAATTTAGTCATTTCACATGCCAAGTGCCATCTGTGCTTAATTTGTAATAGAGAGAGGGCCAGTGCCCAAAGCTCTACCCAGAGCACTGAGGTAGGTGCAATTACCGACTACCAAGGCTGGTAGTCTTAAATCCACCTCAGGCCTCTTTAATCCACCATCAGATGCTCCTGGCCCCTTTATCTCATACTTGCCAGTACCTGCTATCTCCATTTGTGACGGTTTGTGTTTTTCTCTCTTTTCTTCTCGGTAAAGGTAAATGAGTTAAAAAAAAAGTGCCGGTCCCCAAATATAAATGCAGAAGGCCCCCTGCAACCATCGCCTCAAATTAAGCACTAAGTGCTACAAAATACCTCTGCACAAGAGTGCCTCAAGCAGTGTAGACCAGTAGAACCCTAAAAGCCCTTCAAATGTGTTAATAAAGAGGGTGGTGGCCACACTCAAACAACCAAGCTGTTGTTTTATTTTTGGAAGTGTGTCCTACAGTGATGCAAGACAGGTGTGAAATCCTTGCATCTCATCCACTCTTGGGGTTATGCTATTTGTATTTTATAATTTTTCTTCAATTGACATGATTGCACTTCCTGACAAATATGGTTGCAAAAGGTTTCCCATCCGTCCACAGGGATGACAGGCTTTGCGTATTTATGAGCAAGCCTCTCTGAATAAACCAGATCAGACATTTCTCTTTCATCAGGATGTTTTGAACCAAGTGCTATTTTGAAGGTAAGGGAAGGAAGATAACTGCACATGCCTTCCTCCATTTCTCTGCGCAAGACTGATCACTCAGCAGGTTCTGCAATTTGTTATTATCTCAGCCTGGTGTTTTTAAGCAATTAGAATGGATGAAAGAGACAAGCCGAATTCTAATCTGAGCTAAAGGCTATATAGCCTGCATCATCCCTTAAAACTACTAAGACAAAGACTTTGTATGAGGTGCCTGTTGTAAATGTATTCTTCCTCCAACATGGTAATTATACCTAGCCCTTCCTTTGTGTCCTTTCCTCTTTCCCTTCCAGAATACCTGTAATGTTCTAATGCTTCTCTTCTCTGCATTCCAGACTTGTCAGTTGGGGTCTGGTCAGCTGGCGAGGTGTACGCTTTGTCTGTACTGTAAGAATAAATCCTCTACTTACGTGTAAGAGGCTCCTGTGTTGTCACCGCCGTTATTTACATCATTTATGGTAACGATTTCCAGTGCTGACTGGACAAGACGGTGAACCTTCGGCAGAGCGGACTTTCTTCTATCGCTCCGGACAAGCGACACCTCCCCAAAAAGAATCCACCGTGCACTGCATCGCCACCGATCCTGTGAAGACGTCGTCGAGATTGACTCGTCACTCAGAGACATTATTAAAGAAATTGTGAGGCCACGGAGGCAACTCTGACGTCACCCGTCTAACTGTGAGTCTCGTGCTCCCTACCCTGCATGCGCCACTCCTCGACGCGTCTAACGTTGCCAGGTAGCAGCGTATTCGCCCCAGCGCGTCATTCCACAACTTGTCGAATGTTGCTAGGCAGCAGGCCCACTTGTTTTCAGCGCATCTCTACCATGCACCATGCAGACGGGTAACGCGCTGACGTCATCCCGCAACGTGACGCCATCTTGAAAAAAGATATTGCCGTGTAATGCTACACCAGTGTTGTGCCAGCTGGGTAACTATGGTTACAGTGATCGGCGATTGCAATCATCGTCTGTGGTACGCTCATCAGGATATTCGTTTTTGTTGAAAGTTCGAGTGTGTCAGTTTCATGGTGATACGCTCACCTTGTACTTATTAAATTATTTATTCATTTAAAAAAAAAAAAAATCTTTTTCTTCTTGCGTGATAAGCTTCATCGCTATATCCTCCAAGTTGAATCTGTTCATCCTCAGGATGGCGCTGGTGTCCTGGTAGCTACTCCTCTTGTGCCTAGTATTACAGCACGCACTACTGTTTTCTCCACAGTTCTACAATACAGTGGTTGCAAGTTCTGAACAGTCATGGCACAACAAGTGGCAGTAACTCTACCTCCACAATTTCTCAGCGAACCAGGCACACCTTCTATTTCATGGGAAGATTGGATTGTCATGTTTGACAATTATCTAGATACCCTTGATGGACAGGACTTTTCCGCCAAGCGCAAAAAAGCACTATTATTAAGTGCCTTGGGCAAGGAAGGTCAACGTGTATTCAAGTATCTTCCCCAAGCGTTGCAATCCAGTGGGCAGTCTACACCTGATGAGTACAAAGAAGCTGTTGCGAGACTCGAAGTGAGGTTTTCCAAAGAAGAAAACTTAGTCATGAACAGATTTAAGTTTTACACTCACAAACAACGCAACGAGGAATCCATTGATGATTTTGTTGCACGTTTACGTGAACTTTCAGTAAAATGCAATTTTGGTTCAATGGCAGATGAGTTGATCCGCGATCAGCTCATTGTTCAGTGTAATTATAGAAAGATACAGGAGAGGCTGTGGGCGGCCAAAAATCCTTCTTTAAAATTAGCCATAGACTTGGCTAAGGTGGTCGAAGAATCAGAAAGATGTATGAAGGAATTACAAAAATGTAGTTCACAGCAACAAATCTCTGAAGTGTCTGAGAAACTCATGTATGAGTGTGAACCTGGTGATGATGAAGCAGTAGCTATTGTAAAGCTTAAAGGGAAAAGTTTTCAAAAAGGAGTAACTTTGGCAAATCCCCTATTAGGTTTTGTTCGAGATGTGGCAGCAATACACATACCTCTGATGCAAAATTTTGTTTTGCAAACAACAAAGAATGCCTCAAGTGTGGGAAGTTGGGTCATTTTTCAAGGATGTGTAGGAACAAAGTTAGGCCCAAAGTAGCGGTCATTGAAGATTGTGCTATTGAAATTAAAAGAGATAGGGATAAAATCCTGGTGATTGATGATCCGGATATCATTACCAGCAATGAAAAGAGAGAGAGGAGACCGAAAGCTGAATTTACTATTGATGGTCATGTAGTAACTCTTATGGTGGATACTGGCTCAAGATATACTATAATCCCCGAGTCCATGTTCAAGGAGGAGTGGGGTGATATGCAACTTAAAGATAGGGATATTTCCCCTACAGGGTATCAGGGTGAAAATATAGAGTTACTAGGTTACTTTGAGGCTGACATCTCTTTTATGCATAGGTCCACCAACTGCAAAATGTATGTCTCGGTTGATGGCCCACCTATCCTTGGGTGGATCCACAAATACGACTTGCACATTATAGTCAATCCTAGGGCACCCAACCAGGTTATGGTTGTGGATGATCATTCCCTCGACGAGATTCTACACGATGCAAGCAGAGTTTTTAGAGATGAGTTGGGTGAATTGAAGGGGTATGTACATAGAATTCAGTTAAAGAATGATGTTATCCCAGTTCAACACAAGGTGAGAAGAGTTCCTCTTGTCTTGTGGCTCATGGCCTCCTGGCCTGCCTGGCTACGTTGGCACAGGCCTGGCTGCCATGATGACTTCTGCGCACGTTACTCTTGGCCGTTGTTCTGTTGCCCTCTGCTACTGCCAAGTTATTTTACGACTGTCTGCATTTTCTGTTTCTCACCTTTTCTCCTGTTCCCTTTGGGCTCAGTCTGAACAACAGTTACAAGGTCGAATAACACGTCCCTGGTTCTTACTGATTTGGCCCGTCCCTCGCACCTAGACATAACACCATGTACAGCTGCCATGGAGAAATTAGTGTGCTTTTAATAATGCGGTCGCCCGCTCTAGATAGCACTTGGTGACGACCTTTCCAGAGAGAAGAGCTGTGATTGTCTGCTGATGTAGCTTTGCATCTAGAGACTGAGGTATGGGGGTTCGCTAGTCAAAGCCCAAAGGTCTTCTATTTTCATAATACACTGGCTATCAGCACGGGGAGGGTGGTAATGTTAGTTAGACATATATCCACTGCTTTATGAGATGCTTTCCCGTTCGTATTCTATGGAGTAGTAACTATGCTGATTATATTATTCATATGTATTATGCTATTAGTACTGACACGTGTACTGTAGCTTAGAGCACGTAAGTTGAAATAAACATTTTAACCTATACAGTGTCTCTTCTTACGCATGTTGTGGACAGGTACGAGTGAGTGACGAAAGAGTGTTCTTGCCTCTGCGAGTCCTGAGAGAGAGAGAAACCGTGTTCTGGGTTGTCTAATCATTGGTACATCAGTGCTAATGGGACGCTAAGGCTAGTTGGGTTGGGGTTTTGGGTGCTAAGGTCTATGGTTGGCTCACCACTATATTCCGAGGTCCTATTATCCTGTGCATTGCTCTGTATGTGCAGAAACCCTATAACATGGCGCGACCAACGAGTGGGGCAGCTTACTTGCGAGACGCTTGAGTAGTACTTGTGCTTGTCCACACACCCCTCACGTACGCTTCCGGAAGCGTGTGTGACGGCGATACCTCCTATATTGTAGATTTTGTAGGTTCTTTCAAGCTTGATGTTATTAAAAAAGGTTTCTTAAATATAACCCTTTTTGTGCTGCCTCGTGTAAGATTGTTGAATAGACCCGTTAGTAATGGCGGGTATAGACATAGCGGCGCATAGCCGCACAGCACTCAGGGATCACTTACGGGTGTAAGGAGTGCCAGACGCGGGAGTTGAACTAGTCTTTGTGGTTCAAGACGATCCGGCTTTCCACTTTGAAGTGTTCTACTCTTGGATCACTTTTCCAGCGGTGAATGCGAACGATAATCTGTTCCATGAATATGAACCCACCGTTGTTCCTGCTGTCTATAGACCTTATACTAATCTTGAAGTACCGCTCACGGCTTGGCAACACCGTGTTTGGTTTAATGGCGCCCTCCCACAACCGACTACCACGGTTCGTTTAGGCCCCTTATCAATTGAGAGGGCCACTTGGCCTGTTTTGGCCGGGTACACCCCACATCCGCGTTATATGACAATACCAGTCGCGGAACTGCGCACTATGTATGCGGCCTTGGTGCAGGTGCATCGAGCTTTAGTGCGATATGTTACAGGCAGCCTCCATGGAGCCGCTCCTGGAGTTCCGGCCAACCAGCTGCTGCAGGCGGAGTGACCATAAGTCCTGTCATGGTGAATTCGGTGATGGGCAAACGTCCACAAAATAAGGATGATTTTCCTTATTGACTTGCAGAAAAGTTTGATCAGTTGAGGCAGTTTTTCCACATACAACTCCAGTGGATAAACATCGTATTTTAACGATTAGTTTGCCAAAAGACTTAATTCCCGAGTTGACAGCATGTGACAACTGGGGTAAGGTATTCGCAGCAGTATATTCTAAATGTTTTGGTACTCCTTCCATGACGGTTCTCCCTTCTGTAATTAAAAAAGTACAGGACGAACATGGCCCTGAAGCGGCTGTGGAATTAGGGTTGAGACTGGTGGGAGTGTTTGAAGTAGTAGCTGAGCTGATCCTTGCGAATGTCAAGGGCGATGCAGTGAACTTTCAAGTAGCTAACGCTTTGGCTCTGGTCCCAGAATTGGACAAGCCTCGAGAATTACCGAAAATTATTACCCAGGCTTACAAAACTATTGGTAGAAATAGCCTGGGTAATAAGCCTTTGCAAAACAGCAAACACAATCGCAAACACAACAACAACAAACCAAATCTCAGTCTGAGAAAGATGAGAAACCAGTCTTCACTAAAAAGAGCTGGAGGCTGAAAAAACAGGGTAAGCAACAAAAGAAGCCGGGGTCGAGAGGCGCATCCCCGGTTTCAGTTTCTTCTGAACGCACTTATGATTTACGCGATAGAGCGAGAATTAAGTCACCGGATAGGTTTCAGATCCCTGATACGCGTTCTCCTCATTCTTCACAGGCACAGACTGCGTCACAGGCCGGTGGAGGAGACCGCCAGGATAGAGGAAGGGACCGTGAGGCCCCACAGGGACGAGACCAGCCTCGACAACAAGTCAGAGGAAAAGAGGAAGACGCTCAACGTTTTCGACCACAATTTCAGAAGAAGAAAGTTGCCGCTGTAACAGCGAAATATGCCACAGACGGTGAGAACGAGGCTCCTGAATTGGACGTGGGCAGTAACCCTCCTAGACAGCGCCGCGGAAGTTACCATAGTGCGGGAGGCGCTACGTCCTCATATGGAGGCGACAGCAACTGAAACATTCATTACTGTTGAAACAGCAGACACCAGAGTGGCACCCCCTGACAGACTATTTAATATTGTCATTCAAATTGAAGGTGATATACAGCGTGTAATTAAAGGGATTTTTGGGTAAATCTGACCTCTTCATATGACATTTTGTTAGCAGAGGCGGATTGGCCACCCCCATTCGTTCTTGCTGTGCGTAAAGGGGAGGAGGTAATCCTTCCGAGCTTTTCTCGACATGTCCCAAAGGACAAAGCGGAGGCTCTTGCAGCAGAGTGGGCTGTGTCCCTGGCTCCAGCGTTATTCCGCAATCACGTGGGTTGGGACGAGGATTCTCCCCCCATGAAATACCTTTGCGGTCATTACCGCAGCCACAACCCCAATATCCCATAAAACGTGAAGCCAAAGGCCCCGTTTCCGAAATTCTTACTCAGTTGGAATATCAGGGAGTAATTGAACCCTGTGTATCACCTATTAACAATCCCCTTTTCGCGGTTTCTAAACCCGATGGCTCGTACCGCTTAGTATTGGATTACCGGAATTTGAACTCGCATTGTTGGACCTTTGCGTTGCAAAATACCCATAGTTCTGCGCTTGTAGACAGCCTTGTTCGTAAAAAATATAAAACGACCCTTGACCTTTCAAATGGATTCTACACGCACAACTTAGCCCCGGAGAGTGGCCAATGGTGCGCTTTTACATCCGGTGGTAAAATGTTCAAATTCAGGCGTCTTCCTATGGGCTACAAGAATAGTCCAGGCGTATTCGCCGCTCGTGTTGTCTCTTTGTTAGACGGCATCGATCCAGACGCCTGTTCGTACGTGGATGACATTTATCTGACGGACGACGAATTGTTTCCGCATCTAACCCGAGTAGACCGCATTATTCTTGAATTCGCGGTTCAGGGTTACAAAATTAACTTTGCCAAATCTCATATTGCTGAATTTACCGTTTTGTTCATGGGCTATGAGCTCAACAATGATGGTAAGGGTTTAGCCCCCTATTTTCTGGAGAAATGTGCACTTCTGTGCCCTCCTACTAATCTGAAGAAACTTCAGTCATTGCTGGGCTTTCTGAACTTCGGACGTACATATATTCCCGAATACGCCCAGCGTATCAAGCCACTGTATGCCTTGATACAACCTACTTTTTCGAAGTCTTGCTGGCTTCCGGAGCATACCTCCATTCTGCAGTCTTTGCAGACAGACCTTCTTGAGTCCAAATACCTTTTGACGCGTGATAACCACACAAACTTGGTGATTAGAATCATTCCAGGGGCAGTGGGTTTCACGTACTTAACCTTTAATGAAGGTGATACAGTACCCATCGCATATAAGTCACATCTGTACGCCTCCGCAGAAATGCGGTTTTCATCTGTGGAGAAAGTTCTAACAGCAGTGCAAATGGCGATCCTGAAGGAGCGCGCACTGGCACAGGGAAAACGCATTTTGGTGGTAACACCATATCCTGCTCTAGAGGCAGTGACCAAAGCAAGTGTACCGAACTCTAAAGCTTTGCACCCCCGTTGGATTCAATGGGCAACATCTTTGACGTCTCCGGATGTCACTTTCATTTTTGACTCTTCTCTTCAGACTCAGGAGTTTTTACAGTATGAATTCTTTCATCCTCCTCCTTTGTCTTTATTGCCGCTTGAGGATTACGACTGTGTGATCTACACCGATGGTTCGGCACAACCGGCCACGGGGTCCAAGCATGCTTATTCAGCCGCATGTGCTATTGTGGCAGGTACGTTTGTGAACGGAAAGTTCAAATCCACTGTGGTGCATACACAGACACTCGGGGACAGTACCGCACAATTGGCCGAGTTGCGTGCATTGGTGCTTGCGCTTGAGTTTGTAAATCCTGAAGTGATCACTTTAATAGTGTGTGCGATTCTTACTACTGTGTTCAATCATACAATGACAATCTGTTCTTTTGGTCGCAAAATGACTATAGAGACGCTAAAGGCAACACAATCAAGCATAAAATGCTTTGGGTTAGAGTGGCAGAATTACAAAGATGTCTGCCACTCACGCAGGTGGTTCACACCCTAGGCCATCAGCGGGTGGGCGCACACGCTGTTGGTAACAGTTTGGCAGATGAAGCTGCCAGATCAGCAGTACTCACGTGTTCAGTAGCAGCAGTTACTAGATCCATGTCTAAAATAGACACTGATATCTTAGCAGCTATTGCTGCAACAAAAGAAGGAATGAATTTCCCTAGAGGTTTCCCTTCCAAATATTCTTACCAGATAGGTCCCGATCAGGCTCCTTATGTAACAATACCTGACGTTGGTGATCGGCTGATCCCCAACGCGGACCGCAGATTTTCCTTGATGGCAGCGGCACACGAAGGCATGGCTTCGGCCCATGCTGGTGTGTCTGCGACAATTTCCATTTTGCAGCAGCGTTACTGGTGGCGTGGTTTATATAAAGATACACATACTTATGTGCTTTCCTGTGACGTTTGTCAACAGATCAAGCCTTCCACGGTCACACGACCACCGCAGACCTCGCTTGGAATTTCAAACAGACCCTTTGGGTGTGTTTACTTGGATCACTGCGGTCCATTTTCTTCAGACACTGCCTATAAATATATCTTAGTGGCAGTGGACTCGTGCACACGGTTCATCTGGGTCTGGCCACAACGGTGTGCTGACGCTCGAAATGTCATTAGGGATTTGCGTGTCTTTGTGGGAATTTTTGCATGCGGCACCTTCCATTCTGACCAAGGTCCGGCGTTTACCTCTAAGGCTTACAAGGACGCAATGGGCTCCTTAGGGGTGCGGGTGAAATTTTCGTCTCCGTATAGGCCTGAGGGCAACTCTATTGTTGAACGAATGAACCGTGACTTAAAGCAATCCTTGACAGCTAGAGTTATAGGTACTGGCAGGAACTGGATGGCCCACTTGTATACCGTTCAGCGTGCACTTAATAATCTCCCTAGAAGGCCTCTGGGTGGGCGGACCCCTTACGAAATGCTCTTTGGCATACGAATGTTTGTGCCTGACCTTGATGGTCTAGACATGGCGGCGCAATCCGCCAAGTTTGATGTAGATAATCATTCTACTATGTTGCAGGACTTACAAGAAGCCCGAGACAAACTATCAATTGCACATTTGCCTTCAGCCACAGACCCTGCTCTGCAGATTCCGGTTGCCGGCTGGCTTCCGAAGATTGGCGACCTGGTAAAGGAGAAGGTGGAGAACAAAAAAGAATTCGGCCCTTCTTTTCGTGCACCGGTTCCAGTCCTGGGCTTGAAGGGAACACGTACAGTCATCTTACCACCGCTTCCCGGTCGCAAGGAAAACAGATACATCTCAGTGGAAAATGTCAAGCTACAACATCTGGCCGATCCTGAATAGTGTCACACCAGCGGTCTCTTGTCCTGCCATTTATCGGACATGTGTTCGAGGCACGCCTGCACGAACAGTCACTGACGTTACCATGGAGATGGTTGATTTGCCTGAAAATATATTTGAACCCCCTGCATCCCCCTGCATTGACGAGGACGAATATACTTATCCCGCCACAGAGTCGGTGGCACACCA
Source organism: Calotriton arnoldi (assembly GCA_963921515.1). Classification (NCBI taxonomy): domain Eukaryota; kingdom Metazoa; phylum Chordata; class Amphibia; order Caudata; family Salamandridae; genus Calotriton; species Calotriton arnoldi. Next base: position 250,894 of record CAWUFW010007667.1, on the reverse strand, counting down.
ACCAACAACGCCACTGAGCCCGACACGTTATTCCTTTGACTCGGATTCCAACTCATCAACGGTCCCGTCCAAGTTTAGTCTTTTTGTATCCTGGTTTAGAGACAATTTTTGATTCCACCTTGGACATATATTTGGATGGTACTTTTCTTGTTTTTTTGTTCATGTCCATTGGCTTTGTCACAGTGTTTTTTCTACTCATCAATGGTCACTATTTACCTGAACGCTCTGCTGTGAACAGTGTGGCTGGGACTTTGGCTCCACATTCCTCTTCACACATCATGAAGCGTGACCACACATTTGTGAACATTTCAGCATTTCCAGTTGCTGATGGCATCTTATGGGATGCGGTAAACTTTCAAATCCATGGCCCGACGGAAATTATTAATGTACCAAATGTCCTTCGAGTCTCGATGGGTGATGTAGTAAAAAGTAATATTCATTCTGATGATTGGGATGTGCATGCCGTTGAAGCATTGTTTGCTGATTTAAAATATTATGCTTCCTTTAATGCTGAGGACTTGTATATGAATTCTGCGAATTATGCCGATTTGTATTGCTACCAGCATTGGGGCAATCATTTTCTCCACAAACCAAGTGCACTACGCAGCCCTGTTACTTACACCCAATGGGAACACTGCCCAAACCCCATACCAGGTAGCTCCCAGACTCTTCGAAATAAATTCACCTATTTTACTGATTTCAATCAATCGAACCCTGGGTCCTATTATTTTAAATTAAAAACCCCATTGACTCAGAAAATAATGTTGACCCACACTAAATTACTTTATTCGGGTTCCTTTTTGAGCGCCTTGGCGGTGGGTGGTTATGAGTATTGGAAAGACACAGTGGATTTAAAATCAATCTGGGGTTCAAAGCCATGGCAGGTGCAGGGCACCGAGGCTTTGCACCGCGCTTGCCTTATCCCAGCCCAAATTATGTTTTTAAATGCTTCCATTTATCAGACCACGTGTTGGGGGTTGGCTTCCGTTAAACAACTAAATGCGCCAGCCATCCCATCCTTGTCGAGTTCTCCAAATGATAGTTCGCAATTTAATATGTCCCTTTTGAGGTTACAGGCTCAGTTCCAAAACAATTCCTTTAACGTTTCTGCACTGATACAGTCACCCTGGTTGGCATGGCCCATATCATCGAATGCATGCCAACTGCGTTTTCATGGCACAGTTCCTGGCTACATACAGGACAAGCCTGATCCAAGGTTTACTGAAACTCGTACTGTTACCACGTATTCAGTTGGTAAATTATGTAAACAATGGATACAACATTCGTCTTTAGACTCTGTTAAGAAACATTTGTCCCTCCTATCAGGCACTATTGATTTGTCCGGCTTTATCTTGGGACCTCGTGGTCCCCGACCGAAGAGGTTCATTTATGAAGCGTATATTGAACTCTGGAAGCTGTCACAAATGGAAGCTGCTTCCCGCCTTAGGGAAATAGACCAAGCAAATTTGGAAAAAGTGCTTGCTGTTGTTGACAATAGTATAAATACCCTGTCTTCCCGCATTTACACATTAGAGAATATTGTATCCTCTGTTGTTGATATTGTACAAGATGATGTTTCTATTTTGTATCATGGTCAGAATCAATTGCGTTCAGTAATGCAGTTTGCGTGGACTTTGCAAACCCTTAAGTTAGGTAAAGTTCCTTGGAATTTCTTGAACACCACTGCCCTTTTTCTGCCTTGTAATTTGACTGAAAAACAGCAGTTCATGTCCATGAAAGATGCATCTTACACTTTGTTACATATCGAGAAAGTGGATCCTTTACCATTCTCTGTAGCGGAACTAGATTCTGCAGTGTGGCTAGTTCATGGGGTTATCGCTTTACCTTTTTCCCTGTTTGAATTTAGCTCGTGCATGAAACATTATCCTGTGGGCCGTTTCCAGCCTTTGGGTAGTGCTTTCCTGCATGAACTCTGGTCCTTGCCTTTCATGTATAAATGCCTTAGAGAAGGCAAGGAAGTGTTTCTCACGGGGAGTCTTGTGATTCAACTGTGGGTCATTCGCTTATTTGTAAACATATTAAATTGCACGGGGCTTGTAGCGTTTCAGTTCCGAATCTGGCATGTGTGTTAAAGGGTATTCCTGCTCCTGCTATTTCTCCTACTTTTACTTTGCTTACTAACGGTAGCTATTTGCTTTTAAATAACGAAGACTGTTGTGGCCTACAGGCTGGCATTCCGTATATTGTTACGGTCTCACACAGAGTTGTCTGCTGCAAGAATGTGCTTTTTCCTCCCCCTCACGACATCGTTGATAACTCTATTTGGCCTTCCATTCCTACCATGGAGGCAGATTTCAATAAGTTGAGCAGAATAAAGGCCCTATTATTGAATGAGGAGGTTATGCTCACGTCCGCCCGGGAGACATTCATTCTCCAGGTGGCGAGTACCCACAGTGAAATACAGGCCCTTTTGAACACTGACCTCCCCCAACATTTTGGGGAGTTGATTCATCGTATTTTTAACGCATCAAACACTGAGGGTCTGGTGCACTTTATTAAGATTGTGGGGTCTGGCCTGGTGTCCACCTTCCAAACTATTTTCGGTGTGATACCGGCGTTCATACATTCTATTTTTTCTAGCGTCTTTGGTGGTTTCCCATTAATCCTCGCTTTGGCGGCTGGTGTCTTGCTGTTGGTCTGTTTTCTGCGCAATGGCTGCACACCACTGGGCCCTTCTCGATCCCGAACGCCTCCAGTTGCTCCGTGAGCGACTTCTGGTTGGCTTCGATGTTCTGCCCTTGGCAACTATCAGTGTGTCCTACACCCTTTCCTTTCGCTTTGCGTATTTCACTTGCGTGCAACCTGTGATGTCTTGCATCCGCTGTCCGTTCACATGGACCATGGATTATTGCCTCTCTAATTCGTCATTGTCTGTTCCGGATTTTGTTCAGTTGGTGGGTCCCTTAGAGGCCCATGAACGGGACTGTTCCGCTGCTGGCTTTATGATGCGTGCGGCTGCACTGGGGATTTTGGCACAATGGGATATCTGGGCGGCTGCTCAGAATCTCCTACAACAAAGTTATATTGAATATCACGCAAGCTGTCCCGCATTGCTTTTGGATGCTCCATCCTCTGAGGAACATTCCTGCAGCTTTGACCTGTTGGACTGGATGGCGTCTACGTTTTTGACGATTCCAATGATGTACTCTTGGATGGTATAGCATTTTTCTGCTCTTCCACGTTTTTGGATTGATTGACTTGCCGTTCACTGTCGGTGGACTGCCTCATTTCTGCTCAGGTGTTTGGAACTCTGTCTTCATCTTCGTCTTGGCCGATGGACTGTCCAGGGGAGGGTGTCTTGTGGCTCATGGCCTCCTGGCCTGCCTGGCTACGTTGGCACAGGCCTGGCTGCCATGATGACTTCTGCGCACGTTACTCTTGGCCGTTGTTCTGTTGCCCTCTGCTACTGCCAAGTTATTTTACGACTGTCTGCATTTTCTGTTTCTCACCTTTTCTCCTGTTCCCTTTGGGCTCAGTCTGAACAACAGTTACAAGGTCGAATAACACGTCCCTGGTTCTTACTGATTTGGCCCGTCCCTCGCACCTAGACATAACACCATGTACAGCTGCCATGGAGAAATTAGTGTGCTTTTAATAATGCGGTCGCCCGCTCTAGAGAGCACTTGGAGACGACCTTTCCTGAGAGAAGAGCTGTGATTGTCTGCTGATGTAGCTTTGCATCTAGAGACTGAGGTATGGGGGTTCGCTAGTCAAAGCCCAAAGGTCTTCTATTTTCATAATACACTGGCTATCAGCACGGGGAGGGTGGTAATGTTAGTTAGACATATATCCGCTGCTTTATGAGATGCTTTCCCCGTTCGTATTCTATGGAGTAGTAACTATGCTGATTATATTATTCATATGTATTATGCTATTAGTACTGACACGTGTACTGTATCTTAGAGCACGTAAGTTGAAATAAACATTTTAACCTATACAGTGTCTCTTCTTACGCATGTTGTGGACAGGTACGAGTGAGTGACGAAAGAGTGTTCTTGCCTCTGCGAGTCCTGAGAGAGAGAGAACCGTGTTCTGGGTTGTCTAATCATTGGTACATCAGTGCTAATGGGACGCTAAGGCTAGTTGGGTTGGGGTTTTGGGTGCTAAGGTCTATGGTTGGCTCACCACTATATTCCGAGGTCCTATTATCCTGTGCATAGCTCTGTATGTGCAGAAACCCTATAACACTCTTGCAGTCAGAGAGCAAGTTAAAACGGTGATCAATGAAATGTTACAGGGAGGCATTATTGAGCCTGTGGAAGCCTCCACATGGGTGTCTCCGGTTGTAATCACGCAAAAGGCGGATGGCAATATAAGATTCTGTGTGGACCTAAGATCCCTCAATAAAAATGTTGTGGCGGACACCTTTCCCCTTCCAAATATCGGTGAGTTGGTATCCACCTTGCAAGGTGCAAAGTTCTTCACGAAATTGGATTTGAAGAGCGCGTATCATCAGATCCGCCTTCATGATGATTCAAAACATTTGACAGCGTTCATAACTACAGAGGGTACTTTTCAATTCACCAGGCTTCCCTTTGGGCTGATCTCTGCTGCCAGTGTTTTTCAGCGTATGGTAACAGAGATCTTCAAGGGTATTAAGAAAGCGGTGCTTTTCCAAGATGATATCCTTGTCTTTGGTGATACCATCTCGGAGCACAATCAAGTACTCAATTCTGTGTTGCTAAGAATAGATAAAGCAGGTTTGACACTACGTAAAGAGAAATGTTCGTTCCTCGTTCAACACATAGAATATTTAGGTTACGAGATTTCAGCCCAAGGGGTCAAGCCAAAGAAAAATCTCTTAGAAGCCATACAATCAGCCCCGTGTCCTTCTGATAAGGACCAGCTCCATTCTTTCATGGGTCTCATAGAGTTCTACTCTAAATTTGTGAGGAATTTCTCAGACAAAACATTTACCTTGAGACTTTTACTTAAAAAAGGAGTGAAATTTGCATGGAATGAAACTCATACTAATTGCTTCAATGCCATTAAGAAAGAATTGTGTAAGGCTAAGGTTCTGGCTCCCTTTGACATCAGGCGCACATCTGTTTTGATGGTAGATGCTAGTGGTACTGGATTGGGTGCGGTACTTTTACAGAAACATTCTGAAGGAGAGAGAACCATCGCATTTGCCTCTCGCCCTCTTTCACTCTCCGAACAAAATTATTCGGTTATCGAAAAAGAGGCACTAGCTACTGCTTGTGGAGTACATTATTTTAGAACTTACTTGTGGGGTACCAAGTTCCAAATCAAGACAGATCACAAACCTTTAGTTACAGTTTTGTCTCCAGGTGGTGCTGGCAAAGGTTCTCCTAGATTAGCGAGACTTGCTTCTAGACTTCAGGAATACCAGTATGACATTTCGTACATACAAGGTTGGCGCAATGGAGTAGTGATTTAAAAAATGATTTTTCCGATACTCAAGAAGAAGGAGCTGTAGCCTTTATCCAAGATGTCTTAGCTCTTAGTGACGGTACTTTTACCAAGGATGAATGGTGTTCTGCAATGGAGAAAGACACGGTCCTCATCAAGGTCATAGATCTTATCAAATTGGATACCAGGCGTGAGAGCTGTGTTTTACCCCCCGTCCGCCCTTTTCTTAAGGTTATAGATGAGCTTCATGTGTATGGTGACAGTATCCTCATGAGAGGTGATAGATTTATCCCACCATTCAGTTTGAGGTCGACATTGTTAAAACTTGCTCATTAAGGACATCTAGGGCAGACACTCACTCAGCGCAGACTTAAAGCAGATTTTTGGTGGCCAGCCGTGGACGCACAAGCTGCATCCTGGGTTGAAAATTGTCAGGCTTGTAGGGAAGGTGAAAAAAGACTTAAGATTGCTTCTGGTGCAGCTATGGGTCACATTGCCACTACTAACCAACCATGGCATAGTGTGTGCCTCAATTTCATCGGACCTATGGATGAATTGCCAGGTACTCATCGCTTTGCCATTGTTGTGGTTGATATATTTTCGAAGTGGCTTACAGTCAAGTTTGTCAAAGAGATCACCACTGATTGTACCATACTATTTCTCAAAGACTTATTTCATGATGAAGGTTTTCCCACTATACTCATTACAGACAATGGCACACAACTTACATCCAATAAAATGTGTATGTTTTTGTCTAGTTGTGGTGTGGCTCACCATCGCACTTCTCTCTATAATCCCCAAGGGAATGGTGTGTGTGAGAGGGCTAACAGAGATGTTAAAGGGATTATACAAATGACGTGTTCTTCTGGTGTTTTTTCCAATGAGGTTGTTCAGGAGATGGTGTGGGAAGATCGAACCACTGCCCACAAACAAGATGGTAAGTCTCCGTTTGAGCTCATGCGAGGCAGACGTCCTGGTACTAAACTTGCACCCTCGTGGATGAAAAGTTGTTTGGTCAAGGGTGTTCAGCCGGAACCTCATGCCTGTACCTCTTACTCAATTTCTTCTGGTGATCTTGTCAAGGTCAAACCAGGGAGAGTGACTAAGGGTCTTTCTAAATTTAGAGGTCCATTTTTAGTTAAACAAGTTTTCCCCCATTATGTAGTCTTGGACAATGGCGAAAAGTGGAATTTTCGCAGAGTGGCACTGTATCACAGACCTGCAGCTTCGAATGATACTACTCAGTTGGCCCACGTTTCTCTGTCCAACAGTGGCTACATGCTATCCACCCCAGAGGAAGTTACTACACCCCCAGTTGTGAGATGTCGTAGGGGGGAAGGTGGTGGTGATGCTTTCGATCATACTGAGGTTCACGAGCAGTTGGATCACTGTAGTGTTCCTTCTACTCAAAATGATGTTTCACATAATGTTTCTGTATCCAGTGATATTAGATGTTCAAGATCTCGTAGACTTCCTGTCTATTTGAATGATTATATATGTTAGTGCTTCATGCCAATATTCTCCAACCTTTGTTGTTTATTATTCTAAGGGGAGAAGATGTGTTGTAAATGTATTCTTCCTCCAACATGGTAATTATACCTAGCCCTTCCTTTGTGTCCTTTCCTCTTTCCCTTCCAGAATACCTGTAATGTTCTAATGCTTCTCTTTGTGCCAAGCTGCATTCCAGACTTGTCAGTTGGGGTCTGGTCAGCTGGCGAGGTGTACGCTTTGTCTGTACTTTAAGAATAAATCCTCTACTTACGTGTAAGAAGCTCCTGTGTTGTCACCGCCGTTATTTACATCAGTGCCCACAACTCACTCTGTAACAGAAACTAAAAATCATGTTAAAAGTTCGGTCTTGGTATCAGTATATGAAAAAAACGCCTGGAGTGGAATGCCCGACACTTCCATCAATGAAAGAGTTCAATTAATTTTCTTTGGTAGCTAGGGAAGAGAAGCAAGACAGTCCCCACAGAAAATGTATTTGTTATTTTGTGCACATCCAAATATCAATACAATTACACAATATGCAACTTAAATTCCACCACCTAGCTTAAGTACAATATGTGCATTTACTAAGACAAAAAGGATAAAAGATATTGATGAAGGAGATATGGGGATGGAAATATTTTTTTGAAATGTCAATGATGTCACACGTGGCTATGATTCCCAAACGTTAATCTATGGAGATTTTATAATTATTTTGGCATCTAAAATGAAGCAACATTTTCTTTTAGCAAATTTACAATTGAATTTCTAGTGACTGTCTATATAAAAATAAAGCTCAATACTTCAGTGTGACAAAATCTGTAAATTACAAGCCAATTAATTAGTATTCAAAAGAGAGATCTTTTATCATTTCCATCAGGGATGACAATAATGACTCATTTTCAAAATTGCTCAATGTTTTCCAGATTCTTACAAAACTCTTTGGACCCCTGAAGATACCCCAGACTTTTCTGAAACATCTGAAAGATGTTCTTCTATTTCTAGATAATATTATGAAACATAAGGTCCATGCCCGTTGGGAAATGAATTGACTTTGGAAGAGATTATTAGTGCAGTTTCTTCATGCAACAATATGTAAGATCCGAGTCTGAATATATACTCTGCTGATTGCTCTTTCATTGTTCTAGAATAGTGTCCTCTACATTATTAGAATTGTATAATTCTTTCCATAAAAATTGCTCTTCTAAACGAACATTTCTCAAAGCAGTAATTTGCTTAAACATGAACCTGGTAAAGATGATACTCTTTGTCAGAATTATTTTCTATCTCTTTGATAAATTCAAACTGCAAGATTTTTACGAAGTTTCTTACTTTGAGACCTGGATCCTACACGCCTAACCTGAATATGAATAAGCAATCTGGTTTCATCAAAGGGAAATTAGTAAAGGGACATTACTTAAATTTCCTTGCAGCTATTATATTACAATAAGGTGGGGAGGACACCAGGGACAGTTGTCAGGCGGGGGGAGAATACCATAGAAGGAGGTCAGACTTGGGCTAGGCGGTGTTTGTGTCTGCAGCACCTGCCCAATCTGTAAGAAGTCTTACTGGACGTGTTTTGCAGCTGGTATAGTGAATTCTAGATGTAGAACACTAGGCCCATCATAATTGCAATATTATTTTGCAAATATTAAAGGATTAAAAACATTTCCTCAAGGGACCTGATACTGGTGGACTTCAAGATTGTAGCAGGGGTGGAGCTAACATGTATACTGTTTGCCTCCGAGGGGGTGAAGCGTTGGCACCTGCTCTGGTAGCAGATGGCATCAGTCTAGACAAAGGTGCTGCGGTAGAGTGGTAGAGTGCCATGCAGCCAGGGGATGGTGGCTGGCAACAGGAAGTTTCATTTTAGCCGAACATAGTGGATTAAAATGCAACCAGGTAACTTCAACTAGGTCCCTGGGCATAGGACAGAGAACAGGTGGTGGTAGGAGCTGGTGGGAACAAGACAGATTGCAAGAAAGAATAGTGACCATTACGATTCAAAATGATAGAACCCAAACTAGGGGCAACCAAGACCTGCCCTAACATCTAGACAGAATAGGCATCCCCACAATTCCTGGAGATATTAGTGCCCTAGCCATCAATGGTATCACTCTTGGGGAGAGGTTATACACTTTCCCAAAGCCATACATGGTCATTATACTTCAGCCAGGAGTGATAGAGGAGCTGATGAGATCAATCGGTAGGACGTAGGGCATCTACAGCGGGGATGTGTCCTGGTATGGAACATTCATGCGTTTAATTCTTTCATGGATACAGGTAACTATTGTAAGGTCTGAAGTAACTACCCTGTCCATTGTGGGAGGAATGTGACAAAGTTGCAAAGTTCTTGTGCATGGGTATTTACTTGCTTACTTGACTTACTATTGATGCTGCGGAGACAAATCAAATGGTCTGTTTAAATATATATGTTTTGTCAGCTTGCTCATTGCCAGAGTGGAGTGTGAACTGTTGAACTTAGCTAATGATGTGCAAAACCTGTCATTGGATTATCCTGATGCCCTCATTGTTGGGGGACACTTTAATGATAATTCAGCATTTAAAGTGATGTATGATGATTCCTTGAAGGAACAGCTGTAGGCACATTTAATATCCCCAATTGCATTTTCCTGACAAGTTCCACCAAAGGGAATGCGAAGGTTTTGCCTTTGCTTGGTTCAGCAGAACTTAATGATGATATTCCTGCCTCCAGAACCTTTAAATATGGTCTTAATTGCATGCCCATTGATTATGTGTTTGTGCCGATTTATTAGTTTCACCAGGTAAAAAATGTCAGAGTTCTTGATTAGGGCCCTGTGATCACTATGCACTTAGCCTGGAGTTTAAAGATCTGTTCGTGCCCCGAGTAAACTTATCTGAGCCCCCTGAGGTATCATCAAAGAATCCTTGTTTTCATCACAGAAGATTCACTTCAGACTCTATCTTCATTTGAATTTGACCTCCTATATATGGAAGATGGTGATGATGCAAAAGGTTGTTAAAGCAGATTGATGAAGCAATTATTAGTTCATTTCAAACTGGCAAAGACAGGTTTAAGTCCAGTTAGTGGTAGTAGAACAAAGGGGAATGACTGGTATGATAATGTTTGTTGGGAGGGAAGAAAAATTGTGAATAAGTGTCATCAACGTTTAAATTTAAATCCATACAATGCAAATATAGGAGAAGTGATGGAGGCTTTAAAAATGTATATTGTAACTTATGCATCCACAAAAAAGGGAATTGTATAAATCAAATTGGGTCCTAATGACAGCAACTATTGAAGGGAAGAATAGTAAGCATTTCTGCTGCGTGGTTAACTCGGTTATGCCTAACTCACCATCCTGCCTTGAGGCACAGATAAGTGAGGTTGATTGGTTTCCTTTTATCTGTTTCCTCCACAGTGGTGGAAACTTGGAAGTTTTACTGGTGTCCATGGCTGTTTCCCAATCTGATCCAGATGTTATTGCAAATTCCCAGTCAGCAGTGGGGTTGTCCGAAATCATAGGTATTATGAAGTCTTCTAGGACTGGTGGTCCAGATGGCTTCCCATCTGTTATCTTTAAGAGGACACCAGGAAGTGGATCCTAATTTTGGATGAGTTCTTAAAGTGGGTAACATCTACAGGTATTCTTCTGGAGTCATGGGAGGGAGCCATTGTGAAGCCCATTCATAAAAAAGGTAAAACTGACCAACCGTCCATTTACCATTTGATATCGTTGATGGATATTACTTCTAAGTTATTTATCCAAACTTTATTAAAGCACCTAGCTACCTATACTTTTGACACTGGACAGAGCCATGTTTCACCCTGTGGGGTGTCGTAAGGAGGTCAATGGAGTTGGGGGGGACTTTTGCTGCTGCTTCGTTGACTTATGGGCAGCATTCGATGGGGTGGACAGGGGCAAGTTATGGCATAAGCTCTGCTAATGGAACATATCCAAGGCCCTGTTGGATCTCCTGGTAAAACTACATATTAATAAATGGGTACAGGTTGATCTTGATAGGGCAGGTAGTCTTTTGAGGAAAATCCTGATAGAAAGTGGCTTACGACAAGGATGTGTCTTAGTTCAGTTTATTTACAGCAGACCTTCCACAGGTATTAAGTATATAAGTGCTACCCATAGTTTCTCTCCTAAGATTGGGGGCAGGCACACCAGTTGCCTCCTGTATGCGGTTGACCTGGTGGTGATGGGGCTTACACCCATTGGGTTCCAATGTAAATTAAACGCATTGTGCTCGATTCACAAAGGAAAACTGAGATGAAAGTCTAACTTTATGACTTTCAGTATTCACAAAGGGCATTTACCAGTAGTAAAGTTAAACTTTTGTCTCAGCTAAACTTAAGTTTTGGTCTTAAGTTTAACTGAGACCAAAAGGTTAAACTTAAGACCAAAACTTAAGTTTAACTGAGTCAAAAGTCTAACTTTACTACCCGTAAATGCCCTTTGTGAATACTGAAAGGTGTAAAGTTAGACTTTTGTCTTAGTTTTCCTTTGTGAATCGGGTCCATTAAGTTCTTATTGCCTGGAAAACAAACTGTCGATTAATATTGAGAAGACAAAAACTCTGCGGTTGGAGCAGGTCCGGGAGTACAAATATCTGGAGATGATCTTTTTAGACTAATTAAGATGGGAAAAACATCTGGCAAGTCGGTGGCTTACACTGATGACCGAAGTGAGTGGCTTGAAATGATTTACACCTTTGAGTGACTAATTAAAGTCATACAGGGTAAGATAATTCCTGATGCTCTGTACGGAGTGGAGGTGCTGGCACTGGATGAACAAGTTCCATGGGAGCAGCTAGAAGGCAACATCCTGAAATCACCAATTTCCGATCTACCAAACAATGCATTGATTCAAGCTCTAAGGAAGGAGACAAAAACTGTAGCTTGGAGTGCTCTGGCAGACGTAAGGGCATTGCAATTTTATTTCTCAATTAAAAATGGATTCCACTGTGATAAATTATCTGTATTAATTCCCGAGGTAATGTCAACCTTCTCTGGTAAGGAGAACCCAGTTAAAGTCAATAGTGAGTGTCTAGGTGTCCCAGATATGCATTGTGATGGGGGCAAAATAAAACAAACGAGCCAAATAAAGAGCATGCTTAGGTGCTGTGCAGAGGAAATGACCTGAAGTGAGGATCTACAGTACCTGAGGAATAAGAGATCAGTTACTCCCTTTTTATTATCCCAGGAGGGCATGGACCTTTTCCCATATTTGTACTGAATCCCAGATAGGACTCTGAAGAATGAAGGGGCATATCAACAATAGACGGCGATAAATATCACAAAGCGCGCTTAGCGCTTTTGTATTTATCGCCGTCTATCGCTGAAATTTATCACCCGGTTAGCGCGTTATTTACAACGCGTTTCTCCAGGGCGATAAATTTCCAGCGATGGGGGGGAAATGGCAACAACATCGCCTGAAAACAAGCGTTGAACTCATGAATACGGCGATAATCTTGCTGATACGACCATGTGGTCGTATCAGCATAATCCACCACCAATGTAAAACATACACAACACCGTTTTTTGCAGACGTCTGAAAGCAGCGTTAAGGGCGAGTTAGCGCTGAAATGAATATTGCTATGCCGGACTGGGCTTTGTTGTAAATATCGCGAAGCCCCGTTAGCGATATTCCACAATGAAGTTTCACGAGGCACGCCCACCTTGCATCTCATTAGGGATGCGAGGCGGCATGAAACCGGGCTCTAATGCAAGGAAACACGCGCTAGCGTGTCCTTGTAGATAGAGCGATAATATTATCGCCGCTTTTCGTCCGAAAACGGACGCTAAAGCGGCGATAATATTATCGCATGCCCTTGCTAATATGCCCCGAAATTCTGTGCCTAAGGACGGGAATTGATCCAAAGCGGTGGATACCAGGGTTAAAAGCACAGATTTCCAAGAATCTTGGTCATTGTCCATGCAAGCCGGGGAAAAGGTATTCAGTGAGCCCCCTGTTGGTGATCTGTGTATTTTTCTTAGAGGAAAGGAAGAAGATCGTGCTAACAGTTAAAAAAAAATATGGGATACGGTCGAGAGATAGGGGGTAAAGAATGGCTTGTGGTTTGAGACATCAAGATGTAGCCATTGCCATCGGCCAATATTTGTGTAAAAGTTTATCATCTTATGCCAGGATTTCAAGCCTCTGTCCTGCCCTTGATTAGCATTCTTGCCCTATTGTGGGATGTAGGGATGGCTTTCGAATTAACTGGGAAGATGCAGACCGATTTAGGAGGATGCACAGGGTATTAAATCGACCTTGAAACTGGATAAAATAGGCCTTTAGCAAGATTAGACAGGTTTAAGATTCTGGTAACAATGACCTTGCACAATGCACTTTATTAGTTACAATAGATACTTTATTCTGCTTACATCCTACATGGCTAGGCCAAGCGATGCACCCTTGAAAATCTGATATATTTGGCGTATGGTATAAAGGGGCTTTTTTAAATCATTTTGAGATGTATTTTAAAAGGTATTTTTATAACATGAATTATTCAATTGAGTAGTCTATGCCATGTGGCCATGTACAATGCACTTTTGTTATTTAAGTATTATAATTAGTCATTTATAGGCTAACTGATGCACCCTTGAAAAATGTTATGTATTTGATGAATGGTATAAATGGACTTTCCCCAAAATGCATTCTAGTTGTGAAGGTATTTTATGTGCTGATTTATACTGTTTTTAGGGTGGTGTTAAGTGCTGGTTGTATTTATGTGCATTTACATTTTATGATTTTAAAATAAAGAATTTGACTTGACTTGATTGCAGTATTACACCCAGGGAAACCAGTACCCCTAACTTGAAATTTGGCCCTAGTTAGATTTCCATTCTGCTGCGATAATCTCGAAAATATTCAGTAATTTCATGTTACACTTACACAAAACTTCCCAAATTATGCTATTATGCCACGTTGAGTAACTAAGGGGCATATCTACAAGGGCTTTATCTCCGCTTTTTTGGCTTAAAAAGCCAAAAAGCGGAGATAAAACGATCAGCCCTATTAACAAGAGGGTGCAAACATGCATAATCGCATGTTAGCACTCTTTTTCCCAACGCCCCCTTTGCATCTCTAATGAGATGCAAAGTGGGCATCACTGGCGTACCCGGATGGACTACCTTGCAAATATCGCTGATGTTCACATCGCGATATTTACAAGGCAGCCCACAGGATTATAGCAGACCTTAGATTTTGGCGAAAACGGCCGTTTCGCCAAAATCTAACGTCTGCTAAAATCCTGACTTACCTATGTTAGACATAGGGGTGGATTATGCTGATACGACCACAGGGTCGTATCAGCAAGGTTATCGCCGTTTTGCAGGGAACATTGCTGGAAAACCAGCGATGTTCTCTGCAAAGCGGCGATACTTCGCTATCTCTGGAATTTTATCGCCCTGGAGAAACACGTTGTTAATAACGCGCTACCAGGGCGATAAATTCCAGAGATAGCCTGCGATAGGAATATTATCGCTAATTATCGCTGGCCGTTGATAATATGCCCCTACGTGCTGTTTACGGCAAGCAGCATGAGTGCATGTGACCAGAATGCGAGCAGCTTCTGGTTGTGGCACTTGTGTTTTTTGTGCTATTGCTTTAGTGCCAAATGCGTCCTAACATTCAAAATGGGCATGAGGACGCATTTAATACTAAAGTATAGCTGCAAATTGTGGTATCACATTTCGTGTAGTTACGCATAATTTTCCCCAAATTTCACAAAAGCAAGTAACACAAATTTCCCATACCACTACTTGTAATCAGGGCTACAGTGGGAAAAATGAAACAAAAAATCCCAGCACACACTTAATGCAGTTATTTGAAAAACAATGACAGAGTGAATGTTACAAATGTTACAACAGGCCACTATTTCATTTTTTTCAGTAATTGCTCTAAAAGTATAAACTAAAACCTGTCCATTCCAACAATATACTCAGAGACGACATTGACTTTACATGTATAGGTTCTGTATTTGTCCTATGATCAGAATCAAACCCTCCTTTAGAAGAACAAACTCTGGTTTCAGTCTACCAGGTAGGAAAGACTCATGAGAAATCTACAGCAGCATCGAACCCCAACTATTCTCATTGTAAGCGACCTGTACACGCCACATTTGGCGCTATTTCAAATTTTGGGGCATATTTACAATCCCCTAGCGCCACCAGAGCTTCACTTTTTTGACGCTCCAGTGGTGTTCTATGCTAGCCCATATTTACAATGCCACGCTGAGCCACTTTGTGTGGCTTAACGCAGCCTTGCAAATATGGCCCTCTGCAATGCAGTTTTCTGTGGCACAGGGGTGTGCAATGGGTGTTGCTGTGGGTGTTCCCAGCAAAACCCTTGGCTTTTGACACTGCTCCAGATTTACAAAAAACTGTGGGGCAGATTGACAAGAAAGTGACTCAGTGCTTGCTGCAAGCCATTTGGCTGCGCCGCACTGAGTCACTTTCAAAGCACAGGGATGCGACATATTTACAACAATATGTCGCATCTCTGTGCTTCCCCCTGCGCTGGCGCACAAACTGCTGCCATGCGCCGGCGCAGGCACCCTTGCACCATGGTGTAAGGATGCCTGCGTCATGGGGAGATTGTTTTTGTTCAGTAAGGGTTCCCTTCCTGCACAAAAACAATCTGAAATGCTGTTTTTCAACTTCTGAGGGGCATATTCACAAGGAGCTATCGCCGAATTAACGGCACTTTATCGCAGCCAAAGTCGTGATAAACTTACCCCCCCATTCACAAGCCGGTGTTAACAGCCCACCGCACCAGTTTACCCGCGATAGCAGCCGCAAAAAACATCGCCACAGGGGACCTGGGCAACTATCGCTAATGAGATGCAGAGTGGGCGTTCCCGTGCCAAAAGGCGCGACAACATCACACCCCAACATTCACAACGACCAGCCACATCGGCAATAAAAACACAAAACAGGCGATAAGGCGCGTTAGCACCAGGAAATCTACACCTACTCTGACCTGGTGTAAAGTCGGACGGCAGCCAGCACCACAAAAGGGAGCACAGCCCAGGGCCACAACCCAAGGGCAACAGACGCCATGGAGCCACACATCATGTGGCCCGGACACCCAAGAGGGCCACAACACCCACCGCCACCACCCCCAGGACCACCCCTCCCTTGCACCCCCGACCAAAGACATGCCACATCAGCCACACCTAAACACGTACAAAATATTCCGCTTGATGCCGCACAATCACAACTGGTGACATGCATGTGCCGTCACAGAAATGAGCAGCACACATTCACTTTCCAAGCAACAAATGAAACTTTATTAAAATGAACAACGAAATGAAATGAAGACACATGGCCGCTCCCCTCGGGTCAATACGTAGGTCACAGCCTGTAAGACAAAAAACATGATGAGAAGGTGTGTCCTGCGCACATCAGAGGACAGAGAGAGAGCGAAGGAGATATAGAGGAAGAGAGGGAGGGAGAGAGAAGAGGAGAGAGAGAGGAAGAGAGGGAGGGAGAGAGAGAGAGAGAGAGAGAGAGAAGAGGAGAGCGAGAGGAAGAGAGGGAGAGAGAGAAGAGGAGAGAGAGAGGAAGCGAGGGAGAGAGAGAGATAACGTGCCGCCACTGCGCACCCAGGCCACACTGCTCACCTGCTGCCACCGGTGTGTCTCCAACCACGTGCCGGTATGTATAGCAGGACACCAGGTCACACATCTGAGTCAGAGCCGTCAGCTTAAACAGAGCCCAGATACATGACTGGCACAGTACACACACTTGCACAAGACAACATCGCCTGCCCACCCATGCACACCCAGGCAGAGGCACTCCAACCCCTCCCGGCGCCCATCAGAGCATGCCCGCCCATGCACACCCAGGCCTCAATGCCCAGCTTCCACCACCGGCACGTAGACAGAAGGTCCTACCACATGCCGCTGCAAGCCACAAGCCCGGGGCCCACGGACATGGCACCCTCCACATCATGCAGCCCCGCTCCGCAGGCCACCAGGTCTCACGTTTGGTGCTGGGTCTTGATTACTCCATGGCAGAGGACATACCAGTGCACCCGGCACCATCGCAGGCTGCACACCCGCTCAGCCCAATGGGTGCCACCAACTCTGGGATCCCGGAAGCGACGCCACAGGGCGGTAGGCCCGCGCTGCCCGTTGGCTCTGGCCTACACTGCGGTCCAGCAGGGCACACAAAACCTGAGCTGTCCGAACCGCCGGGACTGGGCATCATCGCAGGCTGCACACCCGCTCAGCAGCTCAAGGTGCCACTGACTCAGTGCACCCAAAGTCACCGTCCCGTGGCAGGGTGCCTGTGCCGTCCGCAAGGCCTTGGATGCCACTAACCCTGTGCAACCCCAGTCTGCGCCACATGGTGGTAGGCCTGTGCCGTACTCAAGGCCTCGGATGCCACTAACCCTGTGCAACCCCAGTCTGCGCCACGTGGTGGTAGGCCCGTGCCGTACTCAAGGCCTCGGATGCCACTAACACTGTGCAACCCCAGTCTGCGCCACGTGGTGGTAGGCCCGTGCCGTACTCAAGGCCTCAGATGCCACTAACCCTGTGCAACCCCAGTCTGTGCCACGTGGTGGTAGGCCCGTGCCGTACTCAAGGCCTCGGATGCCACTAACCCTGTGTGCAACAACTCATGGGCCCTATATGAGTGCGAACCGTGGAGCGTCCGTCATCCAGTCACCACCGGAAGAGGGGAATGTGACATCGTCGGCCCCTTATATTGGCAGAGTCACATGGCCTGTGATGCCTGTGCCGGATGGGTGTGGTGTGTGTGAAAACCTGCCCTCAGGGAGTGGCTGTGACATGCTGACAACTAGACCAGTGACCTGCACACCACCAGCGAGTACTGCTGCGACAGGTAGCAATGAGGGCCCCCCCTCGGAGCGTAAGCGGAGTGGTCTGGCCTGCCGTACGCCGGACCAACGCAGGGCATGCAACAATGACTCATGGGATCTGGGCATGGTCCAGTCCATGTCCGGACAAGGAAGTGACTGATGCGTGTGTCCCTGTTGTAGTGTTCACGGGACCCGGTACACAAAATGCAATGTCGCACCCTCTGACTGGCATCCCACAGGATGAACATCATTGACGCAAGGGAAGGCACTGTCCCCACATTCATCCACACATCCATACATGAATGACGTAAGACATTGCACAGCAGTGCGTCACTGGATGTTTATTTGCACATCCAGTGCAGTCATGCAGCTGGATCGGTACAGGGCAATGCCGAGCACACTACACAATATGGGCCCGTGGAGGGCCAGCCAGTGTACATCCGGGGATGACCTGTACTGCGGAAGGGGAAGGGTACAGTCCGCAGTCTGTCCGCTGTGTCAATGGTCATCAAACAGGATGTGTCAGTCCATGTCGCTGTCCGAGGTGAGTGCATCGGAGTGTATCGGGGTCAGTGGTAGGTCTTGAGGCCATGTGCGGCACCAAGCAGAAACAGGCAAGGTGGCGGACATGAATGCTAGTACCTCCTTCTGATCTCAATCCCATCCACGTCCTCATCCCCGGATGTGTGCTCTGCCCCACCTGTGGGTGTTGCAGTATCTGCTGCAGCACTGTGTGCCACTGACACATCAGGGGCCGGAGGAGGATTGTCGGCCGCACTGTGTGGCAGTGACACATCAGGTGCCTGAGTGGATACGCCTGCCGCACTGGGAGGCACTGACACACCAGGGGGCGGAGATGTGGATGGTGTGGGGGCAGCAGCATTCATCATCACCACGCCGTGTGGCAGCAATGCCATGATGAAGACATGCAGGGCCTGGTAGATCCCAGCTACATTTCGCTGATGTGCAGAGGTGGCTGCCATCCTTTCCGCCTCCATCTGCACCATGTCCTCCATGAGCCTCCGCATGTGTGCCAGCTCACGGCTGGCATCGCTGGGGCCACTCTGAGCGGACAGATATTCCTCCCTCCGCATCAAGACTCCAGCGATGTCAGTCAGGGCTCGTTGATGGCCATGGGGTGGACATAGACACCCAAGGATGGCGTCCAGTTTGGTAGCCATGAGCTCGAACCCCACCCGCACCTGCTCGGCCGTCTCCCTCTGGCCCTCCAGCACACGGCGTTGGAAGGCCATTTGTTGTTCCTGGGGGTCTTGGGAGAGTGCCGGGCTGTGGGTGCCTCCTGCTGGGTGGTTTGGGTGGTGGGTGGGGTCTCATGGATGTAGCTGGGCTGCCCTGATCCTGGAGGTTGCTGGCGGATGAGGTCAATGATGTCTTGGATGGTTTGGGTGTCAATGCTGGTGTTGTCCTCCTCCTCGTCATCAGTGAAGAGTGGCTGTGACTACTCTGCAGGAGGTGTTGACGGTGCCCCTGCGATGTGAAGGGGAGATGGTGTATTACAATGTGTCCACATGTATGTAGCTGCATGGTACAGGTTGACATTCAGACAGCATGGCATTGTACATTGTGACAGTCTGTGGGTCTGGGCGAGGACATAGGGTCATTGTGGGTGTGCACTGTGCCCTGCTTGCTTGTGCATGTGTGCCATTGTGGCCATCTACCCCCGTCCCCCCAGTACCTGGTGGTCACTCACCCTGTTGCGGTTGTGTTGTGTCCTGTCGAGCAGTGTCCGGTCCCCCGACTCCGGCCACAGTATCCATACTGATGACTGTCGACACCAGCTCCTCCATGTCATCCAGCTCCAGCTGTGGCGCTGGGCCCCCACCTCCGGTCTGCGTTGCTGCCTTCTGGTTAGCGCAGAGTTTCTCCTTGGTCATCCGCTTGATGTCATTCCATCGCCTCTTGACCTTGTCCATTGTCCGCTTGTGCTCTCCGACGGCATTCACCTTGTCGACGATGTCCCGCCATATTCCATTTTTGGTGCCCAATGACACGTTGGAGGTGACGAAGAGTTGTTGATGGTGTTCCATCACCTCCGTGACTATGATCCTGTTCGCCTGCGGACTGAACTTGGTCTTCCTGGTCTTCTTGTCCTTGCCCTTCCCTGTCCCCGAGGTCCCAGGCTGGTCGTCCGGGGTGCTTGTGGGGTTGCGCTCGTCCTCTGCACCTGCTCCGGATGCCTCCATGGTGCTTGGGTGTTGGTCAGTTTGTGTGTGGGTGTATTTTCTACTTTTATGGTGATTTTTGACGCCTGCCAGGTGTGTGTTGCAGGCCTGGCGCTGCTTGTCGCTGATTTCCTCATCGTGCTTTGGCCCATCGCGTGTTTTTTGGTGTTGTGGTTTGTGTTTTATCTCCATCGTGGTGGTTGTATCGCAGACATTGTCCGCGGTTTCGGCAGACTATCGCATGCTAACGCCTTGTTGTGAATTCCACGTTGACACGGGGTTATTTTCCCGTGCTAGGCTGCGATATTGAAAGTTGTGTTACGCTACTCTTGCGGTAGTTATCACATGTTCTTGTGAATATACCCCTATGTGTGCCAAATTAGCACACATAGAAGCTGAAAAACGTCATTGTTTCAATGATTGTTTATGTGCAGGAAGGGACACCTTCCTGCACATAAACAACTTTTAGAGGTGATTTCCTCTTTCTATGTGTGCTGCCGAATGCAGCACACATAGAAAGAGGAAAACAAAACGAGGAGAAATAACTACATTTCTCCTCGTTGTGCCTCCCTATGCCTCCCCTGGGAGGCGTAGCATTCACAGGCAATCCCAGATTTACGATTCCTCGTAAATCTGGAAATGTGTCTGGTTCCATGGGTGTTGCGTGGGAACACCCACAGCAACACCCATGGAACACCCCTTTCACGCAAAGTGCTGCGTGCAGAGGGGCCATATTTACAAGGACAGGAAACGTCACTCAGGGTGGCTTTTCCTGTCCTTGTAAATATGGAGCAGTAAAATGCGCCACCGGTACGTCACAAAAAGTGACGCACCGGTGGTGCAAGGGGCTTGTAAATCTGCCCTTGTATAGCTGAGGTAGCCCACAACTAACGCCTTTCAAAAGGTGGCATTAATGTGGTGCAATAATGAGAAATACTTTTGTTTCTTCTCTTTTTTTTCTCTTTCTATGTGTGCTGCATCCTGCAGCGTACATTGAAGGGGCAAAACACCATAAATAAATGTTTTTTTGCAGGAAGGTATCCCTTTCTGTATAAACACAATAATCCCAGCAATGCAGGCACCCTTGCAAAAGGGTGCCTGCGTTGGCGCTAGTCAGCTTTTTTAGCCCCGGCACAGGGGTGAGCACAGGGATGCGCTGTATTCTTGTCAATACAGCACATCCCTGTGTTTTGAAAATGATACCTCTTGGCACAGCTAAATTGTTTGCAGCACCACCCTGCGACATTTTCATGTAAATATGCCCCTTTGTCTTCTCTTCCAAGCAGATTACTTAAAAGATCCTAACGGGTCAGGCCTCTTAAGGTCATTTAACATCTGTATCCATGTTGTATTGGTACACCACTCCGGGTTAAGTTATTTACCACTGCATCGAGGGTAAGAGTAATAAGCGGAACAGCTGCTAGATCAATGACAGACTCAATCATAGAAACCAATAGTGGACTCAAGGGAAATAAGAGGGTGATTAAGCAGTTGACTGACAGAGGCACGTTTTCTAATTAGTTATTTCTGCAATTATAACAAGAAGGAAAAATCTGTATTAAAGGGTTTATAGTCTTGTTTGTTCTGAAACGTCAAAGGTGTTTTAAGGCTAATGAGATTTAGTGTGAGTGCATCTGTCTATTCAACTTATGTATTCATTTATTTTTAATATGAGTTAATTCCGCAGTAGCCATTACATCCTGAATTTAATTGATCACCCTGGCTGGCGCCTTGCTTGGTTGCTATTTTTTTCGTGAAGTCAGATGTGTCAGGTTCTCCAATTCATTAGGATTCACAAAATCGATAGTCTTGCCTTTATATGAATAAAGTTCATAGAACTAAGGGGCAGATTTACAATTCCTGGCGCATCCCTGCAAATCAGCAGGGATGCGCCAGGAAACTTGCGACATGCATCACCATCCTTGCGCCACCACTTATGCGCCGCATTTACAATGTGGCGCATCATGGCGCAAGGAAATGCAGATGCGTGTCGCATCTGCCGTCGTAACGTTGGCGCAGTGCTGGAGTTGTGTCGCGGGCGCGACGCAACTCCAGCACTGTCCCGAGCCGGCCCATCTTGCACATGGTGCGTCACACCTTACGCCTGCTTCAAGCAGGCGCAAGGTTTAGACGCACCGAGGTCGGAAAGTGACTGAGTGAAATCTAGTAGATTTCACTCAGCCACTTTTGCGAGGCGTTCCTGCGCCGGAACGCCCCCTGCTCGGGAACGCCCACATGAAACCTGACGCAGGTTTCATGTGGCGCAGGGCTTTACAACGTGACGCATCTCCCTAGATGCGTCACGTTGTAAATACCCCGCAGCATGGCGCTGGCTTTACGCCGCCGTTGCGTCACAGAAGTGACGCAACGGCGGTGCAAAAGTGGCGCAAGGGGCTTGTAAATCTGCCCCTAGGATTTCACTTTCTTGGGCGCAGTAGGGCTCCTTGAGTAAGCAATCACCACTTCATCCCTTCAAAATTGAAAAAATAAAAGGTGCAGCGTTTCTGTGAATGTTCACTCATTCAGTTCTAAGGCTCATCCTCCGGTATGGTTGCACTAGAGCCTGCTGATAGCATTTAGGGAAATGGGGCTACATTGCATAAAATGCTGCGTTGTTCACGTCTGCACCGGTGTACCTTAATTCGGTGTGCCAGCCTCAGACCTGACAGACTACCACATTAAAAACAAAGGGGCAGATTTACAAGCCCCGTGCGCCACCGGTGCGTCACTTTTTGTGACGCACCAACGGCGCATTTTACTGCCCCATATTTACAAGGACAGGAAAAGCCACCCTGCGTGACTTTTCCTGTCCTTGTAAATATGGCCCCTTTCCACGCAGCACTTTGTTTGAAAGGGGCGTTCCATGGGTGTTGCTGTGGGTGTTCCCACGCAACACCCATGGAACCTGACACATTTCCAGATTTACGAGAAATCGTAAATCTGGGAATGAGTCTGAATGCTACGCCTTCCCAGGGGAGATGAAGGGAGGCACAAAGAGGAGAAATGTATTTATTTCTCCTCGTTGTTTTCCTCTTTCTATAAGTGCTTCATTCTGCAGCACACATAGGGCCCGATTCTGATGCGGGTTGGAAAAGCTTCCCGACCGAGGGCCTGATTCTGATGCGGTTAGGAAGGCCTCCTAACGGCATTTGCTCCTTCCAAATCGGATCGGGAACGTGTCTTCCCGACCGAGGGCCCAATTCTGATGCGGTTAGGAACAAATGTTCCCATTGAAGTCAATGGGAGTTCAACCAAATCGTATCTGGAAGCATCCGGATGCATCCTACTCCGCCGGTCGGACTTTCCCGATCCGAGTGGGTCGGACACCATTTCCCAACCGATTCGGTCGGGAAGCTTTTCCAACCCGCATCAGAATCGGCCCCATAGTAAGAGGAAATCACCTACGGTGATTGTTTATGTACAGGAAGGTGTCCCTTCCTGCACATAAACAATCATTAAAACAATGACGTCTTTGCAAGTTCTATGCGTACTAATGCAGCACACATAGAAGTTGTAAAACGCCACTTCTGATTGTTTATGTGCAGGAAGGGAACCCTTCCTGCACATAAACAATCATCCCCGTGACACAGGCATCCTTGCACCATGGTGCAAGGGTGCCTGCGTCGGCGCATGGCAGAAGTTTGTGCGCCAGAGCAGGGGGAAGCACAGAGATGCAACATATTGTTGTAAATATGTCACATCCATGTGCTTTGAAAGTGACTCAGTGCAGTGCGACCAAATGGCTTGCGGCACGCATGGAGTCACTTTCCTTGTAAATCTGCCCCATAATGCGCTCATGCCCTGCGTTGGAGGTATTAAAAGTTGTACCTGCCGTTTGAAACCAACAATAAATCTTCAAATGAAAAGTGACAGGAAGCTCGTACATCATTTAGAGGTCGCACAGGCTAGCAGCTGCGACCCCATGCTTGCCCCTTGCGACCTACGGCACTGTCTTTGCGACCCATGGCCTCTGAGGTAGCAAAATCAGTGACAAGATCAAGGGAGTGTCTCCCATTTTCAGCGTCAGACTCCAAACTCTATGTTGATTTCTGGTCATTTTTTATTACCTTAATTGTGCATAATTGTCTATCACTCACTATTGTGGTCTGACTATGAGTAAAGTGCTATTTATCGCACCTGATAAATAACGATAACAAGGGGTGAGTTAATTCCCTGGTGCAATAAATTGCACCTATTAGGAGTTTCTAGGGTTTAGCATGTGGATTTTGGTGTTAAACACACTAAAATCCACATGATATGCTGAACACTATGCTTTTACCCTGTTAAATTTTGGCAGGCTTAATCTGCCGAAATTTAAAAAAGTTGGAGGTATTAAATGCATCCTGTAATTATTGGATGCGTTAAATAACATGCAACTCGTAATTCCAAACCCTACGCAAAAGGGTTTTATGCAGGGGCTGATAAATACTACCCACTTATAATCAGGCCCTTAGTGTTATAAAACGTTAAGCAGCAGGATCTTCAACGGGACCCTAAATGGCATTTTAGGTAAGTAACATAAAGGCAAAATCTAACACTTTTAAATGTATGTTGTGTGCGCACATGTGAGTGAGAGTGAGTTTGTAGGAGAGAGCATGAGTATGCGAATCAGTGAGCCCAGGTAAGAGTGATTGCAAGAGACCGCATGCAAACTGAATGAGCGGGAGTGCAAATGAGTGAACAAAAGTGAGTGGGAGTGGTGAGAATGATTGTGAGTAAGTGAGTGTGCATAAAGGAGAATGGATTGTTTTGCTTGCTTGTCAGTGAAATTGCTCTCCCACCCTTGCAGCTCCACCATTAAGTGAGGCCTGCCCCTGCACTCTCGAGTGTTGGTGATCGAGGCCCTCCTCCACCCGCGCCTCATCCCTGGTGGTCCAGTGGACCTCTTTCTCCTTCCTCTCACTCTGCTCTTTCACTCGTTTTTCTATCCTTTTTTATCTTTCACCTTTCTGCACTTTTCTGCATCTCTGCTCTTTTGTGCCTTATTTCTGCTCATTTTCCCTTCCTCTCACTCTGCTCTTTCACTCGTTTTCACTCGTTTTTCTACCCTCTTTTATCTTTCACCTTTCTGCACTTTTCTGCATCTCTGTTCTTTTGTGCCTTATTTCTGCTTATTTTACCTTTTTTCTTTATCCCTTATTTCCTCCCTTTACCTTTCCCCGCCGCTGTTGCCCCCGCGGCCCCTCCCCCCCAGCGCGACCGGCCCAATCCAGCTCCCCTCCCCGCTCCCGCCTCCCAGCTGTCCAGCCCTCCCCGACCCCTACTTAATGGCGGCTGCTGCGGCGACAGGCGAGCAAGACCACTGACTCATTGTCAGTGAAATTGCTCTGCCACCCTGCAGCTCCACCATTAAGTGAGGCCTGCCCCTGCACTCTCGAGTGTTGGTGATCGAGGCCCTCCTCCAACCGCAGGTTTCCCTGCACCTCATCCCTGGTGGTCTAGTGGACCTCTGTCTCCTTCCTCTCACTCTGCTCTTTCACTCATTTTCACTCGTTTTTCTACCCTTTTTTTATCTTTCACCTTTCTGCACTTTTTTGCATCTCTGCTCTTTTGTGCCTTATTTCTGCTCATTTTCCCTTCCTCTCGCTCTGCTCTTTCACTCGTTTTTCTACCCTCTTTTATCTTTCACCTTTCTGCACTTTTCTGCATCTCTGCTCTTTTGTGCCTTATTTCTGCTTATTTTCCCTTTTTTCTTTATCCCTTATTTCCTCCCTTTACCTTTCCCCGCCGCTGTTGCCCCCGCAGCCCCTCCCCCCCAGCGCGACCGGCCCAATCCATCTCCCCTCCCCGCTCCCGCCTCCCAGCTGTCCAGCCCTCCCCGATCCCTACTTAATGGCGGCCACTGGGCAGTGGGCGCGCTGCTGGTGCACCGAAGGCGTGTCAAAGGCAAGCCCGTCTGCGCCCGTCCGCGACCAGCGCCAGGAACTTTGGACCTCCGCCCCACCAACGCTACGACCCAGCAGCACTCCACGCACTAAACCCAGGCCGCAACAACAACTGCAAGCTAGCATCACCAGCTGACACCCACGGACCCTTCAGCTGTCACCGCTGCTGGCACACCTGCAGCACCGCCAAGAACACGGATCCAGCACAACCCGCCCACAAGAACACAACCGAATCGAAGACCCTGCAATGTATCCTCCTCAACGTCCGATCCCTCAACAAACATGCCACAGAAATCTGGGACCTCCTCGACAGCACCACCCCGGACGTAGCGTTCTTCACCAAAACCTGGACCAACACCACCTCGGGACCGGACATCGCCATCGCCATCCCCCAAGGATACAAGATCTCCAGGAAGGACCGCCCCACCCAGCCAGGAGGAGGAATCGCCATCGTCCACAAATCCAGCCTCCGCCTGAGCACACCCCCCGACGAGCCCACAGAACTGATGGAAAACCTTCACTTCAAGATACTGGCCAGCCCCACGCCACCCTCCGAGGAACCCTCATCTACCGACCCCCTGGACCCCGTGGACCCTTCGCCAACTCCATCACGGACATTATCTCCCCGCAGGCCATCGCATCCACCAACTACACCCTGCTGGGAGACCCAACTTTCACCTCAACAACCACTGGACGCCAACACCACATCCCTCCTGGACAACCTCCACAACATTGGACTCCGCCAGATCGTGACCGAGCCCACACACTCAGCAGGACACACCCTCGACCCCCTCTTCACTACAGGAAACTCCATCACCTTCAGCCACACCACCGAACTCCCATGGACCGACCATCGTTGCGTCCACTTCACCTTCAGAACCTGCTTCCACGAAGAAACTGGACCAAAATCACTGACGACCAGCTCACCTCCTCACTCAACAACTCCACCCCAACCATCGCGGAAAACGGCGACCCCAACACCGCAGCCCGAACCCTGCATAGATGGATCTCGGACAGCACCAACACCATAGTCCCCCTCAAGATAAACAACAATACCCGCGCCAAGAAACCCAGATGGTTTACCACCGAACTTCGAGAGTCCAGACGCACATGCCACCGCCTCGAAAAGGCCTGGAGGAACACCAAATCCACAGAAGCCCACAACAACTTCAGAGCCGCCACCAACGCCCACCATCAACTCATCAGAGAAATGAGGAAAAAAGCGATGGAAGACAGAATCTCCACCCACGCGCACAACAGCAAGGAACTCTTCAGCATCATCAAGGGGTTCGCCCAACCCACCAGCGAGTCTACCGACATCCCTCCCTCACAAGACCTCTGCGACAAACTCAGCACCTTTTCGACCACAAAATCAAGAGCATCTATGACAACTTCGACGAAGACAACCAACACACTGAACCCTCACCAACCACCCCCGACACCCGGAAACCAGCGATTGACGACTGGACAGCCCTCACCACCGAAGACACACTGAAGACAATGAAGTCAATCCACTCAGGGGCCCCCACGGACCCCTGCCCCCACCACATCTTCAACAGAGCCGCCGACACCATCGCACCCATGCTCCGCCACACCATCAACCGCTCCCTGGCAACCGCCTCGTTCCCCGACGACTTGAAACACGCCGAGGTTAACCCCCTCCTAAAGAAACCCTCAGCGGACCCCACCGACCTCAAAAATTACAGACCCATCTCCCTGCTCCCGTTTACAGCGAAAGTCATCGAGAAAGCCATCAACAGCTACTCGCCACATTCATTGAAGAACACAACATCCTCGACTCCTCCCAATCCGGCTTCAGAAAAAACCACAGTACGGAAACCGCCCTCCTCGCCGCAACAGATGACATCCGCACCCCACTGGACAAAGGAGAAACAGTAGCCCTCATCCTCCTCGACCTATCAGCGGCGGTCGACACAGTCTCCCACCGCACCCTAATACGCAGACTCTACGACGCAGGAATCCAGGACAAGGCCCTCGACTGGATCCGCTCCTTTCTCTCCGGCAGGACGCAGCGGGTCAGACTCCCCCCTTTCCTCTCGGACCCCACACCTACTACCTGCAGAGTCCCCCAGGGCTCCTCCCTCAGCCCGACGCTCTTCAACGTCTACATGGCTCCACTTGCCCCCATCATCAGAACCTACGGACTCAACATTGTGTCATACGCAGACGACACCCAGCTCATCCTCTCTCTATCCAACGAGCCCAACACCGCCAGACGCAACTTTCGAGAAGGCATGGAAGCCGTCACCAAATGGATGAAAAACAGCTGCCTACAACTAAACACCAACAAAACAGAAGTACTCATCATGGGCCCAAACCCCGATGCCTGGAGCGACACCTGGTGGCCCCCCGCCCTTGGAAAATCGCCAACCCCCACGGACCACGCACGCAACCTGGGAATCATCCTGGACTCCGAGCTCAAAATGGACCACCAGATCAACTCTGTCTCGTCTTCCTGCTTCCACACCCTCTGCCTCCTTCGTAAGACCTTCAAATGGATCCCCCTCGAACACCGAAAGACCGTCACTCACGACCTGGTCACCAGCAGACTCGACTACGGCAACGCACTCTACGCCGGAATAAACAAAAACCTCACCCGCAAGCTACAGAACATCCAGGTCCTCAACCTGCCAAAACACTGCCACATCTCCCAGCACCTGCGCACACTCCACTGGCTCCCCGTCGAGGCGAGAATCACCTTCAAGATGCTCACTCATGCACACAAGGCCCTCCACGGCACCGGACCAGCATACCTGAACAGCCGACTCAAATTCCACGCACCCCAAAGGACCCTACGATCAGCCCAGCTCTCCTACGCCATGGTCCCCTGCACCAGAAAGACCAGATCGGGAGGCCGCTCCTTCTCCTTCCTCGTGGCCAAAGCATGGAATGCCCTTCCGCTCCACCTCAGACAGACAACATCGCTCCCCATCTTCGCAAGAAACCTCAAAACCTGGCTCTTCGACAGACCCCTCCTTGATGGAATGGAACCTGCACCCCCCCACCCCTAGCGCCTTGAGACCCTTACGGGTGAGTAGTCGCGCTTTAACAAACCCCTGATTGATTGATTGATTAATTGATTGCTAGTCTGGTGTTGGACCTGGCACACTTCTTAGCTTATAGAGGCACCCATGCAAAATGCCGGCACTAGGCATGCTGGAGGCAATACCTGCATATGGTACATGGCAATATGCTGCCGTTGGCACACTCAAGGTAAATCTTGGCATGAGGCACCCATGGAATAATGCTGGTGCTGGCACAGTTTCTTTGCCTAGGTAGCACCTGTGGCAGAATCCTTGGGTTGGCACATTGGAGGAAATTCTTAGCAGAATCAGTGCTTCATTTGTAAAAGAATAAGTGCTGGGGCTCTCGTCGGGAGGCCACTGCAGCTTGCATCACACATTGCCCCTGCCAGCTGCCAATGACAGTACAAACACAGCAACTAACAATCTCACTCTTACAAGTGTGACAAGTCACACTTTTCCAGGCCTCCAAAGCTATAAGAATGGCTTGAGAGGCAGGTATTAGTCATTGTAAATGTAAACTGAACTAATAAGCAGCTGTTGCTGTGCTCATACCTAAATTAGACAGACAGTACCACCATGTGGCAGACTGTCATACGCCCCACTGCTGGAATTTAGGTGCCAGTGCCGTACACCGGAAACCACTGGCTCACATTAAGCAATGAGCAGGAGGGAGGACAATCAAGGCATATGTCAGGGGCCACCCATGACAAAATGCTAACCCGGATTTACTAGACGTAATTTTTGACATAAGGGTTACCCATAGTACAAGGGGCGGCCGTATTGGCAAAAATCTGATTGCCAATTTTATGTAATGTTTGGGCAATAGCAGCTCCCTAGAATAAAATGCAGGCCCTCACCACGGAGGCAGTTTTTAATTTGCAGGGGTACCCATAGGACATTTTAAAAACAAAATGGGGCTCCACTCGTGGGGACCGTCAGATATCATTTGCTTGCACACCATGAAAGGACTTCTTAGGATTTAATGAGTGCCTTTTACAAGCCTATGGCATTTTAGCAAATGTATGTGAAAATTGTGCTTTAAAACACATTATTAGAACACATGCTTTCACAATTTTATCAGGGGATAGAATCCCACCCAACCCCTGTAGAAAATGTCAGACTCAGTTTGCTCACTTATTGCTATTCAGGTATATGTTCCCTTGACATGTCATGCCAGCACCTTAATATGAAGGATATCTAAAATAGACATGTGTCTGTGTTGTGTTGTTATATTAAGCATGCATTTATTGTGGAACTTCATGAATGCTAATTGTGATGTCATCAGGGTTACCAACATGTGACATCCCTTCCTGGGAATATTCAGGATGAAAATGCATATGATTTCACTACCTGTGTTATAATTGAGGTCAAAGGGTGTATAATGTCACTTCTGCTACCTCTGGCATTTTGGTGAATTTACATTCATGATGAGAAGGAATACAAGAAGGGACAGTAACCACTCAAAGACTGTAGCAATGTGTGACCATGCTCGACAGTAGGGGAAGCCTGAGCGGTCCATTTCCACTCCTTAGCAGAGCCTTCAGGGAGTCCAATGACTATGCAATGCTTACAATGTGGCACACAGTCAGTGCGCCCTCTGACTGTCTCTTTGCAATGTGAAAATGTTGGAAATACATAGCTGCCTCAGGGTGCAAAAATGAAACATTGCGCCCCAAGGCCACTTTCTTGAACCTGTCCCTTTTATTAAAGAAATATTCTCTCCGAAACATTTTTTGCAAGGCCTGTGTGAAGATAATTCTCTCTTCAACACAGTTTTTGAAAGTAAATTCAGTCTTAGGTGGAGGCTACCTGATAATGAACAATAGTAATGTTATTTATCAGGGAGCCTGATAGAAAAGTTCTTAGAAAAGTGTAACTGTACCATGGCAATCTGTATAAACTGGATGCTGCAAGCGATAGATGCCACAAGCCCAGAATTTACTTTGTTCAGTGGAGCATTGGCAATTGCATTTCCATATGGCAGCTTTTAATGTCTCACATTTTGCGTTATGAGTTTTCAAAATCTTTACCACAAAGTACTAACATATTTGAAAATGGTATACAATCTCAAAATAAGAAATGGAGGGCGTGGCCAGCCGCGGAAGATGGCGGACGCCTAACTCGGGAGCTCCCGGGTCGGGCCGCCTTAACCCAGAAATTCCCCGTGATCCGTGGGGCATCCGCGCCGCAAACCTGGTGAATACACTTCCGTGGCCCATAGTGCCACGTCGAGATCCAGCGGTAGCCGCATGACGGACTAGTGGCAGCAGAAACCTGTGTTCGGCAGAGCGGCCGACGCTGCGACTACGCGAGGCCGTGGCTTACGGCCTACACATCCCCGTGGAGGTGCAGGGTGCTCTCCGGCTGCTGAGTGCGGAGGAGTGAGGGGCCGCTCACCGCGACATGGCGCCTCCATTGTGCAGAGGCTAGTAGTGACACAGGGCGAGTAAGTGGCCAGGGGGGCCCCCTCCCCTCCGGAGACTCCACGTGTGTCGGGAGAGCGCGTGGGCTGAGGCCTTGTCGGTGGTCGGCTCCACTGCTGAACTACGCCACTGGAGGAGGTTGTGAGAGACAGTGGACTTTGCTCCTGTTCCCTATCGGGTAAGAAAACAAGGCCTGTGCCGATCTCCTCTACTACCCGAGACTGAGAAGCGCTGATGCTGCGCGGGTGCTTCTTCCGCACCTCACCTGCCCAACAGGCCTCGGCGAGGGCCAGGGCACCCCCCCGCCACAAGTTTAGAACTTGCTCACAATATTGGCTCCCATGGTGGGCTGGGATTACAGTTGTGGTCTGGAGCGGTGGGCCCAGTGGACTATTGGAGGGACTGCCCTTATAGCTGCAGCACTGAGGGCGCGACGGATTGTGCAGTGACCCCTGGGTCTTTGTGGAGCTCTGCTCCAGGACGCTGATGCCAGTGGGGCATGGTCTGGACGGTAGCCACACACGACATGGGATACAGAGGCCTGT
The DNA here is from genome assembly GCA_963921515.1 of Calotriton arnoldi. Lineage (NCBI taxonomy): Eukaryota > Metazoa > Chordata > Amphibia > Caudata > Salamandridae > Calotriton > Calotriton arnoldi. The sequence continues at coordinate 219,103 of CAWUFW010007667.1, read as the reverse complement.
AAGAGCTCAGCCCCGGCAGGGACACAGGAATAGAGCATTGGACACTGCTTGATTGTCGGAGGGGTGCCAGGTATGCGCAGATACGGATACCTGCTTAATTGCAGACTGCGTGGGGCGCACAGAGAACCCTATCTGCAGGACAAGGATAGCAGCTTGTGAGCTTGTAGTCACTGCAGGGCGTGGATATGTGGTGACAGGAGACACTGTGGGGAGTCGTGGGATTCTCCGGAGGAGTTTCCGGATGACGAACCTTCTAGTTCGCCATACTAGAACACGGCGCGGAGACATCGAGCACCAGACTGGAGCATAGAACGCCTTGCAAGGGCACTGACATAACGACGTGGGGCTACTACCCAGTGGATCGTACATCCAGCAGCATGGGTCAGCCAAAAGAAAAACAGGCGGACCAAGGCCAGTCAACAGACACTACAGCTTACCCACCACGTGACTCACAACCCGCGCAGGAAGAAATTCCAGATACCCAAATGCAGGCAGAACAGGCCATACATAAACTGGACATTATCCTACGGGAAATCCGAGAATCTAGAGCAGTGTTGGAACAACAGCTAGGCACCCTAACTACAGATGTGAGTCTACTCCGTGCGGACCACCAAAAATTGTCCGAAAGGGTGCAGATCCATGCAACTGCCCTATCAGATATCACACCTTGGTGAAAAGCGCAAACTGAAACAGTCTCCCAGCTGCAGTGACAGATCAAGGAACTGCAGGATAAAGTGGATGATGCTGAAGGGCGGGCGCGACGGAGCAACATCCGTATTGTTGGAATGCATGAAAAAAGTGAAGGCGGGGACCCAACACAATTTATTGAAAATTGGCTGCGCACGGAAGTTGCACCTGAGGGACTGACCACGATATTCAGTGTGGAAAGGGCTCACAGAGTGCCAACAGGGCCAAGGCAGCTGCAGCACAGAGAACGCAAAGGGCGACCAGCAGGCGTGAATCGTCCTAGGAGGGAGCGCCAGCAACGGACTCGGAGGCCAGTCAGCCACTGTTGCCATTCTTGAAACCACAGGCCACCAGGAAACTGGAGAACTACCCCCACTGGCAGAGCGGAACATCAATATGCATGCAATGCACTGGCGAGGAAGGTTTTGTGTGGTCGAACGCCAGAGACACTATGAAATGACACGAGATGAAGACTAACCCTGGGCGTAATACTTCGCTACGCTCACGGAGCATGCAAAGTTTGTGCTACTACGCACTACACAGATTGCACGTAGCAGAATGAAAAACTGTGCTAATTGACATAGCGTAGCAGCAGTATAATAAACACCTATAAATTCTTCAATAAAGCAATTATCTGTGCTAAAAAGCATATAACCAATTCACAAAAGTGAACTTTGACAACGAAAATATCAAGCAATGAGAGAGGTGATGATTTTGGGGTCCCCCCTAACCTAGGGGAGGACCAAGCAGATGCCTTGAATACAAAAAGCATATCATGTGAACGATTCAGTGGTGGTCCCTTCCTCCTAGGACCACCTCCAAGCACAGTTATGGGCAAAAATACAATCCCAACCAAAGGCCCTGCAAAGCATTATGGGACAAGATTAGCAGTGGGCAGTGAATATTATAGTGTCCAATATCAAAATAATTCTACAAAGAGCTGCAGTTCAACTAGTCGTTACTAGATGTCCCTCACGAGTCAAATGCAAAAGCATTGAAATTATTAATACATCAAGCTGCAGTTCCACTAGTCGCTACTAGATGTTCCTCACGAGTCAAATGCAAAAGCATTGAAACCCATTCATGAAGCTTTTGCATTTGACTCGTGAGGGACATCTAGTAACGACTAGTGGAACTGCAGCTCTTTGTAGAATTATTTTGATATTGGATACTATAATATTCACTGCCCACTGCTAATCTCGTCCCATAATGCTTTGCTGGGCCTTTGGTTGGGATTGTATTTTTGCCAATAACTGTGCTTGGGGTGGTCCTAAGAGGATGGAACCACCACCGAATCATTCAAAAGATGTGCTTTTTGTTTTCAAGGCATCTGCTTGGTTCTCTCCCTAGGTTAGGGAGGATCCCAAAATCATCACCTCTCTCACTGCTTGTTAACTTATAGTTTTCACTTTTGTGAAATGACTATATGCATTTTAGCATATAAAGACAGAGATACTTATTTTATCTTAACTTGCACTGTGCAAGATGCCTTTGGCAATTATTGTACAGTGCAGTCAAGCACACAGCTATGCAATTTGCATAGCTATGTGTAGTTCAAAATGTACTTCGCGTAGCTACGTGTAGTGGTACTACGCCCAGGGTTAATGAAGACGTGCTACGGGAGCTGGCAGCAGCTGGTAACTGTATTGGCATGAATGCTCCATTATGTATAATATATGCTGTTGGGGGGTGTGCCCTGGGCCCGGGAAGCAATCCCATCTCTCCTCCTTTGTTTTTTCTTTACCCGTTAGTCTTCTTTTTGCAAGGTCTGTATTGTCTTTCCGACTCTAACTTTGTAACCACTATAGTGTAATAACTGCAATGAGAACGACTGGTGCAGCACGGAGCGAAATGGTCCGCGGCTGGCGTATCATCTTTCCCTTTGTGAAAGCAGAATGCGAGTTTCAGATGTTTTTGTTAGTAGCAGCTGTACGGTCGAGCACAGTTTTGGGGTTGGACCTTCGAATTGGGGTAGTTAGAATGTTAAGTATAGCAGTTACAAGGGAACACTTGCGAGCACACGTCAGATCGCACTGGAAATCAGAGACAGGGCACACAAGTGAGTTCTACACAATGCAGGTAGGATGAATGGAGTCAAGAGCATCATATAAATTCCTCACGTGGAATGTGAGAGGCATGGGCTCCTTACAGAAGAGATACCGCATCCATGCGCAGCTTAGTAGGTGAAAGGCACATAGGGGCAGATTTACAAGCCCCCTGCGCCACCAGTACGTCACTTTTCGTGATGTACTGGTGGCGCAGGGGGCTCCTCGATATTTACAAGGAGAGGAAAAGCCACCCTGCGTGACTTTTCCTCTCCTTGTAAATACCGTCCCTTCACACGCAGCACTTTGCGTTGAAGGGGCGTTCCATGGGTGTTGCTGTGGGTGTTCCCATGCAACACCCATGGAACAAGACACATCTCCAGATTTACGAGAAATCGTAAATCTGGAGATGCGTCTGAAAGCTACGCCACCCTAGAGGTGGCGTAGCGAGGCGCACCGAGGAGAAATGTTTTCATTTCTCCTCGTTTTTCCTCTTTCAATGCGTGCTGCATTCTGCAGCACGCATTGAAAGAGGAAAAGCCTGTACTGATTGTTTTTGTGCAGAAAGGTGCCCCTTCCTGCACAAAAACAATCTCCCCATGGCGCAGGCATCCTTGCACCATGGTGCAAGGGTGCCTGCGCCGGCGCTTGGCAGCTGTTTGTGCGCCAGCGCAGGGGAGAGCACAGGAATGCGACATATTCTTGTAAATATGTCGCATTCCTGTGCTCTGAAAGTGCCGCAGCGTGGTGCAGCCAAAGGGCTTGCAGCGCCACGCTGCGGCACTTTCTTGTAGATCTGCCCCTCATTGTTCTCCAGCAGGAGACACATTTGAACAGCAGTGAGGCGAGCAAACTGCGGAAAAAATGGAGGGGTCAGCTATATAGCACCACTTATTCGGCATTTGCGAGAGGCGCAGCAGTGTGGATATGGGCGGGGGTCCCTTACAGATTACTGGAACAGAGGGTGGACGACGAGGGCAGATATGTACTGTTGAGGGGTGAGATGGATGGGCAGGTGTTGGTGATAGGGAGTATATATGCACCAAACACGGAACAGGAAGGGTTCCTACAACGGTTAAACATCGCACTGGCAGACTGGGTGCATTACCCTTGGATACTGGGGGGGGACTATAATGCGGTGCTGGATACCTGGATGGACAGATCACATCCGCCTCTCCGGGGAGCATTGGCAACGCGACAGGCCAGGGCACTAACGGCGTGGACAGGTGGGTGGAACCTCTTAGATGCATGGCGCGCCAAAAATGCATTGAATACTCCTTTTATTCCCCAGTGCATGCAGTACATACTAGAATAGACCACATATTTTGTTCCCCCACTCTTCACCAGCAGTTATTAGGCATTACATACTTGGGAAAAACGCTCTCAGACCACAGTCCGCTGGAGATGGTTTTGGAATGGGGCCTTGTTCCTACACCAGTGCCGACGTGGAGATTTAGTCCCCAATTGCTTAAAGACGGGGCTTTTAGAGCGCATATGACAACTTCTATTGCAGATTACTTCACCCGGAACGCTTGTTCCGCCACCTCCCCACTAATAGAATGAGAAGCGTTCAAGGTGGTGGTAAGGGGTGCCTCCATAGGGGCAGCGGTGGGAGCTCGACAGGAGATAGTGCGCAAGCTGACTGAAGTAGAAGGACAGTTGGGACCCCTAGAGAAGGCAGCGGCTGATTCCCCAGATCAGGTGGATAACCTTCAGTAGGCGCGGATAGAACATGCTGACCTGCTGGAGAGATTAAGGGTAATAGATTATAAGGTGTATGTACAGACAACGCATGGGGAGGCTGATAAGGCTGGCACCCTGTTAGCACGTATCATACAGGACCAGCCCCAGGCGACCCCAACAACGGAAATCCGCTCCCCACTCGGGGATGTGGCTGATACTCAGTTAACGATAAATGAGGCGTTCCAACAGTATTATAGTCATTTGTACAGTGCTCTGGGGCGCTCATATATGCAGGACATTAGGGGGTTCCTCCAGGGAGTGAATCTACTAAAGCTGGACGAATCAGACAAAGACAAACTAATGTCACCAATCAAAATGGAGGAAATTCTGGCGGCTAGCCGTGCCCGGCCGCGGAATAAGACCCCTGGTCTAGATGACCTTCCCACTGAATTTTACTTGGCATACGCCAAAGAATTAGTGCATCAATTGAGCATGCTGTATACAGCATCAGTTGAGGAAGGTGCGATTCCCCCGATGACAAAACAAGCACTGATGGTATCACTGCCTAAGCCCGGGCGGGATACGACCGATATCACAGCGTATCGACCATTATCGCTCCTGAATACTGAGTATAAAATACTAAGCAAGATCTTGGCGTCACGATTAATGCCCTATCTCAACAAGTTGATACATGCAGACCAATGCGGGTTTGTGCCATGTAGGAGTACAGCGCATAATGTGAGGCGTCTATATCAGATAATGTGGGCCCCTCTAGAGCGTTTTCCAGCAGCAGGCTGCCTCTCCTTGGACCTGCGTCAGGCATTTGATACGCTAAGTTGGGAATATGTGCTGGAGGTTTTGGGTCGGTATGATATACCCATCGAATACCTTAACTGGATCAAGCTATTATACGCCACCCCGACAGCGCGCGTTAGGACCGGCAGACATATATCTAGTGCATACAAGATCTATAGGGGCACGAGACAAGGATGCCTGCTGTCCCCAATGCTTTTTATACTAGCATTGAAACCACTTGCGCATAAGCTGCGAAAGTCAGCCCAGAGTTGGGCATACCCATCGGCCTGAAAATGCACGCTGCGTCGCTATACGCTGACGATATAATCCTATACACCCGTGATCTATACAGCGGGCTCCCCGTTGCCGCAGCGATCTTCGAGGAGTTTGGTAAAGTGTTGGGGCTCCACATAAACTTTGATAAATCTGTGGCTTTTTCTTTCAAACAGCTAGAGACTCCGCGCATGATAGCTTTCGGAACTAACGAGGTACAACTAGCCCGACTACGTTTAAGTATTTAGGAGTGCACATATATAGAACACAGCAAGACACAGTAGACGGTAATGTACAGCGAGCAATAACTGCATTGCGTTCACAAGTAGCATTCTGGATTACATTGCCACTGTCTGCCACAGGACGCCTAGCCATTGCAAAGATGGTAATGCTGCCTAGAGTACTGTACTACTTCACAACGATCCCGATCTTTATCCCCACGAAACTGTTCCAGGTACTCAATTCCCTACTGATAGAATTGGTGTGGGGCGCGGGGCGCCGTAGGGTGGCGCTAAAGAAGTTACAACTACCGATTACGGCTGGAGGGTTGGGAGCCCCGGATTTCAGGGCCTATTGCATGGCGAGTCAGCTACAGTGGCTCGCATACTGGCTCGAGTGCCGTAATTTGCAGGAAATAGGCTACACTCCCAGAATGTTGACACAAGGTAGATTACATGCGAAGTTATATAGCATACACCCAATCAATAACATGGACTCTCCACTATTGCAAATAGCACTGAAGTACTGGAAATATGCTATCAAATACACGCGGCCATGTATAGCCTATACACCGAATACCCCTTTCGTAGGACTGCCCATACCAACAGGTGTAGTCACGCAAGGACAGATGACAGAATGGGAGGATGGGGGGATAAAGACAGTGCGGACTCTGTTTCAGGAGGACATTCTGATGCCACATGCCGACTTCGCAAATACCATTGGTCTGCCGGACACTTTATTTCTCTTACACCCGGGATTATCTCATTGTGTGAAACAAATGTGGGCCCCAGATGGGCGAGAGCCGCCCACAAATGAGTTAGTTCATGTGTTACATTTAATGGGCAACGGCAGGCATTTAACAAAATGGCTATACACAGGTATAAGAGGGACGCTGGTATCTCCACTGGAGGCTTTGCGGGCTAGATGGGAGGCAGACATGGTAACGGGCGTGACGGACAAAGAATGGACAAGAATGCTAGCATACCCGAAGACAGTGTCCTGTAATGCGCGATTTAAATTTATACAATATCTGATCGTACAGAGGGCATACCTAATGCCACACAGACTCCACAAGATGTTCCCTACTTTGCCATCGAACTGCCCGAGAGGTGGAGAGGCTGATGCAGGGTTAGTACATATGCTGTGGACATGTCCTGCACTGGCATGCTATTGGGCGCAGATAGTGCAAGTGTTGATGGATGTAGTGGGCGGGAACACTTGGAACACAGCAAAGAGCTGTCTAGTGGGGTTATTCCCCCAACCCAAGGGATATAAGGTGCAGGCACACTTTGCCAATCTGGCCTTACTACTAGCGAAGAGGCACATCACCAGTCGATGGAAGGCAGCAAGGTCTCCATATCTAGAGGCTTGGAAGGAGGAAGTGTTTAAGTGGAGCCTCGCCGAAAGCACTGCGGAGGGAAGAGCAAAGGGGGCAGAGGAAAATACTGATAGCAATGGCACGGGATATGCTATGTGCAGTGTTCAAAAGCTGGAAAGAGCCAACGTAGGTAGTGGAGGTATGATACTTGCAAGGCTCTCTTTAGACGCGGTCTTATGTCCATAACACCTCCGAGGTATGCTGTTGGGCAGACCTCCCTGATGGGGAGGACAACTGTGTGAAGGAGGTGGATACTGTTCATATGACACACTGGTGTATGCTGTGGTATACTGTGGTGAGCTTCTGTTCTGGTTTTCTTACATACCAAATTGCGGATTGTAAATGTGCTACTCTGTATGAATGAGCGACTATCAATGGTGTTTTCCAGTTAGCTAACTGCGGGAGGGGGGTGGTGGGAGGGATCCAGGGTGGTTATCTAGTGTTTACTTAAAACTACAAACTGTGCGCTTAAGTTCCTGAATTTGGTACAGACCAAAAGAGAGTACATATTTCGTAACATGTTGATATTAAATAACCATGTGCACTGTTATGTAGGATTGGCATAAATGTGCCAAAATGTGATTTGTGGTGTGTACGACGGTGTACCACATGGGTATACGCATGTACTGGCCGGGGTACAATAGTTTGAATGTACAACTGAAAAACTCAATAAAGTTTGTGTTAAAAAAAATCTAAAAATAAGAAATTCGATTATTTCTATATTTGAAGTTCAGTTCCTGTTTGTCGTCACTAATCACAGCAAATTCTCCCATAGTTATACACTTATAGGCAGCAGCAGTTTTATTCATGTTGACTTTGATGCATATTGGCTAATTTAGAGTGCAGAACTAACCTGGGTTAAGAGGGAAAAGTGCTGTAACCGAATTACTGCACATTGTTACTGTTAGTACACATTTAAGCCCTTGTTTTGGGTGGCCTGGTATTTCCAATGGGACAGATAATTTAAGTTGCAGGCCCTTGCTATCAGTAGTCTGATATTTCCGATGGGGCAGATAATGAAAGTTATATTCCTCTTTGAAATTAAAAAGCGCACAGTAACATATCAGAGCTTTTGTTTTTCACCTGAGTCAGGATGTGTGAAACTCTGCGGAAATGAGAAATACTGTCTGGAATTGGATCTGGGATTGTGTATTCTGTCAGTTCTACACCTCTCTAAACTCATTTGGAACCCACTGGCTATAGTCTTCTAAGCGACTGAAGTCACCCATGGGAACCCTTCTCTTCATCTGTGGACCCCATCTGTGCAACACCTAACCTTACTTGCTCACTGATGCTCTCCATCAGGCAGACAATACCACCATGGCCAACAAAGTGATGTGGCCCATTCCACCCTTTGGATCAGACTTCTGTCCCCAACCCAAGGAAAACTCTGTCCATAATGAAAGCAGCCAACAGAGGCCACTGACAGCTATCAGCATCCAGAGCCGGGCCCCAGGCTATCCAGGGCTTTCTGCCCGCTGAGGTTTCTCAGAGTGGGGGGCAGTAGCCCCGAATGTCATGCAACCCACTTCCACTCTACCTTGACTTTGATGTCCTTAATGTTAGTTTCTTTTTGTGAAAAAGTCATGTTAGCCATCCCATATATATTCTGCACATGCTAAGACTTAGAATCCAAGTTTTTTTTTGGGGGTGGGGTAAAATCTTTATGATTGTTTTTTTCCCCACTGCTCGTTGATGATTCTTTTAACAGTACATCACTTTTGGTGTGAGGGAAGGACGGTCAGAAAGACAAGAAGAGCATACAAAGGCCAGAGACAAGCAGCACACTCAGGAGTACACTTCTAAAAAAGAAGAAAAGCCAAAGAAAAAGCCACAGTTCAAAAAGAAGAAGGTTGCAGGTCTAAAGATCAGACATGCCCAGAATTCTGAGGACTCGACTACTGAACGGGGAATGGGCTCTGACTCAGTAGAAACACCCGATACTAGGGTAAGTGTCCCACATAAAGTATATGAAATAACGCTCCAGATGGAGGGTGACAAATGTAGAACAGTGAGAGGTCTCTTTTGGGAGAATCTAACGTTTGGCTATGCTATTTTATTAGCTGAACAAGATTGGCCGCCATCATTCGTCATGGATTGCCCTAAAGGAGAAACAGTAATTCTTCCGGCATTCTCAGACCATGTTCCCAGGCATTTACAACATACATATGCGCAGGAGTGGGCAGTAGCCCAGGCTCCGGCATTATACAAAAACCATGTTGGATGGGATGAGGATTAAACCCACCACATAATTCCTTTAATAAATACTCCGACTGCACAGAGGCAGTATCCAATAAAGCAAGAAGCTAAAAAACAGGTCAGGGAGATCTTAGATAAACTTGAATACCAACGGGTGATTGAAACTTGCACCTCACCAATGACCAATCCTTTGTTTCCTGTCATGAAACCTGGCAATTCATATCGTCTAGTTTTAGATTATAGACATTTAAACACTTGCAGTAAGACATTTGCAGTCCAAAATGCACACAGTGCCGCATTAATGAATAACATTGTTCGGAAAAAATATAACACTTGATATTTCAAATGTATTTTTCTGCCAAAATATAGCACCTGAAAGCAGGTATCTAACAGCCTTCTCAGCACTAGGGACCCAGCGTCAATTTTGTCGACTCTCCCAAGGGTATAAGAACAGCCCGAGGTTGTTTTAGGCCAGGGTAACAGAGTTACTTCAAAATTTAGATGAAGAGGCATTGTCCTATGTGGGTGATATTTATCTGACGGACGATGACCTAGAGGAACACTTGATCAGAGTGAATACCATAATTTTTGGATTTGCATCTGAGGGCTACAAATTCAACTTTAAAAATTCAGAAATTGCCCACATCAGTGTCCTGTTTTTAGGATATGAGCTTTCTAGTGAAGGAAAAAGCCTGGCAGCCAATTTTTTAGAAAAATACGCGCTGCTCCAACCTCTAAAATCATTGAAAAATTTACAGTCAATTCTGGGATTCCTAAATTTTGGTAGAACATACATTTTAGAATACGCAGAAAGAGTAAAACCTTTCTACGATTTAATAAAACCTGATTTTTCAGTTAAAAAGTGGACACAGGAACATACAGATACACTTCGTTCCTTACAAGCTGACATGATAGCTTCCAAACACTTACAGACACGCGTAAACATACGCAACCTGGTGATCCGTATAGTTGCGGGTCAATCCGGGTACACCTATCTAACATATAATGAAGGTGAGACAGTACCAATTGCATACAAATCACATTTGTACACAAATGCTGAGATGCGCTTCACATCTACAGAAAAGATTCTGACAGCAGTACAGACTGCTGTAGTGAGAGAAAGAGCACTGACTCAGGGGAAACGAATAATAGTAGTTACTCCAGTTCCAGCCTTAGAGGCTGCGACAAAGGCAAGCATTCCAAACGCTAAAGCAGTACATCCGAGATGGATACAATGGGCTAACTCTCTCAGTGCAACAGACGTAGAATACAGGTACCACCCAAATATAAAGACACAAGCATTCCTGCAATACGAACAAGAATATTCTCTACCGAATGAAATAAAGCCTCTAGATCAGTATGAATATATAATTTACACTGACGGATCTGCTCAACCGGCCATAGGAAGTAAGCAACAATATAGCGCAGCATGCGCAATCGTTAAAGGTCGCATGCGGGATGGAAAGTTCCATCCAAGTTGCAGGAAAACACAATCTCTAGGAGACTGCACCGCACAGCTGGCAGAATTAAAAGCCCTAATACTGGCACTAGTGAATACGGACCGAGAATTACCCACACTAATTTTGTGCGATTCCTTTTACTGTGTGCAGTCATATAGTGAATATTTGCAGCACTGGGTTCAAAACGGGTTCAAAGACGCAAAAGGTGGTGCAATTAAGCATAAAATGCTATGGGAACAGGTAGTGGAGTTGAAAACCGAACTACAGAGGGCTCACGTGATACACACACTGAGTCATCAGCGTGATGGCGTTCACGTTGAACGGAATTCATTGGCTGACTAAGCCGCAAAGGGGGCTGTGCGCATGGCTTCCGTAGCTGCAATCACTTGTTCTAAAACGAGAATAGACGTGAGATTATGGTAGCTGTCATTTCTTCACGCAAAAACAGCAAAGCACTACCAAAGAAGTTTCCACTCAAGTACTCTACAAGTTAGATGCCAATAACATTCCATTTGCTCAGAATCTTGGAGTGGGGGACAGAGTAATTACAAACATGGATCGTAGGTTAGGTTTAATTCTGGCAGCACACGAAGGGATAGGTTCTGCACATGCAGGAGTTACGGCGACTGTTTCATTGTTTAAACAACGCTATTGGTGGCCTGGGCTAACGAAGCAGACTAAAGACTATGTCTTGAAATGCGACATCTGCCAGCAGATGAAGGGTTCCACCGTAACACGTCCAGCACAGACACCTTTATTAATATCAGACAAACCACTAGCGTGTGTTTACTTGGACCACTGCGGCCCCTTACAAAGTGATGGAGCTTACAGGTATATCATGGTTGCAGTGGATTCCTGCTCCAGATTCTTATGGGTGTGGCCCCAATGCTCGGCTGATGCTAGAACAGTTATAAAAGATTTGCGAGACTTTATATGGACATACGCAATTGGCACATTACATTCTGACCAGGGCCCTTGATTGTGAAGGCGCAGTGGCGGATGAAAAGCCTTTTGACATCCATGATCGTTTGGCTGTGTTACAGGGTCTAAATGAATCCAGGACACAACAAAGTAATGTCCACCTGAAGCAGACCACCACTGGGGAAGTCCAATCAGTCACGGCAAGGCCTGTCTGGATCCCAAAAGTCGGGGATCTGGTCAGAAAAAAGATAGCGGACAAGAAAGAATTTGGGCCATCATACGGAAAGCCTGTACCGGTCCTAGCAATTGAAGGAACAAGAACTGTACTTCTACCACCTCTTGCCAGAAAAAAAGAGAAAAGATTTGTCTCAATCAACCTAATCAAACTACACTATGTGGCTGAGTAGTAGGCCACGTGGACTCCAAAGTAGCAGATGCCCTCCTCTCGCTACAATCCAGGAAGTGCAAACAGAAAGACTCATCACGTTCGAAGAGTCCCCTGTACAGAATGATGGACTATGCAGCAATGCTATGGAACTTGTTCCCCTTGAACCTGACGCTCAAATTCAAAATCAAACTCAGAATCAAAGACAAATTGCTATTAGACCAAATACAGATGTCTACGTCAACGTGCCTCGACAAGAGCAAAGTACGATTTCAACAAATCCTGATGCAATTCCAACAATTGATTGAACTGCTTCTGGCTACTTCATAAACTTTGATACGTTTTCTTTGGATCCAAGTGAACCTGAAACTACGCCAGCCCAAAAATCACACAAGCAGCAAGTAAAAGACTTTCTGAACTTTCTTAGAAGAACTTACCTGGTATCACCGTGGGTCGAACTATGGATAATTACCGGGTACTTTTCTTTCTTTCTGGTTAGGCTTATTGATAGTTTTTAACATGCTTATTAATAGACAATACATTCGACAAAGCTCTGCAGCCCAAAAGGTGAATTTAATTTTAAAACCACATCAATCATCTCATCGAGAACAAAGAGACTTGTCATCAGTGAACATTACAGCAGTTCCTATACCTGATGGTATAGTTTGGGACAAGGTTGATTTCGATATATTCGGCCCGACCGAACTTTTAAAAATTCCACATTTATTTAAAATATCGTTGAGTGATATCATTACCTCAAGTACATTTTCCGATGATTGGGATTTTGAAACAGTTAATAACATGTTGTCTGATTTGGAAAAATCTGCTGCATTTTCTAATAGTGAAACGTTGGAAAGCACATCAGATTTCGAGAGTATGTATTGTTATTAACACTATGGTCATCACTTTCTGCATAAATCTGCAAATCCTAGACCTATGTTCACATACCACCAGTGGGAACATTGTCCAACAGTTCAAAAACATTTACACAAAAGTTTCCATATTTTTCAGAGTTTAATATGTCTGACCCGGCCTCATATTATTATAAGGTTGCACCGACATCAGCACAGAAAAATATGTTAACAAACACCAAACAGATTTACTCTGCTTCTTTTATTGCCCAGTTTTCTGAACAAGGTTTTCACTTATGGAAAGACACCATAGAGTTAAAATCAGTCTGGGGTACTAGAGAATGGCAAGTTCAGGGAACAGAAGCTTTGTTTAGAGTATGCCTCATCCCTCAACGAATCATGTTTTTGAACGAGACAGTGCCACAGACGTCTTGCCTTGGACTAGCCAAGAACAAAGACTTGAACACACCTTGGATGCCGACTCCATCACACACCGAGGGTAACATCTCATCACAGGAAGAAATTACAGTAGATGACATCATACAATACAACAGATCAGACCCCGATTGGAAAAAATGGTTGAATTGGCCCACAGACACTAATAGTTGTCAGGCAAGATTCATGGGTAAAACCGAATGGTTTAGTATCCATAGGCCAGATCCACGTTATGCACAGAGACAACATCCAGGGGTAGTGACATCCTACAGTGTTGGGAAGTTGTGCCTTGATTGGCTAAAAACCTCAACATTCACAAAGGTGAAACAACACTTATCCTTACTATCACAGGATGTTGATCTCAGGGATTTTTTATTGGGTCCCAGGCAACCATGTCGGAAACGTTTCTATTATGATGTCTACAATAAAATATGGAAAATATCACAACAAGAGGCCGCAGAGAGGTTACGTGAAATAGACCGTATAAATCTAGAAAAATCTCTAGCAGTGGTAGACAATGGGTTAACTACATTGACCTCCAGGATATATTCCTTAGGCAACATTGTATCTTCTGCGATAGACATACTAGAACAAGATTTGGCCATATTACAACACGGGCAATCACAGTTAGCTCTATTATGTTATTAAGCTGGACGCTGCAATCTTTGCGTGCAGGCTACGTGCCTTTGCGTTATATCAACAGTACGTCTCTGTTTTCTGAATACAATCTAACAGATAAACAGATAGAAATGGCACAAAGGGGAGCAAAATATACAATGCTGCGTATCAAAAAACTGGACAGATTAGCATTTACAGTGGCAGAATCACCATCCACGGAATGGCTAATCCATGGCCACATAACTCTACCGGTCACTACTTTTCAGTTTCAGTACTCCCTTGAACAAAAGCAAGTAGGCAGATATGACGAAATGGGTAAGGAATACATTAAGGAATCATGCGTATTACCATACAGATTTTGATGCTGGAGTGGGGATCGAGAAGTGTTTCTGAGCTGTACAAACTGTGAGAACACTTTAAGTGGATCGCTCATATGCCAGGATATAATGCTTCACGGGGCTTGTAATGGTTCTGTAGCGAACCTATCCTGTCATTTGAGGGGTGCCCCAGCTGCAGTGATTACTCCAGCATTCAGGCTACATTTGAATGGGAGTTACTTGATGCTGAACAGTCAAGGCTGCTGTGGAATGCTCCCTGGCATCGCATATCTGGTAACCGTGAGCTCCAGGGTTACTTGTTGTATGCAAGTATTGTTTCCACCGACACATACAGTCAGGGAGGCGCCTTTATGGCCTTCACTGAATGTTTCTTTAATACGGTTTGTTACTCTAAGCAGAATGAAAGCCATGCTTCTACAGAAGTCTGTGCCCTTAACTTCCGCTCGAGAGACTTTTGATCTCCAGATCGCAAGGTCTTAGGCAGAGATACAGGTGCTCATTCATACAAACTGCCCTTTCCATTTCTCAGAAATGGTAAATTGTATCTTTAACATGTCTGATACAACAGGCATTGTCCACCTATTTAAGACCATAGGTTCTGGACTTCTGAGCACCTTTCAGACGGTACTTGGAGTTATACCAAACTTCATTTATTCCGTATTCGGAAGCATCTTTGGAGGACTTCCGCTGATCGTGTTTCTAATAGCGGGAATCCTGATTGTTATTTTTCTGCTACGCAATGGACGTCCCAGTCACCAAGGAGATGGAAAAAGCACTCCTGGAGCGTAAGTACCGTGATCGCATGGTACAACATCTGGGCACGCCTCGCCTAAGAGTACTAAGTGCATCTTGGTTCTTGTCAATTCAACCAGTCTGGATGGACTGCATCTTACCTGTCCTCCGATGCCTGTTTTGCGGAGAAGAATTCGTGTTAGACCTTTGTTTGACACTCCCATCATGTGCGCAACCGGATGTGAATGCTATACTGGACCCGATAACGGCCCATGTTCTGCAGTGTCCCCAGCGTATTCCAATGTTGATGGCGGCATTCCTTGAGCCACCGCAGGTAGTAACTTCACCTGTTGGTATGAACACCGGCTCCTCCACTGACACCCAGGCTTTGGACGGTGCACAGGCTTTCACAGCACCGGCTGCGGACAGCGTGGAACATCATCTGTGCTCAATTGACCTTCTGTGCGAGGTGTTAAAGGGGCCGTCTACTGCGGGAGCAAGCAATGGAAATGTTGTGTCTACCAGCCAGGACACATAAACATTTGACTCATTTGGCTCGTCGTGTGCTGGGAAGAAATTCGCCCTTTTTTAAAACAAGCTCAAATTAGGAACTATGAAACTAAATTGACATTTCTTTCATTTTTTGGGCATACATGGCTTTATAATGCTTATAGTGATTTGGACTATACCAACGGACATTTTAGAGCTAGAGCTTGCAAACCTTTTTAAGACGTTTTAAAGTTTTTTAAGAATTTTTTTAGAAGTTTTTAAACATTTTAGCTAAAGAGATGTTTTTATAAACTTTGTGCGTACCACTATCTAGTTATGTTAGTAGTACAGTAATAGGTTACATATGTCGTCCAGTCGGAAGAGGAGTGGGTGTTATATTCCATATAAGTACCCTATATAGGCGCAGGTAACATTGCAACCTTTCACCTATATTCTTCCCTACATTACATACATAACGGTTCTTAGGCACTGACCTTTTACCCAGACATGACACTGCATTCAGAACGCGGGTTTTTCCCTGGTTCGATTCTCATATATTATGCATGAGGCTTCTTGGAAGCACAGCAGGACTAACAGTAGGGTTACCATCTCCTGTATAATAACTCTGTATAAAGTTCAGGCCCAACGTCATCCTTTAGGCCGACACAGTTACACAGCAAGGGAGGACCCCTGGGGAGACCCATGGGTATATATACAGCACATCTTGCTTAGGAAGATAGAGGAGACCGTGACTTCCTGGCTGACACACTGACCAGAGACGCTGAGGTTCCTGCATGCAGACGCTCCAGCTAGCAGTGGTCTAACATCCCTCGCGGGGTGTCCAACTCGAGACCAGGACGGGGTCCCATATTCTCTCATTCCCAGGTAATGGGGTTGACTAGATTCTAGAGGGATTCTTGGCATAACACCTACACAGATGCTAGGTACATTTAGGTACATCTAGTTAGGGAGACATCGTAGGGGTACACACTTTTTATCATGTGTTTTATGTACTTGTATGTATTCATGGTTTCTGCAAGATGGTAGAAATATACCATCCATTTACTTTCATAGTACTGCTAATCATATATCGCTGCTACTGTCTAATGGTTGTTGCAGCTCATATATTCTACACTAGAATAACAACGGTTCAATAAATTCTTATTGAAAACGCCCAGCCTGTTTATTCTGTGTATCTCTCTGAGACAAACTGAGTGAGCACGAGTGACTGAGCAAAAAGTAGTATATTATTTTCACGATCCTGGCGGATCAGGGTTGTCATGTTCTGAGGTTGCCAAGAACTATTCTCTCCCTGATAAGAGGAGACTCTGGTGGCACTGTGAGCTAGCTGATACAGATAGGCTAACGTATCCGGTGGGGGTGCACAGAATCAGTCTGCCACCAAACCCACAGTTTATGTTATCCAAACGTGCAGATCCTGTATAGGGTATATAGGAACTACACGACAATGGTATATCTTTCTCCTCATCCTCAACAGGTTGTGGATGCTCATCCTGGATGCAAGATATAGCTTCAGTCATTCTGTAGAAGCAGAGCACCACTGGTTCTCAGTCCTCTTTCTAGAGAAGTAACTGGTTTTGGGTGTTGTTTTCATTGTGTTTGGGTGGGGTTCTCAAATGTCCAATCAAAAGACAAGGAGTGGGTGTGCTTTTGAGCGAATTCGCAAATCTGGTGCATAGAATCGCGGAATCGCGAAACCTGTAAAATGGGCAACTTTGTTGAAAACAAGATATAAGGTGGTTTTTATATACTAAATATGTTCACACTGATGTCATGAATGAAAATGGAGGGGTGTACATATTTGAAATAATTTAAAACAATTTAGGCAAATCCACAGATTTGGACTCACCATGCATTCCGATCACATGGTTAAAAAACACAGAGTAGTAGTCCATCTATGTTTATGGACTCACAAAGGTAGCGCCGTACCCCAAAAAATAATTTAAAAAAGAACAATTGTTTAATTACATTAAAAAAATAAATCATATACTTTGCATTAAGAACATATGTGATTTTTATGTTTTTAAATGTATATAAAGTATATTTATATAAAAAGAATGTCTGCAGTTAAAAAAAGAAAACCAAATTAAAAATAAAAATAAGTTGTAATACTTAATACACTTAATATTAAAAATAAACCCTACAAATCAACTAAAAAATCAAAACATAGAGGAACATGACACCTTAGAAATGGAATTTGAAAAACCTTTGAAAATTCACTTGAAAAAACAAAGGTTAAAGGAACATCATAGTTAGGAAAAGGAATTGAAAAAAGCCTTAGAAATTCAATGAAAAAAACAAAGGTTACAGGGATGTTATAGTTAGGCTCAGATTTTTACATGCACAAAACCATAGCAATTCACCAGTTATATTTACCTGAGCTAAATATAACTTACGCCCTCAATGCACTACTTATGACCTCACATATTACATCACTCATGACATGGTCAGTGACATCACTGATGACATCATTGATGACATCTCAAATGACATCACTGATGACATCACTGATGGCATCATCCACAGAACCACTCACACACCCACTCACAGACCCACAAAACCACTCACACACCCATAGAAACACTCACACACCCAATCACACACCCAGACAACCGGTCATACACCTGCTCACCGATCCATACAACCTCTCACACACCCAGCCACACACCTATAAAATCACTCCCACTCCCACTTACATACCCATACAAGTACTCACACACCCACAAAACTACTCACCCAGTCACTCACAGACCCATACAAGCACTCATGGACCTACTTACACACCCTCACAACCTCTGACATACCCACTCACACACGCGCACAACCATGCACACAACCACCCATACACCCACTCACATACCCATAAAACCACTCACACACCCACTGTAGGAAAGTGTCTCTCTTGACATGGTTAGCCCCAACTTTTTGCCTGATGGCTGGAGTGATTTCGAACTGTAAGTGCACCGGATCCCTCATAAACAGGTCCCCAGTGCCACATCTCTGTCCCAAAACCTGTACCACAATTGGCACAACTTCAGTTATCCCTGTATGTCCCTAGTAAATGGTACCCCTTATACCTAGGGCATGGGTATTGAAGAGGGTCCTCTGCAGCTGCAGCACTGGTTTTGCCACCCCAGGGACACCTCACCAAGGATATGCACTCTGCTATTGCAGGCTAAGTGTCTTGGTGCAGAGAAATCCAAAGAGTCAACACGGCACACAGCCCTGGGTGCCATGCCACCCATACACTGCATAAGATATAAGAAAGTCATACCTGCTGCATGACTTTATCCCTAAGGCAGGGTGCACTATATCCTAAGTGTGGGCATAGCTGCATGGGCAGATATGCCCCCACAATGTCCAGTCTATTCTGAGATGGTGTAAGTGCACAGCGAAACCATAAAGAGTACAATGGCTGGATACTTGTCAACACGAGTTTCCTAGCTCCATGATGGCTCCACAGGTTTCTAAGGTGTTTGGTACCAAACAGCTTGTCTTAATAAATCCTCACTGATGCCAGTGGTGGATTTATTAATAAATTCACACAGGCGACCCTTTTAGAGGGTCCCCTGAAAACCTCCCAAGCACTGGTGTGGTTCCTGACTTGTTTTTGCCAGCCTACCATTACCAGACATGTTTCTGACACCATGGGGTGAAAGTTACTGCTCTGAGACAACAGAGACAAAACCTGCTCTAGGCGGAGGTGCTCCACACATCCTCTAGGACAGGATGTCCATCCTGGGTGGGAAGCTTCAAAGGTGATACCGCCTGTGAAATCTAAACCAGGAATCTCCAGATAGTGGGGGAAGCCAAGCCCCCTTTCCTGCTCCACTTTTGGTGGGAGGAAAGAAGGGAGAACTAGATTAGGAAGGGTCCTTATTTAGCCTACACCACCCCTAGGCCTGGGCAGGTGAAGTGAACCCCTCTCCTGAAACTCTACCATCTTGAGGTGAGAAAACCTCCTATCAGGGCTAGGATAGTGCCTCCTCCCACAGGAAGTGGTCACTAGAGGGCCCATTGGCTACTACCTGTCTCCCTTGTAATGCCCCTAAATTCAGTATTTAGGCAACACCCCAAGACCTGAACATGAGATTTGATGGACACAAGAAGACCAGGACAAAGGACTGCGCTGCTCAAGATCTGAAGTCCTGCTGCAGAAGAGAAAGGAGTCAAACCCTGCCTGCTGCCCCCAAGACTCGACAATCACTGCAGCTTTGTCGTCCTGAAACCTTAAAGGACTCCAAGAACCCCAGAGCACCTTCAGCCTTCAGGAAATTGCCAAAAAGCTCCCTTGGAGTGACAGTATCACTTCCCTGCACACTGCAGGCACCCATTCCATGAAATCTGGTCTGTCAATGTGCTGCTCCTAGATGGCCTTGACGCAGCAGCAAAGCAAGAAAAGGTACAACAGCTCAGAAGGGTCAAATCTGTCTCCCCACCAAGTTTGGAGACACCAGGACCTATCAGAGCTGTGGTGTACCAATACTCGGGGATAGCAGACCCCAAAGGCTAACACCAAGAAGAAGAGTGCACTCTGGATTCCTGATGCACCAAATGCAAGCACCCATCAAGGGATGCCCAGACACCCAAGACCCACTTCCTGAGTGGCCCAGCTGTACCTAGATCACCTCTCGAAGTTGCCTGCTGCTGACCTCCACATGCCCTAGCACCGACCAACCAGCTCTGCTCCAATGGTCCCCAGGCCCTTGCGACTTCCTGCCTCTAAGAAGCTTCACCGGGCTTACCTGTAAGTACCTCTGTTCAGTGCATTTTCAAGTGGCCCCCTTCATCTTTGTAAAAAAGCTTCCGAGACCTCAGCACTCTGTTCCTGGCTGATCTGGGATGCTCCCAAACTTCTCCTGCCGGAACTTTGGACCTAGTCCCGACATCGACCTCGTGAAACCATTGCCTGAATTTCTATGAAATTTTCTGATTTTTCCCCATTGTTTGCTATAGTACATAATTGTGCATAGAAGTGATATATGTATCGAACTTTGCAAAATTGTGTCTCCGAAAGTACTCCCCTTATAACTGTCTTCTTGATCTTAAAAATTATATTAAAATCGATATTATTTTTACCAATTAGTCTTGAATGTATTCTTGATTGTGTGTCTCTTTTATTGCCTCTGTGAGTACAACAAATGCTTAACACTACCCTCTTATAAGCCTAAGTGCTTGCCCACACTTCCACAAAAAGAAAGTTAGTATTATCTACTTATACCTCTGCATACCATTTGGGAATTTCCCAGACTCTCTAAATAATGTATTTTATTTTAATGCACTGTACAGAGAGTCGGTTTCCTGCACCCACTCACATACCCATACTTGGGGTGTGACCCACACTAATACCCCCCTTGCAGATGTGGAAGCATATAGTTGCCCCCTCCATTTCTTATGCAATTTCTGAATTTCGGGATCTAATAAATGCAGCATTGTTATTTGTGCCCCTTGTCTGTGCAGATAAGTCTGTACCTGGTATCGCTTCATTTACAAGTAAGCCCCCTCACATTCCACGTTATTGTCTTAAATTGTCCCATGTAACTGGCTATCTGCCCCCGGTCCCGTTGTTTCCCCTCTTTGACCCGTCACCGTCACTGCTGCTAAAAACTTAACATTCCCCCTCTCTAACATTTTAACTTTCCCCTCCCCCCAGGTTGACACTGTCCCACAAATTTGTGCATTCCCAATTGCTGCAACCCCTGACATCCCCTCCCCCTTTCCCAGACCTTGACCAATATACAATAGCATTAAATCCACCTCAACATCTGTGTCATGCATACCAGAGCACAAAATATCCAATTGCTGTTAAGGTCTGATGATATGCTATTAGCAACTGCAACATTAATCAGTACTACCAACTATCGTACATACACTATACTTTCAGTCATCCAATATCAAAATTGCAGCCAGAGTGGATTAAGTGCGTCAGGCCACAGCTGTGGATTGCTCAGCACGTCACATCATCTCTTGGCCCCCATGCATACCGCCAGACTCTCATCACTCATCTGCCAATCATATCATTCCACACACTTATACCGCAACCACGCAGATCACCACACTAATGTCAGGGAAAGAAATAGATGAGAGACTAGGTGAGATATAACACTGTAGGGTAGATAGAAAATAGTGAAACAGGGTAGGCAAGGTGGAAAGTAGATTGACGGCGTATCCTTGCCCATCATGTATTAACGACCAGCACAACTGTCTCCCACATCTGTTCTTACATTAACCTTATGGAGTCACTTGGCCATCGCCTCAGTCTCAGTCACATGATGCACATTCTAACCACCATTGCATTCAGAGTTCCCATTCGGAATTATACTTATGTTGTTTGGATTTTATCCAGTTCAATGTTCGTTAGTTTGCGGCGTGTCCTGCACCACATTGCCCGTGCTGGCATCGGAACTGGATGCCGTGACTACCTCCACCAGGGCTCTCCCTGCCTCTCGGTCCGCCTGCTGCTTGAGGGGATCTACTCGGGGTGGCCTCTGGCTGCAGCCACTGGTGTCTGCAGTTTCCAGGTCTAGGGAGCCATCTTGGCAGACCACCACTCTCTAAGTTGATCTCGATGATTGTCTGGACCTTCCCCCCCGCCAGTGGTTCTTTTCGTTGTTCCTGAGCCTTGTATGTTCGATCTCTTCTTCGCTCTGTAGATCGGCATGACTTCTTCTCAAACTTCCAGCCAATCCCACGTGGCCTCAGGTGTGGTAAAGAAATGTGCTTGATCATTGTACATCACCTTTAATTTGGCTGGGTAGAGTAGCGCATATTGCAGGCCCATCGTCCTGAGTTTCTGCTTTACCCCACTGAAGGATGCCTTTTGTTGCTGTGTTAATCGCGTACAATCCGGGAAGATACGGATGACATGGTTCTCATATGTGGAGTCACCCTCTTGAGGGGCCGCTCTTAGTATGAGGTCTCTGTCTCTGTAGTTAAGTACTTTGGCGATGAGTGTCCTGGGAGGCTCTCCCGCGAGAGGCTTTGACATGACGGTGGGCCCTCTCGACAATTGCGCCGCAGGAAGGGCGTCTCTGACCCATTGTTCCAGGAAGAGTTCTGGGGTCCTGCCTTCAGCGCCCTCCGGGAACCCCACAAATATGAGGTTGCCTCTTCGCGACCTCCCTTCTGCGTCTTCAGCTCTAAGCTCCAGCGTGGCAGTTTTTGAAGCTAAGTCTGCAAGGGTTGTTTTCAGTGTGGAGACTTCTTTTTCTAGCTTAGTTACATTCTGTTCTGTAAGTATGGATCTCTCGGCCACTCTGCCGAGGTCGACTCTCAGTAACCCGATGTCCAGTGACATTGCGTTGATTTTGGCCTGGACTGCTGTGCTTGAGGCCTCTATGGCCACGAGGATTTGAGCCGCTGAAGGCCCCGACTGCAAAGTTTCAGTGTCCAACGTGGGGGCCTCGCGCTGGTGGTCCGGTTTTGATGAGCCCCCCTGTGCAGCATATTGGTACATTTTGTCTGCTGTGCCCCTCTTTGTGGCCTGTCCTTGCCCATATTTTGGCATTGCAAGGTACCTCATTCAGGGGCATGAGGGTGCTAAGCGTTGTTGAGTTAGGCCCCTTGCTCCAGTGGGCCAAAGTACTTGCTCCGGATCTTAGAGCGTACAGTGGATCCAGGGGGTCCCAGGTCCCCAGGTGCTGGAAATAGTTAAGCCAGTTCTTTATGCTTACAATAAAGTATGCAATGTGGGCTTTGGCTTATTTGAGCAGGTTAAGCCATCCCAGGGCTATTCTATGCCCGCATATAAAAGGTTGGCCTGTCCAGCTGGTTCAGATAATTTACTGCAGTTTATCATGTGCTCTGAGGTTCCACTGAATGAAGCTTGGACTGTTGGGGGGCGATGTGTCACTCACCGTTTTTGCCAACTCCTAATGGTGTCTATAATCCTGATGTCCTCAGACTGTTAATGCTTGTGCCACAGGGCCCTTATCAGGCGATCATGCCAGCCTCTGATTGGGCCTAAAGTTGGTAGGCGTCTTGTGGTCCAGTATGTGTGGGCACTCATCACCCCTGTGGTTTCTCCGGTGTTCTCCGCAGCTCCCTCTGGAGTCTCCTGCTGGGCCTCGCCGTGGTGTGGGTCCCACTCTTGCTAATGATGTGTCAGCTCCTATGCAGTAGCCGGCACTCAACTCACCCATTCCGTTGATTCATGTCTAATTTAGACCTGTGGGCCTTAGCTACCCCCACAGCCCTGCCACCATGTTAACGGGGCCACGGACGGCGGCAACAGTGCAAGCGGGCACTTAGCAGCCCCGGAGGCAGTCTTCCTTCTCTCCCATGCAGTGGGCCATGAGACAGACACAGGCCCTCCTGCGCATGCAGGCCGCTTCCCGGGGCCAGACGTGTGTGCCGCTTCACAAAGAAGGTGCAGTTACCACCCCATCTATGGTCCAATCCTGTTCGACCCCTCGCACATCCACCGGTCCTTCAGTCTCACCAGGGGGGGAGGAGGGTCGTACCATTTGTCCGCCTAGGTATATTACGGGCTCCAGTTGGCCTCTGTGTTCGCCAGAGGCTCCCCCGCCACTTGCCGATTTCACCCACCTCCAGTCAGGCCTCCGCTCCGGACTCAGTTCCAACGTTCAGGGCGCGTCAGCAGGGTCAACCACACAACTTTTACCGAGAGGTCCAATCTGTAGCATCCGCTCATGCCTTGTCATCCGGCCCTGCCCACGGCCTCCGAGCCGCACCTGCATAGCAGAGGTAGGCAGAGGCAGGGTGAACACCAGTCTCCGGCGACTTCTATAGGCGAGGCCCCAGATGCTTTTGGGGAGTTGGCGTCTGCCTCATCTGCTGATCCCTCACATAATCAGGGCGTCTGAAATGTGTTAACCGACTGGCTTTAACTCACCGTCGCCCATCGGGGTTGGCCCGCTTAGCCTCCTGCCCGCTCCCCGGACCTTCCGTCTCCCCATTGGGGGGGGTAGAGTGGTCACAGCTGGCTGCCCCCAACTCTGGCCAGTGGTCCCGATGCACCGGAGAGTACCCTCCGGATCTCCGCTCAGGGCCCCGATGCAGGCCACTGCTCCGATGGTAGGCCGCACCCAGTGGCACAGTCTTTCTGGTCTCCCAGGATCTGCCAGCCGTTCTTCAGTGCCGTCGCTCCCCTCCAGGCCACCTGTAGGGTCAGGGTAGCTGCTCTGGGATGTGTCAACTGGGCTGGGAGAACATTATTAAAGGATTAGTTGATGGGCGGGACACGGAGCTCTTTAGGTTGTGACTGCTCCGGTCGACATCTTGACCACGCCCCCCAGCTATGCATGTTTAAACATGGGCTGGTGGGAGGAGCAGGTCCTGATGGTTGCCCATGCTGAAGCTTGGGATAACAATGTTGTGAGTTGGCTCCGCTACATCGATGATGTGTTTGTTATTTGGAAAAGGACAATCAATAGCACGCACAAATTTGTTGATAACATCAATTCTAATAATGTCAACCTTGAGATCACTGCCCATATGAGTACCCACGAAATCGATTTCCTTGATGTTCATATTTATTTGGAAAACAACAGAATTGAATCCCAACTATTCAGAAAAACAACTGCAGGTAATTAAATTCTGCTTGCCCGTAGCTTCCACCCCAGACATTTGAAGCATAGAATTCCCTTTGGGGAAATGCTCAGGCTGCGTAAAATTTGCAGTCAAAAGAGCACCCTTATTAAATGCCAAGACGAGGCTACTGCTAGATTTTTAAAACGTGGTACTCGATGACAACTATAACTCGTGCCATCAAACGGGCCAACAAGGAGAGCAGGGAATCAATCCTATTTAAGGACTGTATTGGTGACAAGCCACAGTGTAAGAGTACCAAACACAACCACAACAGTGATGACTACAACATTAGATAAATTGTTCAGTTTAATAATCAACAACATAAATTAAGAACCATCTTTAACAAACAATGGCCCATAATTTTAACGGACCGCATTATAGGACCCACTCTGCCAAAACAATTCCTCTATTACGTTCAGAAGAGCTCCGTCTATGAGCAATGCTTTTGTGACCAGTAGTCCAGAAGTAATTCCAACTAGCAATTGGATTTCAGTAAGAAAAAAAGGGTTCTTTAAATGCATTTCTTGCAGACCATGCTGCTATGGTGTGAAAGTGTCTAAGTATACTACGACTTTCAGTGACCAACCGATAAAATTAAGGGGGTTTTTCACATGTAAAACCGACTACGCAGTGTGCATCTTAGAATGTACTTGCAAACACAAATATGTAGGTAGTACTAAATTACAAGTACATGTTCGAATCTTACAACATCTAAGAGCCATAGTTAAATCTGATCCAACTTACCCTATTGCCCGGCACTTTAAACAAGCTCACAACAACAATCTCAGTTGTCTCAAATATTATGTCATTGATTCGATACTTAGGCAACAACGGGGAGGTAACCGGGAATCACTCCTCAGACAACTTGAAAGCCAATATATTTTTTACTTTGATGCCAGAACACCCAATGGGTTAAACCTTGGGGAGGAGTCACATAATTTTCTGTAGTGACCAGTTAGCGACAACTGAGTGTTACGAGGAATAATTATTAAGTGAGAGATAAGTAGCGTGTATCTGTGAGTCATGCCAGTTTTACCTTAAGTTAATTTAATATATTAGTATTATCAACCCGAAGTTATGCTGCTACTCAATATTGCACTTTAATCATGCACTGCACTTTACACATAAGTCCCTTTATAGAGCTGGAAGGCAGTGGGAGAGATTTTCTGTGGCTATTCTGTATATTTTTTGAGGTCGGACTTGATTGTGAATAATGAATTAATATTTAGATATTGACACAACAAATTAGTATTCAATTGATATTAGCTACCAGTACAGAATCGTATGATACTTCTTGTTGAGACTGTTGACAATTAAGGGTTTCCGGTATCAACTTGATTAATTTTATATGGTAGTCTTTTTGAATGTAGATGTCACATTACGAGTCAACTAAAAATCTAAAAATCGAATTCTCATATAATTAGTTTTCTCTGTCTGTCCTTTTCAATGTTTCAACAATTTTTTAACTGCATTTTTTCAGTGGTTTTTATGTGCCATTTGATGAGTTTCTAAATTTATGAATTTCATCATTAATTTCTATTGTTATTTATGTATGCACTACAAAATTAGATTTTTATAGGAGCTGTACATGCTCCCATATAGCTATATTAGATAAACAAACTCATCTAACACGTATAGTTTTATGAATAATTATAATCTGTTAACTACAACCTAAGATCGCATGCAGAGTCTGCTTTCAGTGGTTTTTGTTTTGACTTGCACAGCGTCACGTGGGCATATCATAAAAATACAAAAAAAGACGCCTCAAAACTGTCAGTATATGTTACAAGGCCGGGTGTGGCAGAATGCGCTGTATCGTTTGAACATGTTGCACTGATAATAAACAACACATATGAAGTTGGATTCTGTGCCCGGTTTCTAATTTGGACGTCGGGAGTTCGAGTGACATATATATATTCCCCGCTGTGTCCTTGTGGTTTACTTTGAGGAGTGACCTGTTGGATATATTTGTCGCGGTGGCCAGCAACGCGAAACAAGGACCCGCCCTACAAAGCATCCTGGATATAGTTGGCAATGGACTGTGTGTTTCGAGGGATCGAATTTTCCAGGACCGCCTCGACAAGGAACCAAGCCTGTGGCTGCTGCCTTGGCAGCCTGTGACTGCACGGGGAGGCGGGTGAGATTACTGCTTGCCTCACAGCCCGGTCTGTTTCCATGTTGGGGCTGGGGCGTTGGGGACCGGAGGGAGCTCTTAGCACCATTCAGCACGCAATCGCCAGTTGGCACACAGCCCCCGCCTTTTGCTTGGCACAACACAGCGCTTACAGAAGTTACATCGATCCAGCTGCTGCACATACCTTTGTGATGCATGCTGGGGGTAGTAGTCTCCCATTAGACTGCTATGTTCACAGTGCAGCTGGGTCAGCTTATCTCCCGCCAATGGGAGTGCCTGAGGAATTTCAAAAGGGGGGAGTAGGTGATTGCGAGGTACTAGCAGCACCTGAGGAAGGCGGACAAGCCGAAATGCATTGTGCACTGCTGTACCGGTGAATAAAGAACTTCCAAAGTATTCCCCGCTGTGTCCTTGTGGTTTACTTTGAGGAGTGACCTGTTGGATATATATATATATCGCCAGTAGGTGGTTATAGTTAGAACCTAGTTTCCATAGGAAAAGCGTTTTTTGATGTGCCAATAACTTTGGCGCCGTTTGACGAATCTTCACGAAACTTTCAAAACTAATTGTTCACTCAGGTCAGCTCCTGTCTCAAAGGTTTCGGAGTAATTCGTTAAGGGAGGGCCGAGAAAAAAGGGGGGTCCCAAAACGCGTTTTCTCCATTTTAATTGCCATAGGAAACTTTAGACACGGCTACAGCCTGAACTGCTGAATGGAATTACACCAAATTTGGCAGAGAGATAGCTCTTGGTCCAGAAAGCACACTTTTTTTTAAATTCTGTAATTCCGTTCAGTAGTTTTTGAGATATTTAAAGATTTACAGATATCGATATTTGAGAATTGTGAGATCTGATTGGCTGAGCCCTCCCGAGCACGAGCTTGCCTCTGATTGGCTGCCAACACTTCAAACCAGGAAGTGTTGGCAGCCATCTTGTGCTTCAGACTGAGGGAGAGGGAAAAAGATGACAGAAATATTAAAAAACAAAAAAAGGGGGCAGGGTAGGAACACCCTGAACCCCCAGGCCTGCTCAGGGGACCCCCAGGCCCAAAAAAGCATTTTTTTTACATTTTCAGCCGGGTCACGCTGGGTGCGCGATCCCCGTCCAAAATGGGAAAAAAAATGAAGCGCTTTCTCCCGCGCTTTGTTTTTTAAAGCCCCTGGGTGGGCCAGGTCCCGGGGGCAATCCTGAATTCTGTAGCGGGGGCCTATTGCGGCTCTTCTCGGGAATCTGGTCGGTGCCTATTGCGGTGGCCGGCGACTTTTTAAAGAAGGTTCCTGGGTGTTAAGGAGGGCGGGCATGCTAGCGTCATCACATGCACGTGTGGCGTGTAACGTGTAGACGCGTAAAAGACTAGAATGTAAACCGGAGATGTTTTAGTCTAAGGGGTATGTTTACGGAAGTACCGATAAAATGGTAACCAAATGAAAAGCCTGATGAGCGTGACTAGAGGTTCACGGATAGAATAAAAATATGGACAAAATTATTAACAAAATTATGGCAGAACTGGGAGAGATTCTGACTTTGAAAAAAACCTTTTAGGAAACGTAAGGATCGGATTTGTAAAGGGACCGGATTGGATGGAAAGAAGTGCTCCGGTAGTTTGTACAACTATTGGATCTATCAATCGCAGGTAATCTGCAAGTGTATTCTGGATAAAGAGTGCATTCCCAGGGGGAAGAAGCTCTTGGTTACAGAGTAGAGAGTGTGTAACCAGTCAATGGCAGACCTATGTCTATTCCATCTATGATGGTTTTTTAGTAGGTCAAACTCTTGGTTACAAAGTAGAGAGTGTGTACCAGTCAATGGCAGACCTATGTCTATTCCATCTAAGATGGTTTTCTGGTAGGTCAAATGTGGAAAGCAATATGTGTCCTGACTACTAGCAGTGTGCCCTATTGGGTTGGCAGTGTATTGTAATAGAGTACAACTTCGAGATTTGGCCTGTCAAAAGGTGCACTAATCAGTTAATAGAGCTAGGGTAGTCCAGGAGAGGTGTTATTTAGGGGGGTTTGTTAAGGCCATTCCACGGGATATTGTCATTTAACCCGTAGGCACCAACCAGATTCCCGAGAAGAACCACAATAGGTATCAGAGGCGGGCGTCCTGCTTTGATGAAGTAACGTTTGCTTTACAGGTTTCCAAATTCATTGCTTTTGATAACCATGCCGGTTCTGTTACGGGCTAGAACCTTTGGCTCAGCTCCATACAGAGTCATTCATTTTTTGAAACTCTCGTTCTTTGAGCAACGTAACTTTCATTCTTGTTTGCCCCCCCAGTGTGTGACTACAGGCGTTCGCCCCTTCCGGGATCTGCTTAAAGCTACAACAAACATGTAGCTAGTGTAACTATGTTCTTTGATGTGACATTTTTTTACGTGACGTGAAATATCAAGTACAATTTACATATAGGATGTTAGTCTTCACCTTTTGTACCAACGGGGAGATACACTCGGCACCCATTTAGTGTCACAGTGGTTTTCTCGTTACTAGGTAGCATACAGAACCACAATGCTACAGAATGCTAAATACCGTACCAGTCGTGCATGCACACCCAGATTGTTGAGCACAGTACACTTGTGTGTGTTGCATAATTGCTGACAAGACGGTTGGCACTAATGAATGGATCGACTCACAGAGTGCTAAATCGCCATAGACACTGATAAGCCAAAGAAGGTGGCACAAAATGAAGTAAGAGATCATAATTCATGCTTTATGTCTTTTATTTTTCTCCTTGTTTTGTCTTACATGTTCTTATACTTCACCAGTGGGTCCGTAATTACGCAGACACCACTGCATGCACAGCACACCTTAGCGTGTGGGCTGTAAAAAAAATATACACGTGGCGTGTTTTTTGCCACAATTTCACCTCTTTTCACCCGCACTGGTCCTGAAGAAAGCCTCCAAATCAATTTTTCATGAGGCTGAAACATGTTGACCACATGGATAACTAAGACCAATTAGTCTTTATGTTATCCTCATTCTGTTTTCTTTTAACCTTGTCCTGGGCCGCTGGGAATAAAAAATCAGACAGTAAGGATTCCCAGAGACATTTTTAATCAGCACCACTTTTTCTCGCACTTTTTCACACAATACAAATCCCGCTCCGCTGTAATCCAGGCATTGAAGCACAACTGGGTGGCACACGGCTACCCGGTTCGGAACCCTATGATGAAGCATGCCACCAACTAGGTTGGTGGGTGAGGGTTCTTTTTACAAACCTAGTGGGTTTCTGGCACTCCAAAATCATAGCAGAGTCGTCTGTATTAGTGGGTTCGTCCACTTTGTCTCTGAATATTACCGTGGGGATAGGGACGCACCCCAAAAGTAATCCTCGCTCTCTCCATTTGTTTATATATATATATATATATATATATATATATATATATATATATATATATATATATATATATATATATATATATATATATATATATATGTATATTATGTATATTTAACCTACTGGTGGTTGCCAGTAGGTAGATATAGTTAGGTCCAAAGTTTCCATAGGAAAAGCGTCTTTTGTTTTGCCAATAACTTTGGCGCTGCTTGATGAATCACCACAAAATTTTGATAAAACTTCCACTTTTTGGTTCAGCTGGTGTGCTGAAAGTTTTGGGATCCGGGGAAAAAGGGGGGTCCCAAAATGCATTTGTTGTAAATCCGTTCAGTAGTTTTTTAGATACCTAACTTAAATAAATATAGATATCTGGGGACACGAGTCCTTGCAGTGGACCTGCGAATCCTACTAAAATTTGATTGGCTGCCAACACTTCAACCAGGAAGTGTAGGTAGCCACCTTGGGACTCGGCTTCAAACCGAGGCCCACAAACAAAGTAAAAAACAAAAACAATGGACAGGGTAGGAATAACTTGACCCTTGATATGGTGGGGAGGTCCCACAGGGACCCCACTGGGGTTAAAAAATCTTTTTTCTCTAAAATGTTGCCGTGGACCCGCGGGTGGATCCGTAAATCTGCAGCAAAATAAAAAAAAGACTCACTACCTCTCACGCATCTCATTTCTAAAGCCCCCGGGTGGGCCAGATCCCGGGGGCGTGGTAAAATTAAATGACGGGGGTGCATGGGGCCCCCTCCTAAGGGTAAATTAAACCCGTGGACCACCACCTCCCCAGGATTTTTTTATCATTTATGTGAGGGTGCGCACACGGTACTCCGCACCCCGGGGACTACCAACTTCCTGGGGTTTGTTTCTTTAAGAAATGGCGGTGACCTCTTCGACCCCCTCCTCACCCTGGGGACTGCCACCTCCCAGGGGCTTTGCAGATAATAATGTGGGGAGGGCTGCGTGGATCCCCTCTGCAGCATCAGTGGCCACCACCTCCTCAGGGCAATAACTTTTATCAGTTGGGGGGCCGCATGGACTCCCAAAGCCCTGGGGACCGCCATCTCCCCGGGGCTATTTTAAAGAGTGCGGAGTCAGTGTGTCCCTGGGGACCACCACCTCCCCGGGGCTTTTCAAAAACTTAGGGCGGAGGCTGCATGGCTCACGGCACCCCGGGGGACCACCACCTCCCCGAGACAAAATAGAAAGTGGTGGGGGGCCATGTGGCCCACCTCCAGGAGCCCTACATGGCCCTGGTCACCACCACCCTCCAGGGCCGCCTCCAGCAATGTCCCAGGGTGCCCACCCCCGGGACATTGCAGTTTGCTCTGGCTTGTCATAGTAAACAAGTGCTCGGCCTCCGAAGACCTCTTAGCAATCCCTCTGTGAGGGACTTATTGGAGATAAAAGGATGGGTAGTTGGCCCCCAAGGACTTCCATGGGGGCCAATTACCCCTCCAATTACTTCCAGTAAGTCCCACACAGCAGGATTGCTAAGAGGTTATCGGAGACCACTCCCCTTTTCTCCACAATTCAGCAAATGCACCTCCTGGTGTACTACTGGTTGGGGGAAGGTCCACTTTAATCCTGAGGCCCCAGTAGTAAAGTGGAATTCATTCTCCAATCAGCAGCGGGGTGCTAGAAGGTGCGTTTGCAGAGTGGTGGAGAAAGGGGGCATGGCCTTCATGTTCTCTCAGCAATTCCACTGTCTGGGTCTTACTGTAGGTAACAGAAGGGGTTCCTGGACCCCAATGACCCTCAGCATCCAAGGGGACTTAAAACCCCCAATCGGCAGTGCACCAGGAGGCACGCTCGCAGAGTGGTGGTGAACTGGACGTGGCCTCCGGTGACACTGTGGAGTTTTTGTTTCCTGTTTATTTTTTAAGGGAGGGGAGCTGCGTGGCTCCCTTGCCTGAGCCATCTTCCCCCTGGGGACCCCATCCTCCAGGGTAAGGCCTTTTTCAATGGGTGAATGGGCCGCATGGCCTTAGTGTAAATATATATATATGTATGTGTGTAGTTGGCCCCCAAGGACCCTCAATAGCCAAGGAGACTTCATCCCCCTACTTGCAATGCACCAAGAGGCACATTTGCAGAGTGGTGGAGAAAGGGGGTGTGGCCTCCTACCAGGTCTCAGCAATCCTGCTGTGTGGGACTTACTGGAGGTAACAGGAGGGATAGTTGGCTGCCAAGGAAGTCCTTGGGGGCCAACTACCCCATCTGTTATATCCAATAAGTCCCACACAGCGTAGTTGCTAAGAGGTCTTTGGAGTCTGCACCCCCTTTCTCCACCACTCTGCAAACACGCATACTGGTGCCCTTCTGGTTGGGGGATGAAGTCCACTTTACTCCTGAGGGACCTTGGGGGCCAAGAAGCCCTCCTGGTGCCTCCTGTAAGTTCTATGCATCAGAGGCCCTCAGGAGGCAAAGGGACCTCAGAGGATGGAATCCCCGGGGCAAAAATCGTCCTGGGAGGTGGCCGCGCGGCACCCTCTCTTTTTTTCTAAGAAAACAAAATGTAAAAAGGGGGAGGCCCCGGGGCCAAAAATTGTCCAGGGCCCCTCCAAAAAAGGAGAAAATGGAAGAAAAAGCTGACAAATCGCTGGATGCCCCACCCCTTTTCTCCACCACTCTGCCCAAGCTGCTGGTTGGGGAATTACGTCCCCTTGGCTGCTGAGGGTCCTTAGGGGCCAAAAAGACCACCTGTTACCTCCAGTAAGCCCCACACAGAGGAATTGCTGAGAGGTGTTCAGAGGCCATGCCCCCTTTCCCCACCACTCTGCAAATTCACCTCTTGGCACAGTGCTGGTGGGGAGAATGTGGTCCCTTTGCCTCCTGAGGGCTTCAGGACTTCCCCCAACCAGCAGTGCGCAGGAGGAGCATTTGAAGAGTCGTGGAGAAAGGGGGCCTGACCTCTGACAACCTCTCAGCAATCTAGCTGTGTGCATCTTACTGGAGGTAACAAGAGGGCTAGTTGGCCCCCAAGGACCCTCAATAGCCAAGGAGACTTCATCCCCCTACTTGCAATGCACCAAGAGGCACATTTGCAGAGTGGTGGAGAAAGGGGGTGCGGCCTCCTTCCAGGTCTCAGCAATCCTGCTGTGTGGGACTTACTGGAGGTAACAGGAGGGATAGTTGGCTGCCAAGGAAGTCCTTGGGGGCCAACTACCCCTCCTGTTATATCCAATAAGTCCCACACAGCGTAGTTGCTAAGAGGTCTTTGGAGTCCGCGCCCCCTTTCGCCACCACTCTGCAAACACGCCTACTGGCGCGCTACTGGTAGGGGGATGAAGTCCACTTTACTCCTGAGGGACCTTGGGGGCCAAGAAGCCCTCCTGGTGCCTCCTGTAAGTCCTATGCATCAGAATTCCTGAGAGCTGGTTGGAGGCCCAGCCCCCTTTCTCTACCACTCTGCAAACATGACTGCTAGTTAAAAAACCTTAGAAATTCAATAAAAAAACAAGGTTACAGGGACATTATAGCTAAGGATTAGCATTTAAAAAAACCTTAGAAATTCACTAAAAACACCAAAGGTTACAAGGACTTTATAATTAGCAAATAGAATTTAAAAAACCTTAGAAATTCATTTAAAAAACAAAGGTTACAGGGACATTATAGTTAGGCTGACATTTCACTCGTACAAAACCAGAGAAATTCAGCCGCTATAGTTAGCTGAGTTAACTATAACTTGCGGCCCTGCAATGTACTGCTTAAGACCTAACATATTACATCACTCATGACATGGTCAGTGACATCACTGATGACTAGGCCTGGGCGGTGAACTTCGCTCCGTTCGCTGAGTTTGCTGAGTTTTCCGCACTCCGCAGAGCTCGCGGAGTGCAGAAAAGTCCGCTTCGCGATGTGCAGCGGAGTTTTTTCCCCGCTCGCGATCGCGAACGGTAAGTTCGCGAGCGCGAGCTGCCGCTCGGGTAGAATTTCTACCCGAGCTGCAGGAATACCAGCACAAACTGCAGTTCGCACTGCACTCCGCCACGCGCGGAACTTCGCTGAGTTTTTTTGTAACTTCGCGGAGTTCCACGTAGCAAAACTCCGCGAACTACACCCAGGCCTACTGATGACATCTCAAATGACATCACTCATGATATCAGTGATGATATCAGCCACAGCATCTCTGATGCTCCCACTCACAACCACTGTAGAATCTTTTATACGCCCACTGCCCCTACCACACAACCACTTACAAACCCATTCACAGACCTATACCAGTACTTACACACCCACTGTCTGATTCATAGATCTACACACACATCCACTTGCTCACCCATACTGCCACTCATACACCCGTTCACTCACTAGTACAGCCATTGACATACCCACTCATAAACCCATACAGTGACTCACACACTGAGTGAGTCACTTATAGAACTACTCGCATACCTATACACTCACCCATACAGTCAATCATACAGGTATGTACTCACCCAAACAGTTGCATACACACCCACTTACTTACTCATACAAATACTCACTTTCCTATACAGTCACTGACAGAAGCATGCACTCATCCATATAGCCACTCTCATATTCACCAACTCATGCATAGAGTCACTGACATACCCTGTCACTCGCCTATACTGCCTTTCACATACCCAGTTACTCACCCATACTGACACACGCACTCAATCACTGACACAGCCATATAAACACTCACTCACCCCTACAACCTCTCACACATGCACTTAGTACCCCATACAGCCACTGACTCACCCACTCACTCATCCATACAGGCAGTCACACACCTCCCCATCCACACACACAGACACCCAGAAAACCTTAGAGGTAGTCAGACAAACAATCAATCACCCATATAGCCATTCACGTAAACACTAACACACTCATACACCCACTCAGACATCAACTGACAGACAGATACACACATTCACACAACCAGTCACTCATCCATACATTCACCCAGAGACCTAATCACTCACTTATACAGTCAGTCACGCACCCACTGAGTCATCCATACAGTCACTCATACACCCACTGATTCACCAATACACCTTGGTATATATGTTTAACACTCATAAACTTTTTAAAAACACTCACAGTCACTGGATGATGCATCAATGATGTCATGAGTGATGTCGTTTGAGATGTCATCAGTGATGTCATCAGTGATGTCACTGACCATGTCAAGAGTGATGTAATATGTGAGGGCATAAGCAGTGCATTGCAGGGGCGCAAGTTATAGTTAACTCAGCTAACTATAACAGCTGAAATTCTCTGGCTTTGTATGAGTGAAATGTCAGCCTAACTATAAAGTCCCTGTAACCTTTGGTTTTTTTCAGTGAATTTCTAAGGTTTTTTTAAATTCTATTTGCTAACTATAATGTCCTTGTAACCTTTGTTTTTTTCAGTGAACTGCTAAGATTTTTTTAAAATGCTAATTCCTGACTATAACGTCCCTGTAACCTTTGTTTTTTAGTGAATATATATATATATTTATAAATATATATATATATACATATATATATATATATACACACACACACACACACACACATATATATAGACATTTATATATTTGAAAAGGTTTGCCATCTTGTGAGATGCACTCCCAGGAAGTAAGCAGACACAGGAACTGGGATATTAAAACACACTGACCAGCAGTTTAATGCGACGCGTTTCAGGCTTACGCCCTTCTTCAAAGCCAACTGCTCTCCAGGACGGCCAAACATTTCTGCCAGCATTTTCCCTCCATTTATTCAAGACACGCCCCAAGTGGGCTTCAAGTCACGCCCCAAGTGGGCCGGCAAATCACATTGCCTGCAAAGCATGATGGGGCTGGTAGTTCCTTACCCATATGGGTCTGTTTGTAGCCATCACTGGTTTTCAAAGTTCTTTAAATGGTGCTTTAAACAAAGAAACACAGCTCTCTTTACAGGCCGCTCCTCCTGTTCCACCCGCAGTCAATATAAAACAGCAGGCGGCCCCGCTTGGGATCTTGCGGTGGTGCTTCTCTCGACCTAGGCGGGCCGAATTATTTATTTGAAAAGGTTTGCCATCTTGTGAGATGCACTCCCTAGCTGTAGTTTTTTAACCCTAGCTCTGCCGGCACTTAGGAAAACCTAGAAAACCTATACATTTTTGAAAAGTAGACACCCAGGGGAATCCAGGATGGGGTGACTTGACTGGCTCTCACCAGTTTCTGTTACCCAGAATCCCTTGCAAACCTAAAAAATTGGCAAAAAAACCGCATTTTCCTCACTTTTCTGTGGTGGAAAGTTCTGGAATCTGCGTGGATCCACAAAATTCCACCCACCCCGCGTTCCCCAAGGTCTTCCGAAAAAAATGGGACCTCACTTGTGTGGGTAGGCATAGTGCCCGCGACAGGAAGCAGCGCACAACGCGACGTGGACCCACCACATTTTCACAGTGAAAAATGACCCTTTTTTTGCAAAGTGCCTAGCTGTAGTTTTTTAACCCTAGCTCTGCCGGCACTTAGGGAAACCTAGCAAACCTATACATTTTTGAAAAGTAGACACCCAGGGAATCCATGATGGGGTGACTTGACTGGCTCTCACCAGGTTCTGTTACCCAGAATCCCTTGCAAACCTTAAAAATTGGCAAAAAAACACATTTTCCTCACTTTTCTGTGGTGGAAAGTTCTGGAATCTGCAAGGATCCACAAATTCCACCCACCCCGCGTTCCCCAAGGTCTTCCCAAAACAATGGTACCTCACTTGTGTGGGTAGGCCTAGTGCCCGCGACAGGAAGCAGCGCAAAACGCTACGTGGACGCACCACATTTTCACAGTGAAAAATGACCCTTTTTTTGCAAAGTGCCTAGCTGTCGTTTTTGAACCCTAGCTCTGCCGGCACTTTGGGAAACCTAGCAAACCTATACATTTTTTAAAAGTAGACACCCAGGGGAATCCAGGATGGGGTGTCTTGACTGGCTCTCACCAGGTTCTGTTACCCAGAATCCCTTGCACACCTTAAAAATTGGCAAAAAAACCACATTTTCCTCACTTTTCTGTGGTGGAAAGTTCTGGAATCTGCAAGGAACCACAAAATTCCACCCACCCCGCGTTCCCCAAGGTCTTCCCAAAAAATGGTACCTCACTTGTGTGGGTAGGCCTAGTGCCCGCGGACAGGAAGCAGCGCAAAACGTAACGTGGACACACCACATTTTCACAGTGAAAAATGACCCTTTTTTGCAAAGTGCCTAGCTGTAGTTTTTGAACCCTAGCTCTGCCGGCACTTTGGGAAACCTAGCAAACCTATACATTTTTGAAGAGTAGACACCCAGGGAATCCAGGATGGGGTGACTTGACTGGCTCTCACCAGGTTCTGTTACCCAGAATCCCTTGCAAACCTTAAAAATTGGCAAAAAAACACATTTTCCTCACTTTTCTGTGGTGGAAAGTTCTGGAATCTGCGTGGAACCACAAAATTCCACCCACCCCGCGTTCCCCAAGGTCTTCCCAAAAAAATGGTACCTCACTTGTGTGGGTAGGCCTAGTGCCCGCGACAGGAAGCAGCGCAAAGCGCAACGTGGACACACCACATTTTCACAGTGATAAATGACCCTTTTTGCAAAGTGCCTAGCTGTCGTTTTTGAACCCTAGCTCTGCCGGCACTTTGGGAAACCTAGCAAACCTATACATTTTTGAAAAGTAAACAGCCAGGGGAATCCAGGATGGGGTGACTTGACTGTCTCTCACCAGGTTCTGTTACCCAGAATCCCTTGCAAACCTAAAAATTGGCAAAAACCACATTTTCCTCACTTTTCTGTGGTAGAAAGTTCTGGAATCTGCGTGGATCCACAAAATTCCACCCACCCCGCGTTCCCCAAGGTCTTCCCAAAAAATGGTACCTCACTTGTGTGGGTAGGCCTAGTGCCCGCGACAGGAAGCAGCGCAAAACGCAACGTGGACGCAC
This sequence comes from Calotriton arnoldi, assembly GCA_963921515.1. Lineage (NCBI taxonomy): Eukaryota > Metazoa > Chordata > Amphibia > Caudata > Salamandridae > Calotriton > Calotriton arnoldi. Next base: position 180,639 of record CAWUFW010007667.1, on the reverse strand, counting down.
CAAATTTTCACAGTGAAAAATGACCCTTTTTTTGCAAAGTGCCTAGCTGTAGTTTTTGAACCCTAGCTCTGCCGGCACTTTGAGAAACCTAGAAAACCTATACATTTTTGAAAAGTAGACACCCAGGGGAATCCAGGATGGGGTGATGGGGTGACTTGACTGGCTCTCACCAGGTTCTGTTACCCAGAATCCCTTGCAAACCTAAAAAATTGGCAAAAAAAACACATTTTCCTCACTTTTGTGTGGTAGAAAGTTCTGGAATCTACGTGGATCCACAAAATTCTACCCACCCCGCGTTCCCCAAGGTCTTCCGAAAAAAATGGTGCCTCACTTGTGTGGGTAGGCCTAGTGCCCGCGACAGGAAGCAGCGCAAACCGCAACGTGGACGCACCACATTTTCACAGTGAAAAATGACCCTTTTTTTGCAGCGTGCCTAGCTGTAGTTTTTGAACCCTAGCTCTGCCGGCACCTAGGAAACCTACCAAACCCACACTTTTATGAAAAGTAGACACCCGGGGGATTCCAGGGAGGTATGGCTTGCGTGTATCCCCCAACGTTTTCTTACCCAGAATCCCCTGCAAACCTGACACTTTGCTGACAAAATCCCTTTTTTCACACATTTTTGTGTGGTAAAGTTGTGGCATCACCGGGGTGACACAAATTTCCTACCACCCAGCGTCCCCCAGGTCTCCCGATAAAAATGGTGCCTCACTCGGGTGGGAGGCCCAAGTACCACGACAGGCAAGGGCCCATAGCGTATTGAGGCAACCTCAAAATGGCCCATCACAAACGACCTGGTTTTGCAAGGGGTCCCATGATGTTTTGGCCCGGGGCTCGCAGCCACCTAGGAAACCTATCAAACCCACACATTTCTGAAAAGTAGACACCCGGGGGATTCCAGGGAGGTATGGCTTGCGTGGATCCCCCAACGTTTTCTTACCCAGAATCCCCTGCAAACCTGATACTTTGCTGAAAAATCCCTTTTTCACACATTTTTGTGTGGTAAAGTTGTGGCATCACCGGGCTGACACAAATTTCCTACCACCAGCGTCCCCAGGTCTCCCCGATAAAAATGGTGCCTCACTCGGGTGGGAGGCCCAAGTACCCGCGACAGGCAAGGGCCCACAACGTATTGAGGCAACCTCAAAATGGCCTATCACAAAGACGACCTGGTTTTGCAGGGGGGTCCCATGACGTTTTGGCCCGGGGCTCGCGCAGCCACCTAAGGAAACCTACCAAACCCACACATTTCTGAAAAGTAGACACCCGGGGATTCCAGGGAGGTATGGCTTGCGTGGATCCCCCAACGTTTTCTTACCCAGAATCCCCTGCAAACCCTGACATTTTGCTGAAAAAATCCCTTTTTCACACATTTTTGTGTGGTAAAGTTGTGGCATCACCGGGCTGACACAAATTTCCTACCACCCAGCGTTCCCCAGGTCTCCCGATCAAAATGGTGCCTCACTCGGGTGGGAGGCCCAAGTACCACGACAGGCATGGGCCCACAACGTATTGAGGCGACCTCAAATGGCCTATCACAAAACAACCTGGTTTTGCAAGGGGTCCCATGACGTTTGGCCCGGGGCTCGGCGGCCACCTAGGAAACCTACCAAACTCACACATTTCTGAAAAGTAGATACCCGGGGATTCCAGGGAGGTATGGCTTGCGTGGATCCCCAACGTTTTCTTACCCAGAATCCCCTGCAAACCTGACATTTTGCTGAAAAATCCCTTTTTCACACATTTTTGTGTGGTAAAGTTGTGGCATCACCGGGCTGACACAAATTTCCTACCACCCAGCGTCCCCCAGGTCTCCCGATAAAAATGGTGCCTCACTCGGGTGGGAGGCCCAAGTACACGACAGGCAAGGGCCCACAACGTATTGAGGCGACCTCAAATGGACCTATCACAAAGCGACCTGGTTTTGCAAGGGGGTCCCATGACGCTTTGGCCCGGGCTCGGCGAGGTCACCTAGGGAAACATACCAAACCCACACATTTCTGAAAAGTAGACACCCGGGAATTCCAGGGAGGTATGGCTTGCGTGGATCTCCAACGTTTTCACCCAGAATCCCTGCAAACCTGACACTTTGCTGAAAAATCCCTTTTCACACATTTTTGTGTGGTAAGTTGTGGCATCACCGGGCTGACACAAATTCCCTACCACCCAGCGTCCCCCAGGTCTCCCGATAAAAATGGTGCCTCACTCGGGTGGGAGGCCCAAGTACCAGCGACAGGCAAGGGCCCTAGCGTATTGAGGCGACATTAAAATTGCCTATCACAAAATGTTGTGGGACCTTGCCTGTCCCGGGTACTTGGGCCTCCCACCCGGTGAGGCACCATTTTATCGGGAGAGCTGGGGGAATGCTGGTTGAGGAGATTTGTGTCAGCCCGGTGATGCTACAACTTTACCACACAAAATGTGTGAGAAGGGATTTTTCAGCAAAATGTCAGGTTTGCAGGGATTCTGAGTAAAACGCTGGGATCCACGCAGATCCCTGGAATCCCGGTTGTCTACTTTTCAGAAATGTGTGGGTTTGGTGAGGTTTCCCTGGGTGGCCGCCGGAACCCGGGCCAAGCGTCAGGACCTGCTGCAAAACCAGGTCGTTGTGTGGTACGCATTTCGAGGTTGCCTCAATACGTTGTGGGCCCTTGCCTGTCGCGGTACTTGGGCCTCCCACCCGAGCTAAGGCACCATTTTTATCGGGAGGCTGAGGAACGCTAAGTGGTAGAGATTTGTGTCAGCCCGTGATGCCACAACTTTACCAAACAAAAATGTGTGAAAAAGGGATTTTTTCAACAAAATGTCAGGTTTGCAGGGAATTCTGAGTAAGCGTTGGGAGATCCACGCCAGCCATACCTCCCTGGAATCCCGGTGTCTGCTCTACAGAAATGTGGGTCTGGTAGGTTTCCCTGGGTGCCGCTGAGCCCGGGCCAAACGTCATATGGGACCCCCTTGCAAACTCAGGCTACTTGTGGTAGGCCATTTTGAGGCCGCCCTCAATACGTTGTGGTCCCTTGCCTGTCGCGTGGTACTTGGGCCTCCCACCCGAGTGAGGCACCATTTTTATCAGGAGACCTGGGGGCAGCTGGGTGCAGGAAATTTGTGTCGGCCCGATGATGCCACAACCTTACACACAAAATGTGTTGAAAAGGATTTTTCAGCAAAATGTCAGGTTTGCAGGGATTCTGGATAGCAAACGTTAGAGGATCCACGCTAAGCCATACCTCCTGGAGTCCCAGTGTCTACTTTTCAGAAATGTGTGGACTTGGCAGGCTTCCTAGGTGGCCAGCGAGCCCCGGCCAAGCGTCATGGAGCCCTTGCAAAACCAAGTGCGTTTTGTGGTAGCTAGCTTTGAGGTTGCCTCAATACGTTGTGAGTGCGCCTTAGTCGTCGCCACGCCCGTACCAGGCACCATTTTTATCGGGAGAGCTGGGGAACGCTAAGTGGTAGGAAGTTTGTGTCGGCCCGTGATGCCGCTGAACTGCACTAAGCAAAATGTGTGAAAAGGGATTTTTCAGCAAATGTTCAGGTTTGCAGGGGATTCTGGAAGAAAAGCGATGGAGATCCACGCAGCCATACCTCCCTGAACCGATGTCTACTTTTCAGAAATGTGTGGGCTGGTGGATTTCCTGGGTGGCCGAGCCCCGGCCAAACGTCATGGGCCCCCTGGCAAAACCAGGCTGCTTCGTGGTAGGCCATTTTGAGGTTGCCTCAATGCGGTGTGATCCCATGCCACTGTCGCCGGGTACCTGGGCCTCCCGCCCGAGTGAGCACCAGTTTTATCAGGAGACCTGGGGGAACGCTGGTGATAGGAAATTGTGTCGGCCCGGTGATGCCACAACTTTACCACACAAAAATGTGAAAGGGATTTTCTGCAGAATGTCAGGTTTGCAGGGATTCTGGGTAAGAAACGTAGAGGGATCCACGCGAAGCCATACACTCCTGGAATCCCAGGTAGTCTACTTTTCAGAAATGTGTGGGTTTAGACAGGTTTCACTAGGTGGCCGCGAGGCTCGAGCCAGAACGTCATGGGACACCCTTTGCAAAACCAGGTCGTTTTGTGATAGGCCATTTTGAGGTCAGCCTCAATACGTTGTGGGCCCTCTGCCTCATCCGCGGGTACTTGGGCCTCCCACCCGAGTGAGGCACCATTTTTATCGGGAGACCTGGGGGAACGCTGGGTGGTAGGAAATTTGTGTCAGCAAGGTGATGCCACCAACTTTACCACACAAAGATGTGTGAAAAAGAGATTTTTCAACCAAAATGTCAGGTTTGCAGGGGATTCTGGGTAAGAAAACATTGGGATCCACGCAAGCCATACCTCCCTGGAACTCCCGAGTGTCTACTTTTCAGAAATGTGTGGGTTTGGCAGGTTTTCCTAGGTGGCCGCCGAGCCCGGGCACAAACGTCATGGGACCCCCCTTGCAAAACCAGGTCCGTTTTGTGGTGGGCCATTTAGGAGGTTGCCTTAATACGTTGTGGGCCCTTGCCTGTCGCGGGTACTTGGGCCTCCCACCCGAGTGAGGCACCATTTTTATCGGGAGACCTGGGGAACGCTGGGTGGTAGGAAATTTGTGTCAGCCCAGTGATGCCACAACTTTACCACACAAAATGTAGTGAAAAAGGGATTTTTCAGCAAAATGTCAGGTTTGCAGGATTCTGGGTAAGAAAACGTTGAGGATCCACGCAAGCCATACCTCCCTGGAATCCCCCGGGTGTCTACTTTTCAGAAATGTGTGGGTTTGGTAGGGTTTCCCTAGGTGGCCACCGAGCCCCGGGCCAAAACGTCCATGGGACCTCCCTTGCAAAACCAGGTGCGTTTGTGGTAGGCCATTTTGAGGTCGCCTCAATACGTTGTGGGCCCTTGCCTGTCGTGGGTACTTGGGCCTCCCACCCGAGTGAGGCACCATTTTTATCCCGGGAGACCTGGGGGACGCTGGGTGGTAGGAAATTTGTGTCAGCCCCGTGATGCCACAGCACTACCACCAAAAATGTGTGAAAAAAGTGATTTTTCAGCAAAATGTCAGGTTTGCAGGGATTCTGGGTAAGAAAACGTTGGGGATCCATGCAAGCCATACCTCCCTGGAATCCCCGGGTGTCTACTTTTTCAAGAAATGTGTGGGTTTGGTAGTTTCCCTAGGTGCCCGCCGAGGCCCGGGCCAAAACCCAGGTGACCCCCTTGCAAAACCAGGTCATTTGGAGATAATGTGTTGTTTATTTCTGCAGCGTGAACATTTTGGCACTAATATTGCAAGGAAAATGTGACAGACATTTTGAGGTTTGCAGGACATTGTGGGTTCCATAACTAGTTGGGATCCACAAGACAGATATCACCATGTACTCCCATGGGTGTTTCGTTTACGACAATATCTACAGTTGGTAGGTTATTCTTAAGACGGAATGTACACCTTGGCAGACAGACTAAACAGACAAAGATTACTGCACAGCCATCTTTTCCTCAAGCACACACACATACTGGTTGGATTTGGCACGAGGCAAGTGATGGTTCAGTATATACAATTTTATTAACAAGAGATTTCACAAAAATGAAATGCACTGTCAATAATTGAAAGGACAAAAAACTGAACCAGTGAGCTCGCAGCTCGTGAGCTGTAAAGCCACGTCAAGGCCCCAACACAGCTTCACAGGCCATTCACACACCTTGTTCATACGTGATACACACAAGACCATTCACACACCACCAGGCACGAAACAAACACATTACAACATTCACAAAAAGGTACAAGGTACACCCTGCTTGAGAAAGACAAAAAAAATATTACTGCACAGCCATCTAATCCTCAAGCACACACACACTACTGGTTTGAGTTTAGGCACAAGAGGTGAGTGATGGTTCAGTATATACAATTGTATTAACAAGTGATTTCACAAAAATGAAATGCACTGTTAATAATTGAAAGGACGAGAATCTGAACCATTGACTCACAGCTCGTGAGCTGTAAAAGCCACGACAAGGCACCAACCTCTTTACAGGCCATTCCATACACCTTTCATACGTGTGACACATACAAAACCATTCACACCACCAGCCGCGGGCCCATCACATTACAACACTCACACCAGCAGACAGCGCCATTCAAGGGCCCATCACTTTCACACGCCCACATTCCTAACACAGCAACCACACAAGCTGATTGGATTGCGTGAGTGTCGCTCGGCTAGCAGTGTGTGTAGTGACCAGCAGCAAGTCACTAATCACACACCGCCAGCCGAGCGCCAGATCCACGCACACCGTCAGCCAGCGCCACTCACGCACACCACCAGCCAGCGCCACTCACGCACACACCGCCAGCCAAGCGCCACTCCACGCACACCGCCAGCCAAGCGCCACTCCATGCACACCGCCAGCCAAGCGCCACTCCACGCATACCGCTAGCCTAGCGCCACTCCACGCACACCGTCAGCCAAGCGCCACTCCACGCACACCGCCAGCCAAGAGCCACTCCACGCACACCGCCAGCCAAGCGCCACTCACGCACACCGCCAGCCAAGTGCCACTCCACGCACACCGCCAGCCAAGCGCCACTCCACGCACACCGCCAGCCAAGAGCCACTCACGCACACCACCAGCCAAGCGCCACTCCACGCACACCACCAGCCAAGCGCCACTCCACGCATACCGCCAGCCAAGCACCAGCCTACACACACCACCATCACATTTAGGATTTTTTTATACAAAGAAGAAAACACAAACAAATTGCAAATAGATACAAATCTACTAACACATACTCAGAAACTAAATACATTGCACTAATGCCAACCTTGAAACAGAACAACAATTCTTAAACATTACAGACCAGGCAGTTCACTTTACCACTCATGGTTGCTCCCAATAATTCTTTTGCTTGTGGTACGCTCTATAACAAGCAGGCACACACAGCCCAGGGTTAGAAGGACACTCAGGGCAGTACATACGAGTCTCCTTCCGCGTACCTCTTCGCCCAACAGACTCTACATCTCCTAGTGGGAAAGTCTTTTGAGGGTGTAGGAGGAATGTGATCAGGAAAGTGGCGATCTTTCAATCGAGCCACATCCTCCACCACTCCAACTCTAGGAACACTTGCCTGATCCACAACAACAAGGCTGTCTATGACAGACTGCTGAAACTGAACAAAAGTCAACTTTGACGCAGGAGAACACTCCTTGAACACAACAAAAGCATTGAAAGTTGCTAAATTGAAGAGATGGATGGCCAACTTCTTATACCAAATGTAAGCCCTTACTGAATAGCAGTGTAAGGTTCCAACCTCTGATCTACTCTATCAACACCACTCCATGTGCTTATTGTAGTCTAAAATGCACACAGGTTTAGCGCACTTCAGCAATCTGACCCCAAACAGCCACAGGTGAAGTACTCTCATCATGGATGGTAGTCAGCATGTACACATCCCTCCTGTCCACAAATTTCACAGCTAGTAGTTCATCACTACGCAAGGAACTGCACTGTCCCCTCTGAAGTTTTTGCAAACAAGCTCTTTGGATAACCTCTACGGTTAAGAGCGGATTGTGCCACAAGCAAAAGTATCCACTTTGAACAATTCCTTAAACAATTGCACAGCTGTGTAGAAGTTATCAAGGTACAAATGGTGGCCTCTGTTAAACAGTCCTCTAGCAAGATCCCACACAATTTTCTCTGAAACTCCAAAAGTGGAAGGACAACCAGGGGGTCAATAGTGGAATCCCCTACCAGTGTATACACACGCAAATTAAAAACATATCCTGTCCTACTACTTGCAGACAACATATACAGCTTAATTCCATAGCGTGCCCTCTTGCTAGGAATGTGCTGCCCTAAAAACCAAACGGCCCTTGAACAGGACCAAAGACTCATCAATAGATATTTCTTTCCCTGGAGTATAGATCTCTGAAAATCGATCTACAAAGTGATCAAGAACAGGCCGAGATCTTAAAAAGACGGTCACATTCAGGGTGATCTCGTGGCAACGCCAAACCATTATCAACAAAATGCAGCATCCGAAGCAAAAGTAAATACCGATCATGAGTCATAACTGCAGGAAATATGGCCGTGCCATCAAGGGACTGGTAGACCAATATGAAACCATGGACGGCTTCCTTATCAAACCCATCAAAAAAGTCAAACCCAAAAACTTCTTCATCTCTTCCAGATTTGTGGGACTCCACCGGAGTAGCTCTAGAATGGGGCCTAAGTCTGGCACTGTTGTCCCTCAAAAACTGTTCAGCATACAAATTAGTCTGCTCAACAATCTCACCCAAAAATACATCATCCATAAACAACTGAAAATACTGTATAGGCAAATAATGTTCACAATCCACTCTACACCCTGCATAACCACTAAAGGCAGGCAACACCGGCTGCACCATGTTTGGATCAACCCAGAGTCCAGCACTTCCAGTAGGAAGCCTAGCAGCCCCAGGCTGCAATCCAGATGCCTCTTGCACCATCGGCACAGTAGTATCCTCCTCTAAAACAGGCACTTCATCTGCACTGAGAGTACCTTCATCATCCGATGATTCCATGTGGAGAGAAAACTCACTGCCTGAATCTTCCCCTCCCTCCTCTCCCTCAGACGCACTGTCAGTCTCATAATCCTGCTCAGAGGAAGATTCAAGAAGCAAACCAACCACCTGCTGAGCAGTCATTCTACGGCTAGCCATAATGCTTACTAATAAGGTTACTTGTCAAACAAGTCAACAACAACAAACCCTTTGTAAAAAAAAGAAATAAACAAAATGTAGCTTTATCATAAAGACCTATATACTCCAACATTATACCACTCACGTGACAGAAGCAGCTAGACTCACCACCACCTACTCTGCACAGACACAGTAAGGATCAACAATATCCCACTAAAAAGAAGAAAAAAAAATTACACATAAGACAATGCAAAACATCGCAAAGAATTTCATGCTCTGAACACTAACAAATATGCTGCCATTATGACACCACTTACAAAAAATTCATTCATGCATGACAATAATACTCATTTAGAGTACACACAACAAAAATATTTTTCTTACCAAATAAATGCAATTACGCAAAACTGCAGAACAACCACTGCCGAAACCGCAAACAGGAATCAAAAGCTTTACACTAGAATAAAAGGAGAAAAAAAACATTACAATCACATATGCAAATAATGCACCAGTCCACACACAATCCACCAGCCAAGCTAAGGGGTAGGTGGGCCAAGAAGTATAAATAAAATATCACCCCCGTAAAAGGAGCAACCCTTGCCCTTTTGGCCACTCCCCAACACAAAAATTAAAAAACCCTGGTGTCTAGTGGCTTCTGCCCTCCTTGGGGGCAGATGGGCCTAAAAACATACTTCTATTCTGCCACCCAAGGGGTCACTCTCCACAAATAAATGCCTGGTGGACTAGTGGGAAGATACCTTTATCTTCCGCACACGATCTCTCACTACTCAACTCTACTCTCAACTCTATTCACAACTGGATGTTAGCTCACCAACTCATTCTGAATCCCGCCAAAACTGAATTCCTCCTCCTCTCTACCTCTCTCTCCACCTCCTCCTGTTCAATCTTGGATGGATCAGCTGAACCTACTCAACAACAAACCCATCATTGTCAACAGCGCTAAATCCCTAGGTGTCATTCTTGACAAAAGACTCAACCTAATCTCCCACATCAACTCTATTGCTAAGAACGCACGTTACCAGTTGCGCCTTCTATGGGGGATCCGTCGGTTCTTCCCGGAGAAAGACTTAAAAACCTTGGTACAATCTCTGGTTCTCTCAAGACTGGATTATTGCAATTCTCTTCTGACGGGCCTACCCAAATCCCACCTCTCCCCTCTCAAATCCATCCTCCATTCAGCAGCTCGCTTCATTTCAGGGTCTAAACGAAGCGACCACGTCACTCCTATCCTATCCTCTCTTCGATGACTTCCGATCGAGGCAAGATCTATTTACAAAACTGCCTGCATCACACACAAAGCCTTACACACGTCCTCCCCTCGTTACCTGGCGAATAAATTGAAATTGTCCGGTGGCTCTCGCCCTTCTCGCAATGCGGAAAAGCTTCTGCTTGAGGCCCCCCGTCTTCAAAGGGAAAGATCTATGGCGCAATCCTTCTCAGGCAATGCGGTGAGAATCTGGAACTCGCTTCCCCCATTGCTCCGTGCCACCTCCTCTACCCGGATCTTCAAAGCTGACCTCAAATCTCTTCTCTTCCAAAGACACTTTCAGAACTAATACTTTCACTCTCAGCCCCCTCTAGGAAGTTCGCTCTTCATTGTAAATGTGTACTTTTTCCTGTACATTCCTCACCCTTGCGTGCTGTGCTGGATTTGTGTACCCTTCATTTTAAGTCTCCTGTTTAATTCACGCCCTCTCTACTCCCTCAAGGAAGTTCTTCCACTATAGGAAATTCTGTACCCCATGCCTATAGAAGTGCCTTCCCAGTGTGTTCTGAGTAACTGTCACTTATTGCAGTATTATACCTCTATTTGTATTTTGTATCTAATGTATCATGCACAATTGTCACTTTTTCCTCATGTAATGTAACGCTTGCTTTTGTATTATGCTCACTTGTAACCTTCTCCTCATGTAATGTTACTGTTCCTATTGTGAAGCGCTCTGACACCTTCGGGTAAAGCCCGCGCTATATAAAAAAACTGCCCCCCAGGGGGCAGAGCACCAAAACATATGGCCCCCAAAAGGGGGCGACCCTTGCCCAGGGGCCGCTCCCCAAAACAGTATTTTCATTTTGTTTTAAATTCCCTGGTGTCTAGTGGGCATTCCTGCTGCACGATCGCATGATCGTGCAGCAGGAATGCACAAAGAGGAAAAGGGTTTTCCTTTCCCTCGATGCCTCTTCTGTTTGAAATCCCCCCTCCCCGGAGTCAAAACTAACCTTATTCCCCGATGCGCTGGAAGCAAATGGCTTCCAGCGCGTCGGGAGCTGAGAAACCCCCAATGACGTCAGCGCGCCTCGCGCGCTGGCGTCATGAGGGGCGGGGGAGGCAGGGAAGCCCTTCCCTGCCTTCCTCCCCAAAAACCCAACGATCGGATTCCCACGGGGAGCGCCAGCGCTTCCCCGTGGGTGGTCTTATGACGAGCAGGACTCGTCATGAGCACACGACCACTGTGTGCCATGACGAGTCCAGCTCATCATAAGCATCGAAGGGGTTAATGAAACAGATGGCCAAATGGATTTGAACATAACTGGAGCAGCCACATCAATGCAGGGTGGATCTAAAATCTTAAAACAGATGCTGTACATGTATGAAAAATTGCGCAAAAAGGAAATCAACCGCAGCTAGGAGGTTATCTTATTAGACAACTACATAGAAGTGGGCAGGGTACCCAGGAGGCTACTCATCCTTATCACTCCTACATATCAGGACCCATACCCCAAGCTGCTAGAGGAATAGTCAACCCTGATGGCATCAACATGTAAACAAATGCTAGGATTATTATCAAAATATGCCTCCTTGGAATTGGACCAGGTGTTGGTGGAAATAAAAAAGATGCAGGAGTCTCTGGAAAAACATCAACAGCAGGATGAAATACAGAGTTTCTTCAAAGAAATGGAAGTAAGATTAACAAAATATGAAGAGGACATTAAAACAAAGAAGTGGAAATTTACAAGGGATAAGATTGACTATGCATTAGGTCGCATTCTGACCTTCGGCAGGAAATTATGATGTGGCAAGGAAAGAATTCAGACGAACATATGCCCTCAGGCAACAGGAAATGGCAACATCAGAATCAAGCTCCAACATATTGGATCTGGGTGAGAGGCAGGCGACCTCTATTAGTGGCCAAGCCCCTTTCACTACTTTAGAGGAATACCATTTTTTAAGATAAAATCAGGGACAAAGAAGAAAACCTCAAAAAGGAAGAGGAGGAAACAATGAAGGAAAAAAATCCAGAGAGGAGGTGCAGGGGAAGGACGCAGACAAGCCGCATGGGAAAGGATTACGGCAGAGCAAAAGAAACAAGTAATGGGTGAGAAATATCTTTCAGTAATTAATTGATCCCCCCTCTGAAAGCACAATCTTTATTGGAGTTAGTCTTTCCTTCTGTCCTGTTGCTATCCACGTACTCGCATTGGCATGTTTCTATTCATTAGAAAATTAAAACTTTTGAAAATTCATGCCCAGAAACGAATGAGAGATGTGATGGGTGCAGTGAGTGACCAGTCTGCAGCTACTGATACATTTTCTAACTTGTTGTCCGTTGGAGATATTGAGGGTCTGGCATCACTTAGGGAGTTTGAGGTGGGAGAAAGAGACTGGGTTTCTGAGCAGGAACTACTTTGTAATCTGGATTTGGAAGTAGATAAGAGAAGTCAGAGTGACTTCAAACCCAAATCCAGATTCAAAACAGTAACCCCACATGACAATATTGATACCTTTCATGAGGTAGTCTTGCGCGACCTCATGAAATTGGGAGCCAGGGATGCCGATCACTTTGCAGGGAATTTAACCAGAGGCCAACTAGCAGCCTTGGAATCTTTAAAAGAAGCAAACTCCTTTGTCATTAAACCATCGGACAAAGGGGGAAATGTGGTGCTGTGGGATGTGAGAAAATATACAGTGGAAGCTAATAGACAATTGGACTTTTCCGGCAGTTATATGAAAACCAATGCTGCTCAATATGGTCTTACTACTGATTTGTTCCACAGTTTGTTGGCCAGTTGGCATGAGACGGGTATTTTGAGCCAGGATGAATTGTTATTTTTGACTGTAAAGAAACCCATGACACCATGCTTTTACATGTTGCCTAAGGTACACAAACACAACACAGAGTCACCGGGTAGGCCCATCATATCAGCCAACGATAGTCTCCTGGAAAATACTTCCATTTATCTTGACCATTTTTTATTCCCATATGTTTGCAGTCTTCCATCATACTGTTGTGACAGTATGGAATTCATTTCTAAAATTTCAGATATCCCATGGAAATCCAGTTACATTTTTACAATGGTAGATGTGGTCTCTCTCTATACCTGCATCAAGCATGAACTGGGATTAAAGGCATGTAGGTATTTTTTCAGAGACAGACCAACAGCATCATATGACCATACCATGGCTCTCCTTGATATGCTACAGTTCTGTCTGGAGCATAATTATTTTTTGTTTGGCCACCAATGGTATAAACAGCTGACCAGGACTGCCATGGGTAGTTGCTTCGCACCTAGTTATGCCTGTAAGTTCATGGGTTGGTGGGAGTCTGAATACATTTGGTTGGAAGAATTTTAGGAACACTCACAACATCTGGTTTTATGGACACGTTACATAGACAATATTTTTCTGATATGGGATGGCCCACAAAAAGAGCTGGATAAGTTCCTTGGGAAGATGTCTGAGAATGATCTCAATTTGAAATTCACCAGTAAAACTAACAAAGCAAGATAGACTTTTTGGATATCATGGTGGAGGTTCAGAATGAGACCATACAGATCAAACTACATAGGAAGGCTACTGCAGGGAACAGCATTCTGCATCATCACAGCCATCATCCAACAAAACTCAAAAGGAGCATCCTCTATGGGGAGCTCCTAAAAACAAAAAGGAATTGCAGTACATCAGAAGCTTATAATGCAGAGGAGAAAAAGATGGTAGAGAGAATATTGTTGAGAGGATACACACATAAGGAGGTTGAGACAGCTATATTGAAAGTGAGGGGAGTGACCAGGGATAGTCTCCTTAAACCTAAGTCAAAGAGAGATAAGAACTAGGTAGTTCGGCTGATTTCTACTTTTAATTCCAATTCTGCAGCTGTCCAGACAATAGTGAAGAAACATTGGCATTTAGTGAGCTCTAACCCTACGATTGGGAAGGTAGTCAGCCCTAGTCCTCATATAACATACCATAGATGCAGCTCGCTCAAGGACATTTTGGTACACACCTTTGATGAGCCTGGCAAACACAAGGCAGCCCATGGTTGAGGGAACTTCCGGGTTTCCGTAAATGTGGGAAATGCAAAGCATACACGCACAGTACAAATGTGAAAATGGTGTCTTTACTAAATGTCAAGAAACACAAGATAGGGCAATTTATCCATTGCAACAGCGACTTTGTGGTGTATGTCCTGGTCTGTGTCAGTGGCTTACGATATGTGGGTAGCCCAATCTTTCCCGTGAGGAAAAGGATATTGGAACATTTAAGAGCAATCAGGAAAAATGATGTTACCTATCCCATGGCTAGACATTGTAACATGTTTCATGGTCTTAACACTACTGAAGGTCTCAAGATTTCCTTTTTTGGTATTGACAGGTTTACAGCTCAAGCAAGAGGGGGAGACAGAGAATGAGCTCTGAGAGGATTAGAATCTCAGTACATTATTTGTCTCAACAGTAAACATCCTGGTGGCCTCAAACAGGATGAAGAGCTCCATGTACATTTGGGCTGAGATGTTAATTGTATCTCGTCGTTGAACCCATTTGCTGTGGCTTCCCTCCCCTTTTTTCTCCAGTTGTATTTGAATGAGGCAGAGATTTTTTGATCTTTTTTATTTTTCTTATAACTTATTTCTTTGCATTTCTTGGTTCTTCTTCTTTTCTTTTTTAGCAAGTTCTTTCCGTTGGAGGACAACCCACATAGTGTTGATCCTGTTCTTATTAGCAGCTTTCCCGTTATAAGCCCTGAGTACTTACCTTACTGCGATGCAGTTGTTATACTTTAGAGGTGATTACCTCGAGAATAGTAAATAGGTGGCCTTGGAGGTTACCAGGTTACCAGTAAGGCACTGGTTTCTTGGATAGAATCACCTTAGGTTCCGGGTCACTTGACCGGGATGAATTTGGAACATAGAACATTTGCAATCAGAGTAGTTTGCTCAGGAATGAGCATTAGTAAGTCACTTGACCTTAATTTGCAGTACAGACTCTAGCTGTGTTTATTATGCAATGCATTAAAATGTATTTCATGTACATTTGCTATGTTATAATGATAATCATAGAATGTTGTATTAGTATCACTTTTTCTGATCTCATAATGAAAACATTTCTTTATAATCTCAATGATGAGAGGTACTCAATAACATTTTACAATTTAATTTAATTTATTTTAATTTAACTTACATATTGTTTTGAATAAGTCTTTCTTTTGGAATGAAATACACGCAGTGAATGTATAATGAAAGTCTTTTCACTATGTCTTTGCACAGGTATGCTCTTTTTTCTATAGTAGATAGGGCACATTTCAACACTTGTGTTTATGCTTTGACAAAGACCGAGCGGTCGAAACGCGTTGGATACAATAAACTGATAAGGATTTACCCTGGAGTGCGGGCGTTCTTGCTAGTGCGGTGGCTTGAGGAAATTGATATATATATATATATATATATATTTCCCAAACTTTGCCCTGCAAACAAGTCCGCACTCCAACACAGGTAGGTTGCACTACAACTTTTATTTAGATAAAGCGAGCATTTCAGTCCAGGAGTCTCCCTTTTGATCTGCCTGACGCGTTTCAGAGATAACAATCTCCTTTTTCAAAGGTGATATGAGGTCACACACTCTTTCTTCCACAAATCCGTCTTCATTCTGATTGATTTTCAAGCCTCCTGTGCGCTCATGCACGGCTTTCACTTCCTTAGTTAATTAAGCCCTGGTGTGTTCGTGCAAGGCATTCCGGTATTTGTGGTCTTTAAAATATTTTTTCCCTCCAGTGGGTTTAAGTGCAGACTTCATTATTTTAAAACCAGGAGCAGCCCTCCAGTGGGCTTTAGGACTGAAAGTCCCGCTTTCATCATGTTTAAATACCTGCATTGCCATTGTCGATCCGGAATAGTTCCAAACCCAGGTCCCTTCATTAATGGGTGGTGCGTCGACTTCACGGCTGGACCTGCCGTGTGAATTATTTCCCAAACTTTGCCCTGCAAACAAGTCCGCACTCCAACACAGGTAGGTTGCACTACAACTTTTATTTAGATAAATATATGAGAAAACAAAATCCTGAATTACCGCTTCCTGGTAATAAAGACAGGTACGGACCACTGCATGTAGTTTGAAAGTGAGTGCTTTATTGCAGTATCAGCATGACGCGTTTCGGCCGCATTTCCACGGCCTTGATCACATGACGCACCGGAACATCAACTGACTTTTTAAAGAAGTGGGCGTTCCTATTGCACCTCCCATGCATCCTAATAGAGCTAGTAGACATACTATGCATCTTGTCTACAGCATAATGATCACCTCTTTTCTAATTTAAAATTGCACTTAAAAATAGACAATAATAATGCAGTAAAGTATAATTGGAAGGTCTAAATACATTAATAGCGACAATTTAATTGATCCTAAAGATGTCATACCAACCTGATGATTTAAATATATAAATAATGATCTTTACAATGCAGGGACCAATGCAAATGGTAACATCCAAACATGAAGAGGTGCAGAAAGGAACCTGTACAAAAAGTGCAAGTGCAAAAATAAATAAAATCCATATCATCGGATCGTGATTGATATTTACAGCATATCTATCACTGGATGAAAAACAATAGTCAGGGAGGCACAAGGCTGATGCAATTAATTTCAATCAAATAAAGTGCAAGTGCAAAATGGACATAGATAGAGTTCATATATAATCTCTACTCATTCCTTGGATAAATCCACTAAACAATATGTTAATACATTGAAAGAGCACAAGCTGGTTAATAGTTGCATAAATGTATATTGATATGCAAAAAAGGACTACATGAATACATCAAAATATATCTAGCTGTCTCACGAGGAATCTGTAAATGTCGAAAATGTGGAGAATTGGAGACTAATCGTAACCTGCCAAATAAAAACCGGCTAAAAACCCTGCCACCACCAAGTAAAACAAAGTAAGACAAGGTAGAGTAACAAGGTTAAACCAATCTAAAAGATCAGACCACATCCATCCCCAAGACAAAACCAACCATTATCTATACAGTACAAACACAAAGCACTATTAAAAAAGGTTCAACTAAGAGCATAAAATGTTGAGTAACTGTGGGTATAAAAAAACAGCATTAAAACCTGCCTTAAAAAATCAGTTAAAATCCCCACCATCACCAGGTCAAACCAAAGTAAAAACCAGGTAAAATCAAGGCTAAAACCAGTCCCAAATGCAAGTTAAATACTATCCTATAAAAACAACACAGGCTCAACATATTACGGGTAGATAGAAACAATATGATGGTCCCATAGTGTAATTATACAATCATTAAACAAAATATATCTTTATAGAAAATTGTGAAGGTCTTCTCCTGTATTTAGACCTTTCGGGATCTTAGTATCTAGTAATAAGATATAATGGGACTCTAATTGGTGTAGTTTCTTCTCCCTGTTTCCACCTCTTGGATCTTTGGGCACTGCATCTATGACATAGTAACTCAAATCTTTCAAGTCATTTCTATGTACCAGTTTAAAATGACGAGCTACAGGATAGCTTTGATCTGAATTGACAATTGCGCGTAGGTGCTGAAGTATACGGTTGAATACCTGTAGCTTGGTGCTTCCGATATATTTTAGGTTACAAGTACATTCCAGTACATATACCGCAAAAATCTGTGCGACATGTAAACAACCCTCTGATTTTAATTGGGGTAGGATCAAAAGCATTAAGATATTCAGTTTTGTTGGTGCCAAATGTACATGCCCGACAAGAACTACACTTGTGGAACCCTGTTCTTTTAGAAAGCCAGTTACTGGGGGCTCCTACCTCCGGACTAGATTTAACCAGGGCATCCCTCATAGAGGGAGCCCATCTGAAGGTGATTTGAGGACAATCAGGTAGTATCTGTGACAAAGTGATGTCAGATTTAATTATGGGCCAGTGTTTCTTAACAATACCTCTAAACTTTTTCTCTTGACAACTGTACATAGTGATGAGTCTTATTTGGTCCGTACACTGTGAAGGGTCACCACTGTATCTGATTATCCCCCTATTTCTTTCCTTAGTAATGGTGCCCAGACACTGCTCTCTGGTGTGGTTATTAGCTCTCAATTTAGCTGTTTCTAACTCACTGGGATTGTAACCACGAGCAATAAACCTGTTCAATGCTTGAGTCTGACATTCTATAAGATCATTTTCAGAGCTACAGATTCTTCTCATTCTTAAAAATTCCCCGTATGGAATACTCTTAATCAAATGATTAGGGTGGGAACTACTGGCATGTAATATAACATTCCCAGCTGTGGTCTTCATGTGGAGTCTAGTTTGTAATGTGTACGGCGCCGAAGATATTGGCAAAAGAAAAAACGCTTTTTGAATAGAAACAAGGTCCTAATTATAATTACCTACTGGCAACCTTCAGTAGGTAATATATATATATATATAGATATATATATATATTTATATATACATATATATATATATATACATATATAAAAATAATGGCTTGCTCAGGTCAGCTCCTGTCTTAAAAGTTTCAGGGTGATTCGTCAAGTGGGGGCAAAGGAAAAAGGGGGGTCCCAAAAAGCATTTTCCCCATGTTAATTTCCATAGGAACTCGTGCTACTAGATGTGCGAATCCGGCCGAAAAAACAAAAAACAAATGAAGCGCGGTCTCCCGCTCTTCTTTTTCCTTAAGCCCCCGGGTGGGACAGGTCTCGGGAGCAATGTCCATTTAATTAGCGGTTCCTGCCCCCCCATGCTGCCCTGGGGACCGTCACCTCCCCGGGGCATTTACATTTTAAGGTGGGGTGGCCTTGCAGCCCCCACCAAGCCCCGGAGACTGCCACCTCCCTGGGGCTTTAAATTACACTTTGGGCAGGGGGGCCTCGTTGGCCCCCCAAGGACCTGGGACCACCACTTCCCCGGGGCTACATGATTTAATTGCAGGGGGCCAAGCGGCCCCCCTGCAGCCCCGGGGACCGCCACCTCCCTGGGGCTACTTCCAAAAGCAGAGTGTGGGGGGCTCGAGCCCCCCCACACTGCCCCGGGGACCACCACCTCCCCAGGGCATTGAATATGTAAATACGGGGGTCGGTAGCAGAACCCCGGCACCGAGGACCACCACCTCCTTGGGGCCCTAGATGGTTCTGGGGACCACCACCCCTCAGGTCCAACTCCTGCAATGTTCCGGGAGTGCCCACCCCGGAACATTGCAGTTTGCTATGGCAGGGCAGGAGCATGGCTCACGCCCTGCCATAGCAATCACTGCTTTGCTTTTTGGAAGCGAGAGCAGGAAACCTGCTCTCACTTCCAAGAAGCAAAGCAGAATTGCTTTTGGGCAAGGGGAGCTGCATGTCAGCAGCTCCCCTTGCCCAAAAGCAATGCCGGCTCCCGCAGGAGGCGGGGAGCTGGCTGGGACCGCGGTGGCATTGTGGCTCCCCCCACGGTCCCCAATGTGAGGGCTGGCCCTGGGGGATGGGGTCCCCGGGGCCGGAAGTGGCCTGGGAGGGGGGCCGCGTGGCCCCCCTCCCTTTAAAAAGAAAAAAAAAGGAATGGTATGGCCAATCCCTGGGGGATTGGGTCCCCGGGGCTAAAAGTGGCCCGGTAGGGGGACCACGCTACCCCCCTCCCTTTTTAAATTTATTTTTAAAAAAAAGAAGGCCGGGCCCCGGGGGATGGGGTCCCCAGGGCCCTAATTGGCATCAGGAGGGGGGCCACGCGGGCCCCCTCCAAAATAAAAAGGCTGGGTTTGCCCCGGGGATGGGGTCCCTGGGGCCAAAAGTGGCCCAAGAAAGGGGGGCCACACGGCCCCCATCCCATAAAATAAAAAAATTAAAATTAAAAAAAAAGAAACCGGCAACTCGACGGAGGCCCTGCCCCCTCCCTGCACGACTCTGCAAATGCACCTCCTGGCGCACTCTGTGTTGGGGGATTAAGTCCCTGTTGCTAGTGAGGGTACCTGGGGGCCAACTAGGCCACCAGGAACCTCCAGTAAGCCCACACAGTGGTATTGCTGAGATGTGGTAGGAGACCATGCCCCTTTTTACACCACTCTGCAAACGCGCCTCTTGGCACACTGATAGTGGGGTGATGAGGTCCCCTTGTGTCCTGAGGACCTCAGGACTGAATTGGACTTCATCCCCCGAGCAGCAGTGCGCCAGGCGGTGTGTTTGTAGAGTGGTGTAAAAAGGGGGCGTGGCCTCGGACCACTTTTAGCAATCCAGCTGTGTGGGGCTTACTGGAGGTAACAAGAGGGTTAGTTGGCCCCCAGGGACCCTCAGGAGGCAAGGAGATGTCACCCCCAACCAAGAGCGTGCCAGGAGGCACATTTGCAGAGTGGTGGACAAAAGGGGCATGGCCTGTGTCCACCTCTCAACAATCCCACTGTGTGGGGCTTTTTGGAGGTAACAGGTAGGCTAGTTGGCCCCTAACGACCCCCAGCAGCGAAGTGGACTTTAATCCCCATGCAAGAGCGCACCAGGGAGCGCGTTTGCGGAGAGGTGGGGAAGGGGGCGTGGCCTGCTATGAGATCTTAGCAATGCTGCTGTGTGGGACTTACTGGAGGTAATAGGAGGGGTAGTTAGCCCCCAAGGTTGTCCTTGGGGGCCAACTCCCTTTCCTGTTACCACCACTAAGTCCCACACATTGGAATTGCTAAGAGGTCTTCGGAAGCCACGACCCCCCCCCTTTCTCCCCCACTCTGCAAATGCGCCTCTTGGTACAGTACTGGTTGGGGGATGAAGTCCACTTTACTCCTGAAGGACTTTGGGGGCCAAGAAGCCCTCCTGGTACCTCCTGTAAGTCCTACGCAGCGGAATTCCTGAGCACTGGTTGGAGGCCCAGCCTCCTTTCTCCACCACTCTGCAAACGTGACTACCAGTTAAAGAAGCATTTGTAATATAATAGGTCTCGCATTTACAAGAGTTAGAGCTATTGGCGTTGTAAATCTAGTTTCTTTACTACATTTTTTTGGAGTGGAGTGGATGTACTTTGTGTGTAGTGGAATTATGTGGTGCAGTGAAAATATGTGGTTAGAAAGTATGTGGTATTTAGTGTATAGGAATTATGTAGAGTGGGATTATGTGTTATCGAGAGTAATTATGTGGTATGGTAGTCTGTGTTGTGGAGTGGTAACCTCAGGCTTAGTCTTCCTCGTTTCCATAGAAGCTAAATTATAAACTCAGTGAGACAAAAAAAGAAGTAGTCACTGAGGAGCACCTCTGGACCTAGTCAGAGGTATGAGCAGGGCCACTGGAATTATGCAACTGTTTGGCTGCATCGACTTTCGCACAATTATACATTTTCCGCATTAGCCACATAATCCATCATCTGCTGCCTAATCTGCAGATTTGAACCAAAAAAGCCTTGTTTCTAGCTCAAATGTCTCAAACGTTACCAAAAAGGCAGCAACACGTTTTACAGTGTGGTTGAAGGCCCTTAACAAACCTAGAATGGTCACCTGTTAAAGGGTGTTAAATTTGTACTAATGGTGTGCAAACCACTCTTGCTTCTTTCTGCACCTCTCTTGCCACTTTCTGCATTTCTGTTGCTTCTTTCTGCAACTTTCTTTTTTTCTGCACTTCTTTTGCCTCTTTCTGCATATCTCTTCCACTTTCTGTACCTCTCTTGCCTCTTTCTGCACCTCTCTTGCCTCTTTCCGCACCTCTCTTGCCTCTTTCTACACCTCACTTGCTTCTTCCTGTACCCCTCTTGCCTCTTTCTGCACCCCTGTTCCCTCTTTCTGCACCTCTCCTGCCTGTTTCTGCCCCTCTCTTGTCTCTTTCTACACTTCTCTTGCCTCTTTCTGCACCTCTGTTGTTTTTTTCTGCACTTCTCTTGCCTCTTTCTGCACCCCTCCTGCCTCTTTCTGCACCTCTGTTGCTTCTTTCTGCACTTCTCTTGCTTGTTTCTGCACCTCTGTTGCTTCTTTCTGCACCCCTCTTGCCTCTTTCTGCAACCCTCTTCCCTCTTTCTGCACCTCTCTTGCCTCAGTCTGCCCACCTGTTCACTCTTTCTGTACCCCTTTTGCCAGTTTCTGCAATTCTCTTGCCTCTTTCTGCAGTTCTCTTGCCTCCTTCTGCACTTCACTTGCCTCTTTCTGCACCTCTCTTGCCTCTTTCTGCAGTTCTCTTGCCTCCTTCTACACCTCTCTTGCCTCTTTTAGCACTTGTCTTGCCTGTTTCTGCACCTCTCTTGCCTCTTTCTGCACCTCTCTTGCCTCTTTCTGCACCTCACTTGCTTCTTTCTGCACCCCTTTTGCCTGTTTCTGCACCCCTCTTCCCTCTTTGTGCAACTCTCTTGCCTCTTTCTACACTTCTCTTCCCTCTTTCTAGACCACTCTTGCCTCTTTCTGTACCTCTGTTGCTGCTTTCTGCACCTCTCTTGTCTCTTTCTGCACCCTACATGCCTCTTTCAGCACCTCTGTTGCTTCTTCCTGCAGTTCTCTTCCTTCTTTCTGTACCCCTCCTGCCTCTTTCTGTACCCCTCTTGCCTCTTTGTGCATCTCTCCTAACCCTTTCTGCACCCCTCTTGCCTCTTTTTGCACCTCTGTTGGTTCTTTCTGCACCTTTTTTGCTTCATTCTGCACTTCACTTGCCTCTTTCTGCACCACTCTTGCCTCTTTCTGTACCTCTGTTGCTTCTTTCTGCACTTCTCTTGCCTCTGTCTGCACCCTTTGTGCCTCTTTCAGCACCTCTGTTGCTTCTTTCTGCACTTCTCGTCCTTCTTTTTGCACCCCTCGTGCCTCTTTCTGCACCATTCTTCCCTTTTCCTGCATGTCTCTTGGTTCTTTCTGCACTGCTCTTGCCTCTTTCTGCACCCGTCTTGCCTCCTTCTGTACCTCTGTTGTTTCTTACTGCACTGCTCTTGCTGCACCTCTCTTGCAAATTTCTGCACCCCTCTTGCCTCTTTCGGCATCCCTCTTCTCTCTTTCTGCACGTCTTCTGCCTGTTTCTGCACCTTTGCTGCCTTTTTCTGAACTTCTCTTGCCTCTTTCTGCACCTCTTTTGCTTCTTTCTGCACTTCTATTGTCTCTTTCTGCACCCCTCTTGCCTCTTTCTATACCTCTGTTGGTTCTTTCTGCACTGCTCTTGCTTCTTTCTGCACCTCTGTTTTTTCTTTCTGCACTTCTCTTGCTTCTTTCTACACCTCTCTTGCTTCTTTCTGCACCCCACTTGCCTCATTCTGCACCCTTCTTCCCTCTTTGTGCACCTCTCTTGCCTCTTCCTGAAAAAACCATAGGTTTCAGGGACGTTATAGTTAGTTGGACATTTCACTCGTACAAAACCAGAGAAATTCGGCTGTTATAGTTAGTTGAGCTAACTATAACTCGTGCCCCCGCAATGCACTGCTGATGACATCACATATTACATCATTCAATACATTGTCAGTGACATCACTGATGACATCACTGATGACATCTCAAATAACATTACTGGTGACATCATCCACATGATAATATGATGTACCTCCTCACACCCTATTATAACTTTGATGCACTCACTCTAAAATACAGACTACATTTTTCAAAGCCATAGACACACCAATACCAGTTACTACATACCCACTAACTGATTCCTAAGTCTACACACACATGCACTCATTCACCCATACAGTCACTCATACAAGCAGTCACTCATCAATACAGCACTATCAGATGCACTCATACACCTATACAGACACTCACACACTGCCACTCACCCATAGAGTTACTCACACACCTAGTCAGTCATGCAAAGAATCAATCACACTCCTATTTACTCACCTATACAGTTATACACATACCACCTCACTTATTCATACAGATACTAACACATACTTACTCTTTTATACAATCACTGATAGAAGCACACACTCATCCATACAGTCACAATCACTCACTCTCACATATAGTCATTTATATACTCCAACACTCACATATACTGCCTTTCACATATGTAGTTACTCACACATGTACCACTGAGACATCCATTCACTCACCAACACACCCATACACACACTCACCCACCCATACAGCCCTTCACAGATGCACTCTTGAAACCATACACTCAGTGAATCACCCACTCACACATCTATGCACAGAGTCACACCCCCATCCACCCACACAGACACTCAGGCACCCATACAGATACTCAGACAACCAATCAATAACCCATATAGACCCTCATGTAGCTACTCACCAACCCATGCAGCTGCTTACACACCAACTGACAGACTGATACAGACATTCACACAGTTTAGTCACTAACCCATGCATTCAGTAAGACACGTTTAATCACTCACTTATGCAGTCAGTCACGCACCTACTAAATCATCCATTCAGACACTTATACACCCACTCATTCTTCAATACACCTTGGCATATATATATAAAACATATTTAAACTTTACAGAAACACACAGTCACTGGATGATGTCATCAGTGATATCATCAGTGATTTCATCAGTGATGTCACTGACCATGTCATGAATGATGTAATATGTGACATCATCAGCAGTGCATTGCGGGGGCGCGAGTTATAGTTAGCTCAACTAACTATAATGGCCGAATTTCTCTGGTTTTGTACGAGTGAAATGTCCAACTAACTATAACGTCCCTGAAACCTGTGTCTTTTTCAGTGAATATAGATATATATATTTCTATATAAATATATATTTATATAGATATATATCTATAGATATATATATATATATAGATATTTGCCACTGAGTAGTTATAGTTAGGTCAGCTGTTCCAAAGGAAAAACATTTTTTGTGGTGCTACTAACCTTGGACGCATTTGACAACTCTCCATGAAACTTTCCCAAAAAGTCCTGCTTTTTGACTAGTTTGTGCAGGTAAAGATTTTGGGTGATCCATCAAGCTGGGATCGAGAAAAAAGGGGGTCCCTCAAAATGCAAAATCTCCTTGCATTTTCCATAAACTTCTTTTGGCAGAGCTACAGCAAACTCTGTGTATCAGAATTTCACTACATTTGGCAGGGAGTTAGATCTTCGTCCGCAGATTTTTCTTTTTGTGATTTGGTGTACATGGGTTCAGTAGTTTTTTAGTAATTAATGGCCAAAAATATTTTTACATCTGGATGGTTGTGTCCACGAGAGGCACGAGAAACTCTTGCAGCAGAGCCAGTTCAAAAATTGAGTGTTCTGATTGGCCAAGAGAGCATTTTTCTCTTGGGCCCATCCACTCCAGCAGTGCTCAGACTCCAATGGGAGCAAGTACTCTGATTGACGGCCAGCAACATCAGAAAGGTTTTGCGGGCAGCCATCACAGGACTCAGGGACTTAGTCCCCTGTACTGAAGTTTTATCTAAATAAAGATAAAAGGTGCCAAATCAACTACAAGCTCAACCCATTAGGCTCCACCTCTTCCACGTTAGTAGAGTACAACGGCATTCACACCAATTTCGAGGGTGATGGACAGTGTGTTTTCTCTACAATTACATGTTGAAAAATGGTCTGAAATCCTTTATGGGGGTGAATGCATCATTGATTTATTGGAGTGCAATTGCTTATGTAGTGACTGTCCAAGATGAGTGGATTCTTTTTTGTCATCTCCTGGTCTGAGGGCAGAGTGCACGGTTCTCCCTTTTAATTGCTGCTGATTATTCAAAGGCGTCAACTCACCTATAAGCTCCACCTGTTTGGTTCTGCCCTTTCCATGTTAGTAGTATGCAACAGTGTTGGCTCTGGGCGGGTTGTTGTAAAACTCCTGCTGTGCATGGCAAAAGACAGTGCAGTGTGGAGTTTGCTGCCTGTGGGGGGTTTGCCACAGGGTTGGTCAGACAACCACCTGCTGTGCATGGCCAAAGGCCCTGAGTGGCATGGGGTTGGCTTTACGTATGGTAACAAAATATTACTTTACATCAAAATAAACCTAAAAATTCACTGACAAAACTAAAGTTATAGTTAGGTTTGATAAAATGATCTGTTTTTTTTTTTTTTTTTAAACCTTAGAAATTCACTGAAAAACCAAAGGTTAAAGTAATGTTATAGTTAGGTGAATAGATCAGTGACAAGGCCTGGTCGGTGAACTCCGCTCCGTTGGTGGAGTTTGCGGAGTTTTTTGCACTCCGCGCTCAGCGGAGCTCGCGGAGTGCAGAAAACTCTGCTTCGCGTAGTGCAGCGGATTTTTTTCCCCGCTTGCGAACGGTAAGTTCGCGAGCGCGAGCTGCCGCTCGGGAAGAATGTCTACCCGAGCCGCAGGAATACCAGCAAGAAACTGCAGTTCACACTGCACTCCGCCACTTGCGGAACTCCGCAGAGTTTTTTTGTAACTTCGTGGAGTTCCACGTAGCAAAACTCTGCGAACAAGCCCAGGACTGGGACAACATTAAAGATTTGAACTAAAAGAAAACCACAAAAATTCACCAGTTACAGTTGGCAATGATAACTATAACATGCATCCACCCATGCTCTGCGTATGACCTCACATATTACATTACATCACTCATGACATACTCCATGACATCATTTATGACATCACTGATAACATCTCAAATGACATCGTTAATGACAACACTGATTATTAACTCCAATGTTGTGCTATTTTTGTAGACAATATTTTGGACACAATATTTATATCAGATGAAATTCTAATATCAATAGTCTGGTGCCACACCCACTACAGACACTCCCATAGAGAGTTTGCAAAGCTACAGCTCTGGGCCATGTCATAGCACACCAATGTGTGTGGTGTGCAGAGACTTTGAGCAGTATTTTTTTTTTTAATAGACATGCTCAATCCAAATTTTGACTTCTTGTGTAAAGGCATATTTCCAGTAAAAAGTACCTTTTATGCTGGAAAGTAAATACCCTAGTAGGAGTTTGCACTGATCTGCATCACTTTGATTGACTTAATGCCAGTGCAAACCCTTAATAAATCTGTCTCTTGATTTGATGGAGAACGAAGGGAAGGAGAAATTCTGTGTTTACTTATCAAAGGCATTCTATAAGGTACAGAGCACATGATAAATCATGAAGGACACATGAATCTAATGTTCCACGTTTAAGAGAAGAATGACGGAAGATCACAGTGCAGTCTGTTAAAATCTGTCGAAAGTTACTCTGCCAGCCTTGCAATATAGATACGAAAGGTTTGGAAGAAATATGAAAATTTTTCCATTATGTTCTTTATAGAGCAATCTGCCAAAAAATTGATCAACGGAGGTATACCGCATATAATGTGCTGCCGGCAAATAATTGTAGATATTTTTCAATGTGGAAGAACCTGCCTTTTGCTTACTGATCATTGGTAAGTCACGCTTTTCCTCTCCAGCCCTCAGTAAAACAATATCTGTTTTGCAGCTGCTGGTCCTGTTTCTGTGTTGTGTTAGATAATGTAACATCGCCCCCTGGGAAATAAGTCCTCTTTTTATGTGGTATTATATTGCACTGGGATCCTCTTAAATGCAGAGCAATTTCTTTATGAGTCTCTCACACAAGAGACAGAGTAAGAAAGTATAAATAAAAACTCAATCCCGCCATTTCTTTAATAGGTTCTTAAATAATCCCTAACAAAGCTGGTCATTATTAAATGCCACCTTTTTACCTCACGCTTGACTTCTTTTGTATCTACATTGTAAATTAAAATTTAATTTGCTTAAAACAAAATGACAACAATAATATTTCGGAATGTCAACCTTTGTCTTGATAATTTATATTTAAAAATCTGCTATTTCTCTCAACACCAGATTACTAGTTGAAGATTTTTTTAAATTGTGTATGTAGTTTTATGTGCTGTTATCATCGACATGTGCTTGCGTGCCTATTCTCATGGATGAGAATTTAGTGCCATTATCGAAAGTAGTTAAAAGTAGAAAGACAAACCATTTCTAGCTACATCTTCAGAATTTCGAACTACATGCCCTCAGAGAGTAGGCTTCTTCCTTCTCTTCAGAAGACAGATGCAGTTCATGTCTTGGAGAGGAGCTGAAACGTGAAGGGACTTCTCAACCTCAGTGCCTGACTTCTCACTCATACCGACTTAAATTGCTCCCTCACCAGTTACTAAGGATGTTGTTGCAAGTAGCCCAGGACATGGCCCAGGTTTGCACAACCCCCAGAGTTAATGATATCGGGATTATCAATAACTCCAGTCCAGAGGCTGGGAAAATCGGGGCCATTACCAGAGGGACCCTGAGAGATCCCTTGGAATGAGAATCGGTCATTTTCGCTACTATTCTCCAGGTAATTTCGTATTTTCTTCTTGATTTTCGAGCTGCGATTGCGGATGCCTGTAGCAGCCGAAATCTCAATATGAATATAAACAGATCTGCAGAAACATCATGGACCTCTTAGTTATGATGGAGCCAGTTTCTGCTGTTACTGTGTCAAATGGAAGTAAGATGTCACTCATGTGAGGACCAATGTACCGCGCTATTCTGCCTCCCCAAAGTGATTAATGCTCTATACCTCATTACATACACCTACATGCCTTTCATACACCTTTCATAAGGACCTCTTGATACAGTAGTCAATGACACCAATGATTCTGGGTGACAAGTGAGATAAACTTCATTTAATTGCAAGAGATGAGTTAATAATCCCTTTTTCAAGCTGCGATAGCCAATATTTCTTCTAATTTATATAGGAAGTATATTGCAAATTCTAATTTCCTGTACTGAGTGGAACGTTCACCCAAATAACCGCATTCTTGAATCTTGCAACTTCACTCATAAATCCATACACCACAGAAAGGAGAGTATGTGAAAGTTGGGTTTCAGCAAATATTCACCTTTTGTTTCATAAACAAGTAAAGTGCACTGATTTGTTTTTATTCTATTTAAGTTTTTGTTTCCATTACACTTTAGGATTGCACAAAAGTGCTTCAATTATGCTTTCCTGACTGCTGATATACTTTGAAATTAGTGTAAAGTTCAATGCAGGTATTTACATTTCATGTTGTTAAAAATTGACATCCAGCAGCTTACCCTTTGCCATATAGTTCACTTTACAAAATCCTCTAACTTTGCAGTCAGAGAAAAACAAGTAAACAGCAGTCTCTATGATACAATAAACGGCTATTTGTAAGAAAACTTAACCTGACATTTGACCTTTGAGAGAAGATAAAAACTAATTTTGAATATTTGCTGCTCATTCACATTTGAATTACAGCATAGTTATTTTGTGGCTTCTGCAGCTTCTTTCGCACCCCTGCTTCTAGCACCTTTGAGATTATGTAGCTAATCAGAAATCCAAAAGACGATGCCAAGGGATCAGGGAGTGCTGACATGCAGCACTCCATTTCACCCAATCCCACCTCATAAATGTTGAACACAGCATCCACCAAGTTAATTCCAAGAACATCTTCCGTTTATATGTGTGACAGAGATCATCATGGCAGGTCATTAATTAACTGTACCCAGGGCACAAGTGCTAAAAAAAGAAGTGGGGGGACTAACCTAGTTAATCAGTATGCAAGTGGCATCGCGGCACGTGGCATCGCGGCACGTGACCTCGCGGCGCGTGACCTCGCGGCGCGTGACCTCGCAGCGCGTGACATCACAGGAACTGGCATCACAGGAAGTGACATCAGATCTTAAGCCCTCACATATATGTTTAGCAGGTGTATCATGAGTACATTTGAGCACATTTCGAGCATACTTGCAAACCCTCCTGATTTAGGCAGAAGATTCACACTTTTGTAAGCTACTCATAAAACAATGTTACCTTTTATCAGCGTTCAGTTTTCTCTAGCCATAGTGCTTTAAAAGAAATAGTGATATTTAAATTATTACAACGCCTCCTCAGGGGTATAAGCGCTATATAAATGCTATTTATTTTGTGCAAATACTGGGAAAGATCAACACATCTGACTTCTTACAGTGCATGCATATCTCCTAAACAGAGCCTGAACAAAGTTAAAAGCTGCCTCTCTTCAGTATGTGTGAAGTGCTAACAAGGTGTGAGCCTTTGTTTCCCCTCTGCTGCATTTGCATCAGGTGTGAGGCTCCTGACTGCTCCCAGCCAGGAGACTCCAACAAAAGGAGGCCTGATGACCCCTCCGATTCGGCCTTTTTTATGGGCCCAGCAGAAGTCAGAACTAAGAGAGCCCCGTCCCCGCCTGCACGTTGTTGCAGATAGAATGCAGATCACGTGCAGGCGCTGCAGGATGTGTCCCGTGTTTGTAAATTACACCGGGACGAATTCAGCATATTTTACAGTGGGGCCACACTTCTTGGCAGGGTGGACAGCGTCCACCCTGGGAAAAAAGTGGGGGGACACCGTCCACCCGCGTGTACCCCCGACTCATGCCCTGACTGTACCCAAATAGCCTCATAGGCTATGTACATCATTACATGTTAACACTGAAAGTATTACTCTTATGAAGCAGCACAGAGCTGTATTTGAGCACTGATTGTAGGAATGTCACTGTCAAATTCATATTTGATTACTAGTTGTATTTAACAATGCAGTACTCATCACAATTATGGTTCCAAAATGTTGTGTACTAGATATCGTCTGGCAAAACTGTGTCCTAAATGCCATTTACAAAAATATTGTCCCATTGGGGTTAATGGGCTCACAAAGGTAAACTTACACTTTTGTGTAAGTTTATGATTCTTTGCAATTCACAAAGCAATTTTTACATTACAGTACACACAAAGCACTGATTTACCACCTCATATAGCCTGGGAGACAGGACCAGTTTGAAAGGGATCCTTGTGCACTTCAGAGAGCTGCTTTGAAGTCATCACTAGGCCTGGCCGGTGAACTACGCTCCGGTCGCGGAGTGCAGTGGAGTTTTTTCCCCACTTGCACTCGCCAACGGTAAAATGGCGAGCGCGAGCTGCCGCTTGGGTAGAATTTCTACTCGAGCTGCAGAAAGATCAGCACGAACGCACTCCGCCACTTGTGGAATTCCACGTAGTATTTTTTGTCACTTGCGAACTCCTCCCTGGCCTAGTCACCACCCACATCAAAGGCACTTTTGGGTATACATACTGGGTCAGTACTGGGTCTCTGACCCCCTAAAATCAGACACTTCTGGATCTTGAACTGAACCTCTGTCAGAATACCTGCTGTGCTGCTTAAAGGGCTCAACTGGACTGCTTTTCTGAAAGGAATGTGTTTTGCTTGTTGCCCTGTTGCCTGCTTCCTGCTGCTCCCTAACTCTGCTGAAAGAGAGCTGGACTCTGCCTTACCTCCAAGTGATCTCCAAGGGCTTGCTGGTTTGCCTCCTGTTTTCTAACGTATCAGGGACACAAAACACTCATTGCAATTCTGCTGGTGCTGCTGGACTCTGCCATCTGTGAGTCCTATCCTTGCTTGAGGTGCCCTCTTCAGTTCTAGGCCTCAGAAGTGGGTTGTGTCGCTGTTTTGCTTCAAAATTGATGCATCGTCACCACTGCACTGATCAGAACTGATGGAGTGCCCTTCTATACATTGGATTTTTGTTGTTTTGGACCTTTTTTTCAGAATATAGTAGTCTATGTTTCTAAATCTGTGTGGAGTATTTTTGTAACTTCAAGAAATCCAATATAGGTCTAATAACATAGCATATTGCATGAGACTCATCTAGGTATTTATATATGTGATGAAGTACTCACTGCTGTACAATATAAGGATATTGCAAGTCACTGAGGAGTTCCATGAACTTATAGAGGAATGAAACCCAGGGGTGAGTTCCTTTTAAGGTTATGGAACTCCAAGGTGACTTGCAATATCCTCATCAGGTATGGCATGACATAATACTTATAATTCATTAACACAACTACCTCCCGAACCGCAGAACAGAATTACACCAAATTTAGCAGAAAGGTAGCTGTTGGCCAGAAAGCAAACATTCGTAAATTGGTGTGAATCCTTTCAGTAGTTTTGGAAATATTAAGGGAAATCCTAATTTGTATATATAGGGACGCAGATTGTCCAAAGATCGGACAATCCCTGTGGTGAAATGTGATTGGCTGCCAACGCTTCAACTAGGAAGTGTTGGCAGCCATCTTCGGACTCTGCTTCAGCTGAGTCACTGGAAAAACATCTAAAAAAAAAAGAAAAGGGGGCAGGGTAGAAATACCCTGACCCACTAGCTCTGGTCATGGGCTCCCCCTTGGACCCAACAAGGCAAAAAAGCATTCTTTGGGGATTTTTTGGTAGGAGTCACACTGGACCCACGCCTCCTGCTAAAAAATAATTGAAAAAAGAAGTACTGGCTCCCAAACTTCTCTACTGTTTATCCCCTGGTTGGGCCAGGTCTGAGGGCATGTGGGATTAAAAAAAGGAGGAGGGTGCACAGGGCCCCACGCCTGAGGCTCTTTTAAGCCCAGGGGACAATCACCCCCCCAGAGCTTTTATAATATAATGGAGGGGGGCCGCGTGAACCCAACTCCATGGGCTCTTTTAAATTTGGAAGTGGGTCGTATGGACACCCCTCCTGGAGGTGGATTCAAAGCACTGGGGACCACCACCTCCCCGGGGCTAAATTAAAAGTAATGGGGTGGCCGCATAGACCCCCCTAGACCCCGGGGACCACCACCTCCCCAGGTCCATATTAACATCTTAAAAAAGGGAGGGGGCTGTGCAACTCCCCTCCCGGGCCATAAACAGCCCTGGGGAGCACCACTTCTCCAGGGCTAACCAATCTACTATAAAGGAGGGGGGCACGCAGCCTCCTCCTGGAGCCATACAGTGCCCTGGGGACCACCAGCCCTAGGGCTGACTCCTGCTATGTCCTGGGGTACCCACTCCCGGGACATAGATGTTTGCTGTGACTTGGCAGGAGCTTTGACTGCTCCCACTAAGTCAGAGCAAACACTCGACTTCCAGCAAGCGGAAGCTGACAATATTCTCTTGCTTGTTGGAAACTGAGGTTTTGTCTGCTTCCCTGCCTGCTGTCAAGATGAAACAATTGCTCTCACAAACATAGAGCTGCATGTTTAGCAGCTCCCTGTCTATGAGAGCAATGCCGGCTCTCACAGGAGGTGGGGTACTGGCAGGGACTGCGGGGGCCTTCAGGCTCCCCAACGGTTCTGGGTAAAAGAGGAGCAAATGGCAAAATAAAGTTGAGAAACAAGCATTAATCGGCAGAATAAATGTCACCAATGAGCAGAAAGAGTCAAGATAAAGGTAAGAAATGAGCAGAAAGAGGCAGAATAAAGGTAAAAAACTATCAGAAAGCGGCAGAATAAAGGTCAGCAACGAGCAGAAAGAGGCAAAATAACGGTGAGAAACGAGCACAAAGGGGCAAATAAAAGTAAGTGACAAGCAGAAAGAGGCAAAATAGAGGTCAGAAACTTGCAGAAAGAGGTAAAATAAAGGTGCAAAACTAGCAAAAAAAGGCAAAATTAAGGTCAGCAATGAGCAGAAAGAAGCAAAAAAAGGTGAAAAACGAGCATAAAGAGGGTGAATAAAGGTCAGAAACAAGCAGAAAGAGGAAAATAAAGATAACAAATTAGCAAAAAGAGGCAAAATAAAGGTCCACAGCTAGCAGAAAGAGGCAAAAACTAGTGAGAAATGAGCAGAAAGAGGTTGAATTAAGGTCAGAAATGAACAGAAAGAGGCAAAATAAAGGTCAGCAACGAGCAGAAAGAGGCAAGAAAGATGAGAAACGAGCTGAAAGAGGATGAATAAAGGTCCACAGCAAGCAGAAAGAGGCAAAAAACAGGTGATAAATGAGCAGAAAGAGGCTGAATAAAGGTCAGAAAAGAGCATAAAGAGGCAAAATAGAGGTCACAAACAAGAAGCAGGAAGCACAATGATCAGCACAATGATCAGCAAACGAGCAAGCAGAAAGAGACAAGATAAAGGTTAGAAATGAGCAAAAAAGGTAGAATAATAGTCAGAAACGAGTGGAAAGAGGCAAATTAACAGTGAGAAGTTAGCAGAAAGAGGAAGAATAAAGGTGAGAAATGAGCAGAGAGAGGCAAAATAGAGCTTTGAATCGAGTAGAAAGAAGCAAAATAAAGGTCAGCAAAGAGCAAAAAGAGGCAAAAAAGGTGAGAAACAAGCAGAAAGAGGGTGAACAAAGGTCAGGAATGAGCAGAACACATCAAAAACAGGTGAGAAACAAGCAGAAAGAGGCAGAATAAAGGTCAGAAACTAGCAGAAGAGGCAGAATAAAGGTCAACAACAAGCATAAAGAGGCAAGATAAAGGTGAGAAACAAGCAGAAAGACGTAGAAACTAAGGTCAGAAATGATCATCAAGAGGCAACATAAAGGACAGAAAGGGGCAATAGAGGTCAGAAACGAGCAGAAGGAGGCAAAATGAAGATCAGCAACGAGCATAAATAGGCAAAATAAAGGTCAGAAATGAGCAGAAAGAGACAAAATAAAGGATTGCAATGAGTAGCATGAGGCCAAATAAAGATCGGAACCGAGCACAAAGAGGCAAAATAGAGCTCAGAAATGAGCAGCAAGAGGCAAAATAAAGGTCAGAAACGAGGAGAAAGACGGAAAATAGAGGTCAGCCATGAGCAGAAAGTGGCAAGATGAAGGTCTGAAACAAGTAGAAAGAGGCTAAATAAAGGGCAGCAATGAGGAGAGAGAGGCAAAATAAAGACCAACAACTAGAAGTATGAGGCAAAATAGAGATCAGAAACTAGCAGAAAGAGGCAAAATAGAGGTAAAAAACAAGCAGAATGAGTCAAAATAGAGGTCAGAAACGAGCAGAAGAAGGCAAAATAAAGGTCAGAAGTGAGCAGAAAAAGGCATACAATGAGAAGATAATGTGCAGAACCTACTTAGGCACTCAAGCACCTACTAACAAAACAACTCAGACACTCTCACAGCCACCCACAGACCATTTCAGACACTCATGCACCCACTCACAGATGAACTGAGACACATTCACCCACTCAGAGATCAAGTCAGACACTCAGGTACTCACTTACAAAATCAATCATACTCTTTTTCACCTACTCACAGACCTACTCAGAGACTCATGCACCCACTCACAGACCTACTCAGACACTCACTCACACTGACTGACACTCTAAGAGAGGCACTCACAAACCCACTCAGGCACTCACACCCACTCACAGACCCACTCAGACACTCATACACCCACTCAGACACTCACACACCCACTGTGACACTCATGTACCCACTCACATACTCACTCTCAAAGGTTACAGTTAGGTAATAACAATACAATAACATAGAAACTCACTTAAAAATACAAAGGTTACATGGACGTTATAGTTAGGCTCTGATTTCACTCCTACAAAACTATAGAAATTCAGCATTTATAGTTGCCTGAGCTAACTATAACTTACGCCCCCGCAATGTATTGCTTATAGCCTCACATATTACATCACTCCTCACATGGTCAGTGACATCACTGATGACATTATTCCATAATTTACATATTTAGAATCAATTAACCCATTGCGTGCGCCCGTCGGCCAACGGCCGTCGCGAGCACTACCTCTGTAGTGCTGCGAACGTCCGTTGGCGGACGCGGCCCTGCCCACTCCGCTAAACCGCCGCACCGCGGCGGAATTGCCGCCGCGGTTAAGCGGTTAAATAATTAATTAACAAATAATAATTAATTGTTAATTAATTATTACTAAATTAACATCTCAGCCTAGACCACTACAAACCTAGCAGTCTGCAACTAAAATATAATTAAACATTCAATAATTGCAATGTTTACTATTTGATTGAATAATTCATTTACAAATGGTGATTAATAATAAATTAATTATTAAATAACTTCCAACACTGTACACCGACAAACCTAGCATCGTGCAACTAAAATATTAGCACAATAAATCAGCATTCTATATTTTACACAAGTAAAAATAAATAATTCAGGCATTGGCCCGTTAAAAAAGTACTCCTCCCCAGTTTGGAACTTTTTTACACTTAGCAAAGAGGGGGAGTAAATTGCAGTATGCCCCATTTGCCACACAAATGTTCGTCGAGGTAAGCCTCATAAACATTATGGTACTGGAAGCCAGATGACCCATATGAAAAAACACCACACAATCAAGTGGGAAGAGCACCTTAGAAACATTGTTGAACATGGTCGTGATGGTGGGGAGAGCCGGGGAACATCAGATACAAGTCCAGTCATGGCGGAAGGTGATGATGACGAGGAAGAACAGGGTGACATTTTCACACAAAGCAACCCGGTCCCCAGAAGTGCACCAGTAGAATCACCCACCTCAGTGACTTCACAATGGCACAAGAAGCCTCTGAGTGAGATGATCGAGACACCGTGGCATACAGTGACTTCCCAACCCTCCACAATGCACATTGAGTCTACCACTAGTATCTACTTCTCAAAAGACTCCTGTGTCAGTGCCCAAAGAAAAGAAGAAAATCCTGGCTACCATTAGACATGTTTAGGCAGGAGGGGCCCTACAAGTGAAACGACCCAACCACACGTTTGTACAATGGTAAGCTGGCAAAACTTTTAGTGCTGGACCTCCTCCCTTTTTCATTTGTTGAAGGAGTGGGATTTTTAGAATTTGTGGCAGCTATCTGCCAAAAATGGAAGGCTGCAAGTAGAACTTATTTTGCAAGAATGGCTGTTCCAGCACTGCATCACGATGTGCTGCAATAAGTTGGACAAGCTTTGCAGCAAAGTGTTGTTCACACCAATAACCTGACGACAGACATGTGATTTGATTTGATTTGGATTTATACAGCGCATAGCTGCCCCAGCAACGGGGCATCCCAGCGCTACCCAAGGTACAGGTGACTAAAAAATGCCCAGACAGAAGATTAAAGTTATGCCGGGAAAAGCCAGGTCTTTATGGCTTTACGGAACGCCAGATGATTCTGGACCCCTCTGATGGAAATTTGAAGAGAGTTCAAGAGTTTAGCTGCCAAAACTTTAAAAGAGCGACCACCCCAAATGTGGACCATGCACATGTGGACCATTTGTCAGGTGACTGATCACATGTGCATCACTGCACACTGGATCTCTTTTGCAGGGGTAACGCAAAAGATATCTTCAGGTCTTGGCCTTGAAGAAAGTTTTAAGAGCATTCAGCGGCATGCAACAGTGGCCATGTTCACCATGGATAAATCACATGCAGCTGTAAACATCTTGGAGGAATTGAACAACAAGGTGTATGAATGGCTGTGACACAGAGGTCTTGGAATTGGATTTGTTGCCACGGACAATGGCAGTAATATAGTCAAGGACATGTCAGACAAAGGCTATTTCCGGGTCCTGTGTTTGGCCCATTGCATCAACCTGGTGGTGCAATCCTTCCTTAAAAAGAAGACATAGTGAGCAACATACTGACCACCGGCAAAAGAATCTGCACCCATTTCAGCCATTATTTTAAAGCCCGGAAGCAGCTGCAGATTATTTGGCATAATAATAGAGCACCAGTTAAAGCCCTGATACTGGAGGTGCCAACATGTTGGAACTCCACCTTTTACATTCTGCAACCTCTGTTTGAGCAGTACAAACAGATCAAAGACTATGTCATTCAAAGAGGAGGGGATGCAGACCTTTCACCTTCCACCTTCCTGGGCATGTCCCCCTCCATTTGGCACGTTATTTTGTATAAACGATGTGGGAAACTTACCCTAGTATCGGGTGTTTCCACCGTGATATGTTCATTGAACACTGCTGTCACCAGAAATTCCATCAGGTTCTGGCCAGCTATTGTTACTTCTGCTGCACTGTCTAGCATCATCAGAGCCCATTACCCATTCAAGAGTTGAGTGCTCAGTAGCCTGGACATTTCTTATTTTAAGGCCATCTACCATCTTCTTTTTAAATTGAGGTTTAGATTTTGTTTTATCTTCTTGTTTGGTAATGTAGTCTGAAGTGCGATGTGTGTCTCTTGGCTTGGCTCACTCTTCTGATCTCAGTTCTGACCGTCCTTCCCTCTCTGAGTTTTTTGATGAACCCTGAAAGGAACAAGAGGAATGTGTATCAGTATCCTGATTCCTGTCAGGTTTCCTAATATCGTCACAGTGTCTAAGGTTATATTTCCTGTCAGAGGGCTCCTGTTGAGTCCAAACCCGTGATTGTGATGCTTTCTGCTCGTTTTTTGATTGTTTATTATCCCATTTCTTTTTAGAAGATTCAGGTGCTTGCTTTGAGTTATCCTTTTCAGATTTACCCATTAATTCTGGTTTCACAGGTCTAGCTCCCAAATTATCTCTACCCAGCGAAGCACAGGTATCTTTGATAATTTTAGGTAATTCTCGCTCCTGTTGTGCAGGAGTGCATTCCCTCAGACAATGGCTTATAGCCACCGCTGCAGCCTCACCTTTTATGTTGGCCATCATAATTGTTGAAACCTTGGAAAAATTGCCCATCAATTTCATCCCTAATTCCAGGGCAGGCTCTGCCCCGTAGTCATTCTGTATTTGTTTCAATACTTATGGTAAGACTGCTATTGAGGGTGTACCATGTGTTCTGGTATAAACTGCCGTGAAAATTGTACCCCAAGTGATACAATTCTCTATCGGGGGAGCTTTCCCCATCGGCAAGCAAATGATCAGTATTCTATCTTTTTCTTGCGGGCCAGTGTTGTGGAAAAACTACCTCAAGCTGTGCTATTTTCTGTGCTATCCATAATGGTATTTGCTCATGTTTAGTGGGCAATCTTCCCATAATCGCGTTCAGCATTTGTGGGGTGATTTTAGTTGCAGTCCCTTGTAGTTGACCAGCTTGAGTGACCCTTGTAGGTTGAATTGTAAGTGCTTGCATTACGACCTGTGTAAGATTTCTGTATAGCTTTATTATTTCTTTGTGAAGTGGATGTAAGTCTGCTGCTGGCAATGTATCGGTCTCTGGATGCGGTGTATATGCAGCTAGGACCGGCCAAGTCGCTCCAACTCTGCTGAGAGGAAAGCGTCTCACTTTTTCTGTGGTATGGGGGAGGGCGCCTTTAAACCAATTTATATGTTCTTGATAAGTTAACAGGACTTCTATGTCCTCGTAGGGAGAGTATTCATCCTGTATTTCATCCGGAGTATAAGAATGAAATGTCGAGTGTGTGTATCTGTAGGTGGGAATTTAACCCAAAAATAAAACATACCTCCGTCCTGCATGCCTCCTGTGCCTCAATCACGAAGGTAACAGTCCCACCTAATGATGAGAGACAGTAATCTGCATTTCTACAATTTTCTGAAATGTTTATAGCACCTTCCTGCTCAGCTTCCTCCCTTCTAGCACTAGCATTGCCACCAGCATTTGCTGTTTGAGACATTATGGGTGGAAGTTTATAGAAAAGGAAATAAGGTTTTGCACAATGCGGGGAATTTTAATCCTTCAAGCTTGAATAAACCTACAGCCAATACATAGGGTATACCTTCTCAGGTGTGCAAGATTTTTCCCTTCCTACTCCAGATGTCTCTGTGTATATGTGAGTAGGGGTCTCTGAGAAAGCAAGACTAAACTACCCAGATTTGACTGTTAAATAAGAACCAAACCAACGTTGGTGATGCCATGTCGTGTAGTTCCTATAAATCTTTAAAGGATCTGTACGTTTAGACAACATAAACTAAAGGAGTGGTGTCAAGACTAATTCCAGACATTCCCAAAGGATATGTTAGCCTGTAGACCAGCAAGCTAACAGTGCCACTATAAGCCCCCTAACCTTACCAAGGAACGAATAGTTTCTGGCAACTATCAAATATGACAACCCTGACCCCGCTGGGATCATGGAAACAGTACAGTACTTTTCGCTCAATCACTCGTGCTCACTTTTTCTCAGAGAGATACACAGAATAAACGATGGGGACATTTTCAATAAGCATTTATTGAACCAGCGGCATTCTAATATAAAATAAGTGTGCTGTGACAACCATTAGACAGAAACAGATATACACGATTACAAGCACCAACAGAGTAAATGAAAGGTAGAATTTTACCATGGTGCTAAAACAATGAATATATGCAGGAATATAGATACATGGTAGTAATCATGTGTACTTCTCAGATGCTAACCCCAGCATAGTGTACCTAAGTATACCTAGGATGTATGTAGGTGTAATTCAACAAAGGGATTCTACCATTATCTACATAAAGATATATATGTGTATAAGTGTATATTCAGTTTTACTGCAGGTGTTTTTATGTGTTCCAATGATGATGTCTAGAAACAACCTTCTCTAGTTTATAGGAAGGGTAGTGTTCAAAAAATTGTAAAATACCCCTCACACACTGAAACCTGATTCAGTGTCATGCTTCATCATTGGGGTTTTCCCGACCCTCTACGGAACGGGGCGTGCTACTACCTACGTAGACGCGGGAGCACTTAATTTAGTGATTAGTGTATATGTGTAGTGTGTGGGATCGTGAAAAAATATATATATGTGATGATTTAAAAATTCCCTGGCTAGTGGAAAAAATACACTTTATTTGCTTCCCTAGCTGAGAATAGTAAAAGTGGGGAGGTGTAGATAGTGTACTTTGATGGGTCACTTTCTACAAGGTCGACATGTTTCAGAAGCCATCCCCTTGGCTTACTTCCTCAGGACCAGAAACGATCCCTATTGCACCTTACTGGGTGATATTATAAATGTACATATGCCTACTGGTCACAC
Organism: Calotriton arnoldi; assembly: GCA_963921515.1. Lineage (NCBI taxonomy): Eukaryota > Metazoa > Chordata > Amphibia > Caudata > Salamandridae > Calotriton > Calotriton arnoldi. The sequence goes on along the minus strand of CAWUFW010007667.1, from coordinate 140,336 downwards.
ATACTCTTCCATGCACCCAATTAGGGTAGTAGACACAATATACCAATTGTATATCCTGTAATGAAACCTGAAAATGAAAAAACATTGTGGATAAACAATAGCTCTTATCGTTTATCCCCTTCATATTCACATCACCATCACGTGGAAACGATAATATTGTCTGTCACTGTGATATATTTTCCGTTTCACCCAATTATGGTCCACTCGCTCTTTTTATCATGGGCGTAAATTAATCCCCATATGTGTGCATCCGCTCTCTTAATAGGAAGTGATCCCGTGGGGTGCCGTTAAAAAAAGGGGTTAATACTCATGACATATTGATCATCTGGGAAGGAGATGAGACTACCGCAAGACGTTTCCTGACATGGCTGAACTGTCAAGATGAATTTTTGAAGTTCACAAGTACCATCACAAATGAAAAACTAGTTTTCCTTGATCTCAATATATATGCCAAAGAAGGAAAACTGACAACGACCACCCATTTCAAAGAAACCTCAAAAAATTGCCTTTTGCTGTATAACAGCTTCCATCCGCGGCATCTCCGCGACAACCTTCCTTATGGGCAATTCCTACGGTTGCAAAGGAATTGTACTGAAATTGAAGATTTCAAAAAACAATCAAATGACCTAAAAAAGAAACTGGAAAAACGTCAATACCCTAAAAGTGTGATTGATAATGCATACAAAAGGGCGCGCAACAATGGTAGAGAAGGCCTTTTGGAACCGCAAAATCCACAAGGAGGAGGAGAACCGTCCAGCATGCATAACAACTTTTAACACACACTCGAATGGGATCACAAAAATTGTAAATAAACATTGGCGAATCCTTAATAGTGGAGGCATTAATTTACCAAAACCAATCTTCTCTCACAAAAGAGGAAAAAGCATCCGAAATTTGGTCGTGCACACCAGACCAAAAGAAAGCAAAGACGGACAGCAGACGCAAACTACCCTAAGGCCACCAATCTCTGGCCATCATCCTTGTGGCATGTGCAATGTATGTAAACTAACCAAAAAAAGCAAAGAGATATGGTTCCAAGATGGGACGAGATGGGACCAAAGAAATTTCACAACATGTAACTCAAAGAATGTGGTTTATCTTATTTCTTGCCCGTGCCTTTTAGAGTACGTAGGAATGACCACACGCCCCGTGAAAATAAGAATAGGGGAACATAAAAGCAACATAAAATGGAAAAGAAGCACCACCAAAATGGCTGCCCATTTTTTGGAAAAAGGTCACAAGTGGGAAGATCTCTCGTGGACGATAATCGAACAAATTCAAAACGAGAAGTATTTATTCGAAAAGGAACAGCGGTGGGTGTTCCGTTTGAGAACTCATGAGAAAGGGCTAAATGATGACCTTCCTTGGAATCAGCTATAAATACTGAGGATTACAATTAAAATCCCTCAATAGATGCTCTGCTAAGAAATTAATAAGCTATCATATGGCAGGAACTCTAAAGAAATAGCCATAATGAACAAGCCCCGAAAGCCATTCTGTACTTTACAAAGGCTCCTTTCACCGTTGTTTTAACAATTACTGTTTCACTTGTGGGAGAATACGCAACCTAAACCCTCACCCCCCTTTTTTTGAATGAGCCATGTAGAAAACATATTATTTATTTTTCATTTTTAAATAACTAATTTTACGACCCCTTAGAACCTTTTAGACCCTGGTTTCTATCTCTGAACATTTTCTTTGGCGTTTCTCTGCCTTTATCAACGATCAAAAGAAATACTCAACGAAGTTTTTCATCAATACCTTCCAACAGGAAGTGTACCAAAATAGAACTCTTTTTCGCCCCGTTTACAGGTGGCCATTTTGTTTTTTCCCGGTCTAGTTGTTTCTGTTACAGCTGCTTTCAATTGAAGGCGTTTTCCACGCAGAGTCCTTCCTTTATGAATCGGGGCTTGCACAAATCTCATTGAGTTCCCGGAGAGCCACGAGAAGGTAATCCTTGGTGATTGAGCAGCATCCAGCATGTAAGTAAGACAAGGGCATGACTTTAAAAAGCCCAAGATACCGCGACCAGCATGGAGGAGAAACCACTCTGATGTTTAACTTTGCCTTTCCATCTATGTTTCCCCACGTTTACAGTATCAATGTGAAGGCGCCTTTACACCCCTCGTGGCATCTCATGGAGCGGACACGTTAATATACGAATGTATGTATTATTTTTAAAAAAATAACATTTAACGGCACGTCTCTCTGAGAGCATGAGTATTAACCCCTTTTTTTAACGGCACCCCACGGGATCACTTCCTATTAAGAGAGTGGATGCACACATATGGGGATTAATTTACGCCCATGATAAAAAGAGCGAGTGGACATATGATAATCCCAAGAATCCTGTAAAAACGATATCGTATTTCTGCTTCCACGTGAGTGTGAATGTATGAATGGTTAATAAAGGAGCATGTATAAGAGCCACCGTATTTGGATGTATGGAAATCCTGTATGCATGGGAACCGGATACTGACACCATAAGGATTCCTTCAAAAACCACTGCATTGGATGTATGAAAGTTCTGGGTGCATGAAATACCAGATACTAACACCACGAGGAGTGTTTCTATAGCTAAAAACACCCATAATTGGGTGAAACAGAAAATATATCACAGTGACAGACAATATTATCGTTTCCACGTGATGGTGATGTGAATATGAAGGGGATAAACGATAAGAGCTATTGTTTATCCACAATGTTTTTTCATTTTCAGGTTTCATTACAGGATATACAATTGGTATATTGTGTCTACTACCCTAATTGGGTGCATGGAAGAGTATGTGTGACCAGTAGGCATATGTACATTTATAATATCACCCAGTGAGGTGCAATAGGGATTGTTTCTGGTCCTGAGGAAGTAAGCCAAGGGGATGGCTTCTGAAACATGTCGACCTTGTAGAAAGTGACCCATCAAAGTACACTTTCTACACCTCCCCACTTTTACTATTCTCAGCTGGGGAAGCAAATAAAGTGTATTTTTTCCACTAGCCAGGGAATTTTTAAATCATCACATATATATATTTTTTCACGATCCCACGCACTACACATATACACTAATCACTAAATTAAGTGCTCCCGCGTCTACGTAGGTAGTAGCACGCCCCGTCCCATAGAGGGGCAGGAAGACCCCAATGATGAAGCATGACACTGAATCAGGTTTCAGTGTGTGAGGGGTATTTTACAATTTTTTTAACACTGCCCTTCCTATAAACTAGAGAAGGTTGTTTCTAGACATCATCATTGGAACACATAAAAACACCTGCAGTAAAACTGAATATACACTTATTCACATATATATCTTTATATAGATAATGGTAGAATCCCTTTGTTGAATTACGATACCATGAGGAGGACGATTCTACTTTTTTTCCTCTTCACTCTCCCCTTTGATTTTTGTATGTAGGTGTAGACACCTCGCAAGGGATGTCATACCACTGCTTGCTGTAGTTTCTGCGTGCATGAATCTCAGCTTCTTGTGTCAGCATGGATGTTTTTCTCCTCTGGTCTGTCCAGCAAAGATGTGGTGCTTATATACCCGAAAGGTACCCTCAGGGGTTCTACCTAGATGTGTACTGTGGGCCTATCGTCTATGGATGACAATAGCGGTGACTTTTGTACAGAGTTATTATACAGAAGATGGTAATCCCGCTGTGTGATACTGAGTATCATCATGCATAATAAATTAGGCTAGTTTTCGAAGAAAACCACACAACATTTATTTAGCACCTTACTAGGCAAAAGGTCAGCGCAAAAGCTGTTTTGTAGAGAAAGGTAGGACAAATGTAGTTAAAAGGTTGTGCAGCTACCTAGGCATATTTTGGGGTACATTGGGGCTCATACCAGAATCTACCAGGCAAGGAAGCCATCTGAAAGGAATGCCCCTGCAGGTGCAAATGAAAACACAGACGCACATGCCTTGGTTGAGAGCTTAGTCCTGCGCTTGGCTTAGAATATAAGGCTGTAACATGACATCATCGAGTACAGACAGTACATATGTGCCACACTACTTGATCCACAGTACAAAAATATTCTACCCACTTTCATCCCTTTTTATGAAGGGGATGTTTGAAAATACAAGACGTGAATTGTAGAGCAAGCCCGAGGCTTGGAAGAAGAAAGGCTTTAACTTTGAGTCCCACCCGAAGTTCTAAGGTGCCGCCTTCAACTTCCAGAGAGGGCAGCCTTGTCTCACAGTAGCCAACAACACCATCAGCCAGAACACGACAACAACAGCAAAAGAAGGACCGTACCCAACCTCTGCATTGTATTGGTTTCAATTGACAGGGCTCACGTCCAATACAGAGGAAATGGCAAAACAGGTAGAGCAAGTGGCAGCATCAATGACCATCCACAGGATGTTCCAGGAGTATCTAGATGATCCAAAAGAGGTGTATGTGGATCAAAATCCATTGATGTATTGGTATGTGAAGATGCGCAAATAGCCAGAGCTCAACAGGCTTTCAATAAATTATCTGGCTTGTCCTATCACCAGTGTGTCTGCTGAACGTGTGTTCAGTGCAGCTGGTGCAGTCATCACAGTGAGACAGACCAGTCTCTTGCCTCAAGCTGTGGAGAGATTGACTATGATCAAAATGATCCAACATTTTACACCACACAATTACACCGTTCCTGAAACAGCAGCACAAGAGGAGGAAGAGTGTGATTTGTCCAAAATCAAATCAAATGTGTTAGCTGACCAACTTCTGGGTGAACCACCTGAGTTTGAGGACAAACTCTACTTCCCGGTCTAAGTATGTCAGTGCCACCATAGAACTTTTAAAATGTTCTCTTTGAGCTAGAGGAACAATAGTATTTGTGTGTCAGATTTATGCTGTCCCACATTTTTTTTAGTAGTTACATATATATTTCCGGAATGCAGTTGGAGCAGTGTGCATTGAAGAAGCCTCCACAATTCCTTCATGACATTGGCGACAATGCTTGCCCCCCTCGCATGCCTAATGACTCTCCCTTTTTGCATCACTTAGTACTAGAATGGCTGCCCCATATGTAGAATATCCCTGTTGCTGGGGGGGGGAGGAGGGGCTGGTTTCACTGACTTGTTAACACAAAATGGTGGATGGGGTTGCACTGCTTAACATAAAGGTCTTATCACAGAGACAAGGGGAAATTTGGAGGGAAAACTGATAGTCACTGGGAATGAGAGGGAAAACTACAGAGATTTAGGACTGCAAATCCCACTCTGTCATACTCATTCCTTTCTTTCCTTCTAACAACAGATTGATGGCAAAGTATGTGCTGCTGATTATTGCCCAGATGAATGTGGGCCTTGTGTTGTAGTGTTTGTCCTTGTCAAACCTTTCCCCAAATCCCATTTCCCCATCCATTCATCAAACCCCTAACCCTCTTCCCCGAGCTGTGTGATTTATTGAGCTATGGCTTAAATTGCACCTTCAATGGATCACCCACTTTGTGGGGTGGATGTGGTGAAAGCATCACCAACGTACTATATAATCTTCGAAGCAGTAGCCCACACCAGCCCAGGCCATTACCAACCCGGGCATTAAAAATGATTCATAGTTTTTTAGATATAGAATGAAGAACATCAGTCGGTAGCATCATCATCATTAAGTCCTTGTGATGCCTAACCGTAAACACCTAACCTAAGCTTGTCAACTCCAGACTTTGAGTCCATTTTTGATAACTTGTGGATTTCACAAATAATACTGCTAGGTCCACATTAGCCAAAATTTACTAGTATTGCTATTTTTTCTATTTTAGCACAATCAGGCATTCTCATTATGTCATCATCATCACATAGTACTCAGGTGGTACCAACTGTTTGTAAATCTTTGAAAACATATATAACCCTCTTACTCAGACTTTCTACTTCCATTTTGTTGCCTACCATGGATAATCACAAAAAGAACAATTGATGGATAGAATGCAGAACAATGTCACACATTCACCCTAGTACAGAGATCTGGGCCTAAATCCATCGTTTTTTTGCTCACCATGCCACTCCAGTTTGAACCCATATGCAAATCAGCCTTGACCCTGCGCCCAATGGGAACAGTCGAGCCCGAACTGCTAGGCCAGGTTCTCCCTGGACTGGAAACAGCATCCTAGGACCAGTTTCGGGGTTTCACCCCTCATCAGCTAGGATAGCTTGCCTCCAGTGGCATGGAGAGCACGGACACACGACTGGGCATACCTGTCTCACTCAGGTTGACAAATGCAAAAAGAACAATTGATGGACAAAATGCAGAACAATGTCACACATTCACCCCAGTACAGAGATCTGGGTCTAAATCCATCGTTTTTTTGCTCACCATGCCATTCCAGTTTGAACCCAGTCATATGCAAATCTGTCTTGACCCAGCGCTCAATGGGAACAGTCCAGCCCGAACTGCCAGGCCAGGTTCTCCCTGGACTGGAAACAAGCATCCTAGGTCCGGTTTTGAGGTTTCACCCCTAATCAGCCAGGATAGCTTGACTTCAGTGGCATGGAGAGCACGGAAACCAAGTCTGGGTATACTCGTCCCACTCAAGGTGACAATTGCAAAAAGAATAATTAATGGACAGAATGCAGAACAATGTCACACCTTCACCTCAGTATAGAGATCTGGGCCTAAATCCATTGTTTCTTTGCTCATCATGCCATTCCAGTTTGAACCCAACCATATGCAAATCAGTATTGACTCTGCGCCCAATGGGAACAGTCCAGCCCGAACTGCCAGGCCAGGTTCTCCCTGGACTGGAAACAAGCATCCTAGGACAGGTTTTGGGGTTTCACCCCTCATCAGCCAGGATAGCTTGACTCCAGTGGCATGGAGAGCACGGGACCCAAGTCTGGGTATACCAGTCCCACTCGGGGTCACAAATGCAAAAAGAACAATTGATCGACAGAATGCAGAACAATGTCACACATTTACCCCAGTACAAAGACCTGGGCCTAAATCCATCGTTTTTTTGCTCACCATGCAATTCCAGTTTGAACCCAGTCATATGCAAATCAGTCTTGACCCTGCACCCATTGGCGACAGTCCAGCCCCCACTGCCAGGCCAGGCTCTCCCTGGACAGGAAACAAGCATCCCAGGACCGGTTTCGGGTTTCACCCCTCATCAGCCAGGATAGCTTGACTCCAGTGGCATGGAGAGCATGGGACCCACGTCTGGGCATACCCGTCCCACTTGGGGTGACAAATGCAAAAAAGAACAATTGATCGACAGAATGCAGAACAATGTCACACATTCACCCCAGTACAGAGATCTGGACCTAAATCCATGTTTTTTTTGCTCACCATGCCATTCCAGTTTGAACCTAGCCATATGCAAATCAGCCTTGACCCTGCACCCAATGGGAACAGTCCAGCCCAAACTGCCAGGCCAGGTTCTCCCTGGACTGGAAACAAACATCCTAGGACCGGTTATGGGGTTTCACCCCTCATCAGCCAGGATAGCTTGACTCCAGTGGCATGGAGAGCATGGGACCCACGTCTGGGCATACCCGTCCCACTCGGGGTGACAAATGCAAAAAAGAACAATTGATCGACAGAATGCAGAACAATGTCACACATTCACCCCAGTACAGAGATCTGGACCTAAATCCATGTTTTTTTTGCTCACCATGCCATTCCACTTTGAACCTAGCCATATGCAAATCAGGCTTGACCCTGCACCCAATGGGAACAGTCCAGCCCAAACTGCCAGGCCAGATTCTCCCTGGACTGGAAACAAACATCCTAGGACCGGTTATGGGGTTTCACCCCTCATCAGCCAGGATAGCTTGACTCCAGTGGCATGGAGAGCACGGGACCTACATCTGGGCATACCCGTCCCACTCTGGGTGACAAATGCAAAAAGAACAATTGATGGACAGAATGCAGAACAAGGTCACACATTCACCCCAGTACAGAGATCTGGGGCTAAATCCATTGTTTTTATGCTCACCAATGCATTCCAGTTTGAACCAAGCCATATGCAAATCAGTCTTGACCCTGCACCCAATGGGAGCAGTCCAGCCCGAACTGACAGGCCAGGTTCTCCCTGGACTGGAAACAAGAATCCTAGGACAGGTTTCGGGGTTTCACCCCTCTTCAGCCAGGATAGCTTGACTCCAGTGGCATGGAGAGCATGGGACTCACGTCTGGGCATACCCGTCCCACTCGGGGTGACAAATGCAAAAAAGAACAATTGATCGAAAGAATGCAGAACAATGACACACATTCACACCAGTACAGAGATCTGGACCTAAATCCATCGTTTTTTTGCTCACCATGCCATTCCAGTTTGAACCTAGCCATATGCAAATCAGTCCTGACCCTGCACCCAATGGGAACAGTCCAGCCCGAACTGCCAGGCCAGGTTCTCCCTGGACTGGAAACAAGCATCCTAGGACCGGTTACGGGGTTTCACCCCTCATCAGCCAGGATAGCTTGACTCCAGTGGCATGGAGAGCACGGGACCTACGTCTGGGCATACCCGTCCAACTCGGGGTGACAAATGCAAAAAGAACAATTCATGGACAGAATGCAGAACAATGCCACACATTCACCCCAGTGCAGAGGTCTGGGCCTAAATCCATCGTTTTTTTGCTCACCATGCCATTCCAGTTTGAACCCAGCCATATGCAAATCAGTCTTTACCCTGCGCCCAATGGGAACAGTCCAGCCCGAACTGCCAGGCCAGGTTCTCCCTGGACTGGAATCAAACATCCTAGGACCGGTTTCGGGATTTCACCCCTCATCAGCCAGGATAGTTTGACTCCAGTGGCATGGAGATCACGGGACCCACGTCTGGGCATACCCGTCCCACTCGGGGTGACAAATGCAAAAAGAACAATTGATGGACAGAATGCAGAACAATGTCTCACATTCATCCCAGTACAGAGATCTGGGCCTAAATCCATTGTTTTTTTGCTCACCATGCCATTCCAGTTTGAACCCAGCCATATGCAAATCAGTCTTGACCCTGCGCCAAATGGGAACAGTCCAGCCTGAACAGCCAGGCCAGGTTCTCCCTGGACTGGAAACCAGTAGGCCTGGGCGGTAAATTCTGTTCCGCTCGCGGAATTTGCGGAATTTGAGTAATTTCGCGTTCCCAGGAGAATGCCGAATTACCAAAAATTCCGCGATCCGCGGCTTCGCGGAATTTTTGGCTTGTTCGCGCTTTCAAAATGCGTGTTCGCAAGATATTTCTCCCTGAGCACGCAAACAGTGTTCGCGAACAGGAAAAAAGCATTGCGAACGGGCGGAACAAGCAATTCCGCGTGTTCGCGGAACTTTTGCGTACTCGCGGAGATTTTTTACCGTTTCGCAGATATTTGCATAGCGCGACTACGCAAATTCCGCCCACCCCTAGAAACAAGCATCCAGGGTCCGATTTTGGGGTTTCACCCCTCATCCGCATGTATAGCTTGACTTCAGTGGCATGGAGAACACGGGACCCACATCTGGGCATACCCGTCCCACTCAGGGTGACAAATGCAAAAATAGAAATTGTTCGACAGAATGCAGAACAATGTCACACATTCACCCCAGTACAGAGATCTGGGCCTAAATCCTTCGTTTTTTTGCTCACCATGCCATTCCAGTTTGAACCCAGCCATATGCAAATCAGTCTTGGCCCTGCGCCCAATGGGAACAGTCCAGCCTGAACTGCAAGGCCAGTTTCTCCCTAGACTGGAAACAAGCATCCTAGGACCGGTTTCGGGGTTGATGGATTCAACCCAGATCTGTGACTGGGGGTGAGTGTTGGAAAAGTTTCAGCACTCCGTCCATCATCTCTTTGTGTTTGCTTTGTTTGCCCTAAGTTGGCAGGGTATGCCCAGACGTGGGTCTCTTGCTCACTTTGCCACTGGATTCAAGCTAGCCCGGCTGATATGGGGTGCTACCCCGAAACCGGTCCCAGGCTGCTTGTTTCCGGTCCAGGGAAGACATTGCTTGGCAGTTCGGGCTGGACTGTCCCATGAGGCACAGATTCAAGTCTGATTTGCATATAGCTGTGTCTGAACTGGGGTGGCAAAGTGAGCTAAAGAACGATGATGGATTCAACCCAGATCTGTGACTGGGTGTGAGTGTTTGAAAATTTTCAGCACTCCGTCCATCATCTCTTTGTGTTTGCTTCATTCACACTAAGGGGCCGATTCTGATGCTGGTTGGAAAAGCTTCCCGACCGAATCGGTTGGGAAATGGTGTCCGACCCACTCGGATCGGGAAAGTCCGACCGGCGGAGTAGGATGCATCCGGATGCTTACAGATCCGATTTGGTTGAACTCCCATTGACTTCAATGGGAACATTTGTTCCTAACCGCATCAGAATTGGGCCGTCGGTCGGGAAGACACGTTCCCGATCCGATTTGGAAGGAGCAAATGCCGTTAGGAGGCCTTCGTAACCGCATCAGAATCAGGCCCTCGGTCGGGAAGCTTTTCCAACCCGCATCAGAATCGGGCCCTAAGTTGGCAGGGTATGCCCAGACGTGGGTCCCTTGCTCACTTTGCCACTGGATTCAAGCTAGCCTAGCTGATGAGGGGTGTTACCCCGAAACCAGTCCCAGGATGCTTGTTTCCGGTCTAGGGAAGACATGGCTTGGCAGTTCGGGCTGGACTGTTCCCATGAGGCACAGGGTCAAGTCTGATTTGCATATAGCTGTGTCTGAACTGGGGTGGCGAAGTGAGCTATAGAACGATGATGGTTTCAACATAGATCTGTGACTGGGGGTGACTGTTTGAAAAGGTTCAGCACTCCGTCCATCATCTCTTTGTGTTTTTTTTTTACTATGGATAATCATTAATCAATCATTTAGAGAAATCCTACAGTTGGATCTCACCTGGATGGAACTGGAAGTAGGACCTCGCTTGTGAAGTTGTGATGCCTCCCCTGTTATTGCTGCACATATACTTAGGTAAGACAGCTAGTATGGATGTAATTTCACTTAGTAAGAAATACATTAACTGGTACTGTTTTACATCTAGATAGTTTAGACCCTCAACACAATATAGCCTGGGTCATCTCATCATGGCAGCATTCCCCATAATGGTCAAGATAGTTAGAGAAGTATAAGCCTAGACTCTATAACTAAGTGCTACGGTATCTCTAGTCTTAAGTTACAAGTACATAAAAAGGCTGTGTAAAACTACTTGAAGGCAGCAGTTAAAAGTAATAAGTAAAATAAACTACTTCAGACATACATTTTGATTATAAAAAATAGTTTCCCCCTTTATTTATTTACAACGCAACCCACCCTCTCCACCCAAACAACATGCCCACCACTCTCCCAAACAAAACTGACACAAGCCCCAAAACTCAAAATGTTCAAGAAAGTCTCTTGACTCCCACTCCCAACTCCCTTCCCACCCTCTCCACCCAACCCCAACAAAAACATATCCCTCCCACCAAAACAAAATATTTAAAAAAGGGTCACAAGAGGGCATTATGGTCTTCGGACTGGAGCCGGTCCATCCTCTGCTCCATCAAGGTGAGCCGGCCCTCGAAGGTGTCTAGTCGCTGTAGATTGCGGTGCAGCAATGGCCTCTGGTGGGGGGTAGCAGCAATTGGCTGGCGGTGGCGCCGGTGAAGGGATGGCCTGGAGGCTGGAGGCTCAGGGGTACCGGCTGCACTGTAGCCCAGGAGATGTGCATTGATTTCCTCCTCCTCTTCTTCCAGGACCACCTTCTGCTTGTATTCCTTCTGGATATGCTCCAGTCTCTGCCGCCAAAAACGGCTATCTCCTACCTGTTGGGTGGTATGGCTGGATCAGCAGAAGCAGCTATATTGAGAAAAACATAAAAGACAAATTGTAAATAATGCTCAGTGCAAACAATTGTTTTAAATTACTGGGTGGCACAGTAGCAGTACATTGCTGGTCCCCTAGGGCCATCAAAATATATTTGATGTGATAATTATGATTAGGATAATCACAAGGCCAATATTATGCTTTCTTTTACCCACATATGTTGCCAAACATAAAAAAGTAGTGACTGTGAGGCAGAAAAGTAAAAGGTAGACTGACAGAGAATAACAACATAGGATTAAAAAAACAGTATTTGGATGCTTTTTTGTTCTAAAGGCTGTTCAGGTAACTATAAACAGAGTCAGACACTTTGAGTTGAAAAATAATAACTTCTCATTGATGAGTTCAGCATTATACACTACTATGGAGTACTCGTTGTGTGTGGTGCTAAAATAATGAAGCCATGCTCACTGCTAGCAAGTGCCTCTGCTAATTTGCCACTGGCTGCAGTTGTAGTTGACAATTATCTAATTCCAATGGCCCTGCTATTGCCAAATGCATTTCTCTTTCTACCCTGTCTCCAAAGACGCTGATGAATAATTAATAAGATACTACGTCAGTCACACACCTCATGTATGAAGTGAGGATATTAATATATTATCCTGTCTGCCGTAAGTAGACATTGAGGACAATGATTCAAATGGACTGCACGACAGGTAAAGGAGCGGATTATATAGATTTTATTTGGCACATTCGTCACTGTGTATCCCATATGCCAAACTTGATATCAAATCATGCACTTACTCCCACTTTACTTCGTGGCCTCGCCCGCCTCCACGTTTTTCAACAAATTAATTTGCTGGCCAAGAACCAAGGAAAGGAAAAAACTTGATTTTCTCTACTGCAGGTACAGGGTAAAGGGATTAGACAGAGATAGAGTTTTTTTATATATATAATAGAGGGGCCACTACACTGATCATCGATTCTTTATCTTTGGCTTATTCCGTCATGGTTCAATTCACAAGGGAAAAATCTGAACAAGTGTAAATTAATCTGTTAAGGGAAACCATGATATATGTTCTGGAATCACTTCACATGGGTATCACGTGATTAAATGAGGCACATGTCAAGAATTGCCCACCCACCCTTTCACTCATATACCATTTCCTATCTTTTAAGTTGTCTTCCATTCTTTCATGTCTCCCTCAAGTCATCAAAGCGCATTATGTGAGATTTTGCTGCATTGCAGATAGAAGAGTCCATAATAACTCAACCACTGCTGTGGGTGGTAAAGCTGGGAGGGTTCACCTTACAGTCTTTTTTGATGATGATGATGAGCGACGCCATGGCAATAGCTAGTGAGCATAGTAATTGTAAGAAATATGTGATTTACCAGTGCCCGTCCCCGCTGCTGCGTCTCCCCCTGCAACTGAGCTGTCGCCGTCTCCTCCTGCATTGGCACAGGAGCAGGCATCACTGATGCTCTGTGTGGCTAGAAAATAAAACATTACACATAATTTAGATCCCAGATACTTAACCCCAAATACAACAGCAATGCAGCACTACAGCTCAGTTAGCATGTATCTTCCAAATATCATTCTGGGCATTTGATTGGATGGTTCACAAAGTTAGACAAGCCAGGCGTGGAATAACGCTCAATAAAAAAACTATGGTGTTGGGTGGCAAATGCAATGCAAGAGGGACCTTATACATTGCTTTCCAGCCTTGCTGCACTGTCATTGAAAACTGGTGGTGTACTGTAACTATAAATGAACGTTCTGCAGCACACTACACTGGGGGTTGGGGGTGTGGTCCATGATGCCCATGGCCACTGTCTCATGAACTGAACTGTGTTAGAGCTAGGCATAAGCAGGAAAAGACAAGCCTTCTGAACAAACATGCATGATAATTTTTTTAATTTAAAATACAAGCCTACTTGGGCCGGCTATCTGAATCTTCACGAATCATGATAGATAGCACCAACATTCCAAAAGACAAAATACCTCAATATTCTACGGTTCTACCCTAAGAAGTCATAAAAGGACTTACTGCGATCTGCAGAGCTCTCGGCAGCTGCGCTGGTGGTCGGCGCCAGCTGACCAGCTTGCCCCGGACCCTCAGAATCATCCCTCTTCTTCCCTTTGGGTGTTGATGAAAGAAATTAAGAAGATAAATAAAAATAGATTAGTGATTCTGTTAATAATCTCCACAAAATGTTTATGAAAAGTTGCTAAACAGATCACCTATAGTAGTACTAGTTTCTTTCGACTGTCGTTAAATCCATATTCCAAATCTTCCTAATAAAAACAACATTTGTAACTAATGTATTGCAATTAATGATCTTTGATTTTATTCTATTCCCATTTCTCAAAACCCTTGATGTGCCATCTCAGTTTCCCTTTTTTGCAATGCATAGGTTTATACTTCACATCATCACTGTGAATTCAGTTAAATAACCTGGAACTGTACGAGCTACATAAACAAAGTCACAGAGTGAATGCGCTAATCAGTTATTCACTATGGTGACAGAAGAAACAGTCTGCACTGGCTTCTTAATTAATCAAAAACAACAGTTGATGGACAGAATGCAGAACAATGTCATACATTCAGCCCAGTACAGAGATCTGGGCCTAAATCCATCGTTTTATTGCTCACCATGCCATTCCAGTTTGGACCCAGACATATGCAAATCAGTCTTGACCCTGTGCCTCATGGGAACAGTCCAGCCCGAACTGCCAAGCCAGGTCCTCCCTATACTGGAAACAAGCATCCTAGGACCGGTTTCGGGGTTTCACCCCTCTTCAGCAAGGATAGCTTGATTCCAGTGGCATGGAGAGCACGGGACCCACGTCTGGGCATACCCGTCCCACTCGGGGTGACAAATGCAAAAACAACAGTTGATGGACAGAATGCAGAACAATGTCATACATTCACCCCAGTACAGAGATCTGGGCCTAAATCCATCGTTTTTTGCTCACCATGCCATTCCAGTTTGGACCCAGCCATATGCAAATCAGTCTTGACCCTGTGCCTCATGGGAACAGTCCAGCCCGAACTGCCAAGCCAGGTCCTCCCTGGACTGGAAACAAGCATCCTAGGACCGGTTTTGGGGTTTCACCCCTCTTCAGCCAGGATAGCTTGATTCCAGTGGCATGGAGAACACGGGACCCACGTCTGGGCATACCCGTCCCACTCGGGGTGACAAATGCAAAAAACAACAGTTGATGGACAGAATGCAGAACAATGTCATACATTCACCCCAGTACAGAGATCTGGGCCTAAATCCATCGTTTTTTGCTCACCATGCCATTCCAGTTTGGACCCAGCCATATGCAAATCAGTCTTGACCCTGTGCCTCATGGGAACAGTCCAGCCCGCACTGCCAAGCCAGGTCCTCCCTGGACTGGAAACAAGCATCCTAGGACCGGTTTCGGGGTTTCACCCTCTTCAGCCAGGATAGCTTGATTTCAGTGGCATGGAGAGCACGGGACCCACGTCTGGGCATACCCGTCCCACTCGGGGTGACAAATGCAAAAACAACAGTTGATGGACAGAATCCAGAACAATGTCATACATTCACCCCAGTACAGAGATCTGGGCCTAAATCCATCGTTTTTGCTCACCATGCCATTCCAGTTTGGACCCAGCCATATGCAAATCAGTCTTGACCCTGTGCCTCATGGGAACATTCCAGCCCGAACTGCCAAGCCAGGATCTCCCTGGACTGGAAACAAGCATCCTAGGACAGGTTTCGGGGTTTCACCCCTCTTCAGCCAGGATAGCTTGATTCCAGTGGCATGGAGAGCACAGGACCCACGTCTGGGCATACCCGTCCCACTCGGGGTGACAAATGCAAAAACAACAGTTGATGGACAGAATGCAGAACAATGTCATACATTCACCCCAGTACAGAGATCTGGGCCTAAATCCATCGTTTTTTACTCACCATGCCATTCCAGTTTGGACCCAGCCATATGCAAATCAGTCTTGACCCTGTGCCTCATGGGAACAGTCCAGCCCGAACTGCCAAGCCAGGTCCTCCCTGGACTGGAAACAAGCATCCTAGGACCGGTTTCGGGGTTTCACCCCTCTTCAGCCAGGATAGCTTGATTCCAGTGGCATGGAGAGCACGGGACCCACGTCTGGGCATACCCGTCCCACTCGGGGTGACAAATGCAAAAACAACAGTTGATGGACAGAATGCAGAACAATGTCATACATTCACCCCAGTACAGAGATCTGGGCCTAAATCCATCGTTTTTGCTCACCATGTCATTCCAGTTTGGTCCCAGCCATATGCAAATCAGTCTTGACCCTGTGCCTCATGGGAACAGTCCAGCCCGAACTGCCAAGCCAGGTCCTCCCTGGACTGGAAACAAGCATCCTAGGACCGGTTTCGGGGTTTCACCCCTCTTCAGCCAGGATAGCTTGATTCCAGTGGCATGGAGAGCACGGGACCCACGTCTGGGCATACCCGTCCCACTCGGGGTGACAAATGCAAAAACAACAGTTGATGGACAGAATGCAGAACAATGTCATACATTCACCCCAGTACAGAGATCTGGGCCTAAATCCATCGTATTTTGCTCAACATGCCATTCCAGTTTGGACCCAGCCATATGCAAATCAGTCTTGACCCTGTGCCTCATGGGAACAGTCCAGCCCGAACTGCCAAGCCAGGTACTCCCTGGACTGGAAACAAGCATCCTAGGACCGGTTTCGGGGTTTCACCCCTCTTCAGCCAGGATAGCTTGATTCCAGTGGCATGGAGAGCACGGGACCCACGTCTGGGCATACCAGTCCCACTCGGGGTGACAAATGCAAAAACAACAGTTGATGGACAGAATGCAGAACAATGTCATACATTAACCCCAGTACAGAGATCTGGGCCTAAATCCATCGTTTTTTTGCTCACCATGCCATTCCAGTTTGGACCCAGCCATATGCAAATCAGTCTTGACCCTGTGCCTCATGGGAACAGTCTAGCCCGAACTGCCAAGCCAGGTCCTCCCTGGACTGGAAACAAGCATCCTAGGACCGGTTTCGGGGTTTCACCCTCTTCAGCCAGGATAGCTTGATTCCAGTGGCATGGAGAAGCACGGGACCCACGTCTGGGCATACCCGTCCCACTCGGGGTGACAAATGCAAAAACAACAGTTGATGGACAGAATGCAGAACAATGTCATACATTCACCCCAGTACAGAGATCTGGGCCTAAATCCATCGTTTTTTGCTCACCATGCCATTCCAGTCTGGACCCAGCCATATGCAAATCAGTCTTGACCCTGTGCCTCATGGGAACAGTCCACCCCGAACTGCCAAGCCAGGTCCTCCCTGGACTGGAAACAAGCATCCTAGGACCGGTTTCGGGGTTTCACCCTCTTCAGCCAGGATAGCTTGATTCCAGTGGCATGGAGAGCACGGGACCCACGTCTGGGCATACCCGTCCCACTCGGGGTGACAAATGCAAAAACAACAGTTGATGGACAGAATGCAGAACAATGTCATACATTCACCCCAGTACAGAGATCTGGGCCTAAATCCATCGTTTTTTTGCTCACCATGCCATTCCAGTCTGGACCCAGCCATATGCAAATCAGTTTTGACCCTGTGCCTCATGGGAACAGTCCACCACGAACTGCCAAGCCAGGTCCTCCCTGGACTGGAAACAAGCATCCTAGGACCGGTTTCGGGGTTTCACCCCTCTTCAGCCAGGATAGCTTGATTCCAGTGGCATGGAGAGCACGGGACCCACGTCTGGGCATACCCGTCCCACTCGGGGTGACAAATGCAAAAACAACAGTTGATGGACAGAATGCAGAACAATGTCATACATTCACCCCAGTACAGAGATCTGGGCCTAAATCCATCGTTTTTTTGCTCACCATGCCATTCCAGTTTGGACCCAGTCATATGCAAATCAGTCTTGACCCTGTGCCTCATGGGAACAGTCCAGCCCGAACTGCCAAGCCAGGTCCTCCCTGGACTGGAAACAAGCATCCTAGGACCGGTTTCGGGGTTTCACCCCTCTTCAGCCAGGATAGCTTGATTCCAGTGGCATGGAGAGCACGGGACCCACGTCTGGGCATACCCGTCCCACGTCTGGGCATACCCGTCCCACTCGGGGTGACAAATGCAAAAACAACAGTTGATGGACAGAATGCAGAACAATGTCATACATTCACCCCAGTACAGAGATCTGGGCCTAAATCCATCGTTTTTTTGCTCACCATGCCATTCCAGTTTGGACCCAGCCATATGCAAATCAGTCTTGACCCTGTGCCTCATGGGAACAGTCCACCCCGAACTGCCAAGCCAGGTCCTCCCTGGACTGGAAACAAGCATCCTAGGACCGGTTTCGGGGTTTCACCCCTCTTCAGCCAGGATAGCTTGATTCCAGTGGCAAAGGAGAGCACAGGACCCACGTCTGGGCATACCCGTCCCACTCGGGGTGACAAATGCAAAAACAACAGTTGATGGACAGAATGCAGAACAATGTCATACATTCACCGCAGTACAGAGATCTGGGCCTAAATCCATCGTTTTTTTGCTCACCATGCCATTCCAGTTTGGACCCAGCCATATGCAAATCAGTCTTGACCCTGTGCCTCATGGGAACAGTCCACCCCGAACTGCCAAGCCAGGTCCTTCCTGGACTGGAAACAAGCATCCTAGGACCGGTTTCGTGGTTTCACCCCTCTTCAGCCAGGATAGCTTGATTCCAGTGGCATGGAGTGCAAGGGACCCACGTCTGGGCATACCCGTCCCACTCGGGGTGACAAATGCAAAAACAACAGTTGATGGACAGAATGCAGAACAATGTCATACATTCACCCCAGTACAGAGATCTGGGCCTAAATCCATCGTTTTTTTGCTCACCATGCCATTCCAGTTTGGACCCAGCCATATGCAAATCAGTCTTGACCCTGTGCCTCATGGGAACAGTCTAGCCCGAACTGCCAAGCAAGGTCCTCCCTGGACTGGAAACAAGCATCCTAGGACCGGTTTCGGGGTTTCACCCCTCTTCAGCCAGGATAGCTTGATTCCAGTGGCATGGAGAGCACGGGACCCACGTCTGGGCATACCCGTCCCACTCGGGGTGACAAATGCAAAAACAACAGTTGATGGACAGAATGCAGAACAATGTCATACATTCACCCCAGTACAGAGATCTGGGCCTAAATCCATCGTTTTTTGCTCACCATGCCATTCCAGTTTGGACCCAGCCATATGCAAATCAGTCTTGACCCTGTGCCTCATGGGAACAGTCCAGCCCGAACTGCCAAGCCAGGTCCTCCCTGGACTGGAAACAAGCATCCTAGGACCGGTTTCGGGGTTTCACCCCTCTTCATCCAGGATAGCTTGATTCCAGTGGCATGGAGAGCACGGGACCCACGTCTGGGCATACCCGTCCCAGCAGTTCGGGCTGGACTGTTCCCATGAGGCACAGGGTCAGACTGATTTGCATATGGCCATGTCTGAACTGGGGTGGCAGAGTGAGCTAAAGAATGATGATGGATTAAACCCAGATCAGTTGACTGGGTGTGAGTGCTTGCAATGTTCAACACTCCGTCCATCATCCCCTTTGGTTTTGCATTGTTCGCCCTAAGTTGTCAGGGTATGCCCAGACGTGGGTCCCTTGCTCACTTTGCCACTGGATTCAAGATAGCCTGGCTGATGAGGGCTGTGAGCCCGAAACCGGTCCCAGGATGCTTGTTTCCGGTCCAGGAAGACATGGCTTGGCAGTTCGGGCTGGACTGTTCCCATGAGGCACAGAGTCAGACTGATTTGCATATGGCCATGTCTGAACTTGGGTGGCGGAGTAAGCTAAAGAATGATGATGGATTAAACCCAGATCAGTTGACTGGGGGTGAGTGCTTCCAATGTTCAACACTCCGTTCATCATCCCCTTTGGTTTTGCATTGTTCGCCCTAAGTTGGCAGGGTATGCCCAGGCGTGGGTCCCTTGCTCACTTTGCCACTGGATTCAAGATAGCCTGGCTGATGAGGGCTGTGAGCCCAAAACCGGTCCCAGGATGCTTGTTTCTGGTCCAGGGAAGACATGGCTTGGCAGTTCGGGCTGGACTGTTCCCATGAGGCACAGGGTCAGACTGATTTGCATATGGCCATGTCTGAACTGGGGTGGCGGAGTGAGCTAAAGAATGATGACGGATTAAACCCAGATCAGTTGACTGGGGGTGAGTGCTTGCAATGTTCAACACTCCGTCCATCATCCCCTTTGGTTTTGCATTGTTCGCCCTAAGTTGGCAGGGTATGCCCAGACGTGGGTCCTTGCTCACTTTGCCACTGGATTCAAGATAGCCTGGCTGATGAGGGCTGTGAGCCCGAATCCGGTCCCAGGATGCTTGTTTCCGGTCCAGGGAAGACATGGCTTGGCAATTCGGGCTGGACTGTTCCCATGAGGCACAGGGTCAGACTGATTTGCATATGGCCATGTCTGAACTGGGGTGGCGGAGTGAGCTAAAGAATGATGATGGATTAAACCCAGATCATTTGACTGGGGGTGAGTGTTTCCAATGTTCAACACTCCGTCCATCATCCCCTTTGGTTTTGCATTGTTTGCCCTAAGTTGGCAGGGGTATGCCCAGACGTGGGTCCCTTGCTCACTTTGCCACTGGATTCAAGATAGCCTGGCTGATGAGGGCTGTGAGCCCGAAACCGGTCCCAGGATGCTTGTTTCTGGTCCAGGGAAGACATGGCTTGGCAGTTCGGGCTGGACTGTTCCCATGAGGCACAGGGTCAGACTGATTTGCATATGGCCATGTCTGAACTGGGGTGGCGGAGTGAGCTAAAGAATGATGATGGATTAACCCCAGATCATTTGACTGGGGGTGAGTGCTTCCAATGTTCAACACTCCGTCCATCAACCCCTTTGGTTTTGCATTGTTTGCCCTAAGTTGGCAGTGTATGCCCAGACGTGGGTCCCTTGCTCACTTTGCCACTGGATTCAAGATAGCCTGGCTGATGAGGGCTATGAGCCCGAAACCGGTCCCAGGATGCTTATTTCTGGTCCAGGGAAAACATGGCTTGGCAGTTCGGGCTGGACTGTTCCCATGAGGCACAGGGTCAGACTGATTTGCATATGGCCATGTCTGAACTGGGGTGCCGGAGTGAGCTAAAGAATGATGATGGATTAAACCCAGATCAGTTGACTGGGGGTGAGTGCTTGCAATGTTCAACACTCCGTCCATCATCCCCTTTGGTTTTGCATTCTTAATTAATCAGCCAAAGCGAGAACCAGATGAATGTGATTATGTAGCAGCACCTGCCTAGCAGAAACTAGAAACTGGATCACACATTGATAATATACCAGCGTAAACTTTACTTAACATAACTTCCCTTTGACTGTGACCAGCAGGCTGTTCATATTTTTTTTGGGCATTGTAGAATACAAACACAACAACTAATTAATACTCACCGAGGCGTGGAATCTCGACGCCGAGCAGGTCCTTTTCCCAGTTGAGAATGCCCACCCAGCGGTGCGTCAGCTGCTGGGCGATGCACCGAACCTGGCGGGTGTGCTGCGAACACCGGCGCACTGTCACCCAGCGCCGCTGACACTCCCGCAGGGGGTAGCCACTACCGGGCTTGCCGCCTGCTGCTAGCATAGAGGGGAGATGGCGCTGCACAAAAAAACTAGTGCTTCCACCTCCTCCTCTCCAAAGATTGCCTGGGGTTGCACACTTGGGCAGTGGTGCTGCCCTCATGGAAGACGCCCCTCTGCCATGGCACTGCGTGGGGAAATAAACAATGACAGGAAAGGAAGGGAAAGTAAAGAAGAAAGAAATAAGAAAAGGAGTAGGGGGAAATAAACTTAGTCAAAAAGTCACAAAAACAGTCAAAAATTTAAACAAAAACATAAATTACACAAAGATGCACACTATTGTAAAAAGTAAAAATTAGGGGTAGAAAAGTAATAAAGGAGGAGGATGACAAAGATTGACAAGAGATTCAAAATTAGGCCCAGCACCATAACAGAGAGGAGAAAAACAAGATGGCTGCACCCATGCGGACCGCGTGGTGCTGTTCGCGCATGATTTAGAACGCAAGCACACTTCAGGACTGCGTAGTGACGTTCCTGTGCGATTTTGGAGTCCTCAGATGCACTTCGCATTCCAAACACGACACAAACGGGCGCTCTGGAAAACTCTGCCCGAACGCAGAACTCCGCATACCACAGAAGAGTTTTATTGCGACTCCGTGGAATTCTTCATACTGGGACTCCGCGAACTCTGCCCACCCCTACTTTCAATGTCACTCTTTCTAGCTCACTCTCTAGCGCAAAACACAAAGCTGTGACACACAATAACCATTTTGAAGGAGAAGTAGCACACGAGAGAAGGCAGGAGCTGAATGAGACAGTTTTCAAAATGAAAGGAAGTTAAAAGGAAGGACAGGATCTAGTTTTAAAAAAACAGATTAGATTGATAAAATGAGGTAGCATCTTTAAAGGATAAGCAAATAGATTTGTGATTGGCTCTGTTAAAATTTAAAAAAATGTAAAGCAAACTTGGATATGAATTTAATTCTGAATAGTCAACCACACCTCCTGCTGTTCATTTGAGACTAGTATGTTGCTTCTAGAATGTGCTGTGAACTTGTTACCCTTCTGGTTGATGAGAGTGTTCTAAAGGGGTTTCTATGGAAACTCGGCTAAGAGACTGTGAGGGGAAGGGTATTACACAAACTGTACTGTATTAGTTAAATTTAGAGTGGTTTGACTCATTATTTATGAAGGAGGGTTTATTTCCCTAGTCAATAGTTTCTTATGAAGCTTAATGTAGTTGTAAAGTATTAGGAGTACAAAGCTAAATATTTTTTGGACTCCCCTAGGCATTCGCAAATTCATCACAAAATTACACGTGGGGCTGCACTGAGGGTCGCAATGAATTCCAGAATATGGCCAAAAAGCACTACTAGTTTGGGCTTCTTTTCCAAAGTGAAGAAAGGGTTAAGAAATATTGGCCATTGAGAAATAAAATAAGAAAAGTAAACTATGAAAGGGATGTTTTGATTTGGTACCTTCGACAATATCACTGAGTGCAAAGTTGAAAAGTTTGCCATTAATTGTTGCTTTGTATGAGAGTGGTGTGCCATTCTTATACTTAGTTTTCACATTTTCTCTGAGAGTTCAATCTATCGACAAGGTGAAAAAAAAGACCTGACCAACCAAGTCAATTATCTGGTATGTGAATACAAGTGTAGTTTAAAAAAATGTGACTGAAAAGATACATATGCACATGAGGCTGATAAAAGTGTGTATGATTTATGCAAAACTATAGAGATTGCATTTGGGGTTTTGTGAGTGGGTATGATTGTTTTTGTAGGTTATGAATGGTTGTGTGAGTGTCTCTGTGGGTGTGTGAGTGTCTGTCTGAGAGTAGGTGTGTGAGTAGTCCTTTAATCATGTGTTGCCCTAGAACTGTAGAGTGTGCATGTGTAGTTTTACTGCATAGTTGAGTTGCAATTGGACACTGCTTGCTAAGCTTTAAAGTTATGTTTTACTATGTACTAGTTACCCCTTAGTTAGGGTGTAGGTAAGTCATAGGGCAAAGTGATGTGTGCTTAGAAGGTAAGACATGCACTTTAAAGTCTCAGTCAGTCACATGCGTAGGTTGAGACTCCTAGATACTGTTAAATATTCAGTGTCTCACCAATTCCGCAGCTTACATACACATTTACAAAACCAGAGTTGTTTACCCACCCATTCAGACAGACACAGAGGCACTTACATCTCTTTTGTGTGTAGGAGTACCATAATCCATACATCCAGCTACATAGACATATAGAGACCCAGAGAGATTCTAAGACAGCTAGTCATTTAGCCACATAGTCAATTACACATCCAGTGACAGACCCATAGAAGGACCGATACACATATTTAGAGATGTACTAAAGTATTGATGCTCCTAATCACCCATGTAGACAACTAGCCCAATAAATATATGTTGGGCCTACTACTGCAGAGCCTGTGTGTTCAGTTGTACGTCTAGGTCAAGTTGACATTTAAAACTGATTGCCAAGCTTTAAACTTCCCTTCTACAACATATAAGTTACCCCAAAGGTAGGGTGTATATAGGCCATAGGGCAGAGTGATATGTGCTTAGAATGTAAGACATGCACTTTAAAGTCTCAGTCAGTTACATGTGTAGTTTCAGATCCCCAGGCACAGTTAAATACCAAGTGTCTCACCCATACTGCAACTTACATACACATTTGCAAAACCAGAGTCACACACCTAGCCAGTCAGAGAGAGACAGAGGTACTTACACATTCATTCCCATGCCGATACAGCACTTATTTATGCAGCAGAAACAGAGCCAATTGTACATATAGTTATATACCAGAATACTCACTAATGCACCTAGTTAGCAATCCTTTCAGCCATTACATGCACATACAGAGACCCATAGAGATACTAAGAAAGCTAGTCATATAGCGATATTGTCACTTACACGCCCAGTAACACACCCAAGAGGTACTGATACATTTACTTAGATATTTAGTGAAGGGCTAATTCTCCTAATCACCCATGCAGACAAGTAGCCCTTTAAACATGTGTTGGGCCTGTGACTGCAAAGCCTCTCTATGCAGTTTTATTGCTAAGTTAAATTGGCATTTAAAACTCCTTGCCAAAGCTTTACACTTTCATTCTACTACATATAAGTGACCCCTAAGGTAGGGTGTATGTAGGACATATGGCAGGGTGCTATGTGCTTAAAAGGTAAGACATGTACTTTGTAGTTTCAGTCAGTCAAATGCCCACTTTCAGACACATATGCCCAGTTAAATATGTAGTCTCCCACCCCTACTGTGACCAACATACCTATTTA
This sequence comes from Calotriton arnoldi, assembly GCA_963921515.1. Lineage (NCBI taxonomy): Eukaryota > Metazoa > Chordata > Amphibia > Caudata > Salamandridae > Calotriton > Calotriton arnoldi. The sequence goes on along the minus strand of CAWUFW010007667.1, from coordinate 115,785 downwards.
CAAAAGCATAGAGTTACTCATGCACCTAGTTAGACAGAGGCTGTGACCCATTTACTCATATGCTCACAGAGCACTTATGTATCCATCAGTAACAGAGCCAGTTGCAAACATAGTAACATACTCCCACACTAACTAATAGAGTTAGTAAGCAATCCATACAACCAGTTGCATACACATGCACACACCCATAGACTTACTAAGACAGCCAGATACATACCGAGATAGTTACTTACACATCCAGTGGCACATCCAAAGAGGGACTAATACACTCACTGACATATGTACTCAAGTACTGACACTCCTAGTCACCCATCTCGACAAGTAGTCCTTTAAACATGTCTTGGGCCTGCTACTGCAGAGCCTGTGTGTGTGGTTTTACTGCCATGTTGGCTTGGCATTTAAAAATAACTTGCCAAGCCTTAAACTTCCCTTGTACTAAATATACGTCACCCCTAAGTTAGGCCATAGGGAGAGTGCCATGTGCTTAAAAGGTAAGATATGTATTGTGAAGTTTCAGTGAGGTACATGTGCACTTAGAGACCCATATGCCCAGTTGTACATCCAGTCTCCCACCCATACTGCGACTCACATACATCTACAAAAGCAAAGAGTCACTCACACAGCCTGCCAGACAGCGACAGAGGCACTTAAACATTTAGACATGCAACCACACAGCACTTATGTATCTAGCAGTAGCAGAACCAGTTGCATACAGAGTTACATGCTCCTAGACTCACTAATGCAGCCAGTAAGTAATCCATACAGCCAATTACATAAACATGTAGAGACCTATATATATACTAATACAGACAGACATATTGTCACATAGTTACTTACACATCCAGTGACACACCCAAAGAGGGTCTGATATAGTTACTTAGGTATCTACTCAAGTACTGATACTTTAAGTCACCTCTATAAACAAGTAGCCATTTAAACATGTTTCTGGCCTGCTACTGCACAGTCTATATGTACAGTTTTAGCGCCAGGTTGAGGAACCATTTAAAATCCCTTGCCAAGTCTTAAACTTCCTCTTTATCTACATAAAAGTGACAGAGAGTGTAGGCTGTAGGTAGGCATGCACTGACACATGCAGACACACCGTAATGCAAACAGAAGCCACCCGGGGAAACACTGATGCATAGACTAACACACTCAAGGACACACTCATGTGTACACTAGCGCATGCAGGCACACTATCATGCATACAGGAAGATATGCAGGCATACACTGACACACCCAGGAGAAACACTAATGCATACACTGACACACTCAGGCACACTTTCATGCATACACAAACACACCCAGATAGGCATTTGTGTATATACTGACACACCCAGGCACACACTGATGTATACGCTAACACACCCAGTACACACACTTAAGCATAGACTGACACACCCAGGTACACACTGATGTACACACTAACACACAGAGGTGCACACTCACCCATACACTAATACACCCAGACACACAGTGATGGATATACTAACATACCCAGGCACACATTCTGATACATACATTGACACACCCAGGCAGACACTCATGCATATACTAACACATCCAGGCACACACTGATGCACACACTGACACAAACAGGCACACATTCATCCATACACTGACATACCCAGGCATACATTTATGCATACACTGATACATCCAGGTGTACCCTCATGCATACACTGACAGGCCCAGGCACACACTCATGCATACACTAACACACTTAGGAACACACTGATGTATACACTAACACAACCAGGCAGATGCTCACCCATACACTAATACACTCAGGCACACACTAATGAATGCACTAATACACCCAGGTGCACACCCATGCATACACTGACACACCCAGACACACACTGACCGAAATACTGACACACCCAGGTAAAAAATGACTCAGATGCTGGCTCACCAGCTACACTCTGATGCATACAGTAGTATACCCAGGCAGACACTGATATATACACATACATTCCCAAGCAGACAGTGATGGATACACTGACACATCCAGGGACACACATATGCATACACTAACACACCAAATGACACACTTATGCATATACTGACACACCCACTCACATACCGATCCATACACTATCACACCCAGGCACACACTTACATATACACAGACACCCCCAGGCACACACTGAAGCATATGCTGAGACACCCAGGCACACACTGATCCATATACTGATAAACCCAGTCATACACTGATGCATGCAGTGATACACCCAGCCACTCAGTGATGCATACACTGGCATAGGCACGCACACAATGATTTAAACATGAAAAGTTACAGACTTAGAGTGGGTATAACATAGTGACTTAGCATGTATATAAAGGCACTTAAATACTTAAAATATGTAATTTAATATTACAGTGTGAAAAGCTAAATGTCTTGACTTATTTTTTTCCAGACATCTATTTCACTTGCAAACAAAGAGTTAGAATGCCAAAAAATACAGAGAGGAGAAAGAAGCAGAAGGAAGCATACTATGTTCTTACAAAAGAGAAACGAAAGAGACAAAATGTATACAATGTGGTGAAAGAGAAAAGAGTGGTCAAAAAATCAGATAAAGGGGGTAATGTTGTGGTGCTGTCTAAAAAAATGTATTTAAAGAAAGGTAATAGCCAGGTAAACGACAAGGACAGATATGAAAAAAGCACGAAAGTTAAATATGAAACTGCTAATAAGACTAATCAAGATCAATTGGGGGAATGGAGAGAGAGAGGCCTCCTAGAGTGGGAGGAATATGAATTCCTAAGATGCAAATTCCCCAAACTACCTGCCTTGTATTTACTACCTAAATTGCATAAAGACAGCGAAAATCCCCCAGGTAGACCAATAGTCTCCTCTAGAGGGAGTTGTTTAGAAAATACATCACGGTATGTTGACTACTATCTACAACCATTGGTTCAGAACCTATCATCTTTTATCAAAGACACAGGGGATTTTTTGAGACAGAACAAAGATATCGAGTGGAATGAGAATGTTTTACTCATGTGTCTAGATGTAAATAGTCTGTACACGTGCATTCCACATGAGTTGGGCATAAAAGCATGTCGTCATTTTTTGAGGAATAGGTCATTATCATATCTATTCCACACGGAGATGTTGGTTGATATGATGTACGCATGCTTAACTCAGAACTTTTTCACTTTTTAATTTTAATTCTCTTTTATTGATTTTATACACAACCAAATAAATCACCATATCAATCGCCGAACTTTAGGCAATATATGAAATCACAGAATGAACATAGCACATTATATACTTCACTAAACCATAGAAACTTAAGGCAGAGAGCCGCTAGGAGAGCCTAGTGACCGGGCTTAGTGCTTGGAAGCAATCGCATGTATCACAACGGGGAAGTATGGCCACCAACAGATAATCAACAATACTGCAGTAGTAAAAATCGGGCAATTTACATCCTATACGTGCCTATAATTAGAGACTCCAAGCATGTTTCATATTATGAATAAAGCCCCCTATCACCAGACATGCAGGGTGGGTACCGTTATATAGCGCTTAGGGGGCCTCAACAAAGCCAGAATGCGAAGGACAGCAAGAAGCCTTACCGATCACCCTAATAATATGGTATGCCGATGGTACAGGTTCTGACAGTGCCCATCCATCTGTGACGATAATAGCGACCTCTACGGCCAATAGCCAAGAGGAGACACTAGACTCCAAAAACCAAGAGAAGTACAGAGAAATTATGAAATCCTAGCGGAGAGAACAGAAAAAGAATAGGAGGGAGAGAATAGAGAAGAGAGAAGAGGGAAGAGAGAAGAGAGCAGGGGGGAAGAGAGCATGCTAAGTCAGCCTCTTGGGGCAGGGGGTATCTTAGCCGCAGGGACCCGTATCTGCACAGTACTAAGCAGGTTGCTAAGTGCTACACCCGTCCCTCCCTATCACAGGTCGTCTTCGTAAGTTTCTCCCCTTGAAAGTATAGGGTCAGCAAAAAGCTGAAGGGCTCTCAGACAAGGGGGAACGGATCGAACGTGCTCCAGCCAGGAGAGATGCGTGACCAAGGGCTGCCAAATGCGTTTGAATTTAGCATCAGTACATGCTAGCCTATGAGAGAGAAGCTCCATTGCCATAACATGCCAAAGTCGCGTAAGCCAGACCAAGGACGAGGGGGAGCCCGTATTTTTCCAATGGAGGGCAATAACCTGTTTAGCAGCGGTAAGCATATGCGAGACCAGGCGCCAATCTGTGTGCGTCATTGCTTTAAGAGATGTTGGACGAAGTCCCAGAATGACCACTCCCGGCTCGCTTGGCAGCGGGAAACCCAGCACTTCCTTAATGTGGCTCAAAACCTCTCTCCAAAAAGTGAGAATGAGCGGGCACGTCCACCATATGTGCAGGAAGGAGCCCTGGGCCGCCTGACAGCGCCAACACAGGGGGGCGAAGTCCGGGAACATCCTCTGGAGCCTCAAGGGAGTATAATACCAACGGGTCATGATTTTATATGCTGACTCTTGCTGGGTTATGCTTCTAAAGATGCGTGGAATATCCCGCCATAGCTGCGCCCAGCGCTCTGGGAGGATATCCTCCTCAATGTCTGCCTGCCACTGACGTTGGTAGGTGTGTGGGGATACCGCATGCGAGTGTTGAAGGACTTTATACGTCCGAGAAATCAACCCTCGGGACCCATCAAAAGCGCGAACCAGGGATTCGAACGGTGTAAGTTGCCTCGTGGCGCCTTCTGTGTAAGAGGGGGCACGAAGCCAATGACGAACCTGGAAGTACTCCAGGTGTGCAGTTTTAGGGAGATTGAAATCCTACCTACACTGGTCAAATGATTTAAAAAGTCCTTCCTCAAATAGTTGTTCTTTTACCCGGCACTCACCGGCCGACCACGCCGAAAAGGATGCTGGGGCCAAAGCCGGTGGGAAGTCCGGGTTAAGCGCTAATGATGTGTTGGGGGAGGGAAATGTAGTAAGACCGCGGGAGACGGCGATCCTATCCCAAATTTCCAGAACAGTCTTCGTTGGGATGGCAATATATGCACTACGGTGTCTAGCGCCACTCCGTATCCAAGCCAGATCCCTAGCAGGCGACAAGCCACCGCCCTATCCATGTGGAACCAGTGTTTTTCGCTTTCGCGAACCGTCCACTCCGATATGTAACGCAAATGCGAGGCCCAATAATATACTAGCAGGTCAGGACAGGCCAGACCACCCCGGTCGTGAGGTAACATCAGGACCCTCGTGGAGAAGCGCGGTCATCCTCCTCCCCAAATAAAGGCGGTCAGGTCCCACTGGAGATTTAGAATGTCCCTTTGGGGAATCGGCGTGGGTAGCACCTCGAAAAGGTATAGAGCTTTTGGTAGAATAGCCATTTTAACTGCATTAAGGCGGCCCAGCCACGAAATGGGGAGCGCCTTCCATCGATTAAGTTCAGCGTGGATGGCTGCCCTGCAGGCCGGCCAGTTCGCCCCTGTCCAAGTATCCAGGGTAGCCGTGACGTTGATCCCAAGGTAACGGATGGAATGTGGGGCCCATTGAAAGGGATTAACGCTTCCCAGTTCATCCAACTGCTGGCGAGAGAGATTAAGATTGAGTGCTTGCGACTTGGAAAGATTAATCCTAAAACCTGACACCAATTCAAATTGGAAGAGCATATCCAATAGCGCAGGCAGGGAGCTCGCAGGGTCCATAAGTGTCAAGAGAAGATCATCGGCAAATAGGGCTAGTTTATGTTCAAGCCCCCCTACGCGAAGGCCCCATATATTTGTCGACCCCCGGATAGCAATTGCCAGGGGTTCCAACACAAGAGCAAAAAGCAGAGGCGAGAGCGGGCACCCCTGGCGTGTGCCCCTGCCGATGGAGAAGGAGGGGGTGAGAAGGCCATTGACCCGAATGCGCGCCGACGGCGCCGTGTATGGAGCCATAATTCGCGCAATCATGGTCGGCCCAAGGCCCACTCGATGTAGGACCGCCCGAAGGAAGGTCCAATCCACCCGATCGAATGCCTTCTCGGCGTTGAGGAAGAGGAGGAAGGCCGGTATCTTATGGAGCTGGGCCTTTTGCACTAGATGGGCCACGCGGCGAACATTGTCCGCTCCCTGGCGTTCCTGTACGAAGCCCACCTGGTCCGGGTCAAGGAGGCCTGTAAGGTGCGGGGCTAGTCGGAGGGCGAGAATTTTTGTGTACAGCTTGACGTCTACGTTTAACAACGAAATAGGCCGAAAGGAGGAACACACAGAAGGGTCCTTCCCCGGTTTGGGGATGAGAATGATTTCCGCCTCAGCCATCGTCGGGGTTACAGTCCCGGACTTTGCAAAGGAGTTGAAGAGGTGCAGCAGAGGGGCCTGGAGCTCCGGGAGGAATAAGCGGTAGAAGGCCAGCGTTAGGCCATCGGGCCCTGGCGATTTGCCCACCGGCATACAGTTTAACGCTTTTCGAAGTTCTGCTGCGGTGATGGGTCCTTCTAACTGCTCCCTAAAAAAGGGGGAGAGTGGCGCCCAGGGGCACTCTGCTAAAAAGGCGTCTATCTGATCCACTCAGGATGCAACCGGGCTATACAGATTGTTAAAAAATGTGCTAAATTCTCGTTGCTTAGCTTGTTCAGAGGTGGCCCAGCCCCCGGTCGGTAAAGCAATTTTAGCAATATGGCCCCAGGAGATTTGATGGCGGAGACGACGCGCCAGCATGGGGCCCACCCTATTGCCTCCCCCGTAAAAATTTTGCTTGAGAGCCAGGAGAGAGTGCTCCGCCTTGTTCACTCGGAGAGCCTTAAGCTGGCCGCGAAGTGAAGCGAGCCTCTTGCGTGTTGCGAGAGAAGGTGCACTGCGAGTTTGTTGCTCTAAGGTTTTAATATCGCGTGTAAGGGTGTCTTCCACTAAACGGGATTCTCGTCTGCGGGCTATAGAAATAGAGGTGATGGTGCCCCGAATCGTGGCCTTACAGGCATCCCACAGCATGTGTACAGGAGTCTCAGGCAAATCATTGGCCTGAAAATACGATTGTATGGCCTGCCGGAGTTCGGCCACGTCTACCTGGTCACCAAGAACATGCGGGGGTAAGCGCCACTGCGGGACCGAGTTCGGGCTACGCCCCATACCGGACAGGGTGATTTCCAGGTGGGCATGGTCTGAGATGGATATGTACGAAATTCTCACTGTATCTAGGGAGCGAACTAGAGCATGGGATAAAAAAAATAATCGATCCGGGAATGTGAGTGATGCACATGAGAATAAAAGGTGTAATCCTGTGTATCCGGCTCCTTGTACCGCCACGCATCGACTAGACCCAGATCGTCTAGATCACGTTTGAGAGCGGCAGACATAGCCCCAGTCCCTTGAAATGTGGAGGAGGTGCGATCCATATTGGGGTCCCACACTAAGTTAAAGTCCCCCCCAAGGATAATAGGGTTAGTCTCCCGAGAGATCATAGTCCTAAGTATGTTGCGAAGGAAGGCATCCTGCGCTTGATTAGGGGCATATACATTAAGCAAGGTAAGTGACTTACCCCGCAGTTCTAACGCAAGTTTGAGATACCTACCCTCCTTATCCCGCACGGTACTCGTGATTTGCACAGGAAGACCTGCTTTAAAAAGGATAGCCACCCCCGCTGTCTTAGTTGGCGCAGAGGCCCATGATTGCAAGGGATATTTAGGATGAGACATGCGGGGAACGTCAGCACATAGAAGATGAGTTTCTTGGAGAAGGATAATATCGGGGTCTTGGAGTTGGAGATACCGCCAAATTTGCCTTCTCTTATTCGGGGCATTTAGGCCTTTGACATTAAGGGACAGACATTTAAGTTGCGTCATTGATCGGTACTCTTAGTGGCATGCATTGGCTGGAATGTATAGCATCACATCTCTCTCCGGCCGGGTTGCGGGTCCGTGTCAAAGGCATTGGCTGCAGCGGGGAGTACAAGAGGTGTGAGAGCCCACCCAGGTAAAGAGTTCGAAAGATGTTTTCAGTGAAGCCCAAAAATGTCAGGCAAAGACATGGGCCGGCTTGTTGAAGGCTTACTCTCTCCCCCCGGGTCCAGATAGTTAATAGTTTTTCACTTTTGATGGACAGATATATAGGCAAACACTAGGAACTGCGATGGACACCTGCTTCGCCCCCAGCTATGCAGGTTTATACCTCAGTTGGTGGGAGGAGCAGGTAGTCAGCAGTATAGATCTGTTCAAAGAACGTGTTAAATTGTGGGTTCGATATATTGACGATATTTTTTGTATATGGAATGGTAGCATTGACAAAGCCAACAAGTTTGTGGAGGTTCTGAACAATAACACACTCAATCTTAAGTTCAGTAGCCAATTGAATAAAGAATCTATTGAATTCTTAGACTTGAGATTAAAGTCAACAATAAACAGTTAGATAGCTTCCTATTAAGGAAGGAGACAGCTGGCAACAGCTTACTACACGCTCAGAGCTGTCACCCTGAGAATTTGATCAAAAGCATCCCTTTGGGTGAGCTGCTTAGAGCAAAATGAAATCGAGGCACAAATGATGGGTATGACAAAGAGAAGGCAACAATGGTTGAAAGATTTCTAACTAGAGGGTATACACAGACCTGTGTGATGAATGCATGCGCAGAGGCAGATAAGCGAAATAGAAATGACTTATTAACACAGAAGGAAGAGACCAAAGAGGATGCAATGAACAAAATTAGGTTTATCATGACCTTTAACCCGTTTGCTGCGTGCGTCGGCCAACGGCCGTCGCGAGCACTACCTCGGTAGTGCTGCGCACGTCCGTTGGCCGACGCGTCCCCGCCCATTTAATAGAACGTTCCGCACTGGCGCGGAACGTTCGGAGCAGCAGATGGGTTAATAAACAATCTAAACAATTGAGGAAAGGTTTAGATAAGTTCTGGAATCCATTGAAAACTGACACAGATTTAGTGACATAGATTGAAGAATATCCTCAAATCACCTACAGGAAAGCTAAATTGCTGAAAGATATGATCTGCTGAACTTTAACTACTCCTGATACCAAACGAAGTACCATCCAAGGGTTTTTTACATGTGGCAGGTGTAAAGCTTGCAAACACAGCTACAATTGCAAAGAGGTGAAACTATCGTTAGAGTGTAAACCTTTTCGAATAACCAAACACGTCTCTTGCAATACGGAATATGTGGTATATGCTCTCAGGTGCCCATGTGAAAAATACTATATAGGCAGCACAATACATAAAGCCAAAAAATGCATCCTTGAGCACCTCAGAGCAATAAAAAACGATGACAAGCAGTATCCCATCGCTAGGCACTTTAAAGCTCAGCATAATCAAAATAGCAATCTCTTGTCTTTTTATGTTTTAGACACGATTCCACTGAGAGAAAGAGGGGGGATCGCGTTCAGGAACTTTGGCGCCTGGAATCAAGAATGATAATACAATATCATACAATGTACCCCATGGGACACAATGGTGATGAGGCCCTGTAGGTATATTTAGGATAAAATGTAAACTTCAGCCGACATTATTGAGATGAAGCCGCATAACTAAAATCCTCTTGATTTTAATGATAGTTTTTATTCTCACTGTTATTGTTTTAGAATTTTTTTGTTGCACTCATTATGTGGTGGTTCACTTTAAGTCTAATGTATATATTTTTTATATATTTTATAGATCTCCTGAGTTTATTGTGATGCAAGTGGAAGGCAAAATGAGCAAAATATCTTTAACTGAAAATAGAATTCGGAACACTTTAGAGATCGTACCGGTGAATGGGTTATTATGGAATGTTGACGCATTTGAATCCCCATGCAAATGAATTAAGATGCCCACTTGGGCAAAATTGCAGTTTTCTGAAATGAAGCAAGAGGACTTCTTGATGGTTAGTGTAAAGGAGAAACTGAAAATAGGGAGTCTAAGCCCACTGGGGCAGAATCGGTAGAGTGCATAAGATATCCCGTTGTCTGCTTTGCGATTGATACAGATTTACCGCAATGCGCGCTTCTGTCTGGGGAAGCACTGAGGGCATATGATTATGCATGTATTGACACTGTAAACTATTTGTCAACAATATAAATCCCTTGCACTGATTGAATGGTGCGTTTTGAATAATGCTTTGCATTCAAAAGCTTTATTAACACAATATGCAATGATCACGGCATCAAAGATTTTTGGTTCCGCAATCCACTAAGAAATTTTTGTATCGAAAATACAAAGGTGCCACACTTGCAAATGATGAGAATGTATCATAATGATCAATGTATCACATTGAATTACTGTTGCAGTATATTATTGCAGTCTAGAATGATACTTTCAAAGAGTAGTCTGTTTTCATTGTTTATCACACTGAGGTGGGTCACATGATATATTAAAGACCGCACGTAATTGCAACAATTGTACTAGTGAGCAAGGAGCGTATCGCTCCGGAACGCATAGAATTGTATTGCTAAAATGAATAATCACGCTGAAAAGGAGTTGGGCCGTGGCGTGTTGTTCATTGAAATTTGGAACAACGCGTTTGTGGGAAATATAGGGGTTCGCCACCCCGCCCGGCCCACCATCGTAAAGTACATACATACATATACATTTTAAAAACAATTGAACAATTTACATAATTCATTTTTAAAAATACATTTTATTTAAAGTAAGATGATTAATTGATTATTTAATTAAATTCGCACAGTACACTCCCACATACCTAGAAGCCCAAATTTAAATATATTTAAATAAAAAAATTATAACACAATTAACATATCAAGTAATAAATAAAATAATTAATAATAAATGAATAATTCATAGTTGCTTAAATAACTTTGTACTCTATCCCCCTAAAAACACAACACATGCCTAATATATAACATAAAACTTTATATATTAAATAATTTACATAATTATAAATATATTACATATTTTAGTTAAAATTAATTTATAAAAAATAATATTTTTACTAAATTAACTTCCCACCTTATACCCCTACAAACCCAACAATCCACACCTAAAATATAACTTAAAACATATAATAATTACACAATTTACATAATTAATTATCAATTAAATAATGAATTAAACATTAATTATTAAATAATTATTACTTAATTAAATTCTCACCCTACACCCCTACAATCCCAACAGCCTGCACCTAAAATATGGCTTACAACTAATATTTACACAATTTTCATAATTAATTATCAATTAAAAATGTATATTAATAAAAAAAAAATATATTAATTAATTATACTTAATTGACTTCCCACCCTGTACCCCTATACACCTCGCAACCCGGTACAACACTATAAATTACTATTAACAAATTGAAATTATCAATAACTTAAAAGTACACACTATACTTAAAAACATTAACGACCATTGCACAAACAACATATAACAAATTAATTTACAATATTATTTAAAACACATAAAGAAAATTAAAAAATGAGATTTATTTCTATGCATTGCAAAAAAAGGTGACAGATTTTGCTCATCAAGGGTGTTGAGAAATGGGAATAGATAGAATCAAAGATCATTCACTGCAATACATTAGTTCCAAATTTAGTTTTTGTTAAGGATATTTGGAATATGGATTTGACAACAGTCAATAGAAACTAGTACTACTGTAGGTGATCTGTTTTACTGATTGCGTTTGCTTTTCAAAAAACATTTTGTGGAGATTATTAACTGCATCACTAATCTAGTTTTATTTATCTTCTTAATTTCTTTCATCAGCACCCAAGGGCAAGAAGGAGCGCTTTTCTGTGGGTCTGGGAGAAGCTGGTCAGTCATCGCCAACCACCAGCGCCACTGCCAAGGGCTCTGCTAATCCCAGTAAGTCATTTTATGGTTGTCTAACTTTGTGAACCAACCAATAAATTGCCGAAAGTAATATTTGGAATATACTGACGAGCTAACGGAGATGTAGTGCTATATTGCAGCTGTACTGGGCGTTGCGTATCTGGGATCTAAATTGTGTGTAATGTTTTACTCTAGCCACACAGAACATCGGTGATGCCGGCTCCAGTGCTGCTGCAGGAGGAGACGGGTCAGTTGGAGGGGTTGAAGCAGCAACAGGGATGGACACTGGTAAGTCTTATAATTTCTTGCAAGTACTATGCTCCCTAGGTATTCCTATGGCATTGCTTGTCGTCATCAAAAATGACCATGAAGTGACCCCCCCAGCTTTGCCAGCCACAGTGGTGGTTGAGTTATTATGGCCTCTTCTATCTGCAACCCAGCAAAATCTCACATAATGAGCTTTGATGGCTTGAGGGACACATGAAAGAATGGAAGGTAACTTAAAATAAAGGAAATGATATATGAGTGAAAGGGTGGGTGGGTGAACGGGTGCACGGGTGGGTAAAGGGATGCATGGGTGAAAGGATGGTTTGAAGAAAGGGTTGCTATTAAATGGGTGGATAATGTATTGCAACTTTTGGTGAAAGACTAGATGGGAGAAAGTAAAGCTTAATCATGGTGGCTATGGGTGAATTAGAATGAAAGGATGTATTAATACTTGGATTGTTTGGATGAATAAGCAAGGCACCTCTGAGGAGCATGCTGCTCACCAACTCTGCTTACTTGGTTTATGTAGGGTTATCAATATCATTCAAAGCTATGGTTCTAAGTGGGGGTTATTTATTTGTATTCCCTGTTCAACTCCTTTGACTCGCTGTATTTGTTAAGTGAGCCAGATCTATCCTACCTATCATTCCTCACCCCCCCCCCTCCCCATTTTTGCCAACTATGATCGAAGTGCAGTATGGGTCAATCAATTTGTGACTGCAGTGTTGGCTGTGTAATGTATGTCTGCTTCAGTTAATGCTGCATATACAATGTTTTCAATGCACTGCAATCCGAACACACAAGGTGTGGTGTCCCTTCGCCTGCTCAGTCACCTCTTAGTACTTCACTCCTTTATTTTTTCCTAAGTTCCTCCATCCCAGCCTACCAAATTGGAAAATCCATTCTTGGCATGTGTCACATTTAATTCGATACCCATGTGAAGTGATTCCAGAACATATTTCATGGTTTTCCATAACAGATTTCATTTACACTTGTTCAGATTTTTTCCTTTTGAAATGCACTGTGACTGAATAAGCCAAAGATGATGAATCAATGATCAGTGTAGTGGCCCCTCTATTATATATTAAATAAAACTCTACTCTACCTGTCTAATCCCTCTACCCTACATCCTGCAGTAGAGAAAATCAAATTTCCTTTCCTTGGTTATTGCCCAGCAAATGAATTTGTTTAAAATACGTAGTGTTGGGCGAGGCCACAGAGTAAAGTGGGAGTGAGTGTATGATTTGATGTCAAGTTTGATATATGGGATACACAGTGAGAAATGTGTCAAATACAATCTTATAGTACGCTCCTTTACTAGTAGTGCAGTCAATTAGATTCATTTTCCTCAACGTCTACTTACGGCAGACAGGATAATATGTTAATATCCGCCTTTGATACATGAAGTGTGTGACTGATGTAGTATCTTATTTATTATTCACATGACTCTTTGGAGACAGGGTAGAAAGAGAAATGCATTTGGCGAAGAGCAGGGCCATTGGAATTAAAAACAGATAATTGTCAACTACAGCTTCAGACAGTAGCAAACTAGTAGAGGCACTGGCTAGCAATGAGCATGGCTTCATTATTTTAGAACAACACACAACTTGTACTCCATGTAGTGCATAATGCTGTACTCATCAATGAGATGTCATTCATTTTTCAACTCAAATTGTCTGACTCTATTTATAGTTACTTGAAACTCCTTTAGAAGAAGAAAAATAATCAAATCACAGTTTTTTTAAAATCCTGTGATGTTATTCTCTCCCTGTTAATACTTTTCTACCACACAGTCAGTGCTTTTTATGTTTGGCAACATATGTGGGTAAAACATATAATTGGCCTTGTGACTCACCTAATAATAATCACATCAAATAAACTCCAATGACCCTAGGGGACTATCAGTGTATTGCTACTGTGCCACCCTGTATTTTAAAACAATTGTTTACACAGAGCATTATTTACAATTTGTTTTTTTAATTTTTCTCAATATAGCTACACCTGCGGGTCCAGCCGGACCACCCAACAGGCAGGAGATAGCGTCCCGTTTGGAGCAGCAGAGGCTGGAACCTATCCAGCTGGAATACTGGCGGCTGGTGGTCCTGGAAGAGGAGGAGCAGGAAGTTAATGCACAACAGCTGGTTCTCCAGTGCAGCTGGTCCCCCTCAGCCTCCAGCCTCCCAGCCATCTCATCACCGCCACCGCCAGCCAACTACTGCAACCCCACACCACACTGGCAACATGCAATTGCTGCGCTGCATCCTGCAGTGGCTGGACACCATCGAGGGCCAGCTCACGACAATGGAGCAGAGCCTGGACAAGCTCCGCACCGAGATCAATAATGCCCTCTTCTAGCCTTTTTTTGAATTTTTTGTTTTGAAGGGATGGATTTGTTGTTTGTTGGAGCTGGGTGGAGAGGGTGGGAAGGGAGTTGGGACTGGAGAGACTTTTTCTTGGACGCTTTGAGTTTAGGGGCTTGGGTCAGTTTTGTTTGGGAGAGGGGTGGGCGTGTTGTTTGGGTGGAGAGGATGGGTTTCTTTGTAAATAAATAAAGGGGAAACTATTTTTTTTATCTAAATTTATGCCTGAAGTAGTTTTTTTAACTTTTACTTTGCGCTGCTGCCTTCAAGTAGTTTTACTCAGCCTGTTTATGTGCTTGTAACATAAGCGAGAGTGTAGCACTTAGAGTCTAGGCTTATACCACTATGGTGAATGCTGCAATTATGACCTATATTGTGTAGAACTATCTAGATAAAAAACAGTAGCAGTTGTTTTATTTCTTACTAGGTTCAATTTCATCCATACTAGTTGCCTTACTTGAATATACATGCAGCAATAACAGGGGAGGCATCACAACTTCACAAGAAAGGTCCCACTTCCAGTTTCACCCAGGTGAGCTCCAAATGTAGGATTGATCTGAATGATTGATTGATTATCCATTACAGGCAACTAAATGGAAGTAGAAAGACTGAGTAAGTCGGTTATATATTTATCAAAGATTTACAAAGAATTTACACCATCAGAGTACTACGTGATGACACAATGAGAATGCCTGATTGTGCTAAAATAGAAAAAATAGCAATACTAGTATGATTTGGCTAATGTGGATCTAGCAGTATTATTTGTGAAATCCTCAAGTTATAAAAAATGGACTCAAACTCTAGAGTGGACAAGCTTAGGTTAGGTGTTTATGCTTAGGCAACACAAGGCCTAAATGATGAGGCTGATGACTGATGTTCTTTATTCTATATCTAAAAAAATGGATAATATTTAATGTGTGGATTGGTAATGGGCTGGTGTGGGATACTGATCAGAAGATTCTACAGTAAGTGTATGTTGCAGTCACCACATCCACTACACCAAGTGTTTGATCCCATGATGATGTAATGTAAGCCACATCTCAATAAATCACATAGCTCGGGGGAAACGGGTCGGGGGTTTGATGAATGGATGGGTAATGGGATTTGAGGAAAGGTTTGACAAAGACAAACACTACAACACAAGGGCAACATTCATCTGGGCACTAAGCAGCAGGACATCATTTGCCATCAATCTGTTGTTCGAAGGAAACACAGGAATGAGTATGACAGATAAATACATTGCAAACAGTCCTTCTGCCCCCGAGACCCAATTTATCATATATCTAAATGTTTCTTCTTCTAGGTTATAGAGTGAACCCACCCACCCATTTCTCTTAGTTAATGTGATTGTTAAAAGGAAAATGATACTGTATTGCAAAATTGTGTAGAGCATTAGCATTCTCCTCAAGAATGTCCACTCTTTGGGGCCTGTCTGCACTGGTCCGGTAGGTAAGCAGAAATGTTGCTGAGCTCAGCTAGGTTTTGCCTTTCGTTCGTGAAGGAAACTAGAAGAAGGGCTATGGATTGTAAAAGAGAAACTGTGGGGCATATTTACAAGAACTTAATGCCGCCATAGCGTACATTTTTTGATTTTACGGCTGCTTTTTTTTATCGCCGTATTTACAACTTGCCGATCCAGTTAGCTGCAATTTTCTGGCGTAAACGTGAATTTTCAAGATCGCCACTTCTGTAAGTGGGACATAACGAAAATGAGATGCAAGGTAGGAGTTTCCGTGAAAAAACTGCCGCTAAACACACATCGTGTCATTTACAAGGAAATCCCAGTACGTCGATCACCCCCCAAAACTGCTACTAACTCAATTTAGAGGCAATTTTCTAATGTCAATGCTTAAAAATGGTGCAAACACACCTGTACATAAGGAAGACAATCCCAGATCCTCATTGGCAAACTCAACGAGGCCAAGACCTACTACTTTGCAACTTGGAGCCCCAGACCACCACAACCACCATCACAGAGGCAGTGCCGCAGAAGAGAGCGGGTCTACCGCCAAAGGATCACCCTCATACACCTCCATCCAGATGAGGAGATCGCCCATTACAGGCTAAAAAGGTACTCCATTCTATGCCTACTCAACCAGATAGGGCTAAGGCTGCAGGCCACATCCCAGCGCAGCACTAACATCCCTCTGTAGACAAAGCTACATGCTGTGCTTCACATGTTGGCCTCAGGCACCTTCCAACCTACCACTGCCAGAGTGGCT
Organism: Calotriton arnoldi; assembly: GCA_963921515.1. NCBI lineage: Eukaryota > Metazoa > Chordata > Amphibia > Caudata > Salamandridae > Calotriton > Calotriton arnoldi. The sequence goes on along the minus strand of CAWUFW010007667.1, from coordinate 99,221 downwards.
GGAGTCTCCCAAGCATCCTTCTCCATGTTTCTCCCCACTGTCTTGGAGGCCATCATCAGCCTGATGCTGCAGCATCTACACTTTCCCAACACTGTGCAAGAACAACTCACCAACACACAAGGCTTCTATGCCATTGCTGCTTTTCCACATGTGCTTGGGGCAATGGACTGCACCCATGTGCAACTTGTGCCTCCTGTGGACACTGCACACATATACAGGAACAGGAAGCACACATACTCAACGAATGTGCAGGTAATTGTTGACCTTCTTCAAGTGTTCCTCAATGTCATCACCAAGTATCCAGGCAGTGTCCATGATTCATACATCTTCCACCAATATGTCATCAACCAGTGGTTCCAGAATGGCATCTATGGAAATGGACTGCTTGTTGGTAAGTACAAACTGAACACACCACACACCTCAAGTCACCCAATCATGTAGCTCAACTATGTGAGAATGCACATGTATCAAATTGCATTGTGCATACATTGTTAGTGTGCCAACTACTATACACAAACACCTAATGGCAAAGAACAACATATATGTGATTAGTTCCTACAAGGGAGTAGGCTTGAAATGCTCTCACAAACCACTAAGTCACTCAAGGAATACAGCTCTTCCAGAACTTATCAGACAAAATTTGCAAGGAATCAACGCAGTAGGTGCCACAAGACATATGTTTGCAGTGTGTTGCATTAATTGTGAAACAAAGGCATGCGTCATATGTACAACAAGATGACAGATCACTTTGCTATCCCCTGCCTAGTGTACAATTAGATGACATGCACCAGCCCAGGCACCCATGCACCATTGCGCAAGGGTGTCTGTGTCATGGGGTGGAAAGTGTTTCTGCATAAAGGGACACCTAATTGCACAGAAAAAAATCCCAAAGGTGGATTTCCTCTTCCTATGTGTTGTGTCAGAATGCAGCATGCATAGAAAGAGCATAAAAATCAGAGAAATGTAAATGTTACTCCATGTTGCGCATCCCTTTGCCTCCCCTGGTGAGATATATCAATCTGATGCATTTCCAGGTGTACAACTTTTACCAAAGAGGGAAATGTAGCCGACTAAATTCTTGTTGTGTGGGAACATAATATGGGTCATACAACCCCATGTTGTACATAAGGGGTAGGAAAACTAATGGAGTGAGTTATTTTGGATTCATTGGGTTTTGTCTGCAGGGGAACCTTCAGATGCAGGAGATGCAACTGGCCCCTCTTAGGTGCCTAGTCACTAGCCTCCTGCGCCACAAGAGTTACGCAGGTCAGGGGCCGCACCCTCCACAGCGTCCGCCAGCACAACCTCCTCCGGCATGATGATGTTGAGAGGAGCAGTCCAACATTGGCAATCTCCCCTGTCACCCCAGTGAAGTGTTGGTGCGTGTCATGCAATGCAGACTAGCCTTTGCTGATGATCAGGAGCACCTCAAATGATCACAGCTACAAGGTGTACCATGTGGGCTTCTCATGTCAGCAATGTGTCTACATCTGACATGCCAGACTTTGCCATCAGGTAAGGGTGATTGCTGATGCATCAATGTCTAAAGCCAGGGACCACAGGCTCGTGCACGATGCACGCACCACCTCTAATGTCAGTCTGCAGTAACTCCGCAGCACTTGTGCCTACCACTCTGGGTCTCATACAAAGGCACAGAATGGTCTCAAGGCCATGGGGATTGTCTGCGCTTCCAGGCATTGGAGGCCATGCTGTTGCAAGGAGTGGGCAATGTAAAGTGCAGTATTGCTGTTTTTCGCTAACAATGGACCACTTTCCAGACATGAGGCACAAATTCAGCATTTCCTCTTCACCTGAGACTCTGGGTCTACATCATGTCTGTTCCTGGATTTGTGGGGGTTGTTGACCTCTGCAGAATTTGTTCATGGCTGCTCCGTTCTGCATTCTGGTGCATACATTTCTTAATACCTCACCAGAGGTGTCTTTGTAAGCTCTTTTAGCCTTTAGAGGCAGAAAAGTGACGGCGGGCTGACTTCCGTCAAATATTTTGACCGCTAACTGTCCAGCTGTTATTTTATTTTCTCTTTACCTTAAAGATGTATATTGCTGTCACGCTAGAGTGAGGGGCAATTGTGTCTGCCAAAAGCTGATTCTTACACCATGTAATGACGAATTGTACATACGTCGCTAACATGACAATGGATCTGATCGATAGACACAGTCGAAAGATATTTGCCGCTTTGCAACCTCTAAATGCATAGCACAACATCTTGAAATCATGCCCGTGAGTGCACATCTTTGCCTCCAGCTAAGCAAACACTCCAATGTTTATTCAGTAGTCAAGCCTTCGCATTGTATGCTGCATCATAAATCTTCAATACAAGTAGCGAATGCCTGTTGTTCAAGTTCATGTGTGTTGCAAGCCCATTAAACTGGTTGAGACATCACAGCAATGTGTAATGTAACAGTCTCATATGTAGTCACACATACAACCAGTGGTAACCATTATGACTACCACTGATGCATGCATTTTCTAACACATGACAAAATATGGATATGCATAAATGTGATGAACGAGTGCATGTTGACAGCTCAGGATTACTGACATCAATACATTTCAGAATGACTGAAGTCACTTACACAACACAGATCACATCCCAAAGCCATATGGTGTTATTAGGCATGCAATATCTGCAATATGGTACATTTGCTGATCAACTAGCACTTAGCGGCAAAACTTTGGCTGCGTTTTCACGTAAGCGATACTTTTTCTCATAACCACCATGGAAACCACTCGCCAAATGCATGTTTCAACAATGAAAGATTCCTGCTTACCCCATAACGGCTAAATATTTCTCGTTGAGTCCAAAAACGTGATGTAAACACCCAGGAAGTGATGTCAGTCTACATCCTGTTTTATGGAGGAGTACTGTACACTTTCACTTTCTCTTTTAACTACACTGTTAGCGTCTGTGGAGAGTTGTGGAGGTATTTGGAGGTGTCTGCAGGTGTTGTGGTGTAAGAGAGTGGTTTGGTGTCTAGTCAACTGTCCTACTGTCCCTGTTAAGTCCTGTGTCTTTGTCTTTATGTATTTTTGCATCTTTGTGATTATCTTGTTGGGTGCTTGTCCAAGAGGTATATCTGTAAGTTTTAACGTTTTTGGGGTATTTACTTGGGTTTTATTTTTGAATAGTGGGTTTAGTTGTGTGTTTGGAGATGTTGGGTGAAGATAGGGAGGGCCGGGTGTCAAAGGGGGCATGGGGGGACTTCCTCTGGCTGGTGAAGTTTTTTTTACCATGGATGGTGGAGAGTGGGGGACGGGTCCTGCAGGGCTATGATGTCAGGATCAGGAAGGTGAGGTGGGAGCACATCCGCAACCACATGATGCGTATCTTCGGGGTGGGCAGGACTGTCCACCAGTGGAAGTACCGATGGCAGGATTGTGTTGGACGTGAGAGAGACCTATTGGATCACCTGGTGATCATTGTTTGCAGGCAAGGTGGTAAGTACATGACACATTTTTTATGAAATTACAGTGTGTTTTACTTGTTAACAACTGTAGTCAGTGACACAATGTAATATACGCTACAAGATGAAGCCATCCACTTTTAATAAACTGAAGCTGTCTAGCTCCAACACAATCACACTTGCACCATTGTGCAAGTGTGCCTGCGTTGATGTGAATGATTGACCATGTGCACATAAACAATCAGAAAGTGCTGTATCACATTTCTATGTGTGCTGCGCAGTGCAGCATACATAGATAGTTGATAACAAGATTTGTCTGTGAGGACTTGCAATGTGCAGGAAGGGCCTATGGGAGCTGCACCCCACAGCACACATGGCAAAACACACGACCTGATGGAATAACTTGTCTATCCCCGTTGGGCAAGGCTCTAAGCATTTGTTAACAGTTCCCAATGTAGTTTCAGGACCATATGTATGCCACCCTTTTAAATCTGCTCCATTGCAATATGCTATGGGTGTTGTTGTGTAATGCCCATCGCAACACCCATTCCCATGGGACCATTTCACACAAAGTTCAGTGTGAAAGGCTGCCTTATACACAAGGTGGGATCAAACCACGTCAAGTGTCTGAACAGATCCTTGTGAAAAATGCTAGGCACATACTGACTACACAACGTCACGAAAAGTTACGTTGTGGCAGCAAATAGTGCCTTGTGAATGTGTCACACAAGTTGTAGTTGCAATATGATTATGCATACTTGCAGGGTTTTCTTGTAGTCCACAAGGCTGCAATGGTCACATGTTGTGTGTCAGACAGGCAAAGCAGATCCCTTCATCTATGCAACATGAACAGAGACATAACTGTTACAGTTCATCAAATTGAATGTAGATGAATTCAATAATGAACATGACACATGTGAAAAGTCACGTCTAATACAATTTTTATTTTACAAGTGTCACAGCTGTGAGACCATTGATTACTCAGTGGGACATTGATGCCTTAATGGACCCACATGCCACTGATGAGTGACTTGCTCATATATTTTGATTGTTGTGCAAAGGGAACATTTTAGGTGAATGCTTCTATATGTAGTTGAACACAGTCTGGGTGTGCTTTACATGGACCCCACCTCTAGTGTGATGAGGCAGCATTAATTTGAGATTTATGACCATATTTATGATGTAGTGATGGAGCATAGCATTAGCCTTCTTGACTTTACATTGCACATCCCCAATTTGTTCATTTCCTCACTGCACTGTACTAGCAAATATCCAGCTTATTTCTGTGTTCTGCCCTGTCATTGTGCATTTTTTGAAGCATCCCAACCATGTAGGCACTCTGCCATAATTGTGCAAGGGGGCCTGCTTTGGTGCAAGCCATAAAAAGTGTATAACAAGGAACAGCACATCCTGCAGAAAATGTGTGTCATATATGATAATAGTTATACTCAATGGTAATATTCATGGGTAAAGATTTGTCAAAAGGAGAATCATAATTACACACAACAAGACATTTTGAAATTATTTGGTATTTATGTAAGAATTTAAACTCAGTGACTAAGTTGGTCAAAAGCGGTGCTCGGTGTCCCAAGTGAACATAGAACCTAGATTTCAAGAGTGACAATTTGTGACATAAAAATAGGTTTCAAAATATACAAAAAAACAACCATAAAGCAGGTATACAATAGTTATTGACAGCCTTCTAACACAATAGTAGGAAGGCTGGAAGATGGTTCGTTTCCTGAGTGTGTGTTGATGGCGTTTCGACCCCACAATCAATAGGGGGTCTCATCAGGACCTAACAACAAGGGACACCTGAAATGAAATAATAAATAACTGAGTCGGCTACAAAAAGAAGGAGAGAACCTCAAAAAAGGCTAATGTATTTGCTGAAGGGTATACCTGAAGGATCAACAATAAACTGTCAGTGTGAGATTGTGTACACCAATCAAAAAGAGTTGCTCAAAACAGTGCATGAGGAGCGGGGGTACTCACATGGGGCCCAGCTGAGCAACCTGTGAAGGGAGATTGACAGTTTTAACAGCATATTTGTAGATACAAACGTCTGTATTCCATAAGGATAAATCACACACGTAGATTCATGGTGTAGGTGACCATCCGAAGCGTCGGGATGAGAGGAATTAACTGTTTTCTCAACCGGATGGGGGCCGCCTAAAATAGATGCGTCCCTTGACTGATGTTGAGGAGATAATAGCCCATCAGTGGAGAACCGCCATAGTCAAATGACTGCAAGAGGCAGATCTGGGTTGAATCCATCATCGTTCTTTAACTCACTCCACCACCCCAGTTCAGACCAAGCTATATACAAATCAGTCTTGACCGTGTGCCTCATGGGAACAGTCCGGCCCGAACTGCCAAGCCAAGTTTTCCCTGGACCGGAAACAAGCATCCTGGAATCGGTTTTGGGGTAACACCCCTCATCAGCCAGGCTAGCTTGAATCTCCTTGTGTTTGCTTTGTTCACCTGAGGAAGTGAGGCAGTTCCATCTGTGGAAGGAATGATACCAACATATCCGTCGGGTGGCAAAGGGCTACAATGCCATGGCAAGGAGGTACCGGAAGGAGAGGGAATCCGGACCGCGAAAGTCAATGGTGGATTTCGCAAAAAAAGTGGACAAAAGTGTGCTGCTCTGCCTGTCTCATCACGTCAGCAGAGGGACACTGAGGCAAGGTCTGGTGTCTGACATGGCAGAAAACTTCCGCACCCGTCTGCTGCTCCCCAATCAACCACACCTGGCCAACCTGCTGCACCAACCTCAGCTCCACAACCAGGTGCCCCCTCACAACCTGCTCCACAAGGCACAGCATCTCTCCCAGCTGCACCACAGAGACGGATCATTTTCTACACCAACAGGGACCATAGGTGTCTTTTGAACCTCAATGTGCAAACACCTCTAGGACAATAAGGGTGCCCTGGGGCTCCCTTCTGAGCCCCAAACATTCAGACCCCCTCATACAGTCCCTCTATTTCTTGATGTATAATGTTATATGTTTTCTTACTGTATGATGTTAGTTAGTGTTAAGTGTAGTTTTAGAGTAGGTATAGATTAGTGTTAGGTTTTGGTAAGGTTTTAGTTTTTTAAGCATTTGACATAGTGTTTTGGGTTAAGTATCTTTTTCCTTTGGGTGGGGGGGTTAATGTCTTTTTGACTTGTTTAATAACATATATATATATATGTACTCATGACTTTAAATATCAACACACTGTATACCAGCATTAAGCACGCAGATGGCCTGAGAGCTCTGTCTTACTATCTAAGCAAGAGACCCATGAATTTATTCCAGCACACACATATGCTACTCCAAATGACTGAATGGTGTCTTGACAATAACATCTTTATCTTTGATCAACTCACATACAAACAGTTGCAAGGCACAGCAATGGGTACCTCCTTTGCCCCCAGCTATGCGAATTTGCATATGGGCTGGTGGGAGGAGCAGGTACTCCAGGCCACATCGAAGCCAACCTGAAATGAATAAAAGCAACCCTTGACGTGTGTTTCACTGTCATTACAGCTCTTCAGAGAGGTTTAGCTTTGTCCAGACACAAGGGAGCACCCAGTATAAGTCAAAAGAATACCCTTGCAGGCATAGAGTGACACATACATTATGCAAAAAAGAAGAGAACTCTGGGTAGTTCTCAAGTTTAGGTGGAAAGCAGCTTCTGTATAGAGCACCCTCAACACCAGCGACACTCTAGATTTGCTCACCTCAAATGTCTGCTTTTCTGTCAAAGTTTTTAAGCATGGGATTAGCACATTGCTATCCACGCCGAGATAGAAAGAGACAACGTTTTTTGCCATTTCCACAGCAAAGTCTTTAAGCATAGGAATAGCACAGTGCTAGCCATGCCAAGCTGTTAAATGACAAAAGCCATTTACCACTCCAGGCACAGTATTCATTTCAGGTTGGCTTGGATGGTATTTTACCATTCCAAAGCTGCAATACTGTGCCTGGAGTGGTAAATGGCTTTTGTCATTTAACAGCCTGGCATGGATAGCACTGTGCTATTCCTATGCTTAAAGACTTTGCTGTAGAAATGGCAAAAGACGTTGTCCTTTTCTATCTCGGCGTGGATAGCAATGTGCTAATCCCATGCTTAAAAACTTTGTCATTCCCTCCTTGCTGACTTCTCATGTGAAAACCTCAAAAGGAAGCAGCATCTCTGTCAGGCATTTGACTAGGCCCCATGGGTCCATCTCAATGATCATGCTTTTCACAGTTGCATCCAGTCTTTACATGACTTATTCATTGATCTGTCTCTATTGATCAAACAGATGTTGCAACATGTAATAAGTCGAGTTCCAACGTGTTGGAACCTCCTGTATGAGGGCTTTAACTGGCATTCTTTTATCAAGCTGAATGATCCTCAACTTCTTCCAGGACTTAAAAATGGCTGAAAGGAATGCAGATTATTCTGCAGGTAGACAGTTATTTGCTGACCCTGTCTTCTTTTTTTAGAAAGTCCCATAGAATGATGTTGATGCAGAGCGCCAAACACAGGACCCTGAAATAGCCAGCATCTGACATGGCCTTAACTATATTACTGCCACTGTCTATGGCAACAAATCCGATGTTAAGCCCTCCGGTTTGCAGACATTCAAAGACCTTGTTGTAAAAGTCATCCAAGATGCTTGCAGCTGTATGGGATTTCTCTATGGCGAACATGGCTACTGTTGCATTCTTCCAAGCACCATTTAAAAGTTCTGCATCATCAACACCTACAGATATAATTTCTCTAACCTACACAAGAGAGATCCAGTGTGCAGTGATGCACATGTAATCAGTTGCGTGGCAACTGGTCCACATATCTGTCATCAGGTGGATAGTGTGAACAGCACTCTGCTGCAAAGCTTGTCCAACCATTTCTAGCATATTGTTAGTTAGCACTGGAACACCAACTCTGGCAAAATAGGTGCGGCTGAAAACCTTCCATTTCGGACAGATGGCCGCCACAATTTCCTGAAAACCCACTCCTACCACAAAAGAAAAAGGGAGGATCCAGCGCTAACATCTTAGCCAGCTTCCTGTTGTACAAATGTGCCATTGGGAGATTGTGTTCATACTGCCCCTACTGCCAAAATATGACAATAATAGTGTGGATTTTTTTCTTTTCTGGTGCCACTGATGCAGGTGACTTTTTGAGAGAAAAAGGTGGTAGAATCAATGTGGGCCTCAGTGGGCCAGTCACTGTATGCTCTTGCCTTGGTGTCTTGACCTGACTCTGAGTTTTGTGCCATTGTGATGTTGCTTATGTGGGCAATACTACTGGCCTGCTGGGGACTGGGCTGATTCGCATAATGAAAATGTAATCCTCTTCTGCACATTCATCTTACATGTTGATTGGAGCAGAATCAGATTTCCTGCTCTCACCACCTTCACCAACACCACTTTCAGTTTTTTGGCTCTCAAATGTGTTGATTGGCCTTCGGTACCACAGTTTATACCAAGCTTGCCTTGACTGACACATGTCTTGCAAAGGGAGCATATGATAATGTATACCTCCTGCTTGCTAACCGTAGAGAAGTCCAAAACTGGGGAGGCCCACTTTCTAACACTGGTGCCACTGCCAATGTTCGAAGAAGTGGTGGTAGGTGGGTGTTTCAACGTTTGCCTCTCTGAAATGCCTACTCCTACTGAGGTGGTTGTGGATGCAGGTTGCATGGGCCTTGCAAATATGGAACTTGGCCGTGGTGGTATCTGTGACACATCACTCAGAGTAGGTTGTAATGGTGTAACATTGGTCTCATCTCGGGCTAGGCTAACATCCAGGATGACTGGGTCATCGTCATCCTTCTCTTCTTCATCCATAACTCTAAGACTTTCAGGAACCTTCCTTTTCCCTTGGCTCTCCGGGCCTATCTCAGACTGAGGTGGGATCCAAGTGAAGTCTTGATCTTCAGAAGAGGGGCTGGGAGAAGAAGATGGTGGAGTACCCTTTCTTTTTCTAGCTGGATTTCTGGAAGACCATAGATCTTCTGAAAGAGAGGCTTCTTCTAGTTCCTCAGCATGAAGTTCAGGAGGAACTACTGGGCAGTTGTTGCCCACTCAGCTAAGTTTTCCTCAATGATTGGATACTACTTAGCAAAAGAGATAACTCCAGTTCAACACTACTGCCCATCGATGTTGCCGTGATTAGAGTGACTGACTCTGTGCCAGACATGGGCTTGTGCCTAGGTTCAGGTGGGGCCATTTATATGGGAGTGCTGCTCCCAGCTTGCTCTCCAGAGATCGGTGCATCAGGCACACAACATTGCCCGAAAAAGGTCTGGAGTGACATACCAGTGGTGGTAAGCTCCTTCTTCTCACTGGCCACTTTCTTGGTAGCACCTTTCTTTAGGAACATCTTGAAGCAGTCAGTTGGCAGTGGCACTTAGCTTCAGAAGCTGAAGGCTGCGTGGTCATGCATCACAGGCACAGGCCTTCTGTCTGGCAGTACAGTGGTTGATATCTCTTCTCTTGTGTACCTAAAACTAAACATGCAAGAAAAACATTAGTGAAATGTGGAATTGTTGCAGTTTGAATTAGTAGTATAAACAATATCATTTAGTGTGGTTACTTACGCTATACATGATTAATAACAATACAGTGTATCTATTGAAAAGTAAAACCACATCAACATAAAGTCTGATTTACAAACAGGAAGAATAAGAATGAGCAACAACATGCAGATGTAACTGTTTGTTTACGTGCATCAAGTTGGGATATGGCACTCAGGGAGGTGCAGGTAACAATGGAATAATCCTTAGAAAATGAATGCTGTTGTGTGGCTGTACGCATATGGCAGATGATGGGTTAATGGATGTTGGGGAAACGTGAAACAGAAAAATACAACAACAAAAATAAAATAAAAGTAATTTTAAAACAATTTAAAAAATATATATATATTTTGAAAAAATTAAAAGATTTGTTTTAATTAAATGTAAAGAATTATCAAGAAAATAAAAATATATAATTGCTGATGTACTAGGGGACTACCATTAGAAACCCATTGGGATTTGGGAGACAAGGAGTGGTGCAGGTGAGAAATACAAAAAAGTATATAATAATATAAAACTGTTCCTACAGTACATTTACAATGAGCATTGAGCAGTAACTAGGCCCCAAGCATATTATTAAACTAATAACAGGGAAAAGTTTAAAAAAATGAGCACAAAGAAAAAAGGCTGACGCCTCTACATACAAAATGGCTTTGAAAACTGAAAAAAGGATTGCTGCACAAAATGGCCACATGGTCAAACAACAAGCACAGAGGCATGGCCACAACAAAATCACATGCAGGCCTATGGCAAAAGATCACTGGCTGGCAACGCAAAATAGCCGCCAGCCACATGGTCACGAGACCCATCAAGGAGCATGGCCACAACAAGGAACACATGCAGGCCCTTGGCAAAATCACACTGTTTGGAAGTGGCTACACAAAATGGCCACCAGCCACATGGTCAAACAACAAGCAAGGAGGCATGGAAAACAGAGACGACATGCAGGCTTATGGGCACTGAGTAAACAAAATGGCCCCTAGCTACATGGCATGGGGAACAAAGACAAATGGTGGCCTATAGCTAACACATTCATACACTGGCCAAACAAACGAGGCATGGTAACACAAAAAAATGACAGCATGAATTCAGCAATGCCAAGAACAAAATTTAACTGGGCTATAACATTTTACAACACACATCCTCTAAAGGCATCAAATATATTACCCCACCTATACCACATTTTATAGAACAATGTCAAAAATGAAAATTAGCAGGGCTAAAAATGTTTACAACAACACACATCCTCCAAAGCCATTACCCCACATAAACACTGTTTGCAGGGAAAAAAAGTGAAATGCCACGAAAAAACACAAATTTATAATTTAATCCAATACAATCCATGGCCTCAATGATATTTCAATTCAATAGACACCACAAAAACAGTTGTTTCATGCACTCGTGACTAGTATTGAGCCTACTGGCTGGAAGGCCTAATGGCAGACCAGGCCACATAGTGAATTAAATGAATATTGAAAATGTATTAAAAACATAGAGAAAATGTACTGAACTGTCCAACATTCTTCCTTTACAAAAGAAGAAAAATTACATGCAAAAAAATAACTAGGTCCCTACTTAAACTGCAGGCCACCCAAAACAATACATTTTATAAATCAAATAAAAGTACAAATAAATGCTGGTGCATGCCCTCTATCAAACAAACAACACTCTTATACACCAGTTTTTGAACTTACTTGTGACATCACAAAAACAAAGTCATATGCAGTAGACAAACAGAGTGATCCTTCCAGCTCCAAATCCAAATGAAAAGTGATCAGGAGGTGGACAAAGCACTGGGAGGAGCCTACTGGACAGGAAAAAGAAGTTGGAGTCTCTGGGGTACTTCATCCTTGTTGGAAAATAAAGTAAAATAAGAAAGGTTCCCTTGCACAAAAAAACCAAAGCAAACTTTTAATTTTTGATGTTTATTAACTCCAAATTGTCTTTTGAGGAGATTTAGCTGTTTCTCCAGGAGAGAATCTTTCGCAGGTTGCAGTCTCTCGCACTCGATCGTGCTCACCAATATGACAAAAGAAGTGGCGGAATTGCGTTAGCGGCTGCAAAATCTCGCAGGAACTCGTGGGTGGCTAGTAAATCTTGTGGGTGCTCGCGAGCACCCAGCAGGTCTCATCACGCTCCACATGCACTCAAAACGACTTGAAGAGTGCACCAATCGGGAAAAACAAAATCTGCTCCTCTGCAGAATGTGCAGTTGATTGGTAACTCCATGTTCTCTGACAAATTCCACAAACTCCATGAGCGGAGAGCAATTTGAGGCCCAGGCCTATTCTTTTGTCCAAAGGGCATCGCAGAAACCTGATAGTGCCCATCTGGGGTTGAGAATGCTGATTTTTCTTTGGCTTCAGGGGTCAGACTTATCAAACGTCCTGAGAATGTTGGCTGCCCCGTAACCTGCTAATCAAGTCACCAGATGTGCATCAGTTTTTGTCACAGCATCAGGCCCCACAAACACACAAAACCACATTTTTTTCTTGCCACCATGGGAGTGAGACTTGGGGACTAAAACAACTGGACTGGCCCAGGGACTCTCTGAGGATTGAATGACACCCAATTCCAGCATTTGCTTACTTCAGCCTTGATGCTGTCTTTGACATGATTAGAGTGCCTGTGGATTTTATTTTTAACAGAAACGCTGTCACCAGTGTCTGCATCATGTGTACACCAGTTAGTCTGATGAAGGGTCAAAAAAAAGAGGTCAGTAAACTGATTTAGGACTTGACTGCAATCAGTCTGCTGCTGGACAGTGAAGGTGTCTGACAAGACCACTCCTTCAAATGACCCATCTTTAGGGTTGTTTGACAAGAGGCCAGGGAGAGGTTCACTCTCTGCTTCCTGATCATCATACGTGACCATGAGCATGGTCATTTCAGCCCTGTCATTATATGGTTTAAGGTGGTTTACATGTATGACCCTCTTGGTGGTCCTGCATGTGCCAAGGTCCACTAAGTAAGCGACCTCCCTTTTTCTTTTAAGGATAGGGGAGAGTCCAGTCCATATGTCCTGGAGGGCCCTAGAAGCCACTGCTCTAAAACCCATTCCTGTTGCCCTAGTTGGAACTCCACCATGGCAGACTTCTGGTCACACCAGAGCTTCTGAAACTCCTGGATGGCCTCATGGTTTTCCAGCCATCCTGGAATGAAGGCCAAGCACATAATCCACAATATCTTGCTTAGGTTCTTTGAGAGGTCTCTCCCATCCTTGCTTCACAAGACACAGTGGTTGTGTTAGACCTAGCATCCTTGGTGTGGTTTCCCCTGACTTTTTGCCTCTACCTCCTGTATTTTTGACACTGTGCTGGAATTCGTTTTTGCTGGTTTAGATGGTTTGGGCACTTTGCCACTGCTGATCAGTGCCAAAGTGCAAGTGCTCCCTGGTTAAATTGTTATTGTGATTGGCTATCCATGATTGGTATATTTGCTTTACCAATAAGTCCCTAGTAAAGTGCACTAAGTGTGCCAGGGCTGGTGATTCAAATGCTACTAGTGGGCCTGCTGCACTGATTGTGCCACCCACAGGAGTAGCCCTAAGATGATGTCTCAGGCCTGCCACTGCAGTGCCTGTACGCAGTTTGTGAACTGCCATGTTGTCCTGGCCAGTGTACACACTTACCAGGCCTAACCCTTCCCTTTTCTTACACATTGGACACCCCTATGGTAGGCCAAAGGTACCCCCCTGGGCAGGGTGCCATGTATGTGAAAGGTAGGACATGTACTAGTGTGGGTAACATGTCCTGATAGTGAAATACTGCCATTTTCGTTTTTCACTGTTGAAAGGCTATCTTGCCCATAGGTTAACATGGGGAATGCTGTGTAACATGGTTACCTGCATATCTTCCCATAGCAGCAAGATAGAAAGTTGGAATCTGGTACCCCTGAACTCAGAATTTAATTACACATCTTTTAGTGAAGATGGTTTTTAAATTCTAAGTTTGGAAATAGCACTTTTAGAAAGTGGCTATTTTCTCGTTCAACCTTTCTGTGTGCCTCTGCCTGTTTGTGAATTGACAGTCTGGTTTGTGAGTGACAGGGGCTGGGGGTGTCTGCAGGAGGCTGGGTGAGTCAGCACTAGGCTGAATAGACCTATCTACATGTAGAGTGGTGGGAGGAGTTGCACCTGGGTCTGAATAGGGCTGTGCCTACCTTCCACAATGCTGGCTCCACCTCCTGCGGTGTGTCTGATGACCCTGGCCCACACTCACAAAGGAAGGGGAGGTGCCCTGGCAGAATGCACCCTGAACTGGTTTGGACTGGGTCCAGGACCCCACACACATGAAGAACAAAGACTTTTGGGGTATAAATACTAGAGCTGAAACCCCTGAATTTTAGACTACTTTTTGCCAACAAGAGGAATCCCTGCCGAAGAAGATCAGCGGAAGAGACTGGAAAGGAAGACTGCCCTTGCTGTGTGTTCTGGGGCTGACCTACAGTTTGTTGTTACTACTGAGGAAGGGGACAGGGGACTTTGCTGTGTGCTGTGTTCCCCCCACCTGCTTGAAGGAAGGACTTTGCTGTGTGCTGTGTCCAGGAATAAGAGTCTCCAAGGAGAGCTGGCCTCCTGTTTGCAACTCAGGGACACAAAAGTTGCAGAAGAAATCTGTTTGTGAAATCCTAGTGCGTGTGGCTGCGCACTACCTGTGGCCTCGTGAGCTTTTTGCCCTGCTTGCCCTGCCTGCCGTGTGTTAAGTGCTTCAGTGTGCGTTTCGGCACACCGTGGGACGCAGCGTGAGGTCTGCTGGGCCTCCTGCATCACTAATTCAGCACTCGAGAGTGCGTACCAGTGCACTACCCGAGGCCGTCATCAAGGGGGCCAAGATCACTGCCGCCGGCCCGGCACCGTGTAGGAAGGAGAAGCGCCGTGATAAAGATCACCGCCGCAGCCCGGCACCGTGGAGAAAAGGGAAGCGCCGTGATAGGGAATCACCGCCGCTGGCCCGGGAGTCTCCCAAGTGCTGCCTCGCTGTGCCCCTGACGTCAGGAGCCCACCGCGCTGGGATTGGACCCAACCGCGGGCGTTGCTTGGCAACTGAGGGGCTCGACTGGCGGAAGCCACACTGAGAGCGGAGGAGGCGCGGGGCGTCTCGTAGCAACAGGGCCTCAGCGCTTCTCCCTGATGCCGCCGAACGCCGTACCTGAAGCCGGAGAGCAGCGAAGGGAGGAAGCTGCTTGACCCGGGGCCGTCGCAGACAACGGAGACCCTCTTCCGCAACCTAAAGGTAATCGGATTCGAGTAGCGATCCCACGGGCTGATTTTAAATGGTGGCAGTCACGACGCGCGCTCGCATATGGTGAAAAGGGGAGTTTGGAAGTGCAGTGGGGAGTGCCCACTTTTAGTCAAAGTGCAGTGATTATTCCTCCACGTTGGGGCAGTGATTTTAGTTCTATTGACTGTGCAAGTTCTCCCAAGCCTTCTGGTACCGCCATTTACTCGATCCCCACGTGCTCACAAGAGAGGCCCCAGCCAATTGAGCCCACAAGTACTTGTGAATCACGAGGGGAACCTTGCGAGCAGGAACTTTTTGTGTTACAAGACCGGGACTACAGCTGAACATTCTTTTATCACTAAAAGCATTACAAAAGTGAACTTTGACAAAAGAAACCTATCAGGAACATTGTTTAAAGAGAATATAATTTATGTATGTGCATTTTTGGACATTTTTGATCTGACCTAAACTAGATAAAGATATTTATATTTTTATAATAACCGGTGTGGTGTTCATTTGTGGTGTTCTACTGTGTTACTGTGGGTGTTAATGCAAATACTTTACACATTGCCTTTGGGATAAGCCTGTCAGCTCGTGCCAAGCTACCAAGGGGGTGAGCAGGGGTTATCTAAAGTGTGTATCCCCCTTACCCTGACTAGAAGCAAGGGTCCCTATTTGGACAAAGGTACCTACCTCTGCCAACTAGAGACCCCCAGTTCTAACAGGTCCCCTTACGGAGCGTCCAAACAAAAGTTTAAAGGGGGAATGCACCACTCCATTTTGTGGCACCGCTCTGTAAGCAAAAATCAGACATCCCATCTCCTTCTGAGCTTTTCAGGGAGCCCACTAATCATACCTTTTAGGGTCTTGTTAAATCTTTCAACAAGCCTATTGGACTGTGGATGGCATGAGGAGGTAAACTTAAAAGGCACTCCATCCACATATGTTTTAAGTAAGCAGACTTGGGGGCGTGGCCAAGATGGCGGCAAGAGCGGTTGCGTTGCACTGAGCTCCGCACCGAACTGGCCAAAAAATCCTGATTTAAACCTGCCCTGGCTGTGTATGTCCTGAAGTCCATGCAGCGGAAGGCTCCCTACATTATCTGTCGAGCCCACCGGCGCCGGCGAGCGCACTGCAAGCTATTGCGGACCCGGACCCGAAGCAGGCCGGCATCGTGTGGGTGAGGCCCGATTGAGGAAGCCGCGACTCGGAGTGGGCCGCCGTCTACTCGGCCCACTCACGCACGGTGTGTGCTGTCAGTGGCTGGGGGCTGCGGTGGCCTCCAATCCTGCCGCATTGAAGACCCGGGCTGGCTGCCCGCGCTGCTTTCCTCTGAGGTGCGACACATTCTTCCTGGGAGGACGGGCTGATTCGGAGCACCGCAGCCCCACAGGTACATGGGGCCGCACGGACTGCGGTTGTGGTGGCCTACCTGAATGCAAGTGAGCCCCCCGGTGAGGCGTGGGGCTGGGAGGACGCGGCGACCCCCACGGGGGAGGAGGGGGCGACCTGGAGGCCGCAATTCAATCCCTCTGAACCTGCCATTATCCACGCTGCGGAGTGCGGCCTAGGCCTTGGCCCCCAGTGGTAGGCTGCTACATATGGGCACTCAACCTCAGAGGTGATCCACTCGCTCACATCTTATTGGGGATAAAAAGGGTGCTGGAGTGCCGTTCACCCAGTGCACGCTCTGCCCCGCGGCGAGGCTACAGAATTGATTAGGACCCAGAAGTGTCTCCCTACCAGTGTACAGGACCTCGTGGATACACATCTGTCATGCTAACCGAGGGGGGACCCACTAACAATGACCCCCCCCGGCAATGCGGACATTGAGGTGCCTGCAATTCGGAAACATATACTGCCACACTTGCTGGGCGGACCAGGTGCCCACCCACAACATTATCCATAGTGACACTTTGCCCATATTCCCCCACGCCCTCCCACGATTCAACAGTGGTGCGTTGCTCTTGGGCAGGCCTGCCTGAGGTCCGCCGGCTCTAGACATAACGTTGGGGATCCACGTGCTGGCTGCATAAACTCTCATCCCGAACTCTGCACCTGGACCACCTGCCTCCTAGCAGCACCACGATGGGTAAACCCAGAGCGGAAAAGCCCCAGGAGCAACCCCCGGAGACAGAACCAGCACCTCCGGGTGCAGGGAGTGCGGAACGCCCGGGATCCTCCACCCAAGGTGATCACAACGACCAGTCACACAGGTTCGATGAACTATTGGCAGCCATTCTTGAACTACCCTAGACCCGAAGATCAATTCACTGAGCATAAACATGGGGTTCCTCAGGGAAGATCGCAAGAAATTGAAGGGCAGAGTAGAGGAGTCTGAATCTACGCTGGTGTTGTTGCGTCCCAAGGTGGCCGCGTCGGCCACCCAGCTGCAGTCTCTTCAGCAAGAAGTGGACTATCTGAGAGCGCGGGTGGAGGACCAGTAGGGGTGCTCACGCCGGAACAACGTGCGCAACGTGGGTCTCCCCGAACGTGTGGAAGGCCACAATATGGAGCTCTACCTGGAGGAATGGCTGTCGCGGGACATCCTGCAAGGCACGTTTTCGAAGTTTTTCTCGATAGAGCACGCACACAGGGTGCCAGGAGGCCCCCGGCACCCGGGGGCCTTCCCCAGACCGATGGTGGCGAGACTGTTCAACTACCGCGACAGAGACCATATATTGCAGGTCACCCGGGCTCAGGGCCACTGGCAAGTTGAAAACTCCATGGTCCATATTTACTCGGACTATACTCTATCAGTACAACGCCGTCGCTCCTCCTATCTGGAGGTCAAAAAATGCCTGAGGGACCACGACCTTCAGTACTCACTACAATATCCGGCGCGCCTCCGTATTCATTACAAAGATGGCAGAGTATTTTGCAACACCCCTGAGGAGGCACGGACCTGGATTGATCAGCAGGGTCTGACACATATGCCACCCACAATATCGATGGACTCTCAACAGGCCTGGAAGAAAGTGGACACTCATAGAGGCCGTGGAAGAGGAAGAGTACGCAGACCAACGAAAGCCCAGCTGGCCCAGGAACGCGCACAGGCCATCAGGACTGCGCAGCACATCGGTAGCCCTACATCCTCCCAAAGACTGGACTCAGACTCAGACACGGCAATGGAACGCACACTGCTTCTCACGGCCTCACAGATCGAGGCATTGTCGGGAGACGGACCGGTCCTCATTCCGCAGACCCCGGATGCTCTGGGCTAAACATTATAGGAATCCACCAGGGCCTCCACTGCAAGGACTAGGTGATGCGAGTAATCACATATGATCCCAAGCCGAGTCACGAGAGGCAGCACACCGGCAATGACATTCAGCCAAGCTGCGCCCCTCCGAGGAGTGATAAGTAACTGATACAGCACCAATATTGTCTTTATTTGTTTTATGTTCCTTTGCCTATTTGAATTGCATTTTAGTGCATATGGCCAATTGCCCGAGGGCAAACTGGCCTGGGGTGGGGCGTTGGGGAATCTTTTATATGATGTCGATCTTTCTATTTGCTTATATGATGCGAGAACTGTGGGCTGTTCATGTTCTTTTGGCATTGTGCACGGGGGTGGGGCATGGGGGGCGGCGGGGCGGGGGATGGACCGTATGCATGAAAGTGATCCGGTATTGGACACCTGCTTTGCAACCAGATAAATGGTGGCTGGAGAATATCTTTTGTTGACCTGGAACGTGTGGGGATTAGCGGGGTGCGCCAAGAGACATAAAGTGTATCAATACCTATGCAGTCACGGGGTCACATTTGCGTTACTTCAAGAAACGCATCTCACTGCACAAACACTAGCATCACTTCATAAGTGCCAGAGGGGCACGATCCTGGGCACCACATATTTGGGATACAACAGGGGCGTGCTTATCTGGGTGGCACCAGGGACCCCGCTACAGGTCACACACTCTAGAGTAGACACACAAGGCCGCTATGTCATTATGGAGGGCCTAGTGAATGGATCTCTGCTGGCATTGGTGTCCTTGTATGCCCCAAAATCGGGCCGGTCCTCGTTTCTGCAGTCACTCACGCCGTCCTTGCTCACGGACCCCACGGCCCCCACGTATTGGGGTGGAGATTTTAACGGGATGCAAGATCTTAGCTTGGACTGCTCTCACCCCCCCTTCTAGGGGCGCAGTCCATTAAATTGGCACATCACATGACTGAGTGTGTATCTCATATGCAGGTACACGATGCATGGCGTAGAAAGCATCCTTTGGCACGCACCTATTAACATTACTCGGCGTTACACGACCTATACACTCGGATTGACACTATATACTGCTCAAATGAAGCCCTACACAATATACTGCAGGCAGATTACTCACCGCAAGCGCTTTCCGACCAAAGCTTATCCTGGGGTACAAGACAACCTGGGATCTCAACTTGGCGATTACCGCGTGCAGCGCTTGCTGATCAATCTTATCGCAGCGTCCTCTCCCGTTCCATCGACTCGTACTTTTTGACGAATGCTGGTACTGCCTCGACTGTAGGGACGGAATGGGATGCCTTCAAGGCTGTCCTTCGGGGACATGCCATCAAAACTACATATGGTATGCGAAGGTCGCTGACAGATGCGTTCTGGACGCATGAACTGGAAATACAGAGATGCAAACAGCTCATTCCCACTGACCCCCGGGTCGGCCCTTCTCTGGCCCAGGCTTGCTTTAAGTATAAGGACGCAACCGACGACCTTTGAGCGCTAGACTACAAAACTTACTTGGCGCGCAGGCATAAGGAGGGAGATAAAGCGGGCAAGTTGCTTGCGTGGCTGCTGTGGACTGACACCTCCCAACCCCCCATCGTTGCCATACACACCTTTGCCGGGACTCTCGTGAACACACAAGATGCATCAAACAGTCCTTCTATGAATACTATTCAGCGCTATATTCGGCCCCCGTCGTCCAAGACCCAGCATCCATACGGAATTTCCTTGTGGGGATTCAGCTCCCACAAATCACGCCAGATCACTATGACTCCCTGGAAGACCCCATAACGGTGGACGAGATTGCGGAGGCAATTAGACAGCTGGCAACTGGCAAGACGAGTAGACGACGGGAACAGACGGCTGGCCATCTGAGTTTTATTCCACCTACTCCGAACAGCTAACGCCTAGGTTAGCCAGCATGTATTCCGAAGCCTTTGAGAAAGGTGAACTCCCGCCCACTCAGAGAGGCGACGCTAGTGGTACTACCGAAGCCGGGCCGAGACCCTCTTCAAATGGCCTCGTATCGCCCTTTGTCGATGTTGAACGTCGACTACAAGATTCTCGGGAAATTACTGGTGAATAGGTTGGTCGCGGCTGTTCCTCTACTGGTCCATGAGGACCAGAATTGTTTTATACCAGGGAGGCATACTGGCCAAAACATGCGTCGACTATTCACACTAATGGAGTGGGCAAGGGGGGAGGTGGGGATGCCCTGGATAGCATCCCTGGACATTGAAAAGGTGTTTGACACGCTGAGCTGGAGTTATCTGTTGGCGGTGCTATCCGGGTTTGGCATCGGCCCCAATTTCTTGTGGTGGATACGGCTGCTATACCACAAACCACAGGCCAGGGTGAAGACGGGTTGTATTTTCTCCCCACTTTTTATGATCGCGCGAGGCACGCGCCAGTGTTGCTCCTTGTCCCCGATACTCTTTGCCTTGGCCATGGAGCCACTGGCATGTAAGCTACGACAACGGGTCACGGAGCGGGGCCTTCATGTGGATCATCGCTGGCATATAGTGTCGCTATATGCGGATGACGCATTAATCTATCTGCGCGCCGTGTTGAGGTATTGCAACAGATCATGGACCTCTTGGACAAACATGCACGGTCTCTGGACTACGGGTCAATTGAACTAAATCGGTGGTGTTCCCGATGACGCCCATGTCACCGACCCAGAGACAGGCTGCACCGAACACGCCGCTGAAGTGGGCATTTGATACTTTCAAATACTTAGGGGTCCAGGTTTATCATCTAGGAATGGATACTTTAGACGGCAACCTGGGGCGTGCTCTAATCAGAGCCCGATCGACTCTCCCGTTCTGGCTGGGCCTCCATCTGTCCCCCATGGGGCGAGTGGCTATTTCCAAGATGTTGGTCCTTTCGCGCCTACTATATTTCTTCTATACAATCCCCTACCGTCTGCCACGAAGAATCTTTAAGGATCTGGAGGCTTTTTTAGTCTCCCTAATATGGGAAAACTCTAGGGCTAGGGTGGACCTTCATAAATTATATCTACCACTGTCGGATGGCAGTCTAGGTGCCCCGAATTATGAGCACTACTATGCCGCAGCACAGCTGCAATGGCCAATGAGATGGTTAGCAAAGAGCAACCTCACTGAATTGGCCACGGCAGCCATATCCTGGAACCGCTCGACACTATTGGAGTGGTTGTCGGGCACCACTACCTTGACCCAAAAACATCAAGGCAACATTCTAATTTGACGGCCAGACGCAGCTGGTCCAGATATGTGCTGCCCAGGGGCCGGACTGCCCCATATGCCCCTCACCTGCCACTAGATGTACTGCCGGGCACGTTCATATGTCATGGACGCATGGAGCTCGGGCCGTGGAGGTAAAGGGGACTGACCACATGGGGAGATATGCATGCAGACTCGCAGCTACGAACATTCGAGGAGTTAGTGGACACTTATGAAGTACCGCAGTGCTCATTCCTGCTGCATGCATTGCTTACGCATCACTTCCTACAAACCTGGGGCAATGACCACACCGAACCCCCTACATCGCATCTTTTGACAACGCTGCTGACGCATGGACGGGGCAGACACGCCGTAACAGCCATCTACAATTCTTTTAGACTGGATAAAACGCCCACATTGACAACACTACGTGCGTACTGGGACACCGAGCTGGCCACCAATATTACTGACAAACAATGGGTGCAATGTATCAGCCACCCCAAAACTATTTTGACCAACGCCAGGTTAAAGTATACCCAATTCAATTACTTGCATCAAACGTATGTCTCACCTCATAGGTTGGCGCATATGTACCCGACAACTGTTAATGATTGTCCTAGATGCCGCAACCCGGGGGAAATATTTACACATATGATGTGGACCTGCACAAGTATTCAAGCATACTGGACTGACATGGCTACTATACTCACAGAGGCAGTTGATGCCCGAGTGGAAGCACAGCCTATCCATTTCTTATTGGGTATCACGAAATGTACCGCCTCCCGTAAGGGTCTGAATAAGTTTCTAGATCTAGCCCTAGGCCTCGCCAAATGTGGAATAGCCATGTCATGGAAGGCGCAAATGGGTCCCAACATACACATGTGGCTACTTGATCTTCGAAGGGCACTGGTGTTGGAGCACATGAATCAACTAGCAGATGCAGCATGTGCAACAGTGCCCCCGCGACCGAACTCCACACAGGGGCAGGATTATCTGACAATGGTTGAGGCCAAGCTGGCCGCGGCGTGCCTCCCTCCCTTAATCCCTTAATCCCTGGTATAGGCACTTGGCCTTTAGCTCCCTCAACTGCATGGGAACAGCGATCACATGCATGCGGACTCCTGCCTGTTGGAGGCACGGAGACTCCTCTCTTCTCCCATCCCCCTCTATTCTCTCCTCTACCCTCGGCGGCGCCCCCACCCTACCCCTGGCTCATCCCTCACTGGGCAGACTATAATGCCTATCTAGTTTTATATGTGAAGCCCACTGACACCATCCACCGACATGTATACTTAGGCTCGTGCCAACACATAGAGATCGATCTTTAGTTATATCTTTCTCCTTTTATGTTGTTGTTGTTATTTCATTGCTCACAAATGATTCAATGATGAAGTTAATCTGTGCAAATATCGATGGGTTTTACTCTTTGCTCCCATGACTTATGCAACTGTCAGTAACTGTATTATGTCATGAAAATGTGAGGCAACACAGTAAATATAGTGTATTTTCTATTCCATTGTATTGGATTCCCCTGGCGTCCCACCTAAGTCACTTATGTTATTGTCAATGTGATGTTAATGCTGGATTATGTCATTACACAGATGTTAACGATGTCATCTTGTTAAAAATCACTAAAAATCATTTACAAAAAAAAAAAAGTATGCAGACATAAGGTTTGTACCACTGTCTGATACTATCTCCTTTGGAAACCGAACCCTATTAAACATACCATGGAGGGCTTTTGCACCACAGGAGCAGTGGTAGTCCTCAGTTGGATTGCCTAAGGATACCTAGTGACATGATCCACTATCACTAGTATAAATTGGTTTCCTTATGCTGTTTGAGGGTCAAGGGGATGAACAATGTCAATCCCAACCATCTCAAAGGGTACCCCAAGCACTGGGAATGGCATTAAAGGAGCCTTTAGGTGGCTACCTATCTTGCCACTGGCTTGACAGGTGGCACAGGA
This sequence comes from Calotriton arnoldi, assembly GCA_963921515.1. Classification (NCBI taxonomy): domain Eukaryota; kingdom Metazoa; phylum Chordata; class Amphibia; order Caudata; family Salamandridae; genus Calotriton; species Calotriton arnoldi. Next base: position 75,629 of record CAWUFW010007667.1, on the reverse strand, counting down.
TTTAAAAAACTCCTTCACCTTCTGGGACATTCCTGGCCAATAGAAGTGGTTCTCCAAACTACTCAAGTTTTGGTCTGGCCAAGATGCCTAGCTAGGTGAATGTCATGGGCTAATGTTGGGAGAAACTCTCTAAACTGCTGAGGCACTACTACTTACCTGGTGGCACCAGGTCTAGGTTCTCTGCGCTCAGTGTAAGAGTCCCTCCTCCCAATAGGTCCTGTTGGAAACACTGACACTACCATTTTCCTGATCAGCAGCTTGCTGTCTCAGGCTTTCAAGAGTTGGGCAGGTTCTCTGACCTGGCACATATCTTCCCTAGAGGGCCCCCCTGAGCCCAAACATTCTGCCGTGTAAGGCGGAAGCCCCTGGGGCTCAGTTCCCCCTGGAGCTGACAAGTCTTCTCCCTGAGGAGAGGGGACTTGATCTAGTGTCTGAATAGAAGTTTGTTTCCATACTTCTTGCCCTTTGTTTTGGAAGTTTGGTCATAATTTAAGGCTCCAACATTTCTTTTTCACCCTGGGTTCTACACTGTACTCTTGTTTTTACACAAACCCATTCAGGTATACCTAACATCGCTGCATGGGTTTTCTTTTCAACCCTAGTCCATACTGAGGACTCTAAATCATTGCCAAGGAAACACTGGACAGGAATTGCAAAAGATACCACCATCCTTTTGTGACCAGTAATCCCTCCACATTCTAAAGACACCAAAGCTATTGGATATACCTTAGCCTGATTGTCAGCATTACGGACTGTGAACATCTCTCCAAGCAAATACTGGTATGAGAACACCAGTTGCTCAGTCACAAAGGTGAATCTGAATATTTAGGGCCAATTCCTTTGGGGAGTTTGGAGTCAAAAGAATCTTTGCTCTCCCTAGTTACAAAATTGTTGCCATGAGAGATGGGTCCTAGGCTCATCTCTTTTCTTTGTCTTTCTATGTCGAGGAGTTGAGCTTCTAAGTTCAACCTCCTGGCCAATCTTTCTAGCATGAGGTCCTCCTCTGAGGGCTCATCCTCTGTTTCTGACTGGGGGTATCTATCACCTCCTGAGGTAGGTCACCAGTATTCTGCTCCTCATAGGACGCAGCTACTGTATCGGGGTTATCTCTCCCAAATACTACCAAAAGCCTCCTAAGCTTATCTATGGTAGCTTAAGAGCCAGTTTTGATACCATACCCTTTACAGGGAGCCCTTAGCCTGGTATAGGTAAAGTCCATATAAGGAGTCAGGCTAAGCTCCTGAGCCTAATTCTCTGTATCAATCATTACTGTTACTGAAGTTGGGACTTTTTTGGAGATGACAAAAAACTTACACAAAAGTACTTTTCCTAACTATAGTAAAAAGACTTTCACATTTCTAACTAATTAGCTTCAGGGACTTAGCCAAGGCCCTAGCAGTTAATTTTAGAAATTTGGAAAACTTAGACCAATTGAAAAAAATACACTAGGCTAAAGACAATTTGTAGATTTACTAATGTGGTTACTTATTGGCAGAGTGGTATCAGCAAATAGAAAGTCGAAGACCCCACCGCTGATCCACCATTGTAGGACGCTGGCTCTCTATATAGTGCACTAAAATGAAGTAGACTGTGTGGAGAGTCCAGTTGGACTCAGATTGATATACAAAGGCAAAAGTAGAACAGTTTAATGCTCTATTTGTGGTAGTGTGGGTGAGCAGTTAGGCTTATCAGAGGGTAGTGCTAAGCATTTTTGTACTCACAAAGGAAATAAATGAGACACACACTCAAGAATAAATCCGAGACCAATTTGTATAAATAACATAATTCTTTATATAATTTTTTAGACCAAGAACTTCATTCTAAGGTAAGTACTTTTTAACTTATGAGCATTTCCAGTTTGTAAGAGAGATCACTGTTGTGCGCAATTATGCACAATAGAAGTCAATTGGAGAAAATTGGAAAAAAGCATAGAAAATCGCACAGTGGGTTCTCAAAGTTTACCTTCTGGATTCTACTATGTAGCAGGGCTAGTACCAATGTTCAAGCACCAGACTTTAGGGAGCGTCCTGGATTCCACGGGAGTGGGGTGCTGAGGTCATTAGTAGCAGGTGCACTACAAAAATGGGGCCAACAAAAAACACACTGCACAGCTGGACTTAAAGGTAAGTCCGGGGGTCCCACTAGAGGGAGCATGTTGCAAAGGCCTCAGGACCACACGGGCACAGCTGGTTTGTTATTATTCAGGCTGGGGGGGCTGGGTGTAAGGCAGATAGGCAGCCAAGTGTCATGTATGAGATGGTCCTCGTGGTCAGGTCCAGGTAGGTTGCAGAGGTGATTCCGGGACAGGTTGGCCACTCATGGAGTGGGTCTCAGGGGTCTTGAAGTCCCACAATGGTTGTCTGCGTCCTGTGTCATTGGAGTCCCGATTGGACACTTTCTTCTCAGTCTTCGGTGATGGGGTTGGTATTCCTGGTATTGGCATGGCACAGCTCTGGTAGGCCCTGGTGTACTCTTACTTGGTAGCGGGACAGATCTGAACCTTCGGAACTGATGTACCTCTTCTTGCTTGGGTGCAGTATCAGAGTTGCCGGGAAGCAGCATTTCAGTAAACCGGACTTCACAGTTTGTTGCCTGCAGGCTGCAGGGGAGTAGCTCCTTTACTCCAAAGGAGGTTCTAAGCAATTTGTTGAAGGTTGGAGGTGCTCTGGTGTTCTTGGAGGCCTTACAGTTGCAGGATGAGAAAGCAGACCACCATGGTTGAATCCTGGAAGCATCCGGCATGGTTTGGAGCCAAGTTTTCTGCAGCAAGTCATCGGTTCTTGGGTCAGCAGCTCTTCTTTGTCCATTGCTCTTCTTAAGGCTAGAACATTTTAATGCTCTATTTGTGGTTGTGTGGGTGAGCAGTTAGGCTTATCAGAGGGTAGTGCTAAGCATTTTTGTACTCACAGAGGAACTAAATGAGACACACACTCAAGAATAAATCCGAGACCAATTTGTATAAATAACATAATTCTTTATATAATGTTTTAGACCAAGAACTTAATTCTAAGGTAAGTACTTTTTAACTTATGAGCATTTCCAGTTTGTAAGACTTCTTGCCCGTTGTCTTGGAAGTTTGGTCATAATTTAAGGCTCCAACACTTCTTTTTCACCCTGAGTTCTACACTGTACTCTTGTTTTTACACAAACCCATTCAGGTATACCTAACATCGCTGCATGGGTTTTCTTTTCAACCCTAGTCCATACTGAGGACTCTAAATCATTGCCAAGGAAACACTGGACAGGAATTGCAAAAGATACCACCATCCTTTTGTGACCAGTAATCCCTCCACATTCTAAAGACACCAAAACCATTGGATATACCTTAGCCTGATTGTCAGCATTATGGACCGTGAACATCTCTCCAAGCAAGTACTGGTATGAGAACCCAACACCTCCAAGAGGATATTACCCACTTTGTTCCAAAATCCCTGGAGATGGGGGCACTGCCAAAACTTATGGATATAATTTGCCATCTCTTCTCCGCATTTGGGGCAACATTTCACCTCTTGTTTGTTCAACTTTTTTTGTCAGCTTCTTAGGTGTCCAGTACGTTCTATGTATTGTGAATAAATTATTTTTTCTGAGAGGTGCAGATTTAATACTATACCAACATATAGACATTGATACTTGCCATAATGTTTGTATATCCAGCGTCGACAGGTCCTTCCTCTAAATCTCCTTGGGTAAGATGAAACTCCTCTCCTGCTGAGATGAACATCCAATACCAAATCAATACTTCATTCTTTTTTACCACATTCCCTTGAATTTTCCTCTCAATGTCATTATTTCCTGATCCATCCTTCCCTAGGGACCTTGCCCAGCTTGCTAGTTGGTAATACTTGAATTTAGAGAGTATTCCATTAGTCAAAGTTCAGAGTTGATTCCATCCTATTATTGTATTTTCTTTTATCAACGGGCCCAATTTCATTATGCCTTCATCTCTCAAAGGTGTTGATAGCCTGTTTTTCAAGCAGTACGGGGTTCCTGGGGAGGACCAGATTGGGGCCTAATCACTATAATATGGGATCTTCTGATTTGGTACCATAATCTGGAGGCTGACGATAGCACCTTTAGTTTCACCTTTTTAAAAAACTTTGGATGCCCATATTTATATAAAAAGAAACGGCCTTCCGATTGTGTCATAGCTTGCAAATATATGGGGTAAGTCTGGTGTTCTTTAAGTAATGTTCTTATATTCTTTAATTGAAAAGCTCTGTAGTACTGATAGAAATCTGGGCTGGCAATACCTCCATGCTCCTTTTTCCTTTGTAGCTTTTTCCAAGCTATTCTAACCCTCTTTGAAGCCCATATAAAGCTGCTCAGATCTCCTTGTAGCTTGCTAAACCATTCTTTCCTAAATTCCAGTGGTATAGTACTGAAGATATATGTAATTTTTGGGAGGACTGCCATCTTCAAGATATTGGAACGGTCCATAAATGATAGAGGGAGACTCTCCCAAACTTTCAATAGTACCAAGGTATCGTATCCATTCCTTTACTAAGTGATTATTGCTTTGAGAATTCTACTCCATAATTTCTGTTTTTTGTTGATTTACTTGATAACCTGAAATTTTTCCGAACTGCTCCAGGGTCTCTATTCTTCTATTATTCTGCCAAGCTATCAGTGAAGACCATTAGGTCATCCGCATAGAGGGCAACTTTCTTCTCCCATCCCTCAAACTTAAAAGGAGTTATCATATGATTAGATCTGAGGGCATTGGCCAATGGTTTAATATATAGATTGAAGAGAAGTGGGGAAGTGGGCATCCTTGCTGAGTCCCCCTTCTGATGACTAACCTCTCTGTGAGATTGCCATTAACCAAAACTCTAGCTGTTGGATTTTTATACAAATATTTTACTGCCCCAGAGAATACACTCCCAAGTTGTACGTTTCAATGACTTTGTGTAGAAAATGCCAGCTGACCCTGTCAAAAGCCTTTGCTGCGTCGAATGTGATCACTGATGGGGAATCCTTTCCTGAACAGCCACATCTATTGCCCCCACAAGTTCATGTGTCAATTCCTGAATTTGTCTTCCCCTGATAAAGCCTTTCTGATCTTAGTGTATCAGCTTATCAGCAACCTTTCCCAGTATCTTGGCCAGTATTTGGGTATAGATTTTATAGTCACTATTTAATAATGATATAGGCCTATACGATTCACAGTGTTTTGGGTCCTTCCCTGGTTTCAGTAATATACATATGATTGCTTTTTCCCAGGACTTCGGCAAGTCTTGTCCTTTTAAAAAGACAGCAGTAAATACCTCCGTCAGGGGGAGAACCAGATCTTCCTTTAGAGAGCTATATATTTCGTTAGGTAGTGCGTCTGAGCCAGCTGCTTTTGCCTTTTTAACACTTTTATCACACTCTCTACTTCTTCTGATGTTATTTCACCATTTAATTGATTCCTCTGCTCTTTTGATAAGGATAGAACTGCTGATTTTTAAGGTAACTATCTCTTTGCTCTCCTTAGGTCACTGTGTCCTCTGAGTAAATCTCTTGGAAGAATTTGGTGAAAGCACTCTCAATCTCTGAATCTTCTATACTTGGTTCTGTCTGAATCTCTCCTTGGATAGACAAGATCTTATTTCGATTTTGTTCTATTTTTATTTTCCAGGCTAACATTTTGCCACAACCCTCACCATACTCATAATGTGAAAGTTTGCTTGCCTCCCATTTACTTCTAGCTATAGGGCCAAAAGACTCTAGGCAGCTCCTCTTTTTTGCTTATTATTTCTTTTTCTATTTTGCCAATCTCTTGAGGGTTTTCGGCTTTCTCTACTACCCCACCTAGACGCTGTAATTCCTTTTATAGTTGTCTAATTTTTGTCCTAGTATTATTATGCCAGTAAGCTGCTAAGCTGATTAGCTTCCCCCGATCACTGCTTTGTATGCAACCCAGGTTACCTGTATAGAAGTCCTGGTTTTATTTGCTGAGAAGAACTGTTCCATATCTGTCCTCAACCTTTCCCTAACCAGCAGGTCTAAAAGCAGAGATCGGTCCAATGTCCACTCGGTATGGTTCGGGCCTTTTCAAAACATACCTCTATCCGAACTCCAGAGTGCTCAGACAGAAGTGCTGGTAGGTGCTCCACCCTCCTAACACTACTCCATAGAGCCTTGTCTACTAAGAAAAAATCTATCCTGGAGGCATGACCATGTTTTTTATTCCTAAAAGTGAATTTATATGTTTTAATCTCTTTTGCTTTCCATACATCTACCGGCCCCAAGTCCTCAAAATAATGTCTCAGCCATTCCTTCATTCTGGGTAAGTTTAATATATTCCTCACTGGTAATCTATCCTCCCTTGCATCTATGATCAAGTTAAAATCTCCGCCAACAATTACAGGGGGTTGAAGCATCCAGGAGGTGGGTATACAAAACCTGCAGGGGGGTGGGGTCATCCACATTTGGGCCGTAATATCCTACCAGGACGTATATTCTGTCGAACATTCTGACCTTTGCTATGACCCGTCTCCCCTTGGGGTCACAGCTAGCGGCTTCTATCACTGCTTTTACTGCCTTCTTAAATAGAATATTGAACCCCTTTACAAGGCACACCTGGTCAGGACAGATATATGTGTCCACCCAGCTTTGTTTCTTATTATTTCCCCCCATTCTGCCTTTAAGAGATGTGTTTCCTGTAAGATTATGATCTCTTATTTGCCGATTTTAAACACTCCAAAATCTTTGTCTTCTACTTCTGACCCGGAGGCCATTCAAGTTCCATGTTAGGAAATTGACTGACATTAGGCTTGCTTGTATCGTTCCAGATGACCCCCCCCTCCCTCTCCTTAGGTCCTGATACTCTTAGCTTCTCCCAAATTGGACACATTATTTTTCTTTTTTTTCCCATATGCTCCCACATTCATTGGGAATATATCATAGGACATTCTTGTGACACCCCACATCCCTCACCCTCCCTTGGAGAAGCCTCCCTTTATTCCTGGGGTAAGACATTATTGCCTGTTTCGAGATCCCTACTCTCTAGACATTAATTCTATTTCTTTTGTAGCACTTTGATCTGATTAATTAGAGACTCCACCTCCTTGGGGTCCCTTAAATTATGCATTTGATTACCCCACATTATTCTTAAAGATGCTGGGAAACGCATTTGGATTGTTGCTCCTAGGGTCTTTAATTCTTGCATGTGTTGCCCCAGCTCCCACTGCCTATGCTGCGTTGCTTTGGAGATATCTGATCATATTCTGAAAGCCCATTCATATTTGTATAAGATCCAGCTTTTAGAGCCTCACTTAAAATGTTCTCCTTCAAGACATATGTTCTGAAGTTTATCAAGATTCTTCTTGGGTTTTTCCTCGGCTTTCCTTTCCCATATGGGTCCCTATCCACCCTCTGGATGTCCCCTCCCAGTGTCCATGGCTCTGCCCAGCAGAAAAACTCTTTCAGGATATCGATCACAAAGCTTTTGATATTTTCCACTTCCAGTCCCTCTGAAACATTCAGGATCCTTAGATTGTTCCGCTTTGCCTGGTTTTCCAAGGATTACATTTTTTCTCTGAGGTCTTTCTCGTTTGCTTTCAGGGTCTGTGTTTCCTCCTTATTTGTCTCTACTTCTCTACCCAATTCATGTACAGTGGCCTCCACTGTTGTTATTCGCTCCATCAGGGTATTGATATTTGCCCCAGAGCTTCGCATGACCCTTGTATTTTAACTTGATTTCTTTCTGAGGTGGCGAAGTTCGCCCTCATTTCTGAAATTAGGGACTCAATCAATTTGTCTGTTCCTCTATGCTCCCCTGGGGAGTTTAACCCTGCCACTTGCAACTCCACCTGTGGTGTTGCTTGCATTTCTTGAATCAGGGAAGTAACACCAGCATCTTCCTCATCTACAGGTAGAGCATGGTATCTGTTGCAGCTAAGAATTTTCCCCCCTACCGGACTGTCCTGTGTCATATTCGAGCCTTCTCCCTTTTCTCCCTGTTAAGCTGGGAGAGCACTTGGGAAGTTCTGTTTAACTTAAAAAAGAGCATAATTAGGGGGTGAGTTTTTACTTTTGAGCCTGCTAATCTGGCTTGTGGTGGCACAGGAGGGGGCTCCAGATTTTGAGGAAGTGTAGCTCATTTTCCTTTCTTGCTACTTACAGGCAATGAGACAGAGGTTTTCCGTGTTGTGTCAGTAGTAATATTAAGTGCCAGGTTCCTCCTCCTTAGGCAGTATCTTATCCCTCTTTTATGGTTGAAATCCTGGACTTTTTCCTTTTGTATAACTTTGCCACCTTCTTTTATTTTTTCTTTGACCGGCTCTAATGTATTGTGATCTTGTGTTGAGCTATTTCCCTCACCTCTGTCAGCTCGATCACTTACCGGATGATGCGCCCACTCTGCCTGCTGCTTGTGTTCCGTTTCCTTCTCTGTGCCTCTTTCCTTCCCTGCGTTGTAAACAGTCCTGCCTCCACACAGCTGATGCTGCCTGGGCTCATTACCGTCTTACTCCGGAAGGAAACCCGAGCCACGGCCTTCCTGTTCCTGTGAAGGACTGCAGCTGCCTCTGCCCGCACAGTGTTCGCGGGGCTGCCAGGACTCAATCAACCCCTCTCGATCCCCGCTGTCCTCCTGACGCTCTGCCGGGAATCAGCACTTTCCTGGAGGGTTTAAGGTATTGTGGAGCAGATTATGTAAAAACGTACTTTTTTGGTCATTTACATAGCACATTCTGCCTAGAGAGCTCAGGAGCTCCCAGCCGGGCTCCTCAGCTGTCCGCCATGTTCTCCGTAAAGAGCCGGTGTTCATTAGAATCGCGGATATGCCCACTGATGACATCATTGATCATATCTCAAATGATGCCAGTCACCAGTAGGCAGTTATAGTTAGATCCCAGTTACCATAGGAAAAGCGTTTTTTTACTTGTCTATAACTTTGGTGCCAATTGGCGAATCTTCATGAAATTTTCCCCAAAAAAGTGTGCTGGTGATTCTTGTTGCACATGGAAAGTTTCGGGGCGATCCATCAAGCGGGGGCAAGAAAAAGAGGGTGTAAAAAAAAGTGAGTTTCTAATGTTAATTCCTCTAGGCTCTTTAGACACACCTGCAGCCTGAACGGCTGCACTAACTTCCACCAAATTTGGCAGAAAACTAGCTTTTGGTCCGCAGATTGTGCTTTTTGTTATTTGGTGTAAATCCATTCAGTAACTATTGAGAAATTCAATGAAATCAAAAATTGTATAACTGCAATTGCAGACAATTTGCAATGAATCGTGAATGCGCACACCAATAGGAATGCTGTGATTGGCTGGCCGCAACCTAAGCAGAGAGTTGCGGCTGCCATTTTAGTGTATCAGGACAGTCCCCGGAGCTGAAATCATACGGCACAACTTGGTATAAGGCATCCTGACCCCATGGGAGGCATATAATGATCTTTCAGGAACTCCACATGTCTACAATATGTCTCTAAACAGTTTTTCTTTCACACACAATATTCACAAATTCGTTACAAGTGCCAGCGCCCCATGTAAAGTGAATCGCGAATATCAGCAAAAAAAAACATTCAAAGATCCACTCTGACAATGATGCACCCACTCACAGACGCACTCTAAGAGTAATACACACAGTCACAAACCCAGTCACAGACACATGCACCCACTCACAGATCCGCTAATACACTCATGCACCCACTCACAGTCCCACTTAGGAATTCATCCACCCTGTCACAGACCTACTCTGAGAGTCATGGACACACTCAGAGACCCACACAGACACTGATGTACTCTCTAATAGACCCACTCAGACACTCATGCACCCATTGTTATGGACCCACAGAGAGACTCATGCACCCACTCAGATACAAATGCACCCACTTCCAGATGCACTCGGACTCATGCACCCACTCACAGGCACACTCAGAGACTCATGCACCCACTCACAGATGCACTTAGAGACTCACACACCAGTTTCCAGACCCACTCAGGACTCACACACCCATTGACAGTCCCACTTAGAGACCCATACACTCACTCACAGACCCACTCACAGACTTATGCACCCACACAGTCACTGGTGTTCCCACAAACATTTCTATTCAGACAGTCCGGCACCCACTCAAAGACCCATTCAGAGACTCACACACCCACTCACAGACCCATTCACACACTAACACACCGACTCACAGACTCACTCGGACACTCAAGCACCCTCTCACAGACCCACATAGAGACTCATGCACCGCTTAAAGATCCAATGAGATACTAATGCGCCCACTTACAGATACACTCAGAGACTCATGCACCCACTCATAGACACAATAGAGACTCATGCACCTACTCACAGCCATACTTAGAGACTCACACACCTACTTCCATACCCACTCAGGACTCACACACCCATTGACAATCCCACTTAAAGAACCACACACTCACTCACAGACCCATTCACGCACTAACACACAGACTCACAGACTCACTCGGACACTCATCCACCCTCTCACAGACCCACATAGAGACTCATGCACCGCTTAGAGATCCAATGAGATACTAATGCACCCACTTACAGATACACTCAGAGACTCCTGCACCTACTCATAGACACAATAGAGACTCATGCACCTACTCACAGCCATACTTAGAGACTCATACACCTACTTCCAGACCCACTCAGGACTCACACACCCATTGACAATCCCACTTAAAGACCCATACACTCACTTGCAGACTTATGCACCCACACAGTCACTGGTGTTCCTACTCACATTTCCACTCAGAAAGTCAGTTGCCCACTCACAGACCCATCCAGAGACTCACACACCCACTCACAGACCCATTCACACACTAATGCACCCACTCACTGACTCACTCAGACACTCACGCACCCTCTCACAGACCTACATAGAGACTCATGCACCTACTTAGAGATCCAATGAGATACTCATGCACCCACTTACAGATACCCTGAGAGACTCATGCACCCACTCACAGACACACTAGAGGCTCAGGCACTCACTCACAGATGCACTTTGTGACTCACACACCCACTTCCAGACCCACTCAGGACTCATGCTCCCACTCACAGTCCCACTCAGAGACCCAGGACACTCACTCACACACTTATGCACCTACTGACAGGCCCACACAGACACTGATGTACCCACTCACAGATCAACTGACAGTCATGCACCCTCTCACAGACCGACTCAGAGACTCACGCACCTACTTACAGATATACTCAGAGACTCACACACCCACTCACATAGTTACTGAGACTGATATGCACCTACTCACAGGCACACTTAGACACTTGCACCCACTGACAAACCCAGTCAGACACTGATGCAGCCATTCACAGACCCACTCAAAGACTCATGTACCCACTGAGAGACTCATTCAGATACCCATGTGCCCATTCGCAGACCAACTCAGACACTTATGCAGCCACTTTCTTACCTACTAAGAGACTCACACACCCACTCACAGATCCGCTCAGACACCTATGTACCCACTCACAGACCCACAGAGAGACTCATGCACCCACTGAGAGATCCACTGAGATACTCATGCTCTCACTCACAGATGTACTCAGAGACTCATGCACCTACTCACAGATGCATTGAGACTCATGCAGCCACTCACAGATGCACTTAGGGACTCACACACCTACTCACATTCTCAGTCTGATTCTCACACATGCTCTTATAGACATAGTGAATCTTTCGCATACACTGACAGATCCACTCACTCATGCACTCGCTCAGAGACCCAGTCATATTCACATGCACTCACTCTGAGATCATACAGACACTCACACACTCAAAGACCCATTGATAGTCTGATGCAGCCACTCACAGACCCGCTCAAACACTTAGAGACCCACTCAGAGACTCATGCATCAGTCACAAACTCTGTCAGAGACTCAAACACCTACTCAGAGACCCACACAGACACTGAAGCACCCACTCACAGGCACAATCAGAGACTCATGCACCCAGTCACACACCCATTCAGAGATGCATGCACAAACTCACAGACCCACTCAGAGACTCATGTACCCACTCACAGACCCACTCAGACACTCTTGCACCCACTCATAGACACCGCTCAGACACTCATGCACCCACTCACAGATCCAGAGAATGATACACCCTCTCACAGACCCACTCAGATACTTACACACCCACTCACAGATCCACTCAGACACTCACACACCCACGTACAGACTCACACAGACACTTATACACCCGCTCAGAGACCCACTGACACAGTTATGCACTCATTCACAGATCCCAATCAAACACTCATCAACGTTCTCACAGACATATTCAGAGACGCATATATGTTTTATAGAGTTATTTAGAAAGTAACATATCTAGTGTGATGGTTAGAATCAATTATATAGTTATACATTTTAAGTGTGCTAGTGGCTATTTAATGTTTGCTTTGTTTTGCGATTTTGCCATGTATTCGTGAATATTGTGACATTGTCATGAATATTTGAATACATTTTAAAATAAAAGATATTTATAAATGACTTATAAACAACATTTTGTTCACTAGGGTTGCTCTTATAAGAGCCTTTGTGTTCATTGTGTGTATATGACAGCTACTCATAAGATGGGATGCAGAGTTTCATGTTGCTGAAAAACACTCTGTTGGCTTCATCTGTAAAGTGAACTCCATCACTTCTATAGATTCCATGCATGTTGAAAAGCAAGTTGTTGTTGTAGGTAGAGCCCTTGTTATGGTCTCTGAGGAATGCAGAAACAGTTTTATTTACCTGTTTCCCTGCTTTGTCAATCTGTGGACAGAAATGATTAGACCACTTCCATTTCTGCGCTTGGCATATGTTGGAGTACACCAAGATAGTGTGAGGGAAAAGTTTAATAAATTGTACAAAGGTATCCTTCGTTAGGATTTCCAGTCCTACCCCAGTCGGTGTGCCTATATCCTTGCCACAACAGAGCACAATGATGAGGTCATGGAGTTAGGAATCCACAATGGTTTTAACCAAAGGCAGTAATTGATGCTACTTCAAACCTCTCTGGCCAATCCAAGTAATATCCACATTAGCCAAACCCACGTCCTTGTCAATACCACTCTTTCCTGCAGACTCTCTAGCCCAAAAGACATATCTGTGGCCCACAATCCACATGCTAACCATTTTGAAGTGAAGCAGCAGAAGGAGACAGTAGAAGGCTGGAGCTGATTGAGACAGTTTTTGAAATGAAGGCAGTTAAAATGAAGTTGTGCTCCTGGTTTAAAAAAACATACTTGACTGGATGCTGTGAATATGGAGATTAATACAATTAGGTAGTGTCAAGAAAGCTTGAGTATCTACAACTGTAATTGGCTGCAGGAAAAATAAAAAAGTGTAATACAGACTTGGATATGCTTTTAATTCTGTACTGTAAACAGCACCTGCTGCCGCTTATTTTGTAACTAGCAAGGCCCTTCTAGAATGTTCTGTGAACTTTTAACCTACTGGTTGTAGTGCGTTGCTATGGAGACTGTGCTAAAAGTGTATTGGGGAAGGATATTAAAAAGAGAGTCATCTGTTTTAAGAAATTAAAGATCTTTAGACTGATTGTTGTGTAACAAGGATTACATTTCCTAGTGACTGCTTGCTAATGAAGTGTACTGTACTCTTAAATTCATAAAATTACCAAGCTAAATATGTTTTGTGACTACCGTTATCTTCCCAAATTCATTGCGAGGATCACATATAAGTCACGAATATGCACAAATAGTCTTCGATTTTGGGATTCTTTGTAAAAGTGAGTGAAAGGGTTAACACTTAGGGCCTCATTACGATGTCGGTAGGAAAGCATTCCAACTGACTCCTTGTCGGAATTGGTTCCGACCGACTCGGGTTTGGCGAGTCCGACCGACCTTTTACGATGTTTCCGAACACCGTTGGGTTGGACTCCCATTGACTTCAATGGAAGCCTGTGTTCTGACCGACAACACAGGCTCCCATTGAAAAAAGGGGTGGTTGCAGAAAACCTTGCACCCTGTAGCAGGAACACCATGGTGCCTGCCACACTGTGCATGGTTGTAAAGAGGGGTCTTATGGGGACCCCCACGGACCCCAACCGGAGGCCTCCGGATGAAGGGGGGCCTCATACGGGCTCCCAAAGTCAGTTTCTGACAGCCATTCCATGTCAGACAGACCGATTCGGAAAGTCTGTCCGAATCCGACATCGTAATCGCTCGGTCAGAAGCGTGGTCCGCAGAGCTGTATGGTTCGGCTCCGACTGACTCGGAGTCTCCGAATGCTGGTCGAAACCGAGTCGGAAAGGTAGAATGGTTACTTTCTAACGTAATCGGTTGGCTGGAAATGTTTCTGAGTCGGTTGGAAACATGTATTCCGACACAGGTTAGGAAAATCCGAATGCCGTTCGGAGCCTTTCCAACCGACATCGTAATGAGGCTCATAGTGTTTCTCTCTCTGCTAGTGGGGTAAGGCAGCAATATAAACATGCTTTTCGTATTTTAGTTTTGAAAGTCCAGGGCTAAATGGTAACTATAACTGCTAAATTTATCTGGTTTTGTATGAGTGAAATGTGAGGTCAACTATAAAGTCCCTGTAACATTTGTCTTTTTCAGTGAAGATATCTATATATTTATAGTTTTTTTTAAGTAAATCAAAAACAATGTTGGAAAGGTACAAGTGTGCTGAGAGATACTAGGCAACCTCATTATTTAAACACATATCTAAACTTAAAACCTTAACACTAATTAGAAACATAGGGTCAATAAAACTACCTGGGCACCTTTTCTCCTAAGTCAACTCAGCGCAGACCAGAATGACTTAAATAACTTCCAACCAGTATCCAGTCTTCCTTTCTTTGTTAAATTGGTAGAAAAATGCACCCACCATCAACTATTCGAATACATCAAAAATGTTGACCTCCTGGACAAACACCAATCAGGTTTCAGGCCTGGACACAATATTGAGGTAACCCCTCTCCACATCCTAGTTGATATACAAACATCTCTAGACCAAAACTAATTCTGTCTCTTAATACTTCTAGATTTATCAGGGGTATTCAACACAGTCAGCCAAAAACGCTTCAAGTCCCTGCATGGCCTTGGCCCTGAGCAACTATCACAACACCTTAAGCCTTGCATTCCCTCAAGATCCCTTAGATCAGCAGCCAGGGAAAATCTTATTGTTCCAAGATTAAAAAAACTGAGATGGCGTTGTAGGAGTTTTGCCACCACTACTGCTAAGCTCTGGAACTCCAGTCCAATAACCTTTAAAAAAGAATATACTCTATTAAGATTTAGGAAAGGCCTGAAAAATTGGCTATTTAGACAATGACCCCATCCTCCTCTCTTTGAGAAGGTAGCACCTAGACGCCCCAGGGTATATGTTGCGCTCTATATATTCTCATTACATTACAGAAAATCTTGAATTCAGAATGGGATTGACAGGAGCTGTCCTTATCTGGTTCACCTCCTTCAGGCAGAACCCACAACAGAGAGGCAAAATCGGCATCAACCTTTCTATTGTAGCAGACATTGACGGGGTGCCCTGCAAGGATCTACAATCTCACCTACACTCTTCAATTTATACATTGAACCACTCACTGAAATCTTTAAACAATCAGAAATCTCATACCACATGTATGCTGATGATACTCAGCTATAAACAAAAACCTTCTCTCATAAGGATATACCCGGAGACTGGATGACACCATGAACAAAACACAGGAATGGCTGGCACACAACCATCTAAAACTCAACCCAACAAAAACTGAATTCATTTTCTTCTCCCATCCTCTCCCCTTAAATCCCCTCAATAGAAACTTGGTTCTGTGAGTCACTATTAGGAAGGGGCATGCCAAGGGCATCCCTTCCTAATAGCGAGTCGTAGGAGGATGTAAGATTGTTTAGTGACAGCAAATGCTGTCACCATTTTCAAATTGGTGGTAAGCCATTCACAAACAGGAAGGGGTCACCAGGGGAGCCCTTCCCCTTTGTGATTGGCAGCCAAAATGTTTTTTAGGAGCAGGCTGTGGTCCCATGGACCACAGCCTGCTCTTAAAAAATGAAACTGAAATGTTTAATTTTTATTTTTTGAATGCATACCATTTTTCGTAAGGAAAATGGGCTGCATTTCAAAAACAAAATGCTTTATTGAAAAAGCAGCCACAGACTTGGTGGTCTGCTGACCCCAGCAGGCCACTATCCCTCTGAGTGCCAGCCATTCCCAATATTTTGCAAAATTCAACCTGCCTCATGAATATTAATGAAGCAGGTCCTTTGTGACTTATTTGGGTACCGCAAATAGTCTCTCAGACACTGTTGTACATCAGTGTTTACAACTCACAATTTGTGAGTTGCAAAAAAATGCAAATTGCGAGTCACAAAAACTGAGAGTTGTACATCTGGCCCAAAATCTCAATTTGCTAAAGTGCACCCCAACCATCTGTGACTCTGTAAAATCACTAGGCATAATACTAGACTCTAACTTAAACATGCAAGCCCACATACAAACTGCAACAAAAAGTGCTAACCTACATCTGCACCTACTAAGAAAATAAACCCTTCATACCACTAGGTGACCTCAAACCAGCGGTTCAGTCGCTAGCACTCTCAAAATAAGATTATGGGAGTGCCACACTCATAGGTCTATTAAAAACCAGCCTAGCCCCAATGAAAGGAACATTAAATGCAACAGCAAGATTATTAACAGGTACACATCGGTATGACCACATCTGACCATCACTCAGAACCCTCAAATGGCTCCCAGTTGAAGCTAGGATCCAGCTGAAGGTGGTTTGCATAACACACAAAGCCCTTCATAGCTCTGATCCTCAATACATGGTAAATAAGATCAAGCTTTCAGGAGGTGGATGAGATTCGAGAAGTGCTAAATCCCTAATACTAGAACCCCCAAGATTCAAAACAAGCATTTGCAATGCAAAAGGTCTCACATTTGCGAGAGTTTAGCTATTGGCATTGTAAATGACAATGCCTTTTATTTATCTGTTTTGATAATTAACACATAAATAAAAGGCATTGTAATTTACAATGCCAAAAGATCAAACTCTTGTAAATGCGAGACCTATTGCTTGCACTGAATGTTGCAGGAAAGCATGTGGTGCCTGCAGTAGGAGAAACTCATTAAAGAAAATAGTGAGTACAGACTAAATAAGACATACAGTGTAACAACCGAAGGTAAAGGGCCAGTCCTCATGGGAGGTTACAAATGAAGACAAGGCGGTACTAAGGAGGGACTAAGAAGCCTAATAATCAATCAGAAGCCAGCATTTACGAACGACAATGACATAAGCCAATGACAAATATGGGTGGAAAGTGGGTGGGGCTTCAAGTCCATACTCTAATACAGCATGCCTCGCAGAGCAGCTCATGCTCTGCCCAGGCTTGACCTAAAAAGGAAAACTCACAGATGATCTTTCGCTTGATCTGCTCCAAAAATCTGAAACTCCCTACCGCCCTCAACAAGAGCAATTACCTCACACAGGCTTTTCAAGAAGGAAGTTAAAGCCGTACTACTAGAAAAACATGTGCCTTAGAGAGTGATTTTTGAAACTGTTATCCACTTTATTTTATACTGCAGCCTATTGCTTGCCAGGTAGGTCGCTCCCCCACCACACAGCTCCGCCTGTGTTGTCTGCCCGCTGCTTCTGCAGGTAAGATCGCCCCTCCGCTTGTGGCCCCGGTGCCCGTATTTCTTGCTTGTCTCCCCATTTTCCTTCTGTGCCCCTCGCTGCCCCATTTGCGCTGTGCCTGTAATTCTGTCTGTTTTTCTCCCCCTTTTTCCTTTCTGTGCCCCTCGCTGCCCCATTTGCGTTGTGCCTGTAACTCTGTCTGTTTTGTCTCCCCCCTTTTTCCTTTCTGTGCCCCTCGCTGCCCCATTTGCATTGTGCCCGTAATTCTGTCTGTTTTTCTCCCCCATTTTCCTTTCTGTGCCCCTCGCTGCCCCATTTGCGTTGTGCCCGTAATTCTGTCTGTTTTCTCCCCCTTTTTCCTTTCTGTGCCCCTCGCTGCCCCATTTGCATTGTGCCTGTAATTCTGTCTGTTTTTCTCCCCCATTTTCCTTTCTGTGCCCCTCGCTGCCCCATTTGCGTTGTGCCCGTAATTCTGTCTGTTTTTCTCCCCCATTTTCCTTTCTGTGCCCCTCGCTGCCCCATTTGCGTTGTGCCTGTAACTCTGTCTGTTTTTCTCCCCCTTTTTCCTTTCTGTGCCCCTCGCTGCCCCATTTGCATTGTGCCCGTAATTCTGTCTGTTTTTCTCCCCCATTTTCCTTTCTGTGCCCCTCGCTGCCCCATTTGCGTTGTGCCCGTAATTCTGTCTGTTTTCTCCCCCTTTTTCCTTTCTGTGCCCCTCGCTGCCCCATTTGCATTGTGCCTGTAATTCTGTCTGTTTTTCTCCCCCATTTTCCTTTCTGTACCCCTCGCTGCCCCATTTGCGTTGTGCCCGTAATTCTGTCTGTTTTTCTCCCCCATTTTCCTTTCTGTGCCCCTCGCTGCCCCATTTGCGTTGTGCCCGTAATTCTGTCTGTTTTTCTCCCCCATTTTCCTTTCTGTGCCCCTCGCTGCCCCATTTGCGTTGTGCCCATATTTTTGTCTGTTTTCTCTCCCCTTGTACTTTTGTGCCCCCGCTGCCTCTCGCCATTCCCGCCGCTGCGTCCCTGCGGCCCCGCCCCCTGACTGCCCATTCGCTGCCCCTGCCTCCCGCCTCCCAGCTGCTCCTCCCTCCCACCTCCCCATAAATGGCGGCCGCTGCGCGGTGAGGAGAGCGACCCTTGACCTTGCCAGGTAGGTCGCTCCCCACCACACAGCTCCGCCTGTGTTGTCTGCCCGCTGCTTCTGCAGGTAAGATCGCCCTCCGCTTGTGGCCCCGGTGCCCGTATTTCTTGCTTGTCTCCCCATTTTCCTTCTGTGCCCCTCGCTGCCCCATTTGCGCTGTGCCTGTAATTCTGTCTGTTTTTCTCCCCTTTTTTCCTTTCTGTGCCCCTCGCTGCCCCATTTGCGTTGTGCCTGTAACTCTGTCTGTTTTTCTCCCCCCTTTTTCCTTTCTGTGCCCCTCGCTGCCCCATTTGCATTGTGCCCGTAATTCTGTCTGTTTTTCTCCCCCATTTTCCTTTCTGTGCCCCTCGCTGCCCCATTTGCGTTGTGCCCGTAATTCTGTCTGTTTTTCTCCCCCTTTTTCCTTTCTGTGCCCCTCGCTGCCCCATTTGCATTGTGCCTGTAATTCTGTCTGTTTTTCTCCCCCATTTTCCTTTCTGTACCCCTCGCTGCCCCATTTGCGTTGTGCCCGTAATTCTGTCTGTTTTTCTCCCCCATTTTCCTTTCTGTGCCCCTCGCTGCCCCATTTGCGTTGTGCCCGTAATTCTGTCTGTTTTTCTCCCCCTTTTTCCTTTCTGTGCCCCTCGCTGCCCCATTTGCATTGTGCCTGTAATTCTGTCTGTTTTTCTCCCCCATTTTCCTTTCTGTGCCCCTCGCTGCCCCATTTGCGTTGTGCCCGTAATTCTGTCTGTTTTTCTCCCCCATTTTCCTTTCTGTGCCCCTCGCTGCCCCATTTGCGTTGTGCCCGTAATTCTGTCTGTTTTCTCCCCCCTTTTTCCTTTCTGTGCCCCTCGCTGCCCCATTTGCGTTGTGCCTGTAATTCTGTCTGTTTTTCTCCCCCCATTTTCCTTTCTGTGCCCCTCGCTGCCCCATTTGCGTTGTGCCCGTAATTCTGTCTGTTTTTCTCCCCCATTTTCCTTTCTGTGCCCCTCACTGCCCCATTTGCGTTGTGCCCGTAACTCTGTCTGTTTTTCTCCCCCTTTTTCCTTTCTGTGCCCCTCGCTGCCCCATTTGCATTGTGCCCGTAATTCTGTCTGTTTTTCTCCCCCATTTTCCTTTCTGTGCCCCTCGCTGCCCCATTTGCGTTGTGCCCGTAATTCTGTCTGTTTTTCTCCCCCTTTTTCCTTTCTGTGCCCCTCGCTGCCCCATTTGCATTGTGCCTGTAATTCTGTCTGTTTTTCTCCCCCCATTTTCCTTTCTGTACCCCTCGCTGCCCCATTTGCGTTGTGCCCGTAATTCTGTCTGTTTTTCTCCCCATTTTCCTTTCTGTGCCCCTCGCTGCCCCATTTGCGTTGTGCCCGTAATTCTGTCTGTTTTTCTCCCCCATTTTCCTTTCTGTGCCCCTCGCTGCCCCATTTGCGTTGTGCCCATATTTTTTGTCTGTTTTCTCTCCCCTTGTACTTTTGTGCCCCCGCTGCCTCTCGCCATTCCCGCCGCTGCGTCCCCTGCGGCCCCGCCCCCTGACTGCCCATTCGCTGCCCCTGCCTCCCGCCTCCCAGCTGCTCCTCCCTCCCACCTCCCCATAAATGGCGGCCGCTGCGCGTCGCGCCGCTGGCGCGCCGAGGCGCGCCAAGGCCAGCCCGTCTGCGCCCGTCCGCGACTGGACCGCGCCCAGCGCCAGAACCCCTGGATCCCACCGATGCAACACTACTCGACGGACCTACGACGCCGCCACCCTCACCGCACTCAATGCCGGCCGGAACCCTGCCTGCTACCGAGCCTCACCGAGACGCACCCACGGACCCTTCACCTGCCAAACCTGCCGATTCACCTGCCCCCGGACGTGCACCACCTCCGCCAAGTCGAGCACCAGCAGCAACCACCTGAAATGCATCCTGTTGAACACCCGCTCCGTCCACAGGCACGCCGTGGAACTCTGGGACCTGCTCGACGCAACAGCACCGGACATCGCCTTCCTCACCGAAACCTGGATGAACGCCTCCTCAGCGCCCGACATCGCCATAGCCATCCCGGACGGATACAAGATCACCCGGAGGGACCGCGTCAACCAGACGGGAGGAGGCATCGCCATCGTACACAAGAACACCATCCGCATCTCGACTAACTCCGACGAGACCTTCACCGCCGCCGAACACCTACACTTCCAGATACACACTGACCCCAAGACCACCCTCCGAGGCACCCTCATCTACAGACCCCCGGGACCACGCACACTATTCAGCGAAGACATCGCAGACTTCATCAGCCCGCACGCCATGCCCTCCGCCGACTACATCCTCCTAGGGGACCTCAACTTCCACCTGGAGAACAACAACGACAGAAACACCACCGCCCTGCTGGACAACCTCACCAACCTCGGACTCAAGCAACTGGTGAACACGCCCACCCACTACGCCGGCCACACGCTTGACCCCATCTTCTCTTCCAGCAAGCACATCTCCTTCAGCCACGCCACCGGACTCCACTGGACCGACCACAGCTGCGTCCACTTCAGCTTCAGAAAGACTGCGACCCACCACCACCCGCAACAGGCTCCCCGCCGGAGCTGGAGCAAGATCACCGCCGAGCAGCTCACCGCCTCCCTCAGCCAGAACACACCCACCAACACAACGGACCCAAACGAAGCAGCCAGCAACCTCGCCAAGTGGCTGACCGCCTGCGCCGACGACCTCGCACCACTAAAAACCCTCCCAGCAGACCCGGAAGCAAGAAAACCCCTTGGTTCACCAACGAACTCAAGGAATCCAAGAAGAACTGCCGCACTCTCGAGAAAACCTGGCGACTCGACCAGACCACAGACAACAGGACCGCCCTCAAGCACGCCACCCGCAAACACCACCAGCTGATCCGTGCCACCAAGAAGTCGGCACTCAAAGAACGACTGGACAACAACGCCCACGACAGCAAGGAACTTTTCAGCATCGTCAAAGAGTTCTCCAACTCCAGCGCCGGAAACAACGACATCACCCCTCGCAAGACCTCTGCAACTCACTCGCCGCGTTCTTCCACCGCAAGATCACCGACATACATAACAGCTTCGACGCACAAACCACGCACCCTACCGCCGAACCAACGCCCGCCACCACCACCCTCTGCAACTGGACCCCGATCAGCACCGAAGACACCACCCGCACGATGAACTCCATCCACTCCGGATCACCAACCGACCCCTGCCCACACCACGTCTTCAACAAAGCCGACGCCACCATCGCACCCCATCTCCGGGACATCATCAACTCCTCCTTCCACACCGCCACCTTCCCGGAGAGCTGGAAGCACGCCCGAGCTTACCGCCCTCCTGAAGAAACCAACGGCGGACCCCACCGACCTCAAGAACTACCGTCCCATCTCGCTCCTTCCGTTTCCGGCCAAAGTCATCGAGAAGACCGTCAACAGACAGCTTGCCGCCTTCCTCGAGACGAATGGATCCCTCGACCCCTCGCAGTCCGGGTTTCGGGCCAACCACAGCACCGAGACCGCCCTTATCGCAGCCACCGACGACATCAGAACCCTAACCGACAACGGGGAAACAGCAGCCCTCATCCTCTTGGACCTCTCCGCGGCGTTCGACACCGTCTGCCACCGCACCCTAGTGAAGCGCCTCAGCAACATCGGAATCCGAGAGAAAGCACTGGAATGGATCATCTCGTTCCTCGCCGGAAGAACCCAGAGACTCCGCCTCCCCCCGTTCAGATCCGAGGCCACCAAAGTCATCTGCGGCGTTCCACAAGGATCTTCACTCAGTCCAACCCTCTTCAACGTCTACATGAGCCCCCTCGCAGCCATCGCACGCCAACACAACCTCAACATCATCTCCTACGCCGACGACACCCAGCTGATCCTCTCCCTCACCAACGACCCCACCACCGCCAGAGCCAACCTACACGACGGGATGAGAGACGTCGCCGACTGGATGAGGAACAGCCGCCTTAAACTGAACTCAGACAAGACGGAAGTCCTCATCCTGGGCTCATCACCCTCCGCCTGGGACGACTCCTGGTGGCCCCCGGCCCTGGGCACCGCGCCCAAGCCAACGGACCACGCACGCAACCTGGGCTTCATCCTGGACTCCTCCCTGTCGATGACCAGACAAGTCAACGCCGTCTCATCTTCGTGCTTCAACACCCTGCGCATGCTCCGCAAGATCTTCAGATGGATCCCCACTGAAACCAGGAAGACCGTCACCCAGGCACTCGTCACCAGCCGACTGGACTATGGGAACACCCTCTACGCCGGAACCACAGCCAAACTTCAAAAAGACTCCAGCGCATCCAGAACGCCTCCGCACGACTCATCCTGGACATCCCCCAACACAGCCACATCACCGGACACCTGAAAGACCTGCACTGGCTCCCCGTCAGCAAGAGAATCACGTTCAGACTCCTCACCCACGCACACAAGGCCCTCCACGACCTGGGCCCAAAGTACCTCAACGACCGCATGACCTTCTACACGCCCACCCGCCAGCTACGATCAGCCAGCCACGCCCTCGCCACCGTACCACGCATCCGCAGAACCACCGCCGGAGGAAGATCCTTCTCCTACCTGGCAGCCAAGACCTGGAACTCCCTCCCCACTCACCTTCGGCGAACCCAGGACCATCTCTCCTTCAGGAAGCAGCTCAAGACCTGGCTGTTCGAGCAGTAACTTACCCCCCCCCCAGCGCCTTGAGACCCTCCCGGGTGAGTAGCGCGCTCTATAAATGCCGTGATTGATTGATTGATTGCTCCATATTTCACGCTACGAACACTACGTACAGCGGTCCTTATTTTATATTTGTATCCCATTGTTTCATACCTTACCATGAGAATGTTGTACGAAATATCATATGTGACAGGTATTTTAATGTACTGCAACCCTCTTCAGCTAGCTTGTTGAACAGTGCTCTGATACCGTGATGGTCATGTTCGCGCTTTATAAAACATATTAAATTGAACTAGATAAACAGCTCTGAAAAACTCACTTGTCTCTTACAAAGGAAAATTAATATCTATTTAGAGAAAATGTGCCTCCTCACCTTGCCTCGCTGTATTATCGGCTTACAAATTACATCTTAGTTGAAATTTCATTTAGGATGTAACCCAATTTTTGCTCTTGTAATTTTTGTTCCAAGGTGCAGACAAAACAGAGATTTGTCTTTTCATATTTAATATCATTGACCCAATTCTGGGACAGGCAGAGCTTAATTGCTGCATCGAATTCCGTTCTGCCTGATTTTGAGTTTGTAGGTTTTTCGACATCCAATTTTTTGGGTATGAGAGAACCAGAACTGATTTTTTCTGCCAGTGATTCTCGACAGAGAAATCACATTAGACTTTGGATGCATGAGCATTTCCCATTTTGTCTTAAAAAAATATTTTCATGTGATTTAACAACTGGGAGAAATGGTTCCACACTGTAATTCCCCATTACATGGGAGTTAAATCATACATGGATGATACTATGACGGTTTAAACTGAAAACTAATGGCAACTTTGCAGTACTGTCCAACTCGTAATCATTGTCCAAGATATTCAATATTATCTATCTCCCATGTGATAATCGACTGTCCCTTATTTTGGACATTTGCAGAATTTTTTTAAAGGCCATTTTATAAAGTAATCTCATCACATGATGCAAACAGCCAATCATATTATAGCAAACATGTTATTTTTAGATTATACGATGGGCTGGTCCATCTTTTTATGAGCTGTTAAACAACATTTGATTTAACTATTGGTGATTTTATATGTGTCAGATGAGATGCAAGTGATGAAATGGAAAGTGCAAGAGTAATTACCGAAGGTCCCCATTGGTTTAAGCATTTGACATTATTTGATGTTGTGCTATTTAATTCAGTTACCCCAAAGAGTGTGGAAGTGCCCTGAGCTTACTGTGCCCTCGGATCTTAAATTACATTTCAGTTGTGGAACCCACTAAGGCAGAAATATTAACAATGGGGCATATTAGCAAGAAGAGGCGATAATCATCGCTAACCTTGCTTAGCGTGATTTTTTTTATCGCCGGCTATCGCTGGAATATATCGCCACGCTAACGCTGTATTAGCAACGATTAGCACTATGGCGATGACTATTCCAGCGATAGCGGGAAATGGGCCAACATCGCTGAAAAACCATCGATGTTGCATGGAGAAGGGAGAACACCTTGCTGATACGACCCTGTGGTCGTATCAGCATAATCCACCCCCATGTTAGGTATGGCTAACACCTGCTAATTGCAGGTGTTAAATAAATGGCGATGACCTCGGGTAGCGCGACTTTTCACGTCGCTAACTGGGGCCATGGCCACCTTGCTAATAGGCGATAGGCCTGTTAGCGGGTGTTTCCCAGGTTTGTTCGTCGGGAACGCCCACTTTGCATGTCATTAGCGATAAATATCGCTGACATGCAAAGCGGTAAACAAACGGGCGCTAATGCCCGCAAACTGTCGCTAACTGCTGTTAGAGACAGTTTGCTGATAGGGCGATATGAATATCGCCGCTTTAGCGGCAAAAAGTGCCGCTAAAGCGGCGATAGTGCCCTTGCTAATATGCCCCAATGTTCCTTGTGTTCCTGTTTCAAATTAACTGGCCTAGTAGTTTTAGCTTGTTTCTCGCCATTTGGCCGGGGCCCAGAATAAAATAAAATATATATTGTTGATCCCTGTGTGCAATAAATGAATAAATAAATAAATGAGGTCAAACTGAATTCAAGCATTTGCTCAAACTGATTCATGCTTTTCCACCCTTTACTTAGGACCTTGATGATAGCCAATCAAGAAACTTACATGTCCCGACCCGACCGTCTGAAGAGTATGGGCCATATCATCTTCATTTGAGACACACTAAGATACGGAAGTGGATTCCTACCCACAATCCTTGAACATTTGGACATGTGCCCATTTTCTCCTTCTACGTGCTTTGGATGAGTAAATGCTACACTGGATGAAGCAAAAGCGTTTAAGTTTATATATGAATGCACACTTGTCTGTTCACTCACCGATAGTCACTCTGGAACAGATTTATTAAGGACTTGCGTTGCCCTTGTGGCATGCAAGGTGAAGCAAGGGCAACGCAGGGCCTTAAGTGAGATTTACTATGCCACGGAGAGCCTCCTCGGGGTGCTCAGCGTGGAATAGTAAATCTGGAGTAATATAAGGCAGCACAAGTCGCTGCCTTGTGTTACTCTACCCTGGGAAGCCCTTCCTTGGGTGGAGCGTGGATGTTCCCATGCATCCACCCATGTTTTTTGGCACATTCCCAGACTTACTAACACTACCAAACCTGAGAAAGGGTCAAAATTGTATGTGTTCCCCAGGGAGGAGCAATGAGGAAAAATATGTTTCTTTCTTCTCGTTTTTTCTCTTTCTATCTGTGATGCATTCTGCAGCACAAACAGAAAGAGGAAAAAGCATCAGAGGATTATTTTTGTGTAGAAATGTGTTCCTTCCTGCACAAAAACAATGCTGGCTGTAATGCAGGCACCCTTGCACCATGGTGCAAGGATGCATGCGTTGGTGCTTGGCAGCAGCACAGACAGAGAGTAGGAATGTGCTATATCTTTCCATCATGCCCTTTCCATTTGACCCAGCTCAGCAAGTTGTCTTGCTACATTGCACCAAATATTAGTAATTCTGCTCCACTGTTTTTCTTCTTGGTTTTCTGTCAATGGGGTCACCGATGCACTTACATCAGTTCACAAATAATGTGATGCACGCTGTAATAAATCATAGTCCATAATTTGAACATGTTCTCTCTGTCTGCACATTTGTTCATTATAGTAAATTTTACTGTGAAAAAATGCATTTTCTAAAATGAGATTCATGTGAACCATTATCTTTTTTCTAGCTTACATGAGGGCACCCAGGAGAGAGGCATTTGCTAACTCCAAGACACGAGGAAGCAGATCAGTCCAAGGTATGAAAAAATTGCTAATAGGGTTGAGAAACACTAAAACTAAGAATGAGAATGACACTGCAACAGGGAAGCTACTACTCTGGGTTAAGAGAGAAGTTTATACTCTTAAGGGGTATTACATATGACCTTCAATACATACGCAATGGGACAGAAACAAGAGTACACCATCTTTGGGACATGAAGGGTTGAGGGTTAAGCTCATACTGGAACAGTTATCGAACAGACTCTGGAACATGAACATATGAACATAGGCGAATACACATCAATTCAATTATTTATTATGATTTGGAGTGCCGAGGAGTTCTACATAAAAACGTATACAAACAACTCCACCGACACTTAAAAACAAGCTGATAAAAGACAAAAAGCATCAGCGATTACAGTTTTCGTAAAATAATACAAAATTCATAGTTTCATGTGAATTACAAAGAGGTGCGATGTGAACGCAAAATCAATTTCAGAGTCCTTTCAAATACAAAACTAACAAGGGTAGGGTAAAGCGAGTAATACCATTAGATTCTTAGACGACTTCGACTATACATTTACGAGGATGCTAAAATATATTTATAAAAATGCATTTATTTTAACGAAGATTAAGATCCATAGAGATTAAAAAGTTCTAAAATTCGGTATACAGTGCACAATAAGTAGCAGCATAAAGGATGACAAAAAGTGCGAGTGCTCGAGCATGAAACAAATTCAAAAATCTTTAAAAAAATCTGATTATTATTCAGTTTCCGTGCACAAAGCCTAACAGATGCAGTTTTCCTGGTTAATAGGTATGCAGTTGTACATGACGGTATTCATAGCAGCATACAAGGAGATGAAAGTGCAAGAGCGCAACTACAGTACCAATTTCAAAAACCCTTAAGTGTACAACCATAAAGTAGTCGATATGAAACGTATCATACCATTAAATGCTCTAACAATTTCAACCATCTAATAAAAACAACCCGATAGTACTACTTATAAAATGCATTAGATTTTGCTCAGAAGGAAACCTATGCAACCAACTACAACTAAGCGGGCAACATAGTCCTTCTTTTTAAAAAACTGAAAATTTTGAGGCAAACTGGTTCGGGGTGGGGGGCAGAAGACAGTTTTGGGCCCACTCAGCTGTAGCAATGTTATACTTTAGGAACAAAGGGCTTAAGAATCGATGTCGTGAAGGTTGTAGTAGGGAGCAGACAAATAAGACATGATTTAAATCCCGCACCCAGGTACCACATACGTGACAAATTCTATCCTGCCTAGGAAGTCCCTCCCACAATCCAGTTAATATTCGCAAGGGAAGCAAGTTCAGCCGTAGCAACAAGATGGTTCTGTGCACTCCATGGTGGAGATTCCATATAACATAAGGTTGGGGCTGTTTATAAATACTGCTCACCGCTATGATGTCATTATTGGAATGCGCGGCACACAGTGCGGTATCTCTTTTATGAGAGACTTCGTAAATTGTTTTTTTTATTTGAGTTTTCAAAACTTGTTTAGGAAGAGAGCCCGTGCCACTATTCTCAAAATTAAACAAGTTTACAGCTTTCTTGTAATTCCTAAAGAGAACTCTTTTAACCTTCAGGGTGGAAAAAATGTCCTCACTCAATGCTACCCGTAAGGGGTTCTCAACACTGTTCCGTAGTGTATTACTCCATCTTAAGCAAGCAGCCATAGCAAACAACTAAGTTGAAAGTAGCCCAAATTCGAGCTGAATCGCCGCTATAGGGGCTGCGCAGTTCAGATTACAACTTCACCACAGCAAGTTTGTCTTTCCCCAAGAACCAGTGCATATTTTTGCTAACTCAGCATCCCCGATATCTAAAAACTTACTTTTACTTTTTGAGATATTTAAAAAAAAAAATAATCATCTGAGTAAAGTGCTAACTCAGTAAATTGTCTTTGTAATCCAATTGGAGTTAGATCTAACAGAATGGCGTCATCCGCATATAGCAGGCAGCTCAGTTTCATTGTTCCTAGTTTTGGGGAATCCCCTTTGCAAAGCCCTACCCTACTCGGCAAATCATTAATATAAAGAGAAAAGAGGAGAGGAGCAAGTAGGCACCCTGGCTTCAGCCCAATATGAATCTCTACTTTACTTGACAGTACCTAGGTACCTCCCATCAGGATCTGAGTCCAGTTGGAGGAGTGCAATGCGATGATTAATCTGAGCAGGTGCTTGGGGATCCCCATTGCGGCCAGTTTTCTCCACAGTGTCCCCCGGTCAACCCGGTCGAAAGCCTTGGAGAAATCAATAAAGGGTCATATAAGGCCATACCCTTGCTCATTGGGTATTTTTCGATCAGAGTTTGCAGAGCGGTGATATTGTCTAGGGTACCAGTATGTTTGCGGAACCCGGCTTGCTCAGCAGGGAGAAGGCCGTTTCCAAAAGCCCAATCCTGGAGGTGGAGAAGAATGCTCTTGGCAAAAACTTTCTGATCGCCTCCAATAATGCGATCTGCCTAAAGCTAGCAGGGGACTTTTTCTGACCCTTTTTGTATAATGGGACCACATTACTTCCCTTCCAGGACGACGGAATAGTCCCATGTGTTTAGCAGTAAGAAAATACCAGACAAAGAAATTGTGCCCATGCTGCGCTATCTTGCTTGACTATAGCTATTGGTAAGTCATCTGGGCCCATCGCGCCTGAATACCTTGCCCCTTTAATTCAACACTCTATTTCCTTACATGAGGGGGGCCATAATCGCTCCCCACGGGGGAATCAAAGGCTAAATCTGGATTCAACCCCACCAAGGGATTTAATGCATACAACTGAGAGATGTATGAGGTCCAGTCTACATCTGATATTAAAAGGACTTTTGTCTTAGTTCTACCATCACAATACTTGGCTATTAAATCCCGATATTTACATGAGTCACCGGACTGTGCAGCCTCTCTTAATTATATCCAATTAGCATGTTCCACCCCTCTGCACTCCGATGCCCATTTTCTTTTTCTTGCCTGCTTTAATCTATTGATTTCCATTTGCCTAGTCATCAAAGAGTGCTTAAAATGTTCCCTTATTAGGGCATTGATCTCACGATTTAATTTTTTTACCTCCCATGATTTAGCCACTGAGGGATTAATGCCGCCAACTAGCTTTTTGCTTCCACATGATCTAATTAGGGCCAGTATCTTCTCGAACCAGGTGATGAGATTTTTCTGACTAGGGCCAAGGCTCACATTTTCAATAATCCTCCCAAGACATGGGAGGTTTTTTTTAGACCACAAAGTATGCCCATTTGTTCTATTATACAAAATGCTATCGTCCCTTCGATTCCAAAGTTCCAGCAGCTCAGGCTCCAGGTTGATATCCACTGACAGAACACTGTGATCGCTCAAATTTGTTCTCAGTACCTTAAATTGTGTACATGCACCAAAGAGCTGATAGGATACCACAATTTAATCAATCAGTGACTGCCCACATGGAGCGTGGAAGGTGAGAGAGACTGGAGATCTGTCTGGGACTCTGCCATTCAATATAACAAAATCATTAATTCTCAGATTATGCAAGAAAGACAGGCCCCGCCTATCATATCTAACATGGCCAGGCAGTGATGATTCGGGAATGGACCATACGTCCTCCAATTCTTGTTTGGAAAAGGCCATGGGGGAGCAGTTTGAAATTTTGGCATTGAAGTAACCTACCATCAATATCAAGGTGCACTCCTCTGAGATACTCATCTTATGCACAAAGGAAAAAATAGATTCACTCGGAGAACCGGTTGCTCTCCCAGGGGGAATACATACATTTACCAAAAGAAGGGATGTATGCTCTCCTCGTGCCCCACTACCCAACCTGAGTTTCAGACCCATGCAAAGCATAGACGGATGAAGAAAAACCACAGGATTCCAATTTATAGTGCAGCTGAGTAAAATGGCTAGACCTCCACTTGCATAACATTTTGTTGAAGGTTTTGCTGCACAACAATAGACCAAAAAGTTTTCAAAGTCAAAATCCGCACACCTCCATTTTTCCTGAAGACAAATTATTTTAGGATCATGCACTAGTAAGGAATTTAACTTAGAGTTAGGATTTCCAACACCTGCTAGGTTCCAGGACAAGAGATTTCCCAGGGGGCTACCTCCGCAGCATAGGGAGTTTTGTGTTTTCTTTCAAGCCATTTTGTGTGCCAGCTACCCAACTCCACTGGGCCATATCTTCATCCCCTCTATGTTTAATGGCCCTTTGGACCTCGGGCCAATAATATTAATGTCTCTTCTCTCTGAGGAGCTACCCACCGAGATTTTAATATCTTTCAGATTGATAGCAACCCTTATGTTAGATAACATACTACCTACTTCCTGGCAGTCTTTCCTATGGGCTTCAAACGGGGCCAAAAGAGGCTCCTCATATGGGAACACATCAATCCCTTTTTCCTAAAATGATCAGTGTTAGCCAGAACTAACATTGTGATTATCCCTGAACTAAATGTGACTCTAGAGTTTGGAGGCCCACTACTAAGGTCTAGGTAAACGAGCTCAATGTCTTTACTTCTTTACTTATTACTAATAGCAAGTCCTCTATTTCTGATATTAACTGCAGCAGGGATCTTTTGTTGAGTGGAGCTTATTCTATATAAAACAGGAAAGCGAAGATCAGAAAATTAGATGCTTGCCCTGATCTATGTCCTACACATATATTATCACTTAACCTGAAGTCAATCCCCTACTCTGACGTTTGCCCTGTGCGAGAAGCAAGGACAGGACCCCCTTCCAAGAACCTCCCTTGGCTGGGATCAATCTGTACTGGGAGAGTACCCGTGCCAGGAACGATGGGAAGGACAATATCCATGGCCTGCCCTACATCAGGCACAGCATCATGACTTTTTACTGCTAAGCTTGCTGAATCATGGTCTTTCCTGATTCCACGGGGCGCTGTAGCCGGGTCAATATTTACTTAAGGATTCTCCAATGTATTTCCCACTTGCCCCCATTAAGTCTAAATATCCCTATATCTTCCTGCCCTTCCATCTGCTCTATTCCCTCCCATAAGGGGTCAACTATCATAGGAGTGGGAGGGGGTGGATTTACCTTTGAACGCCCCAAGTTCTGGCCGTTGTCTGAGATGGTAGGCCTAGGTTCATTCTTACTTTGGAGCGAGAACGAAGTGTCTGGCTCCTCGGATACCATAGGGAACCTTGTTTTTTGGGCTTACGCTTTGGAAAAGGCCAAATACTGTTCTTCTTCTCCCTCCGACCTTTTAACCAATTACTTTCTTTGAGATGGGCACTCTCCCCAGGGGGAACAGCATCTAAATAATCCTTTGGGCCATTTGACCAGGAGTTGGTCAATTAATGATTCATTGGCACTGGACATATTGGTGTTCCCTTTTTTCAAACTATGGTAAACCTGCAACGGATTTGCGGATGCTGTTACATTTGTATTTACCCCGGGAACGACATGTGAATGGTCCCCTAACATTTGTTTTTTGGGGGGCAATACATAATGTGGGACTATTTCCAGACAATAGTGTGGGAGAGACCCCCTTGTCTTCCCAAGCCTCAACCTGGATTCCCAACTCCGACACCCCTATGCATGTGTGGCTTGCCTGAGATTTTACTTCAATACCCTTTTCTGCCTTACTTATACAGAGACTGGCAGAATTGAGCTTCTGGACCCCCATTAAAATCGGTGAAAGAACATCCAGCATGTGATCAGAATTGACAGTGGTTTTCTCCAGCAGGGATAAAATGTACGAAGGAATCCTCTCTAAAGCATAGAGTATGTTAAGATTGCCCTCCCCAATCTGTTATCTGCTACGTTTAATAGTTGCCAGAAACCATGTACCCCTTTATTTGGAGACGCCTCAGACACCTCAGAATTTGACGGACCTAATGATTGCACATGGGACACACTAGAGGGGATGCGACTATACAATGTTGGCATACGGGGGCAACTAGCGTGATTGTCCGATAACAGTCTCAATGCCGACTCCTTGGCAACTGGCGTTTTCAAGTTAGCCTCGATTACGTTGTTTTTTTCCATCGGTATGGCGATGTCCGGCAGGGTATAATCCTCCATGTCCCCAGGTTCGAGGCTGCAGTCTACAGTCTGCTGTATTTGAGGGGTCATTTTAGCGAAAAGATGGCCAGGTGATGGCTCTGCAGTTTTCAAAGGGCCAGTTTTATCGACCGAGGACAATGGCCCCACAGATACGGACAGCAACTTATCGGCAAAATTTGTTTCTGTTTGAAACTTGACATCTTCTATGACCATGTCAATTTCCATCTCTGTGTCTTCAGCCACTATCAGTAAAGCACGCTCATCAGTGGCATCAGATAGTAGAATTACTCCCCCTATATTCTGATAGGTAAACCTGGGGTAATGTGGAACAGTCAGCTCAGAAAGAGCAGAGCAAGCACCCACCTTATACTCACTAACTACACCAGAGGCCACTCACGGGTCCTTTTCTTATCCTTTAGCACTGTGTCCCTCAGGCCATTCGAGAACATCGACAACACAGTGGGATGGGATTTCAGGTATGACAGGTGACCCCGTGGTTTCTTTCGCCTGATGTTTTTTTGTAACTTGAGGGGACTGGTGTGATCAGAGGTACAACTAGCTGGCCCTGATGCGGACCCTGGCGACCCTGCAGATGATCCTGAAGAGGCGAATGGGTGCCCTGAACGCCCTGAATGCCCTGAGTGCAGGCACCTGGAGGGCATCACCAGCGAATGTTGGTGGTTTGTGGGCTTTCAAAAGAATAGCTAGCCTCATTACTGGTCCACGGATTTCTACAGTAACGCTGGAGTCACTAATGCCAATGGTTTCCAAAAAGCGGGCCCCCAGGGAAGGGAAAGAATGCCAGGACGCTGGGATCACTAGTGAAGACTAGAGGTTGCTGGGGGACACTAGTAGCACATATGATGGCACAATTAATAGGGTCGCTGGACCCTTTACAAGACCACCTGAGCACAAAATTGAATGGTGTAGGAGAGTAGGATCTGCCTCTTATGTTGCCCCCACTTTTTTTTCTGATGTTTACACTGGTTTCTGGCTATAGTCAGGCTGGGACCCTGCCAATCAGGGCCCCAGCCTCTCTGTTCTCTCTAAACGACTTGGAGTGCACTCTAGGTGCACTAGTGATTGGATACTGTGGTACCTTATGAGTCCCTAGTAGATGGTACCTTAGGTGCCAAGGGCATAGGTACTTCACAGGCCTACCAGGGGCTGAAGCATGTATTATGCCACCCCTGGGAAGCAGACTAAATCTGACACCACAGGCCTGCTACTGCAGCCTGGGTAAGGTGGTGCATGCACTCCTTACTGTGATATAGGCTACCTATATCACTACCTAGATACACACATATAAACCTATAAGTCACTCCTATGGCAGGCCTTATCAATCCTGAAGGCAGAGTGCTTGGTTCCTATGTGAGGGGGTGCCCCTGCATGAGCAGAGCCCCTCTGCAGCATTCGGAGACCCTTCTATGATGCTGTTTATAGTGCAGCCTGACCATATACTCTTAAGCGCATTATAACCTTGCGTTAAATGCTAACTTTGGGATGGCTGCACGGAAACATGTCGTGTTTGGTGTCAAACATCTTGGAATACTACCCCCCCGCCAGTTCTGGCGGCGGGGGTAGCATTCCACCCTTCTAGAGGGATAGACATGTACCTACTGTGGAAACGCGGTAGAATCCTGAAGAGCCCTGGCATCACAAAATGGATGCCACCAGTCACAGACACTGGGCTGCCCTCCTGCTGATGACCGAAACTCGCAGTGGAGGAAGCCCAACAATAGGTATCCTGTCACAGGAGGGTGTGACCACCTTCCAGACAGGGTTTAGTGTATTGGGGCTGGGTGGGTGCACTCCTAGAGGGCTTTGAAGTCCTGCACTGGGGGAGCAGAAGGCTCCTCTGTGCATATGCCAGTCCAAACCAACTCAGGGGCTACCTGCCCCTGCTCTGGCGCGAAACTGGACAAAGGGAAGTGGGTGTAGCCACCCACTCCCCTGACCCTCCCATAGGTGGGGTCATAGAGCTAGTCCCTCCCTTCCTTTTAGTATAAGAGGGGGAACCTGTGCATTGCAAACTAGATACCCCTGGACGACGGTCTGAAGAAGAATCCTGGACCTTCGACGTTCCATTACCTCTGGAAGACTGAAGAATCTCCCTTGGAGTCAAGGAGTGACTCCCCTGCTTGGCAGGCACCAAAAACTACAACGACGGTCACAAACTACGCTGCTCCCACTGGAGCCCGAGGTCCCTGCAACCCAAGACAAGGATTTTCTGACTTCTCAAAGGCCATCGTGAGTCCCCAGCGAAGCTGAGGCCAGTGGACCCCACGAGTGATGAGGAACCGCAGTCCCTGGGAACCGTGCACTATTGTCAAGTGCAACCACTTCACGATGTTCTACAAACTTGTGCTTTGGACCACGTGTGGTCCCACCCTCTAGCAGGAATCCCTCCGAAGATCAGAGGCCTACCCTGTCCCGAGTGACCGTGGACCCCTGTTGAAGGAATCCTCCTGAGGCGTCTTCGCAATCCCTTGCCAGCCGGCTTGTGGGTCCCCAGAAGACTTTTCTAAAGAACCAAAGCACTACCCTGGTTGCTCCAGGCCTGCGCTGACTTACCCTTGCTGGGTGAGTTCCCCAGACATTGCTGGTCTGCACCATTGACTTTTTACGCTTTCCACAAGACTTGCTGCTACCAAGGCTTGTTGGCTCCAATCGGGTTGCCAACACAGCAGTCAGCTGCAGACTTTATGGAACACGCCGAATCTAGCTCCTGGTTGTCGTCGACACCTCCTGGACCTCGTGGCCAAAGAGTCAAGACACCCGTGAATGACCTGAATCTTCCGACGACGGTGGGCATTCATCTTCCTTGCCCCGAGTCACTGCCCAGTGACTTTGAACACTGTCCCCTCTGCTTTCAGGTCTTCCTTCTTCCGAATCTAGGCTTGGATTCCACCGGACACTTCTTCGGACTTCACAAGCAGCAAGTCTTCATTGGCTCCCATTGAAAACGACGCCGCGACCCGACACCAAAGGACACCTATGCACCCGGCTTCCCTGGGTGAGGTAACTCCAGCACTATGGTGCTCCTGTGGGTGTTGGCCCTAGAACTACTTACCCTGTAAGTGACTTGCTTGTAGCTACTCCCGAAGTGCCCTTAACCTCTTAATTTCTAACCGCGATTTGCCCCATTGAAGTCTACGGCGATCCGCGCCTGTGTTCACGCACTGCACGCGTCCCCCGTGGGTCCTTTACTTACTTGCCTTGGGTGGTTTTGTGAGGCCCCAACACTTCTGAAGGCCCTGGGCCTTGTCTCTTTGCAAGTCGTTGTTCTTAAGTCTCTTTCTTAGTATATGGTCTGGTACGCCCCTAGGGCCCCAGCCATATTGTGCTTAATTTATTGTGAAACGTTGATTTGTGCATATGTTCCTGACTTCTAATCTCATAAAGAGATTAGTAGAGAGTTGTTTAGTAATAAATACATATATATTTGATATATATACCTGTGTGGTGTCTTTTCATTTGGTGATTCAAGAGATTGTGTGGTAAAACAAGCTGCTTTACATTCCTCCAAGACTTAGCCTGAAGGCTGCTCTCCACAGCTACCACTAGGATAGCTTTCTATAAAGGTTGTCTTAAACCTACCTACCATAAGAGTCGAATTGTCCTGGTGCAAGGTGTCCACTTTAATTAGTGAACAGCATATACCAGGCCAACTTCTCACAATGGTGGCAGCGAGTGGGATTCCAGCTTGCTATTGTTTTACCAGAAAATCTCTTTTTGAATTACTAACTGAAAACCACTATAGGTACTTAAGGTACATATAAAGTCAGGCTTAGTATCAATAAGTTCTACTGAACTTAGAGCTGTGTGCCAAGGGATAGCACACCCTTTCTACAGCTCAAGCTAGTATCAGTAGGCCACAAACTAGTGTAGGTAGTACAACACTGCACAACACTAGAATGTCCTTAAAGGGTGGACCCAGTGGATCCACTCAGCCTCAGTATAAGGACATGGCTTTCTCTGAGTTGAGAACCATGTGTGCTGCAAGGCACCTGAAGCTAGGACAGAGTCCCTCCACACTACACCTGATAGATCTGCTGACAGCAGATGATCTTAGATTAGCTCTAGGAGCTAATGGGTCTGAATCAGTGGGTGGGTCAATTACAGTGTCTGGGTCAGATGATGAAAATCAGAATGACCAAGACTCTGTGATTGAAGGGCCAGGTCCCCAGGGGCCTGAAAAGGACAGAGGAATTCTCCCTAAGAGAACTGACATAGTGGAGGAGAGGCACAGGTCCCTTTCTAGGGAATCTGAACACTCCTATCACTCTGGCACAGAATCTGTCTACCAGAGGAACTCCTACTACCCAAGAAGAGAGACCTCCTCTGACAGAATGTACAAACTGCTGCAGTATGAGGAAGCACGGTTTGCCCTCAAAACCAAGCAGTTGGCATTAGACAAGGAAGCCCTGGAGCTCCAGAGAGCTTCTAGAAAGAGGGGTTAGAACCCCTGGTGGCAGCAACAGTGTCCCTAGAGGCAGAGAATATATTCCAGACCATAGGAACCTGAGCAAGGTTGTTCCTCCCTACCAGAGTGGGGATGATATCCATAAATGGGTAACTGCTATGGAAAGGGCCTGTAGAGTACAACAGGTCCCCCAAAAGCAGTGGGCAGCAATCTTGTGGCTCTCCTTTTCAGATAAAGGTAGAGACAAGCTCCTCACTGTTAGAGAAGAGGATGCTGATGACTACGAAGTCCTGAAGAGTGCACTGATAGATGGGTTTGGCTTAACCACTGAGCAGTACAGGTTGAAGTTCAGAGACACCCAGAAGGCACAGACTCAGGACTGGACTGACTTTGTAGATTGTGCAACCAAGGCTCTGGAGGGTTGGCTGGTTGGCAGTAGGGTTACTGATTTCAAGGGATTGTATAATCTAATGATGAGAGAACAGATCCTTAATAATTGCCAGAACCAGTTGTTGCATCAATACCTGGTGGACTCAGATCTGACCTCTCCCCAAGAATTGGGAAAGAAGGCAGACAAGTGGGTCAGAACCAGGGTGAGGCAGAAAACCCAGAACCAAGGGGGTGACACAAAGAAGCAGGATTCTAAGGGCCCTGAGAAAGGTGGGGATAAGTCAAAAGACCAGAAGTCTTCACAAGGGCCCCAAAAATCTGCATCTGGTGGGAGTCACAATCCAACAAGGGAAAAGGCCAAAAGAAGCCCTGGTGCAAATTCTGTAAACAGAAAGGACACTGGACTTCTGATTGTAACAAGTCCAAAGACCAAACCACCACCACTCCTGCCCCTAAGGCAACTGTTCCCCCTAGTTCAGCTACTGGTGGAGGTGGAACTCAGAATAAGGGTGTAGTAGGGTTGACCCTGGGTTCTGAAGTGGACTCTGGCCTAGTCAGAGTACCCACTCAGGCAATGCTGATTTGTGATGGAGACATGGACATGTCCTTCCTGGTAAGCCCCAGTAATCTGGGCAAATACAAACAGCAGCCTGTAATAAATGGCAAACAGGCTTTGGCGTTTAGGGACACAGGTGCTAGTGTCACCATGGTGGCAGAGGATCTTGTGGACCCTGGACAGATCATCCTGGGCGAAATGTACCAGGTGACCAATGCAAGCAATGTCAGGACCAACCATAGTCTGGCAGTTGTGAATTTCTCCTGGGGAGGGGTAACTGGCCTCAAGAAGGTTGTAGTCAGTGCAGACCTCCCTGTAGAATGTCTATTGGGCAATGATCTAGAAACTTCAGCCTGGTCTGAAGTAGAGTTATGGACTCATGCTAAGATGTTAGGCATCCCTGCAGAGGTATTAGCTGTGACCAGGTCACAGGCCAAAATGCATGACACTGAACCAGCTCTGGATCCTGAAACTATGGACCAGATGCTTCCCAAGAAGAGGAGCAGTAGGGTTAAGGCAGTGCCTTCCCCTCGGTCTCAGATCATTGATTCCCCTCTTAAGGGAGGAGGAGCAGGCCCTGAAGAAGGAACTGCCCCAGAGGAACTTGAGCCTGATCAGGTTGAGTTCTTGGGGGCAGGGGGCCCTTCTAGGGAGGATCTGAGTAAGGAGCAACAGTGCTGCCCCTCTCTTGAACCCTTCAGACAGCAGGCTGCTGCTGAGGCTGCTGGGAGTGCTAGTGGGTCCCATAAAGTTTATTGGGATGAGGGACTCCTATATTCTGAGGGTAGAGATCCAGCCCCTGGAGCCACCAGGAGGTTGGTAATACCTCAGAAGTTTAGGGGGTTCCTCTTGACCCTAGCACATGATATCCCTTTAGCAGGTCACTTGGGCCAAAACAAGACCTGGGACAGGCTTGTTCCACATTTTCATTGGCCACATATGTCAGAGGACACAAAGGAGTTTTGTCGCTCCTGTGTCACATGCCAAGCTAGTGGCAAGGCAGGTGGCACTACAAAGGCCCCCCTGATACCACTACCTGTGGTGGGGGTACCCTTTGAAAGGGTAGGGATTGACATTGTTGTCCCCTTGACCCTCAAACTGCATCTGGGCACAGATTTATCCTGGTGGTAGTGGATCATGCCACCAGGTACCCAGAGGCAATTCCCCTGAGGACCACCACAGCCCCTGTGGTGGCAAGAGCCCTCATTGGAGTTTTCTCCAGAGTGGGTTTCCCAAAGGAGGTCATCTCTGACAGAGGTACAAACTCCATGTCAGGATATTTGAAAGCAATGTGGAAGGAGTGTGGTGTAACTTATAAATTCACCACCCC
Source organism: Calotriton arnoldi (assembly GCA_963921515.1). Classification (NCBI taxonomy): domain Eukaryota; kingdom Metazoa; phylum Chordata; class Amphibia; order Caudata; family Salamandridae; genus Calotriton; species Calotriton arnoldi. The sequence continues at coordinate 36,312 of CAWUFW010007667.1, read as the reverse complement.
CTATCACCCACAATGCAATGGGTTGGTTGAACGTTTCAACAAAACCCTGAAGGGAATGATTAAAAAACTCCCAGAGAAGCTTAGGCGGAAATGGGACCTTCTTCTTCCCTGCCTGTTGTTTGCATACAGAGAGGTTCCACAGAAGGGGGTTGGTTACAGCCCATTTGAGCTTCTGTTTGGGCATCCTGTAAGAGGTCCATTATGTTTGGTAAAAGAGGGCTGGGAGTTACCTCTCAAGCCCCCCAAACCAGATGTGATGGACTATGTACTTGGTCTCCGCTCCAGGATGGCCGAATACATGAAAAAGGCAACCACAAACCTGGAGGCCAGCCAAGAATTACAAAAAGCTTGGCATAACCAAAAGGCTGTGCTGACTGTGTACCAGCCAGGACAGAAAGTGTGGGTGTTGGAGCCTGTGGCCCCAGCAGCCCTCCAAGACAAGTGGAGTGGCCCCCATACAATTGTTGAGCAAAAGGGAGAAGTCACCTATCTGGTGAATCTTGGAACTCCCAGGAGCCCCCTGAGGGTACTCCATGTCAACAGATTAAAGCCATATGTTGACAGGGCTGACATGGGCTTGCTCATGGCAACTGATGAGGACCAGGAGGAGGAGAGTGACCCTCTCCCTGACCTTCTCTCACAGAACCCTGATGATGGGTCAGTAGATGGTGTGGCTTTGTCAAGCAGCCTCACTGACCCTCAGCAAACTGAGTGCAGACAGGTTCTGCAACAGTACAGACATATGTTTAGCCTGACCCCTAGTCAGACTACCTGGTGCACCCATGAGGTGGACACTGGGGACAGTCTGCCTGTCAAGAGTAAAATCTACAGGCAACCTGACCATGTCAGGGACTGTATCAGGACTGAAGTCCAGAAAATGTTGGAGTTAGGTGTGATTGAGCCTTCAGATAGCCCTTGGGCTAGCCCAGTAGTCCTAGTGCCCAAGCCTCATACCCAGGGTGGTAAGAAAGAAATGAGGTTTTGTGTAGACTACAGAGGCCTCAATGCAGTCACCAGGACTGATGCCTATCCCATACCAAGGGCAGATGAGCTGATTGATACTTTGGCCTCAGCCAAGTATCTAAGCACGTTTGACCTAATAGCTGGCTACTGGCAGATCAGGTTGGCTGATGATGCAAAAGCCAAAACAGCATTTTCGACCCCTGGTGGGCACTACCACTTTGTGGTGATGCCCTTTGGATTGAAAAATGCACCTGCCACTTTTCAGAGGTTGGTGAATAAAGTTCTGGCAGGGATGGAAACTTATTGCTCAGCTTATCTAGATGATATTGCTGTCTTTAGTTCCTCCTGGCAGGATCACCTGGTCCACCTCAGAAATGTTTTGGAGGCTCTGCAGAAAGCAGGCCTCACTATCAAGGCCACTAAGTGCCAGATAGGGCAGAGTCAGGTTGTATACCTGGGCCACCTTGTGAGTGGAGGCCAGGTTCAGCCTTTACAGAGTAAAATCCAAACCATAATGGAATGGGTTGCTCCTACCACCCAGACACAGGTGAGAGCCTTCTTAGGCCTGACTGGGTACTATAGGAGGTTTGTCAAGGGATATGGATCTATAGTGACCCCCTTGAATGATCTGACCTCAAAGAAAATGCCAAAAATGGTTCAGTGGACAGCTAGCTGTCAGAAGGCATTTGAAGACCTAAAGCAGGCCGTGTGCACTTCCCCCATCTTACAGAGTCCAGACTACACCAAACAGTTCATTGTCCAAACAGATGCTTCTGAGCTGGGTGTGGGAGCTGTACTGTCTCAACTGAATGATGAAGGTCAAGACCAGCCAGTAGCTTTTATTAGCAGAAGGCTGACCCCTAGAGAGAAACGTTGGTCAGCTATAGAGAGGGAGGCCTTTGCTGTGGTGTGGGCCCTGAAGAAGCTGAAGCCATACTTGTTTGGCACTCACTTCATAGTTCAGACTGACCACAAGCCCCTCCTATGGCTTAAACAGATGAAAGGTGAAAACCCAAAACTTTTGAGGTGGTCCATTTCCTTACAGGGGATGGACTATACAGTGGAGCATAGGCCTGGGACCCAACATGCCAATGCAGATGGACTCTCAAGGTATTTCCACTTAGAGCACGAAGACTCAACTGGTCAAGGTTAGTTTAGTGTCCCTGCGTTTGGGGGGTTGTGTAGGAGAGTAGGATCTGCCTCTTATGTTGCCCCCACTTTTTTTCTGATGTTTACACTGGTTTCTGGCTATAGTCAGGCTGGGACCCTGCCAATCAGGGCCCCAGCCTCTCTGTTCTCTCTAAACGACTTGGAGTGCACTCTAGGTGCACTAGTGATTGGATACTGTGGTACCTTATGAGTTCCTAGTAGATGGTACCTTAGGTGCCAAGGGCATAGGTACTTCACAGGCCTACCAGGGGCTGAAGCATGTATTATGCCACCCCTGGGAAGCAGACTAAATCTGACACCACAGGCCTGCTACTGCAGCCTGGGTAAGGTGGTGCATGCACCACTTACTGTGATATAGGCTACCTATATCACTACCTAGATACACACATATAAACCTATAAGTCACTCCTATGGCAGGCCTTATCAATCCTGAAGGCAGAGTGCTTGGTTCCTATGTGAGGGGTGCCCCTGCATGAGCAGAGCCCCTCTGCAGCATTCGGAGACCCTTCTCTGATGCTGTTTGTAGTGCAGCCTGACCATATACTCTTAAGCGCATTATAACCTCGCGTTAAATGCTAACTTTGGGATGGCTGCACGGAAACATGTCGTGTTTGGTGTCAAACATCTTGGAATACTACCCCCCGCCAGTTCTGGTGGCGGGGGTAGCATTCCACCCTTCTAGAGGGATAGACATGTACCTACTGTGGAAACGCGGTAGAATCCTGAAGAGCCCTGGCATCACAAAATGGATGCCACCAGTCACAGACACTGGGCTGCCCTCCTGCTGATGACCGAAACTCGCAGTGGAGGAAGCCCAACAATAGGTATCCTGTCACAGGAGGGTGTGACCACCTTCCAGACAGGGTTTAGTGTATTGAGGCTGGGTGGGTGCACTCCTAGAGTGCTTTGAAGTCCTGCACTGGGGGAGCAGAAGGCTCCTCTGTGCATATGCCAGTTCAAACCAGCTCAGGGGCTACCTGCCCCTGCTCTGGCGTGAAACTGGACAAAGGGAAGTGGGTGTAGCCACCCACTCCCCTGACCCTCCCATAGGTGGGGTCATAGAGCTAGTCCCTCCCTTCCTTTTAGTATAAGAGGGGGAACCTGTGCATTGCAAACTAGATACCCCTGGACGATACTCTGAAGAAGAATCCTGGACCTTCGACGTTCCACTACCTCTGGAAGACTGAAGAATCTCCCTTGGAGTCAAGGAGTGACTCCCCTGCTTGTCAGGCACCAAAAACTACAACGACGGTCGCAAACTATGCCGCTCCTGCCAGAGCCCGAGGTCCCTGCAACCCAAGACGAGGATTTCCTGACTTCTCAAAGGCGATCGTGAGTCCCCAGTGAAGCTGAGGCCAGTGGACCCCACGAGTGACGAGGAACCGCAGTCCCTGGGTACCATGCACTATTGTCAAGTGCAACCCCTTCACGAAAACCTATGAACTTGTGCTTTAGACCACGTGTGTTCCCAGCCTCTAGCAGGAATCTCTCCGAAGATCAGAGGCCTACCCCATCCCTAGTGACCGTGGGCCCCTGTTGAATGAATCCTCCCGAGGCATCTTTGCAATCCCTTGCCAGCCGGCTTGTGGGTCCCCAGAAGACTTTTCTAAAGAACCAAAGGGCTCCCCTAGTTGCTCCAGGACTGCCCTGACTTACCCTTGCTGGGTGAGTTCCCCAGACCTTGCGGGTCTGCACCATTGACTTTTTACGCTTTCCAGAAGACTTGCTGCTACTAAGACTTGTTGGCTCCAATCGGGTTGCTGATACCGCAGTCAGCTGCACACTTTGTGGGACACGCCGAATCCAGCTCCTAGTCATCGTCGACACCTCCTGGACCTCGTGGCTGAAGAGTCAAGACACCCATGAACGACCTGAATCTACCGACGACGGTGGGCATTCATCTTCCTTGCCCCGAGTCACTGCCCAGTGACTTTGAACACTGTCCCCTCTGCTTTCAGGTCTTCCTTCTTCCGAATCCAGGCTTGGATTCCACCGGACACTTCTTCGGACTTCACAAGCAGCAAGTCTTCATTGGCTCCCATTGAAAACGACGCCGCGACCCGACACCAAAGGACACCTATGCACCCGGCTTCCCTGGGTGAGGTAACTCCAGCATTACGGTGCTCCTGTGGGTGTTGGCCCTCGAACTACTTACCCTGTAAGTGACTTGCTTGTAGCTACTCCCGAAGTGCCCTTAACCTCTTAATTTATAACCGCGACTTGCCCCATTGAAGTCTACGGCGATCCGCGCCTGTGTTCACGCACTGCACGCGTCCCCCGTGGGTCCTTTACTTACCTGCCTTGGGTGGTTTCGTGAGGCCCCAACACTTCTGAAGGCCCTGGGCCTTGTCTCTTTGCAAGTCGTTGTTCTTAAGTCTCTTTCTTAGTATATGGTCTGGTACGCCCCTAGGGCCCCAGCCATATTGTGCTTAGTTTATTGTGAAACGTTGATTTGTGCATATGTTCCTGACTTCTAATCTCATAAAGAGATTAGTAGAGAGTTGTTTAGTAATAAATACATATATATTTGATATATATACCTGTGTGGTGTCTTTTCATTTGGTGATTCAAGAGATTGTGTGGTAAAACAAGCTGCTTTACATTCCTCCAAGACTTAGCCTGAAGGCTGCTCTCCACAGCTACCACTAGGATAGCTTTCTATAAAGGTTGTCTTAAACCTACCTACCATAAGAGTCGAATTGTACTGGTGCAAGGTGTCCACTTTAATTAGTGAACAGCATATACCAGGCCAACTTCTCACAAATGGTATGAGGAATTGGGAGACACCAGTGGATTGGATACCTCTCCAGATTCTTGCCTGCTTTCTCCCACTACCGTGGCTATGGCGGAGGAAGCTTCATATGCTAGGGGCCCCTTTTGTGACACACTTATAGTCCGACGAGTCCTAAAGGATGATGCAGATAAATACGACTGAGACAATGACACCAATTGCCGCGCAGGGGGTTACATCCAATATTTAAGTAAAAAAGTAGACTGGTAAGTGATAAAGAGGCATACAGGTAAGCAGTTAAGCAGATAAACAGGAGAACAAGTGTGCCCACCAGCAAGCAAAATGGGCGAGCCAAGATTGAGCAGAGATCACCGGACCATCCCACAAACTGCACCCAGTCCTAGCTGGGCTTCCGAAGGGGGGCCAGACTTTGCTCTTCACAGAGGGTCACTACGCATTCCACACTCAGCCTCCTCACCTCACCTTCTTCTTCTAACAGGCTGATCGCTTGATCCCTTAGTCAGGAAGCTTAGAGGTGTAAGGGTCATGGCTTTCCTTCGCCTGATACTCTGCTTGATGCTCCAATAATGCTCCTAGGTTCTAAGTCGAGCCAGATCTAACCAGGGGACCAGGGAACCCCCCCACTGTACACCTGGCTCCACCTGGCTCTGCGGCCGAAAACTGATGAGATGGCACAACAGCAGAATGGAACAATAGCACAGCGGCTGCGTACTATGGTGACTGATGACTAATAGGAGTGTAATAGTGGGCTGCACCGGCAAGTCCTCAGTACTTCATGGTGACTCTTGGCGGTGGCCGCGATGGCGGCAATGGCAGAAGTGGTGTCTGCGGAGATGGTGGGGGTAGCTATGGTGACGGTGACGGTGTCGGCAGTGTCAGCGACCTAGCCCTTCGTTTGGCCAGCCGAACTGCTTCGCACCATGCCACACGCCACTCTCCACACTCTGCAAAGCTCCTCCATTTCCGCCCTCACCTGCTCCTGTCTGTGTAATGAATCTTACACAGTGTGTGCACACCAGGATAGTCAAAACTGTGTGACGAGTGACTATCTGCTGTGGGGGAGAGCAGCAGGGGGTCTGTGGGGGGATGAGCGAGGGGGTCAGGATCAGCAGGGGACCTGGCAGGAGCCAGCTGACCTGCAAGCCTCACCCAGACCTAGCTGGGCTGCTTCCATGGGTGGGGGCGAGACTCACTCTGAGCGAGACTCGCTAGGAGCCTAGCGCTTGGTCCCACACCGCCACAAGGCCCTTCTGCTCCTGCCTCACCTCAGCTTTCGAAAGTACGGTCCAGCATTTGCCGTCTGCTGACCACTGTCTCCCAATCCTTCTGCCAATCCTTCTGGTTTTGGACCCCTGGCTCTCGGCTCCTGGCTCATTGTCTGAGCTAGCCAGACTTCCCAGGGGTTTGCGGCTGAATCTGGCCGAACCGCTCCACGCTGCACTACATCCTGCATCCGGCGTCCGGCGTCCTGCAACTTCCGGCGAATCACTTGCACTGAATCACAGGACAAAGCCACAGGTGAGCGCCAGAGTGTTTTCTCTCAATGCCAATTAACATAAAAAGTCACAAATGACTTGGGACCGCCTAATAACTGCGTTTTTGTTTCACTACACTCTACAGCCTCTCTCCCCCTTTCCCACTCTATATGCCCCTTGCTCCTTAAATACCTTTTATAGCCGAATACACAAAGAAACTGAGACACGAGACTGGGAAATCTTAGACATAGGAACAGAGGGTCACACAGTGCTCAATTAAAGAACATGTAACAAGAGGTTCCATTATCTGCATGTTGCTTTTCTATGAATCTTGGGAACTCATTTATGGGCATATTATCAAGAAAAGGCGTTAAAATTATCGCCGGTTTAGCGGCAGAAAACTGCCGCTAAAGCGGCGATAATGGGCTTGATAATATGCCCTTGAGAATTCCAATAGAAGCCCATGTTCTGGTGTCAACATGGGCTTCTATTGGAATTCTCCAGGGCATATTATCAAGCCCATTATCGCCGCTTTAGCGGCAGTTTTCTGCCGCTAAACCGGCGATAATTTTAACGTCGTGCTTGATAATATGCCCCTTGGAGGTTGAGAGGCTGCCCACTGCATCCATTGATCAGTGGAAACTCAGTGTTTGTACTCACAGTTGAAGATGGCTTGATGAACTTAACATCTCCCCTGTGTTCACAAAGAACTTTCTTTGCTTAAATTGCTTCCACTGCTGGTCTCTCTTTGCCAAAACCAAAATTACACACATGGTGCTTAAGGTCCAGTTACTCACCGAAACTAGGACCAAGATAATTGCCCACTCCTTTCAATACATGTCATCCACAGATCACCTTCAGTTAATTGTGGTTGGAAGGTTGTGAAATTTTGCTTTCCAACACTGACACATAGTAGATAAAGCCTGTGCACCAGGAACAGGAAGATGCATGCTTGCACACTGCAAATAATATACAGCATGTATGTATGTATATATGTATGTATATGGTATTTCTATAGTGCAGGGCACTGTACCTAGTCAAAGACAAGCATAATGTGAACAAATAATAGGAGAGGGAGCTGGTTTGTGGGTGGTTAGTGCATGCATTTTTGTGTAGTGTTCTTTAAAGAGGTGAGTCTTCACCTCTTTTCTAAATTGGAGAAGAGTTGGGCCGGTCCTGATTGATACAGGGATGTTGTTCCAAAACCTGGGTGCATAGCTGGAAAAGACCTGCTGGCTGTTTAGTTTTTTTTCTTTTCTACACTTCTTAGTCTGAAGGAGTCCTGGTTGCGGGTATGCTTAGAAACACCAGAGATGGTGAGCTTGTCTATAAACTAAGCATGGGTGCTGGTCGTGGTGGCTTTGTAAATAATGCAGCTGGTTTTTAAAATGGTGCAGTCTACAAGGAGAGCTAGTGGAATTCCTTCAGGAGGAAGGTGATCCAGTGATATTTCTTCATGCCCTTGATGAGAACTACTGCAGCATGTAGGATGCCCCTAAGGGGTGCCAGACTGGAGCCTGGAAATCCATATAGTAGGGAATTACCACAATTCAGTCGAGAGAGAGTACGAGGGATTGACCAGCATTTTTGAAGATGCTTTCTGGAAGAAACAGTTTGATTTTCTTTAAAAGAGAGAGAGATGGTATGAGCCCATTTTATTTTTTTTGACAATGTGTTCCTTGAGGACGAGGTTGGTGTCCAGGGCGAATTCAAGTGGCTTTAAATTTGGTGAAAGTTGCGGTTCAGAGCCATCAAGATCCATGTCATTGAGACAGGTTTGTACTGTATCTTATTTGTTGTTTTTTGGTAAATAGCAGGAATTCTGCCTCAGTAGTTGAGCTTATTCTGCATATTTTGTGTCATTTTAACATTGAAAATTCAGAATAGGAGGTATATGCAGTCACTAGGCAGTTGTGCTTTAAATAGGCGCAGGACATCCAGGTGTTGATGATGTGCAAGCAGTGTTTGAGACACTGGCTGTCTGAAGCAGATGAGACTTTCAAATCATGTATCATTGGCATATTGGTGAATCTTGATGCTGTTATCAGTTAGTAGAGGACCAAGTGGCTCCATGTAAAGGTTGCAAGATGAAAGGAGATATTATGTAACAGCATTTTCTGGTCACATTCAGGGAGGTACAATGCCACAAGATTCAACAGCATTTTTCGACAGTGCTTTCTTGTGAAACTCTCGCAATTTGCAGATGATTAGCTACCATTAATACTCAAAATTTTGACAAGAAACCTGCACAGGGGGCAAAGTTTGGAAACCAAGGCCCTTAATACCCTTTAAGGATAAATTCTGAATTGCAGAATAATTATTAGTCCCTCAAATTTTCTTTGATAAATTCTGGCAGGTCAAATCTGCTGAAATTTATTAGGGGAAAAGGCCAGTAAAAAATGAAAAACATGAGGAATTTAGTGTGTTAAATACTGATTCTGTATATTATGTGTCATTTTAACATCGCAAATCGGACTAGGAGATACATGTGGTCCCTAGCTCATCCTGGGGTACAGGTATTTACCACTTGTTTTAAATATCTCACCCTACCCTACCCAACTTGCAATAAGGGCCTAAGGAGAGAAAGAAATTAGCATGCACAATGCTGCATAAATAAAAGAAACATCAGTCACATCTGGATATGTTTGGAGCAAAGTTGGAAGACTAGACTCTGAAAGTGCTCAGGCCATGTTAGGAGAGGAGTGTTGGTGAAACTTCCACACCAACAAGGCTGCTCCTTATAAGCAAAGTTCAAGCTACCTTACACATGCATTGCAGAAGAGTAATATCACTGTGACCAAGTTTGCTTATTTCAGAACCAAGGACTATCTACACTTCATTGGACAACTCATTGGTAACGTATTGTTCATGCAACTGCAGGCGAGAGTTAACAATGCAATCCTGTACAGAACTTCCATTCCAGCTTTGAACAGGTGAAGCACAGCAACACAAATAGAAAGAGGAAGTAACAAGGAGAAATAAAGATATTTCTCCTTGCTATGCCTCACCTGAAAAGGAGTATCTTTTTGGTGCATTCCCAGGTCTTCCAGTTCTGGTATATCTGGGAATGTAACACACAAAAATCGAATACTTCGAAGAAAACCTGCCCAGGGGAATGGTGATTGGATACAGTGAGAATCCACTGTAAAAATACTTTTTTTTCTAGAGACCCCTCACCCACCAGTGATACCCCTAGGTGTCATGCTTCATCATTGCGGTTCATCTAAATCCTCTACGGATTGAGGCGTGCTGCGACTTGGCGATTATGCAGGAGCACTTACTGGTGTAAACTAGGTGAAGTAAAGGGGAGTGGAAAAAGTGTGGTTAAAAATACCTAATCTAGTGGGCCACTATTTTATTCCCGCCCCTAGTTGGTAAGGTTAAAATCAGGGGTTATTACTGAAAACAAAGACCATTATGAGTCTGGTTGTCTCAGTAATGGATAGCCAACATGTTTCGAGCCGTTCCCCTATTGGCTCTTCTTCAGGACCCCACGGGAACCAGCCCTGTGTGTACCACTCCTACTAGATCCTATAATGAGGACACACTTGTGCACAGTTAATGCGCATGCACTTTGTATACATACTGAAGGAAGTGACCCGATTCGGGTCAACCGGGTCACACAAGACCACCTCTCAGCCTTCCATACCAAATGAAGAGTCGGTCAGACAGTAGAGAATACAAACCAATATCTGTTTATTCAGAATACGCTCAGAGCAGAGCCCTGTCTGCCCAGTCTCTAGGGAGTGCTGCAGAGGGACTGACATCAGCAAGCATAATGATACATTATGTACACTTCGAAACCAGTAAAAGCACGCCCACCATGGAATTTTCCAGAGAGATGCAGCTGGACAGTAAAGTACAAAGGAGTAAGTTTCGATTCTGAGACCGGGCACTACTATTCAAGGTCACTCTGCCTGTACCCACCACTAGACAAGTGGGAGAAGGCCTACATCTAAGGAAAGGTATGCTCTAATAAGAACAGTGCATTCATTAGTGTGGCAAAACTCAGCTCTGGAGAAACATAACCTAGAGACGGCGTTTCTCAGAAATGGCAAGGGATTAGTTTCGATCATGATACAAAATGACGCCCTTACACAAAATGGCGCAGCAAATGCTAACTTACTTAAAACAATGCTAAAACATTTTTTTTTATTCCAACAAACCCTCCTTTTAGCATGAGCTAAACATTTTGTATAATAGCAAAAAATACATATAATGCAACAAATCATGAATAATTGTCTTAGGAGCACTCCATATCTTCAGCTTTGGGAAGGAAACAGTAAGGAGGGAAGAAGTCTCAAAGATACCCTCATCTATTTGCATGAGGTCTTCTACTTCTTTCTGAATCATAATAGTTGCATTAGTATCATGAATTGATATTTCCTTAGGAGGATGGTGCAATAAGAGCAACATAAGGGGAGACACTGGACCAGGACACGGCAAGAGATCAAAATCACAACTAAATAAATCACTTTTTCCAACCCCAACCACCAAAAAGTGACCAACTCCAGTTCCCACTTTCCATTCCTTTAACGTTTTCTAGAAAGTCTAAAATGTGTTGTGTAATGTTCTTTTCCATATTGGTGAACCCGACTACACACTGGTCTCCTACTACTGCGCACACACCACCGCTCTTAGCTAGGATGAAATCATCAGCATATCTACTGTGCTCGGAGTATATCCGCATACTTTCCAATTGGGTGGTGATGTCACGCAAAGCCTCTACTGTGGAGTTAGACAGTATCTGCAGCTTACATCCAAAATATTCTCTAGTTTTTTCGCCCCTGGCCATAGCAGTACCACCAAAGATAATAATGGAGGAGAGAATATACCCAAAAGTGATACCATTACTATAAATATTGAATTCAAGGTCTGTCACCCCTTCACAAAATGCCTTTGTCAGTGTTCTTTTAACCCATCTGACCTTAGGCTTCGCATGTTTGCAAGGCACACCTAGAGGCAACACCATCCCAAGGGCCACATCATTTGTACCATTATGCATATTAGAATAAGTCCCATTAGATAAAAAGAAAAACCCTGGGTATGCATAAATAGGCCTATCATAATCTACAGCAGCATACCTGGAATTCCATCCAACAGTACTAGGGTCCTTTTTATCTACCATAGAGTATATGCCCTTACGCAGAACTACCCCTGAGCAGTTGACATACAGAATGAGGTCGTAAAATTGACAATTGGACAACATGCAGGGTAATAACTAGCTTCTCGGGGAACTATCAATTCTTTCTAATGCCAACCCGCCAATGTTACATTCTGTTTTTCCATATAGAAATTATCACAATAAGAATTGTTGTTACATCCTTGATAACCTATGCCTCGTGGCTTTCGGTGATATAGACATGGGCCTGGATAACCAAACCCAAATACTCCTTGTACTTCTATGAAATCAGGGGGCCGAGTATAAGTGTAATTAACAAGTGACAATGGATATGCAGTCCATAAGCTAGTAACAGACTCAGTAGGGTAGCAAGCAGTACCTTCTCCAAAAAATCTTTAATGTGTGTCTAGAAATACATTACTCAGGGCTGTCCTTTTTGTGCGGACTTGAGAAACAACCTTATGTTTAGTACATGATGGTGCATCTTGCTCTCGTTCCAAAACCCAGGACACCCCACCCAGAATCAATAGCAGCAAAATCACAAGAATAACACTTAATATCTTTTTCTTTGTAGACCAGAATATACGTGTATAAACAGGGGGAATCACTGGCTGCTCTTCGTCAGCAACCATCCTGCCAAAGGGATGCATAGCAAATGATAAAGCAAGGGGGGGCAAAATGCCAGCAAGAAGAATATACAAGTTCCCAGTGTCCGTTAGAGCCTCACTGGTACAGGCTCCTATTGTCCATGAAAACGTTGGCGCTCTTGAGCAGCGGCGGTGGAGCTTGCTCTGTCCTAAGCTCGGGTTCCCACGTCGACCAGGATAATGTACCCCCAAGGGGATACTTTCGATCTATCCTGACCAATGTTCAAACAGTGCGCAAATCTCCCATCACCCTAAACTAACTCCGTTGGTACTATAGCAAAGTACACCCTAACTTACACAGTGCATCCCTAACTAATCTGACTTCTCCTTTAGTGCACTGTTCCTCAGCCGAGGGCGCAAATTATACCTAGTAACTCCAGGCACAGAGGGTTCAGTGAAAAGGCGCTCCTGGATAGCCCATATTTCCGGTGGAACTGCTGCATTCAGCACTTCATCATTTTCCTCATCCGTTTTGGTCCAGGTCAGCCTAGCGTTTCTAAAGGGGACAAACTGAGGCACCGTCTCACACTCAGAATCCCCTACTCCATCCCTCACCCACTGGTCGTAGGGCAAGGGTAGAGGTATCCTGCGACAGTGAGTCGCATGCACCCAGTTTTTTCGGCCAGAGACCTCGACAGCTGTACGTGTAGCCAGGAGGACCTGCTTCGGCCCCTTCCACCGCAGCTCCAAACTCTTCTTCCGCTGGAAATTTCGGACCAACACAAAATCGCCAGGCCAAATATTGTGTCCAGGCCCCTCTGGTGTAGCTTGCAGGGCTTCCCGGACCTGTTGGTGAATAGAACGCAAATTTTCTGTTAACTGGCAAAGGTAGTCGATTTACAACGGGTATTCAATATCTGAAAACAGCTTAAGACGCGGGACGCGCCAGACATTTTCCGAGCGTCCAAACACGACCTCTTACGGTGACAATTCTGTCCTAGAATGTGCTGCTGTTCTTGTCGACAAAAGAGCTAATGGTAAAGCGTCTGGCCACTGTAACCCTGTGGTCTCCTAAATCTTTGCCAATTTCAGTTTGAGAGTACCATTGTACTTCTCAACTAAACCTGCTGACTGTGGATGATTGGCAGCGTGAAACTTTTGCTTGATACTCAAACCATCATAAATCAATTGAATCACTTTGGCATTAAAATGACTTCTGTTATCACTCCAAATCAAATGGGGCAAGCCGAAACGAGGAAAGAACTCCTTTAGGAGTACCTTTGCAGTCGTAACGGCTGTATTGTCTTTAGTGGGATAAGCCTCAACTCATTTACTGAACGCACAGACAACCACCAACACATACTTCAAATTATTGCATCTGTCTACCTCTATATAGTCCATCTGAAGGACCTCAAAAGGGAAAGTGGGTGGTGTAAAATTACCGGTGGTGTAGGGGGTACCTTTTCCAGGGTTGTGCATCATGAACACCATGCAGTATTTCACTAAATGGGCAGCTGTCTTCGAAATGATGTCATTTTGCCATACAGGGTCTAACAACTTGCAAATACCCTTAGCACTAATATGGGCTGGACCATGGGCCATTGTGATGACAGGAAGAACATATGCATCAGGCAACATCCATCTCTGCTTTCCTGACTTATCAATCCAACATCCCTCATCGTTCAATTGTGCTGTACTTTCTTGCCACACTGCTAATTATTCAACTGTGGCTTCACTTTGAATTTCTTTCGCATTCTCAAGTGTACCCTCAAACATGGTAACTTCAGGCACCCACCTAGCGGGACCTGCTACAAACATTCTTTTCATTTTTGTCCGGGCTGTTTCCTTAGCTGTCTGAACTGCGAACGCTTTTCCCCAACCTACATCATCAGTGACTTTCCGGTGGGCGCTATGCTTTACTATAGCCAATTTCTTAGGGAGTGTCAAAGCAAACAAGAGCCTCAATATAAGGTGCCCATGCTGAATCTTGGTGCCATGTGAAGTAAGAAACCCTCTCTCAGCCCAGAGTCGCCCAAAGTTATGTGCGACTCCAAAGGCGTACTGGCTGTCAGTATAAATATTGACAACCAGACCCTCACTCAATTCGCAAGCTCGTATTAAGGCAACAAGCTCAGCAGCTTGGGCCGATTGATAAGGAACTTGTGATGTCTCAACTACAGCACGCAGCATGGTAATAGCATACACAGCAGTTGTAGTGCCATCTGGTAATTTAACAAGTGCCATCAACATATAGTTCCCCTTGTGGGTCCGATAAGGGAACATCAGTCAAGTCTACCCGTCCTTTCGTCTCTTCTTCCGTCCGGAAGATACAGTCATGTTTATCAATCTCATCATTCTTAGAAGGGAGGGACAGTAACGTGGCTGGATTCAGAGTGGCACATCTTTTAATCGTGATGTGTTGGGCGAACAATGATAATTCATAGCAAGTCAGACATGCACTGGTGAGGTGCTGTGTCTTTGTCTTATTCAAAAGTGTATCCACAGCATGGGGTACCATGACAGTTAGATCAGTATCCAACACAGGTCCAGCCGATTGTCTAATCAAAGAGCCCACAGCCGCAACCGCTCTTAGACAGCTCAGGAGGGCTCTTGCGACAGGGTCAAGAGCAGCACAGAAATAAGCACAAGCCCGTTGCTTATCTCCAAATTTTTATGTTAAAACAGAAAGCGTGCAACCAGCCATCTCATGGACGAACAACACAAACGGTTTGTTATAGTCAGGAGTGCCAAGTACTGGAGCTGAACAAAGTGCAGTTTTCAATTGCTCAAAAGACTGCTGACATTCAGGCGTCCAAGGCAGGGGCTCATGCACCTCTTTAGTGGTTAGTGCAAGCAAGGGTTTAATTGGTAAGGAGTTGTTAGGTATCCACTGTCGACAGTAGGAAGTGATACCTATGAAAGCGCGCACATCTTTCTGAGTCTGTGGGATGGGCATTTTAACAATGGTACTGATGCGCTCCATGGTCCTTTGACAGTAGGTGACCTAAATAGGTGACCTCCTGTTGACAATACTGAAATTTAGAAAGAGAAACTTTATGTCCATGGTGGGCCAAATGCAACAACAATTTAACGGTACTATCTCTACAACCCTGTTCAGTATCAGAAGCAATAAGGAGGTCATCAACATACTGCACCAATACATTACCTGCGGGAAGCGAAAGGAAATCCAATTGGGACTTTAAAGCCTGACTGTAAATACTTGGACTCTTAGTATAGCCCTGAGGAGCTCGACAAAATCTAAAGCTTTTGCCAGCTAGTGTAAACCCAAACAAGTACCTGCTATCTGGATGAATAGGAATAGGAATACTGAAGAATGCATTTTTCAAATCAATGACAGAGAAGAAGTTAGCAGTGGAAGGGATCATTGTCAAAAGAATAGTAATGTCAGGCACCACTGGAAACTGGGGAATGACTATTTTATTAACTTCGCACAAATCAATCACAAAACGATAGACATTTTCTTGGTTATCAGAGGAACTTGAAGGCGTCCGTTTAAGAATGGGAAGAATAGGACTATTACAAATATTGCCAGTCGTCTCTTCAACCACTCCCTTCTTGATCAAATCCTGAATAATTTTCAATAAGGCTCATTCTCCTGCCTGTGGTATTTTATACTGAGGCATACGGGGCAAAATAGCACCATCCTTAACTTGTATCGAAACTGGTGGCATCTGCAGCAGTCCCACATCTGTATCACCTGTTGCCCACAAAGTGGGTGGCACATCTGCAAATTCAACAGGAAGAGGCGCATCCTTGGACAAACACTGTTTAGCGCGTACTACATCAGGACCCATTGGCATATAGACACCTGCCGGGGAGCAATAAATAGTAGCATGCAATTTCTTCAACAAATCCAAACCCATGAAATTTTCACCACAATTAGATGTCAGCAAGAATGGCGAGTCCACAGTGAAAGGACCAATAGTCAACGCAAGAGGTCTTGAAATGGGGTTTACAACCGGTACACCAGAAAAACCTACCGAAACATTATTATGGCCAGACAGAGCCGCCCCAGGGACCATACTTCGAGAAACAGAACTTTCCGTCGTACCTGTGTCCACCAAAAATTCCTTAGTCAAACCTTGCATTTTCGATGTTACATAAGGACCACGCTGGTCTACAGGTATCGGAACTGGTCCCCCACTCTATCCCTGGCTGTCCTAGCTGTAAGACATTCCTGTCAATTCCTCCATATCATAATCATCATGGTAATACTGTCCATCCCGAGGGTCATCAAAGTAATTACTATCAGAACGACCCTGTGAGGCTGCAGCATTCTGTGCCCTATCAGCCCCACCAGCTCCACGACCTCGTCCACAAAAACTGCGTCCTGTAGGGACCGCTACCTTCTGCAAGAGCACAGGGCACTCGCTACGCCAGTGTCCTTCCTCTTTACAGTACGCACACTGATTCGGACCCAACGGTATAGTAGTTGGCTGCCTACTAGTGCGTGGAAGCTGTCGGGCAGGACCACCACATCATTCCCCATTCTCTCTAAAAGCCTGCTGTAACAACACCTTCATCTTTAAATCCTTATGCCTTTTCTCTGTCCTTTCTTTCTCCACATTATCTCGATGCTCATAATACTGTGCCATATTCAAAATAACAGAGGGAGAAGAGGTGGACCAGGTACTTTCAGAAGCCTGCAATCGAGTCGCAATTTCGGGAAGCAAATTAGAGACAAATCTATTAACAAACAACCGAACACCCTCTTCAATAGAAAAATCCTGGCCACTACAATCTAAAAACGTATGCTCGAACCGAGTAAAAAAATCAGACACACTCTCATCTTTCTTTTGTCGACATGCCGACAATCTATCCCAATCTACTTTTCTCGGTGGAATAAGAGAATGCATATATGTGATAATACGACCAGGCAAAGCAAGTATCTCAGCTTGGGGTTTATCACCTGGCTTTCTCTCCTGGTCCCATGCTTTAATTTGATCCCAAGTACCACCCAACTCCGGAACATGATCTTGAGTATGGACTTGCCTCCAAATATCAACCGGAACAAGAAGACCAAAAAACATTTCAATATCAGCAAGAGTCATTACAGTTGAGGAAGCAGCTTCCGTTAATTCCTTATAATAAGCTGCAGGATTTTTCCTAGGATCAGGCAAATGAGTCTTAAGGGACAACTAAGCCTGGGCGTAGTTCGCGGAGTTTTGCTACGTGGAACTTTGCGAAGTTACAAAAAAACTCTGCGAAGTTCCGCAAGTGGCGGAGTGTAGTGCGAACTGCTGTTCGCGCTGGTCTTTCTGCTGCTCGGGTAGAAATTCTACCCGAACGGCAGCTCGCACTCGCGAACTTACCGTTCGCGAGCGCGAGCTGGGAAAAACTCCGCTGCACTACGCGAAGCGGGGTTTTCTTGCACTCCGTGAGCTCCGCGGAGTGCAGAAAACTCCGCAAACTCCGCGAACGGAGCGGAGTTCAACGCCCAGGCCTAGGGACAACACTTCACTTTTTTTCCACAGAGTATAGACCCATTGTTCTTGAAACCTGGCCACCACTGCCGCTCGAGTAACATTACCTCGGCCATCCGTTAACTCTGGTATCTTGGGGTGATATATAGGATGTACCTCTATCGTCGGAAACTGAGGTACCGTGGTAGGACTCTTGTCGTGCAACGTACTCCTATAAGCAACCAACGTGGTAATGTTCCCAAACACTTGACTTGGGTCCAAACCACTAGCATACACACGGTCCCAAGTGGGATGAAGGACCGCTGAGGGAGAAACAACAGAAGTAACAGGCACTATCGTCGCTGAAGGTTGTGCCGCGGGAGAAAGAGCTGGCGAAAGGGACGCTGAGACAATAGGTGTGGCATGAACAGGGGCCACAGATGGCAAAGAAACAGAAAAAAGAGGAGGAGGAAAAGCCGAAGCCACAGCCATTGACATCACAGCGGTAGACACACAAACAGAGACAGTGGACGCACCTATGATGGGTGGCTGTGAGGGCACCGGAACAGTGGGATATATTCTTTGTGGGGCATATGGAGGCGGGGGTCGGGTATCCAACAATTCTTCCACAGAAATGTCATCTTCTTCCTTAACCACATACGATTTATCAATTTGTAGTCGAAACCTTCTATATTCACACTCAACACCCTTTTCCTGTTTTTCCCTGTCATATGCTACAGCTTTCTGAGTCAGTGTCTGCATTTTCCCTTTCCGGGCCTCTTTTTCTGCCTTCAATCGCCTGTGTCTAGCTGTTTTCTGTCATGTTCTGAGGGAATCAAACATAGACTGCCTACTTCATCTTTTAAACAACCGTTCTTGTAAATACTTAATCTTTTGTTCATAAAAAGTGCCCGTCAACGTCCACTGCAACTCGGCATTGTTTCTCGTATATTTGTGCCATAATGTACTAAACATAATAGGGCCAAGACCATGCTTCACATACATATCAAAATTAGGAGTGCCTTCTGGAGGCGCCAGCTGAGCTTCTTACATTCGAGCATCTGCAGAACAACAGCGACAGCACAAAGAACACAACTTACTGACACCCGGCATTTTCAAAAGAACACAAAATCACTATTTTTTGCCTGGCAAAGCAAGTGCAAATGCTTTTCTCCAAAAGACGGTCCCTAGGCCATACCAAATACAAACCAAAATGGTACCATATCCACAAAGAACCAAAACAAACTCACCTGATATATGCAGGTCAAATGAATTAATTCTCCACTGCAGACTCTTCAGACCAAAAAGTCAGATCCAAGGGTTTCGCCATTTAGGACTCCAGTCGGGATCACCACTGGGTGAGGCACCATCCGGCAGAACAGAAGGGGCAGCTGCGAGTACCAGGAACTCTTCGTGTAGGGATCCCTGATCTGTCCGTCGGACCCGACGATAGCCTCAACCTCCCCCCCATCCCCAGAAGGGTCACTCACCCGAAGGAGTCCCTGTTCGGGCGCCAACTGAAGGAAGTGACCCGATTCGGGTCACCCAGGTCACACAAGACCACCTCCCAGCCTTCCATACCAAATAAAGAGTCGGTCAGACAGTAGAGAATACAAACCAATATCTGTCTATTCAGAGTACGCTCAGAGCGAAGCCCTGTCTGCCCAGTCTATAGGGAGTGCTGCAGAGGGACTGACATTAGCAAGCATAACGATACATTATGTACACTTGAAACCAGTAAAAGCATGCCCACCATGGAATTTTCCAGAGAGATGCAGTTGGACAGTAAATTACGAAGGAGTAAGTTTCGATTCTGAGACCGGGCACACATTATCTACTATTTAAGGTCACTCTGCCTGTACCCACCACTAGACAAGTGGGAGAAGGCCTACATCTAAGGAAAGGTATACGCTAATAAGAACAGTGCATTCATTAGTGTAGCAAAACTCAGCTCCGGAGAAACATAACCTAGAGACGGCCGTTTCTCAGAAATGGCAAGGGATTAGTTTCGATCATGATACAAAATGGCGCCCTTACACAAAATGGCACCGCGAATGCTAACTAACATTTTTTTATACCAACAATACGGTTTGTAAATGAAATATCCCGTATCTGTAATAAGCATTAAAAACACTGACCTGTCAGGGACAAGTGCAACCCTTCCTTTTTTCACTGACTTCATACCTGCAACATGGCGTCGGCGTTACGCCACCTCTGGCGGCCATGTTTAAACACTACGCGGTGCAGTGTTCTTGCACTTTCGCGCCGCCCTAACGCGAGCAGCTTTGAAAAGAGGGACAGGAGCAACAACACGCTAATATGTGGTCCCCAGGGCAAAAAGTAGGTGCATTTGTCCGAGGCGGTCTTGATGAAGTAAGTGACGGGGCTATTACTTTAGGATGCTCTCAAACGGGTGGCAACCAATACCAATAAAGTTGAACTACCAACAGCAGCTTTTTTCTGATCAGCATATCCTTTTTTCCTCATTAGGGTTTGACTACAGGTCCCTTGACCCTGGTTTCGACCATGACGCTATAGCTTAGTGTTTTCAAAGTATGTCATGAAGTATTCTACTTCCTATAAGTTAAATATATTGTTGTGTTATGTCTTGTTGTGTCTTGTCTCACAAGTGAGTGTTTTTGCACAAAACCACTAAGTGTGACAACATTTTTACATGCTAAAAAGAGTCACCACTGGTTAGACCTATTGAGCACCCACAATACACGAAGGTTGCATAGTCATGGTTTAGGATGACATTTTGTGACCTGCGAGCCCGTCTGACAGGTCAATGTTTTTAATGCTTTTCCTTTGTTATTACAGATACAGGATATTTCATTTACAAACCGTATGTATACAAAGTGCATCTTCACATGGGTACCCCCACTTTTTGCTGATGCTTCACTGTTTTTCGACATTAGTCTGGCTGGGGCCCTGCTAATCAGAACCCCAGCCTAGCTGCTTCCTCTCTAAAATGGTTTCCATGTGCCTTAGGCACATCACTGATTGGGATCTGGAGTGCCCTTATAAGTCCCTAGTATATGGTATACTATGTACCAAGGGCATAGGTACCTCAGAGGCCTGCCAGGGGCTGCAGCATGTATTATGCCACCCCTGGAAGGCCATCCAAACTGACACCACAGGTCTGCTACTGCAGCCTGGGTAAGGTGGTGCATGCACCTTTACTGTGATATAGGTTACCTATATCACGAAATACATACACACATATAAACCTATAAGTCACTCCTAAGGCAGGCCTTATCAATCCTAAAGGCAGAGTGCATGGTTCCTATGTGAGAGGGTGCCCCTGCATGAGCAGGGCCCCTCTGCAGCGTTCGGAGACCATCTCTGATGCTGTTTGTAGTGCAGCCTGACCATATACTCTTAAGCGCATTATATCCTCGCGGTAAAATGCTAACTTTGGAATGGCTGCACCTAAACATGTCGTGTTTGGTGTCAAACATCTTGGAATACTACCCCCCCGCCAATCCTGGCGGCGGGGGTAGCATTCCACCCTTCTAGAGGGAAAGACATGTTAACTCTGACTAGTCCGGTAACTTCTTTCCAGAGCCCTGGCATCACAAAATGGATGCTGCTGCCACAGACACGAGTCTGGCCTCCTGCTGCTGGACGAAACTCCGGCAGGGGAGGCCTGGACAATAGGTTTCCTGTCCCAGGGAGGTGTGACCACCTCCCAGACAGGATAATGTGTATTGGGGCTGGGCGGAGCACTTTCGGGTGCTTTGAAGTCCTGCACTGGGGGCACATTTGGTGTCCCTAGTGCATACCCCAGTTCAAACCGGATCAGGGGCTTGCAGCCCCTGCTTTGGCGCGAACTGGACAAAGGGAAAGGGGTGTAGCCACCCCTCTGCCCTGACCCACCCATAGGTGGGGCCACAGAGTAGTCCAACCCCTATTTTTAGAATAAAGGTAGGAACCCAGTCCTTAGGACTTTAGATTATACCTGGACGAAACTCTGAAACTGAATCCTGGACCTTCGACGCTCTACGACAAGATTAGAGGACTGAAGAATCTCCTTGGGGTCAAGGAGTGACTCCCCTGCTTGGCAGGCACCAAAGAAGCATCTGTCCGGTTCGCATTTCTGAAGCTCCCGTCGGACGCCGAAGTCATCGCATCACCAGAGGTGGATTCTCAGACTTCCCGAGGCTACCCTGAGTCCCCAGCAAAGCTGAGGCCCGTGGCTATCGTGGGTGACTTGAGACCGTGACCCCTGGACACCGAGCACATTTGCAAGTGCATCATCTTCTGGGTCTCCCAAGAAGTCGTGCTTTGGGCTCCGAGTAGCCCTAGCCTCCAGCACCACCTGCACCGAAGATCACTGGCCCCCACTCCACGAGTGTCCTGTAAGCCAGCTCCACGTGCGGCGTCACGAGGCTCCTTCGCGGTCGCTAGCCCGTTGGCTAGTAGCCCTTAACGAAGGCCAATCCTTTTCTTACTTGGCATCCTGGTTGCTCCAGGCCTGCCCTCACTTACCCTCGCTGGGTGAGTTCCACAGACCTTGCTGGTCTGCACCATCGACGATCTACATCTTCACCGAGACTTGCCGTTGCCAAGGCTTGTTGGGTCCAATCCGGTCGCCGACACCTCAGCACTCGACAGACATCGTGTACCAGCCCGAATCCTGCTCCTGGTCGCCGACAACGCCTCCTGGACCTCGTGGCTGAAGAGTCAAGACGACCGTCAACGCACCTGAAGCACTCGACATCGGTGGGCATCTGTCCATCGCCTTCCTGGTCACTGGCTAGTGACCCAGACTCTGTCCCCTCTGCTTTCAGGTTCACCAGAACTCCGATCCACTCTTGGATCCACCCGGACACTTTTCTCTTGGCCGCCAGCAGCACTTTGCAGCAGATCGCCATTCGAATCGACGACGAAACCCGACCCCGAAAGGCACCTATGCACCCGGCTTCCCTGGGTGAGGTAACACGAGTACTCCGGTGCTCCCGTGGGTAGAGACTCTTCAAAGTCCTAGATCTCAAAGGGTTTTGTCCTAGTCCTCTTTAAGTGTCCCTTTCCTCTATTTTCCCGATCCCGACTTTCTCCATAGAAGTTAACGGCGTATCGCGGTTGTGTATTTACACTGCACGCGTCTCCCGTGGGTCCCCTGTGTCACTACCTTGGGTGGTTCCTTGTGGTCCAAGCACTTCTAGAGGCTCTAGGCCTAGTGTCTAGTTCAGTCGTGGTTCGCATACCACTTTATTGGTATATGGTTTGGTACGCCCCTAGGGCCCAAACGTGTATTTGTGCTATTACTGTGATTTAATATCTTATAACTTATGTATTTCGAACTCTAGCCTCATAAAGAGACTAGAGGGGTGTGTTTAGCAATAAATACATATATTTTGAATATATACCTGGTGTGGTGCTCTTTCATTTGGTCACTCAAGAGATTATAGACTGGTAAAACAAGCTGCTTTACATTCCTTCAAGACTTAGCCTGAAGGCTGCTCTCCATAGCTACCACTAGGATAGCTTTCAATAAAGGTTGTCTTTAACCTATCTCCAATAAGGGGTTGTTTGGACTGGTGCAAGGTGCCCACTATAATTAGTGGACAGATTACACGTGGGCAACTTGCTGGCATTGCAAAATCTAATTTATTTACAAATATGAAGCAAAATAACATGAGTATTGTGATTTTGAGTAGTAAATAGAGTAAAGTGCATGATTTGTGTTGCGTAGTAAAATTGCACTGTGCAAAGAATGCCAGGTGGTAAGTAAAATGGCTTTAAATGTCGCTTCTGCTGGGTAATACCTAACACGGGTCTCTTAGAATAGCGGGTGGTAAACAGAAAGGCTTATTTTTCATGTTTAATTTCTATTATGTTTGCTCTTATATTAGTTTCATAATGCTGGCCTGCTTGGCCATGCTTCGAAAATGGCCGCTGGAAAGTATGAGATGGCGTGCGCTGAATAAAATGGCCCCCGCGCATGACCAGTGTAGATGCTCCAGTCACGTGTATGCGGCCTGTGCCCGGAGTGAGAGTGCCAGGGCAATCTGACCTGCAACGAGGATCGTGCCAAGAGTTCAGCATATATGCATGGGAACGGATGAGAAACCAGCGACAGGGATGAACTAATATGACCATCGGGTTGTTACAAAATGATTAACAAATTGGAACCTTTGACATTGTGACACCAGAATTAATGTATGCTATTGTCCCCAAACCAGTTCGAACAAGGAGGGCGATGAGGCGACCACCACCGCCCCTCCAATGGACCACATTAGCGTAATTTCTTGACCCTCAAAGATTGCAACTCTTGAGTGTAGCGTAGTCAGGAGAATAGGGTATAAGAGAGTCTGCTCTTACGTTGTGCAAAAACTTCTTCGCCTCTTCTATCCTGATGCTGCGAGAGACTCTTGGTCATTTTTGGACTTCGAACTTTGACTGGGGAAGGAACGAGACCGCTATGGAGTTGCCCGGGAGGAGATTGCGTCCCGAGGAGGTTAGCGGGACAGTCAGTCAGTTTGGGAGTCTCATCCTGTGACCTGCGGTTCATCTTTCTTTCCTGGTGAACCATTCTTAGCCATCGCCCCTAAGGCCAAGGGGGTAATGAGTATTTTCCTGTCTCTATTCTTAATCTTTACTTAAATGCTTACTGATATAATAAATGTATTTGCCTAATTATGAACTTTACTTATTTGCTTAAAGAATTTAGATAAAATTATATGCTAACTCTAGAATGAGTCTGTGGTTCTTTTAAATAAAGTTGTGATTAATAAAATGTTTAAAGGTTCTAATTGTGATTGAGCTGGACTTAATCGCCATCAACTGATTCTACTAGTTGGTCCATCGACCGAATAGCGTGAGTACCTTGATGTTTAGAACCGACAGGATCCTAAGTTAATGTATATAATGTGTAGGTTATAATTCTGTCATTTTAATAAGGTATCCTGTTTGTCCAGCAGCTCATTTTCCTTAGCGTCTGATCCAGAAAATTGAATGAATGCATGTATGCGGTGTTATGGGCCCCACCGACATAGGTTTTATGTGATTAAGGTTGAGTAGGTGTTTTCTGGATTAGTGTCATAAGGAAAATTTATATTAGCCGCGCTGGATCAGATTTCCTTGGTAGCAGAGTTATGGTTTACTATAGATTAGTTTGGCGATTATTGATTATCGATTTTTTTCATGCCTAACACTCTATGTTGAGTTTGTATTACGTTATGTGTAGTCAGAATTTTGAAGCTTCCGGAAGTAGGAAGTGGACACGTGTGGCAAGAGAAGTCACATGGAATTGTGCATTGTCTGATTTCAAATTTGGTGATAACACAAGACTGTGTTATGTTAGGAAATTTCACGTATGAATTGCATTTGAGTGAAATAGCAACAGGTTTTCTTGTGAAACTTTGGCCTTAATTCTCAGGGAGCAGTGTGTCTCCACATGTGTTTTATCCCCAGAGAAACGGGTTTACCTCTTGCTTGAGAGAAGGGTACGGTAGAGAGAAGTGCTACACTTATCGAACGAAACAGTATTCTTGTAAGTGGGAATAAACTATCTCTTTTGTTTAGAGAAACAGACAATGGTAATGTGTTTTACGTTGTAACTAATCGATTTAGTTGAAAAGAAAAGTTAAGAAAAGTGCCGATAATTTTTGTAAAGGAGGGGTCAGTAGAAGCAGGAGTAGAGCTGACGTCAACAAGAACCGTGCTGGTATTGGCCAGTTGTGGAAGAACGAAGAGTTTCCTGATTGGTGCGTTAGTGTGAGACGCGCTGGAATAGGTTAGTGTAAGAGTGACGTAGAGCTTTCTGATTGGTGCGTTGGTGAGAGACGCGCTGGGATAGGTCAGAATAGCCGAGCGGTAGAAAGAACCGATTGGTGAAGAATTGTGTGAATTAGCTTCGGCAAAACAACAGTGAAATATGGCTTATTACAATGAACGTGATAGAGAGAAACTGCCATGGTTCGCGAAGCTTGAAAATCTTTTTAAGAAAGATAAAAAGGTTGTGACTAGGGAAGGAGAAGTACTTCCTCCGCCGAAAACACCAGCATCTTATATGATGGTGAAATATGGCTATCATACTTGCATTTGGTTGGAAAATTGAGCGAAATATACCGAAGACGATGGAGTATTGGCATTTCGGAAAATGGTTCGTTTAGCACAGCTGTACTTCGAAATTTGAGAGAAAAAATGATGAGACTTGAACCGAGACCTAGACCGACACAGTTTGAAGCCTTAGGTGAATGGGAAGATGAGATGTATGGAAAGGGAAAGACACAGAGGTGCAAAGAATTATAATTTTATTCATGGAAGAGTATGGGGTTTGAGTCATGAAGACAGGATGAGACGATGGCGGGTATGCTAACATGACGGATGGTATGTTTCCTGCCAGAACAGTTGAAGAATTAGCAGGGAAAAAGTGTACGGAGAAAAAGAAGCATGCAGTACCAGAGAAATATGGGTATGGAGTTAGCGACACAGAGGATGAGTTGCTGGAGGACATTTTAAATAAAGGACACCCTCCATATCAACAGGATTCTGTGGTGGTGACACCAAATGCACCGCCAATGGGAACTGTAATAAATCAAAGCCCTGAACAATTTTCTGAAATAAATAGTCCATTTAATAGACTAGAAACACCACAGACTGTGAAACATGATAATGGTAATACGGCCGAACTAGCCAGAACCATAAGAGAGTTGACGGAAAAGATAAGAGAACTGACGAAGAATATGGAAGCTGTGACTGTGCCAGTAACTATAGGGGCCAGTAATCCCAGTATTTGAAAATCAAAAAATAGACAAACATTCCTTAATAATTCCATTAAATTCTAGTATGCAAAAAATAAGAGAAGGGATAATTCCAGAAAATAGAGAGATAAAAGATTCTGTTGGTCCATTTAGGTCAAGTCCACCTGTAAATTTGACACTTAATGAGAGTCCGATAAATAAGATTCCTGTAGGAGCCGAGTCAGTAACTGAAACCCCGGAGAAAAGTGTAAACAGGGTAGAATTAACTAAAACCCTCTGTGGGTCCGACTGCAGAGGAATTAAATGATTGGGTGAGGAGCTTGCAGAAAAAAGATGCCGAACCACAACCTTAGGATGTGGTCAGATTAAAGATAGATATGGAGGAATTGATTCTAGGGACTATTGGTACAGATCGATTGAAGTCCTATCAAGATGATGAATTAATGTTTATGTGTAAAAGCATCACTTGCAGAGTTAGGAACTTGCATGAAAAATTGGAAGAAACAGCGAACGAACTAGGAGTAGATTTTGCAAACATTGAGGATTGCAGAAACCGTACAGGGTAGATTTTAGTGAAAAGGACATAGAAAATCTGAACACTTCAGGACGACTAACACAGATAAAAGAACTAATTGTTTTACTGAGAAAATGGGGAGATATAGACAAGTGGAGAAGTAGGTGGATAAGGAGAAAAGAGGGAACAACTGATAAAGCATCATTGGCTTTTCCAGTAAAAGAGAAAAAGAACCAACGGGTAGTAGAATGTCCAATGAGAGAAATTCCAGGAGGAGGTTATGTACACGCCCCATGGTCCAGACAAGATATATTGGTCATTTACAAAATGATTTTCCAAGGTTGAGAGAAAAGCCTGTAGAGTGGTATAGACAGGTAGAAAGGGTTGTAAAGGTTTTCAAAAGTATTGTCGGGAAGATCTGGATGGATTGTTTGAGATTGTTGTTCCTGCGGATTTATGGACAGAGTGTAAAATTACAATTGACTGGCACGAAGGAAGAAGATCCTAGAGATGCAAAACAGGAGCCCCAAGTTCAGGAAGTAATGAGAAAATATGAACAGGCAATTACGTTCCTGAAAAATAAGATTCCATCAAAAGAAACGGACTGGGTAAAGATTGATAGAACAACTCAGGGAGAATAAGGAATCTGGTGTACATGCTTATTATGAAAGGCTGCTCTTGGCTTTTAAACAGCATAGTGGATACGAGAATTTGAGTGAAAAAGACACGAGTCATTTTGTGTATCGATTTGTGTATGGTTAGAGACCTGAGATAAGTGGAAATGATTAAGCAGCATATGTTATGTTGGCAGACTAGCACAGTAGATGAGGTACTCACGGTATGCAAAATATTGCAGTGACGATATTGAGTGCAGACAGCGTAAACTCAAGGAAAAGACAATGTGGGCACAAGTAAAGGTTGCAGAAAAACAAGAAGCTCAGATGAATAATCAGCTCTAGTGATGCAGGACAGACCAAGTCCAAACCGAATATTGGTAAGGGAAAAGGTCAGATGAGTATAGAAGAAGCTAAAAAGAAATGGCCATGTCATAATTGTGGAAAATTAGGGCACTGAGAAACAAGTGTAAATTACCTCCGAGAGTTAATACTGAGAATCCACCATTAAATCCACAGGTGCAGAATGGAGGTGAGTTACCAACAGCCGCAACAGCCGCGAGGTAGTTACTCAACAGTGTAAAACACAAATGGGGATGTCCTTGGTTTGGGATTCCTACAGGATTTTTTAGAGATGCATATTGTTGTAAAGTCATCCTGTGCCCGGGCACACTCTCCAACCTTTGCTGACTGGAACTGGTGGTAATCTGACTTCTGACTGACCCTGGGCTCTGCTTAACCAGGCCCAGGGCCAGTGCCAAGCTGGAAACACTTAGATAACAGTAAAGCACCTGCTGGCTGCCACTCAGGGGTACACTTTGGGCTGGGGTACCCTCTAAGGCTGGCATGTACCTGGCCCCCTATAAGCCCCTAGTATATAATAGGGCAGGGACGTGAAACCACCAGAAGTCCCCAGCATCCCAGGGTGCATGGTAGCTTAGAGGCCAGCAGCCTTTTTGCAACTTGCATGTGCGCACTGCTGAGCAGCCTGTGGTCAGTTTAAAAGCAGCCCTGGGCGCCAGGACTGCTCTTAAACATGTACATTGTGGCCAAATCCTCGACTTTGGGGCCTGGGGCACTTAAAACTGGTCAACCTAAAATGTTTTACGATACTAATGACCCCCAGGGTCTCCCTCAGGTGGTCCCAGGGGTGGGGGGACAGGTATCTATAAGGTAGACCCTTATAAAATGAGCTTATATGATGCACCTGCTGTTGCACCAAGCATTTCACTTCTCCCCATTGTGTAAAGTGCTGCCGCAAATTCCGACTTTTGATGTTGGGGGCACTGGGCATGGAGGGATCTGCAATATTTTTACAGATTCAACACCTCGTAGGTCTCCTAGGTGACCTATGGGGTGGGGGGTCCCGTGAAAAATGAGCCAAGTACTTATAAAATATGTTTTTGTAGGTTCCTGGTGTTGGAAAAATGGCCCAAGTCATTTTTCTCCATTGTAAAGTCCCCATGCCCCATAGGTTAACATGGGGGACAGTTATTAAACAATAACTCCTGATAGAAGAGGGATAAAGATTCCATTCAAAGACTCACTAGGAATGGTACATTGATAAATCCTACAATATGATGTGTGTTATTGAATTTTTCCCAAAGTGAACAGGACAAGAAGTTATAACACTTTCTTAGTCTGTAGTTCCAAATCCAGCTCACAGTGCTCTGCCCTGACTGGTCAGGAGTTAAGGGGATTAGCCAGCCTGCCTGAAGAGGTGATAAAGATCCCCTGGGGCCAGCCAGGATGGACTGGGAGGGCAGTGAGCTGTTCTGCAGTGAGACTGCCAGGCCAGGGGAGGGGTCAGTGAACAATGAGCTTCAAAGGGGCAGACCCCAGAGCAGTGTCAGTTAAGCAACTTTGAACCCCCACCTCAGCCAGATGGCAGGATTAATGGAAGGTATGTGCAGATGTAGGGAGGAGGAGGCTAGGTTAATTAGCCAACTCAGTGGGGGGCCAGCCAGCCTCTACCTCCCTTGCTGGAAAATCAGCCATTATGGATTTGGGAAGCTTTGTTGCACTCTGGGATAGAATAATGCCACACTCTGCAGGAAGCAGCCACTCAAGTGGGAGGGCACCTTCCTACTCCTATTGGTGGAGCTGACCTCTGGATGACCCAGAGACTGTGGAATAAGCATCTGAGAGAGGCCCAGCCCCTCAGATCTGCTGGGCTGAAACTGAAGAAAGCAAGACTGGCCCTGCCGAAAACTTCTGCTGTGCAAAGACTTCTAAGGCCTGACCTCTGGACACTGCACCACCTGAAAACTACAGCTTTGTGGACTCAACTGTGTGCTGGAGTAAAATAGAAGTCAAGAGGGACTCCCTGCAAGCCACAGGCTAACAGAGCTCATTCTGGGACCTCACCACCAAAGAATCACCAACCCTGGGGAGCTGCCAGTGGATTTGGTGGTAAGTGGGTGACGCCCAGTGCATTGTGGGAATTGAAGTCCTCAACTTTCAAGGACCATCTTGGAGCTTCCAGACCCTCGGAGTAAGTTTGAGACACTTTGGGACTCTCTTTGGAGGAACTCTCAGGAAGAAGTCTCAGGAAGTTTGGGGAACTGGAGAACTGGCAAAGCTCCATAAGGGGGACCGACCAATCCTGGTCAGCCAAAGCCTACTGCCTTTCAACCGGCTGAGTCGAGCCAAGCCCACCAGGTTCGTCCCGCTTAAAAGCTCCATCGCATCGACTTCAGAGATTGACCGGGACTAGCGAAGATCCAGCCGCGGCGAACCCTCACCGATCCGGCTACATGAGGAGCATCGAGGGACCCCACGAGAAAAAGCCCGCAGAAAGCTTCTAAGTCCTGCTTCTGTAAGGAAGTCGACCGGGAACAACCGCGAGCGCCGAACTCCGCCTGCCTTCCACCGCGCGTGCTCTGCCCGGGATTGTTGGATTGCCTCGCTGAGCGCGATCTCCTGAAAAAGTTTCTAAGTCCGCTCCAGGAAGTTCACCGGGAGATCGTCGACAAGGCGGTCCGGGGCGAACCCGCACCGGATCCTCTGGACTCGGCGGAGAGCGTCGAGGGGCCCCGAGGGAGAAAAAGCTCCAAGAAAAGTTTCTAAGTGCGAAGGCAAAAACATTGACCGGGACCTTCCGCTGCGGGTATCCGCTCAGGCTCCATCGCGGTCGGCCTTAAACTTTGACTTTGGCCCTGCCCATCGCGAGCCTATGTCCCAACATGGTGCTATATGCTTCAAGTGCTATATTTTTATTTTAAACTTTGAAAATTCATATCTCCGGCTCCCAACATTGGATTGTTTGTCGTTTTGGTGTCATTTTAAAGATAAAAAATATTTCCTATTTTATAAATTGGTGTTGGATTTTTATTATGTGTTGTGTTTTAATTATTTACTGAATTGGTGTTTTTAAATGCTTTACATACCTGTCTTTGAAGGTTAAGCCTGTCTGCCTCGCAGCCACGTTACCAGTGGGTTGAGCATAGGAATAATTTTCTCGAGACCTATGCTGAGTCCTATCAAGGTAAGTTAGTGGCCTTATTGCCAGTGGCAGACTCCACATTGGCCCCTCTACCAATAACCCACTTTCCAACACATATCCAGTGGGGGCATCTCACAAAAGTGAAGGACTGGCCTCACACACCACCTGGTGTCATGCTTCATCATAGGCCATCCTCGCCCTCTAAAAATTTCGTTTGATAGAGGGCGGGCATACACCTGAAGATAGGGATGCACTTCTAAGCTAAGTGGTGACCCGTGAGTTTGTGAAAAAGTGATCTAAAAACCATTATAGTTGTCAATAAACTAATTTAATTAAGGGGACAACTGTATGGTATTAAAAGAAAAAGGGGGTGATTTGGGAACCAATTATCCCATCCTCACACGAAAAACCCTAGGTCACTATCCTACTTACTCCATGGGAGGTCGAGGGTGGAAGCGCCTACTGTGACATTTGTCATCTTCAGTGCCTCCAGCCGTGTGTCCTACGGTTGTCCGCTACGCTCCCCGCCGGTCGGGTTTTCGAGTGAGTACTATACTAGCGGGGATTGACCCTTACAACCCCTGGCCTTTAAGTGGTTG
This sequence comes from Calotriton arnoldi, assembly GCA_963921515.1. Classification (NCBI taxonomy): domain Eukaryota; kingdom Metazoa; phylum Chordata; class Amphibia; order Caudata; family Salamandridae; genus Calotriton; species Calotriton arnoldi. Next base: position 4,937 of record CAWUFW010007667.1, on the reverse strand, counting down.
ATCCTTTATACTACTTGTAGTAAAGGCGGAGCCCTTAATAACACTTGATCCTGACAATGCTATGTACCCTACGGGGACCCTAAAGCAGAAACATGTTGACCATATTAGCACGGTGATGGGATAATTGGTCCCCAAATCACCGCCTCTCTTCTTTTCTTTAATACCATACAGTTGTCCCCTTAATTAAAATTAGTTTATTGACAACTATAATGGTTTTTAGATCACTTTTTCACAAACTCAGGGTCACCACTTAGCTTAAGTGCATCCCTGTCTTCAGGTGTATGCCGGGCCCTCTATCAAACAAAGTTTTTAGAGGGCGAGGACGGCCTATGATGGAGCATGACACCAGGTGGTGTGTGAGGCCAGTCCTTCACTTTTTGTGAGATGCCCCCACTGGATATGCATCTCTAAAAATCCTGTAGGAATCCTGCAAACTAGGGACAGCCCCATTTGTGTTTACATGTCGTATTGGAGGCTGGCTGGTCCCTAGGCCCTGTGCCTCTAGTTCCCATCCCTAGTTAACAACTAGGGTTAGTGTGTGTGAGTTACTCAACAGTGTCAGGTGCCGCAACCACCTCTTCCAAAGAGTGTAAATCCTCAAAGATACAGTACAGAGGCAGGATTCTACGGAGGAGAGCAGGTAACAAAATTGCCGCGCAGCTGCAATTTTGCAGTATTGGTTACGGCAGGATGGAGATGAGTCGGATGAAAGCTTATGACGGTGCCTAGGGGAGGAAGAAGAGTGCGTGCTTGGCGCAACTCTAGAGGTAGATCAGTCAGGTCCATTTGTGGATGGAAAAGTGAATGGTGTAAATGTTACTTTCCTTGTGGACACTGGCGCTACCCGTTCTACTGTCAGGTCAGTGGAAATTCCAAACCTTCCTCTCTCTGGAGAATACATCCAAGTTGTAGGTGTTTCAAACAGGCAAATTAGAAACTCCTCTTACAAAACCAGTAGAGGTGGAAATTGGTCCATTCAAAGACATGCACCGTTTGTGGTGTGTGATTGTAGTCCTGTAAATTTATTAGGACGCAATGTGCTTTGTAAAATGAATTGTACCATCTACTGTACTCCAGATGATGTTCTGTATAAATTGACGACAGAACTAGAACCAGGAATGTATGATACGTTTCCTGTGTTCGATGCAGAGAAAATCCATACTGAATTGAAAGAAACAGTCAGGTCTGATGTATGGGATTTCACAGGTGAAGATTTTGGACTAATGAGAGAAGTTGATCCTATAAAAATTACTGTAAAAGAAGGAACGAATTACCCAAACACCCCGCAGTACAAACTGACGCCAGAAATTATTGAAGGAATAACACCTGTGTTTAATAAGATGATTGAACAAGGGATTTTGAGAGAAATAATGAGCAGCCCATGTAATTCTCCTATAATGGGATTGAAAAAGCCAAATGGAACATATAGAATAGTACAGGATTTGAGAAAAGTGAACAAAATTGTTATTCCTTGCTGCCCAATTGTGCCAAACCCTGCTGTAATACTGTATCAAATCCCACATGATGCAGAATGGTACACAGTTATTGATTTGTGCCATGCATTCTTTTCTATTCCATTGCACCCTGACAGCCAGCCATTATTTGAGTTTCGGTTTGGAGAGCGTATTTTGGCATGGTGCCGAATTCCTCAAGGGTATACTGAAAGTCCTTCTATTTTTAATCAAATTCTGAAGAAATCCTTAGAAAGTTTATTAGTGCCTGAAAAATCTGTGATGGTCCAATATATTGATGACTTATTGGTGGCATCAAAGACCAGAGAAGCATGTGTTACGGACACAATTGCTTTACTGAATCATTTGGCAGAAGGAGGACACAAGGTGCCCCCTTCAACACTGCAATTCTGTCAACAGTAAGTACAGTACCTAGGTCATAAGATTGAGAAAGGGATGAGAAAAGTGACAACAGAAAGAATAAGGATTATTAAAGGAATGAGAGCCCCAAAGACAGGTGAGAATGTTCCTTGGAATGGTTGGTTATTGCTGACAGTGGATAAGTGGATTTTCATTGATTGCAAAACCTTTACAGCGATTGACAAAGAGGGATGTCAAAGATCCGATTGCACTGGATGAGGAGGAAATGAGAACAAGCTTGTGTGAGGCACCAGCATTGGGAATGCCTGATTATGAAAAAGAATTTGAGCTGTATTGTAGTGAGAGATGTAGGAGAGTAGGATCTGCTTCACATGGGTACCCCCACTTTTGCTGATGCTTCACTGTTTTTCGACTTTAGTCTGGCTGGGGCCCTGCTAATCAGAACCCCAGCCTAGCTGCTTCCTCTCTAAAATGGTTTCCATGTGCCTTAGGCACATCTCTGATTGGAATCTGAGTGCCCTTATAAGTCCCTAGTATATGGTATACTATGTACCAGGGGCATAGGTACCTCAGAGGCCTACCAGGGACTGCAGCATGTATTGTGCCACCCCTGGGAGGCCCTCCAAAATGACACCACAGGTCTGCTACTGCAGCCTGGGTAAGGTGGTGCATGCACTCCTTACTGTGATATAGGCTACCTATATCACTACAATTGCACACACATATAAACCTATAAGTCACTCCTATGGCAGGCCTTTACAATCCTGAAGGCAGAGTGCTTGGTTTTTATGTGAGAGGGTGCCCCTGCATGAGCAGGGCCCTCTGCAGCGTTCGGAGACAATCCTCTGATGCTGTTTGTGGTGCAGCCTCACCATATACTCTTAAGTGCATTATATCCTCGCGGTAAATGCTAACTTTGGGATGGCTGCACAGAAACATGTTGTGTTTGGTGTCAAACATCTTGGAATACTACCCCCACCACTGGCGGCGGGGTAGCATTCCACCCTTCTAGAGGTAGAGACATGTACAAACTGGGCTACCCGGTAACTTCTTCCCAGAGCCCTGGCATCACAAAATGGATGCCGCTGCCACAGACATGGGTCTGGCCTCCTGCTGCTGACTGAAACTCCGGCAGGGAGGCCTGGACAAAGGTTTCCTGTCGAAGGGAGGTGTAACCACCTCCCCAGACAGGATGTGTATTGGGGCTGGGCGGGAGCACCCTCTGGTGCTTTGAAGTCCTGCACTTGGGGCACATTTGGTGTCCCTGCGCATATGCCAGTTCAAACCGGTTGCAGGGGCTACCTGCCCCTGCTCTGGCGCGAAACTGGACAAAGGGAATGGGTGTAACCACCCCTCTTCCCTGACCCTCACATAGGTGGGTCCCCAGAGTATGTCCAACCCCCTAACTTTGTATAAGTATGGGACCCCAGTCCTTAGGACTTTAGATTACCCTGGACGAAACTCTGACGCCGAATCCTGGACCTTCGACGCTCTACTTCAAGATTAGAGGACTGAAGAATCTCCCTTGGGGTCAAGGAGTGACTCCCCTGCATGGCAGGCACCTAAGAAGCAATTGTCCGGTCTGCATCGCTGAAGCTCCGCCGGACGCCGAAGTCTTTGCATCACCAGAGGTGTATTTCCAGACTTCCTGAGGCTGCCCTGAGTCCCCAGCAAAGCTGAGGCCCGTAGCTGTCGTGGGTAATGTGGAACCGTGACCCCTGGACACCGAGCACATTTGCAAGTGCATCCTCTTCCTGGTCTCCCACGAAGTTGTGCTTTGGGCTCCATGTAGCCCCCGCCTCCAGCATCGACTGCACCGAAGATCACTGGCCTCCACTCCACGAGTGTCCTGCAAGCCAGCTCCAAGTGCATCCACTAGAGGCTCCTTCGCGGTTGCTAGTCCGTTGGCTAGTGGGCCCTCCCAAAGGCTACTCTTCTTCTGCTTGGGATTTCCTGATTTCTCCAGAGGTGCCCTGACTTACCCTTGCTGGGTGAGTCCCCCAGGCCTTGCTGGTCTGCAACATCGTCCTTTCTTTGTTTCTTCGAGACTTGCCGTTGCCAAGGCTTGTTGGGTCCAATCCGGTCGCCGACACCGCAGCAATCGACAGACGTCATGGGACAGCTCGAATCCAGCTCCTGGTTGTCGTCGACGCCTCCTGGACCTTGTGGCTGAAGAGTCAAGACGACCATCAACCTACCTGAAGCACCCGACATCGGTGGGCATCTGCTCATCGCCTTCCTGGTCACTGGCTAGTGACCCAGACTCTGTCCCGTCTGCTTTCAGGTTCCTCACATCTTCGATCCACCTTTGGATCCACCCGAACACTTTCGACTTGGTCGCCAGCAGCACTTTGCAGCAGATCGCCATTGAAAACGACGACGAAACCCGACCCCGAAAGACACCTATGCACCTGGCTCCCCTGGGTGAGGTAACTCGAGTACTCCGGTGCTACCGTGGGTATAGACTCTAGAACCACCTAGTTCTAAAGGGGCTTGCTCCAAGTCCTCCTCTAAGTGTCCTTTTCCTTTAAATCTCCAACCGCGACATTCCCCATAGAAGTCAACGGCGGTTCGCAGCTGTGTTCTCACACTGCACGCGTCCCCCATGGGTCCCCTGTGTCACTACCTTGGGTGGTTCCTTGAGGGCCAAGCACTTCTACAGGCTCTAGGCCTTGTGTCTAGCTCAGTCGTGGTTCTTATACCACTTTATTGGTATATGGTTTGGTACGCCCAAGGGCTCAAATGTGTATTTGTGCTATTACTGTTGATAACGGACTTGTAACTTATGTATTTGAACTCTAGCCTCATAAAGAGACTAGGGGTGTGTTTAAGACTAAATACATATATTTTATATATATACCTGGTGTGGTCCTCTTTCATTTGGTCACTCAAGAGATTATAGACTGGTAAAACAAGCTGCTTTACATTCCTTCAAGACTTAGCCTGAAGGCTGCTCTCCATAGCTACCACTAGGATAGCTTTCAATAAAGGTTGTCTTTAACCTATCTCCAATAAGGGGTTGTTTGGACTGGTGCAAGGTGCCCACTATAGTTAGTGGACAGCATATACCAGGCCAACTTCTCACAAGAGAGACGGATGTGCACT